>CM075210.1:1289092-2489092 GCA_037577465.1 Liposcelis bostrychophila | reverse complement strand
GTCAATCGCTATCTACCTTTACACCGAACAAAACTTGGTCAATCGATTTATACATCTTACACTGAACAAAGTTTGGTCAGTCTTTGAATATTTTACATTAGTAAATACTAGTGCTAAATTAGCTTGTCAAAATCTCGATATAATGAAGCACATTCTGTTATTCGTATTCGTGTAAGTAATTTATTTCAGTTTTCTCTTCATTTCTGAACGGTAAAATTCCCAAAACACCGGTTCCCGACAATCCGAAAATTTTACTGCTTTCAACGTCCACCATCCCGGAGTCCTTCCCCAAAATTTCACAGTACTTCCAAAAATAGAAAAAATAGAAAAGTTATAGCCATTGAATGGCCCAAATACAAACAAACTGACTATTCAAAATCTTTAAACGACTAAATTCCGCTCAAAGTGTTTTCCATTTCCACCCGCAGCGGAAAAAAAATTTAAGGGTCACTTTTAATTCCCAAGTACAGGTTAGATCCATTTTAACCCCAGAAGTATCTGAACCTTGCTTGAAATTTTTATTACCAGCCACATCCCTGCCGACGATTCCCCTTGCATTTTGTTACTTAAAACTTCAAATCAATGGTCCAGATCGTTCATTTTTGGCGGATTCCGGTGCCGTAAGCAACGTTTTAAAATTTCCCGCTTTACCACATCATTTCCGAAATCGAATTCAACCTTGTTCAGCTTGTATTCGAGGTATCGCTCCAATAACCATCAATGTTATCGGTGTATGTCAGCTAACATATTACTTAGGACAGGAAAAATTGTTTTTCCCACATATATTGTTGCCGATGAAAATATTTCCTTACGAACAGACGGCATTAAATCTCGCGTCTTCATGAAGCAACATGAACTTTTTTTTCGCAACCAGAATGATATTATTTATCATAAAGGACAGCATCACAATTTGTTGACTTTTCGCCAGTTATACCAAAATAGTTTACCAAATAATCAATGAACTCCCGTCTATCAAAACATCAAACCAATCGTACCATCTACAGAAAATTTAGCTTTAACTGAAGAGCTTATTTCACCGCAGATAAAAAATATTGCCCAATTAGCAAATAAACTTGTTATCCCTACAACATCTTTCGCGTATGTCACCGTTCACATAAACAGTAAACTGAACGGGATCTATCTCTTTCATCCTGACAGAGATTCTCTTAAATATTGGGATATAGTATTTCTACCGTCTGTTCACATCCTTCAAAAGTCTACAAAACTATTTGTTTGAGTCCTTAATTCATCCTCAAATCAAGTAATCTTAAATCGTCGTAGCAGCGTTGGCAATCTGTTTCCGAATAACTCAGACGGCCTGAACCGCTACTTTAGGGAATCTGATTGTTTTTCGGATACCCAAATTAATAATATTGACACTACGATGTAGAAATGTCTGATTTTTTAGCAGACGAGACTTCTACAGACGCAGTCACACAAGGTCCAACTCACGATCGCGACATAACTCAGTACATTGACACCTCTCATATGACTTCTAAACAGAAAACATTGCTCTTTGATTTAATTAAGAGATATATTCAATATATCGGAAATAAAACCTTTACCAAATATGGCTACGACATTAGAGACACATCACCAAGGAGGACTATATCCACAGGGTCTGCAGCGCCAAGAACAACAGCACCGTTCAAGCTAAATCTACTAATCCTTTATTGCCTCCGCTTTCGCACTATTGAGTTGCGACGCATCCCGCTTATACTTCCACCCATTTTATGTCCTGTCAGCTCTACGAACAAGCTCGTTTGTATATTAATTACACGCTTGATTCTCCAAACCGATCTAAGCGTCATGTTCCGGTTCGTCCTCGTCCTCCAGCCTCTCAAATTAGGCAATCCCCTCATCTCCGTTTACCCCAACCTCATATCAATCGTCCCAATTTTTCTTCCTCTTTCCGGTCTTCGTTCCGCAATCTTCGATATTCGAATTTTCCAGGTTTTACCCGACCAGTTCGTCCTCCCTTTGTCGGTCGCATACGAGACCTTCCTCATTCTTTTCGAACTTTTCCCAGTAGAGTCCGAAATTACATGACTGATCGGCAAAATTGGATGATGTGCGGGCCCTTAGTATAAAATCAAAATTCCCTGGGCTCCGGCAAACCTAAGTCAGTCAGATCCGCCACGTGTGTCCCCAAAAAAGAAGAATAAAACACGTGTTGCTCCAGTTAAAAAACACACGTGTAGACCATAAAGTCCAAGGTGATCAAGGGAAAGTCCGAGTTACCTATGGTGAAAGGAGGAACCAACAGTCAGAGGCGGAAGCCCTAAAAGACGAGTTCCTTTAAAAAATCCCTATAGAAACAGGTACCGCGATCCGACTGAGCCGGCCCTGAAACGAACCAAACTCCCATTAAACTGAGATAATAAAAAGAAAAGCAAAGTCCTGGAAGGGGTCTGTTTTTCACTATCGCTTCCCGAAGAAGCCTCCCGACGTATCGGTCTGTTTTTCCTGGCTTGTTCACGAAGAAACAAGGTCTGTGTTCTAGCTTGTTCCTGCGTAAACAATTCTGTTTACGAGATTCTCGAAGTTTCGCGGCGGTCGTGCTATATAAGTTTTTGTAAATCTTGTGAATGAATATTTAAAAAAAAATAAATAAATAATAAAATAGTGATACTTGAGAAACCGAGTGATTTTCATTTAACATTCCCTTGACCGTCCGAAGTTTGACGGGCGAAGCTGCCGACCCTAGCCACCAAGCAATGACAGCCGTCGTGGTCTTCGGGTAAGTTCGTTACATTTATTCAGTCTAATCCTCCCAATAAAGATTAAAAATAAAAATAAAATCCCCCTTCTTAATCGCTTACAGTCCTGAGTCCGCTCAATGAATTTGGCCTCTTTTGGCATTAATTCAGCCGCCGCCGGTTATCAGGTATATGAGACATTGCAAATCCCCGCCGAAATTCAACGACAATTAGATATTTATTTAAATGTCACGCGACAATCCAACTGGATCCTTGACCTTTCCTCCATACCTTACTGTATGATCCAGGAATACTTAGACACACCGTTCGCATTAGATGCTGTTGCCGCATTTTCCCCGATCTTTACTAATTATACAGACTATGCTTTATTTCAATATCATCTTAATCAATCTGTCACTGATCTTTTAGACGCTTATAAATCGATTCTCTACCATACTAAAAATGGACTCCCGAATCCTTTAATATGGTCCGAAACCAATCGTGAATTTCTTATAAAACAATTTATTCCTGATGACTTGAAAATAACTGCAAATGATCTCCTGTACTTCCCAATTTCCAACATTCAGACAAACGTTCTCCTCTCCCAGTTATTTTTTCATGTCTGGATTCCCCACAGTGAACACGGTCTAGTTCAATCCCGTTTTTATGTCGTTAATCCTTTTTTTAGCAACGCCGGTCACTGTTTCCAATATACAACGAAAGAACCTTATGTTCTGATTCCTACTTTTCCTGATGCGCTTATATATATTACCACGGCACTACATGCAATCGAACTCAGTGTCCCTGACTTTCACGGAGCATTTATAGTAGACGACCTCAGACCCACCACCATCAATCTCCAATTAATTCCACCCAACGTAATAATCGGCGAAGCCCTTCGACGCGTAACTGACGAGCCGGATCTTTATATTTGGACCGATCCATCATTCTTAGCTCCACTGATCAACATAGCCAATCAGCGGTTAACAGGCAAACTTGTCGATCTGGAAGCCAACTTTTGTAAGCCCCCAAAATTTTTACATTTTTATTATTTTTATTATTCTTTAAAAACTTAAACTCGGATAAAATAAAAGAAAGGGAAAGTCATCCGGGTCTTAACCTTGCCTCGGGCAAAGAATGCAACACGTGCATTAGGATCCTCCGCCTGGTACCGAAAGGGAAAGGCGGACGATCAAGGTCACCAGGTACAGAATCACAAAGAAATGATTACGCAATAAGCCCGGTTCCCTCCCGAATAGAGAGTATTCGGGGGAACCAAACGGTCCAAATAAAAGAGCTAACGCATAGGGATTCCGGGTCAGTTTTTCAATCTAATTTGTGCAATTATTAAGTGTAACAAGATTATCAGAAAAGAATATACAAGATGTCATATTTACTACTTATTGTCTTCACGTAAGTTTATTTTTCTTTATTTCCTTTGAAATATTTTTGAACTCAGTGTATTTCCATATCCGCCACGATCTACGGAAATTACACCGCGTTCAATTGGCGCAGTCGGTAGGATCTGTCTTTATTTTCACGCTAAAGCAGATCCGAGAATCTAACTCTACGGTGTTAAAAGTGCTTGAAAATGTTTTTTAAAAAAAAAAATATTTTCGCGCGACTACCGCGAGCTAATGTCCGTCTTACCGGACCATTTCGATCGGTCCGACCACGCCGCCGTCATCAGTTCCGCCATACCTTGGATCGAACGCTAACAAACGCTCTCTTCATGAGCCAGGGGCGCCCGGTCCCTCACCGGGAAGCACAACATACATCTGCATTTCGTTTGTTACACCTGCCAGCACATCGGGCATACATAGCGATGCCCGATAGATCCTCCAGAGGCATTCAGACCGACTTTACCTTTACCGGAATGAACCCAGGATCCGCCAGCTATGCATCGCCTACGGGCACCATCTTAACCGACTCGACGACGCAGACGGATCGCTTCCCCCTCCGGCTCCGTTGGACTCCGTGCCGGCCCCAACTTCCCCACTATACGACAACTTCGATGATCTTCTTCAGTTTCTGGAGCTTCCACCTCCAGATCCCGTTCCGAACGAGGTCAGCTCACCGTCCCTCGCCGATCTTTGACCAACGCCTTTCCCGTCCCCATGGCGCAGGACCCTACTTGGACCCAGACTTATGTGTAAGCTCCCAAAAATCACACCCGTTCGGAAGCCCTCCAATTTTCATTTTTTTTCTCTCTCAAGCGGAAAGCAACGAAGTCCAATGAAGAGTTTTTGTCTTGAAAGCGGTCAAAGTTGCAACATCATAATGCAAATAAACTCTAGCTAGGCTAACTTTGCTAGGCAAAACCGGGTTCCGCCCAAACGGAGATGCAAAACGGGGGAACGGGAACGTTGCAAATATAAGGAGGAGAAACGCCTGATTCGGGAGAGTCTGTTTGGTGAAGTCTCACTTGATTATACAACTGGTGAATAATTTTACACAGTTTCAGTTTTTACTTTGTATTCAGTGAAATATACAAGATGCTAAGCCTATTGATTACTATCATCACGTAAGTCTGCTTTATTTTATTTTATTTGATTTCCCTTTCATATCTATTGTGATTCAGTAAATTTTCTATATCGGCCGGAAAATTTACGGCTCACATTTGGCGCAGTCGGTAGGATCTGCTTTGTTCATATGCAATTGCAGATCCAAATCTAACTTTACGGTGAGGTGCTTTAAAATTTAAAAAAAAAAAAAAAAGGAAAGCGCACACACATTCATGTTAGCGTAGGCTTTTAACCGTACCGTAAAGCCAGCTCTCACTAACAAACTAAACATAATCGAATCATCAAAAGGAAAAAAAAAAAGGGGTGAAGTACTTTCCTTAAATAGAATGTACCAGCATATGCTGGCCGTGTGGGAAAGAATCTCGCCTCAGGTTGTATTCTCTACGGAATACACCATTTATTTTTTTGATGGTCCGATCTTTTGTGTTTTTATCACAGAGTTTTATTTTATTGACACGCATGCGGATAGTTAGAAATAAATAAATTAATCGCATGAAAATAAAAGCATAGTGATAAAGTGCAAGACTGAGTGTAATTCACAAGAAACATTTTGATTAAAAAAAAAATAATATAAAGAGAATAGGTAACACTAATGTGCGGGCCCCTAATACAAAATCAAAATTCCCTGGGCTCCGGCAAACCCAAGTCGGTCGGATCCGCCACGTGTGGCCCCAATACATAAAAATAAAATACGTGTCGCTCCTCTCGGAAGCGACACATCCGTCCCAGTTAAAAGAACACACGTGTGGACGAAAAGTCCAAGGTAATCCGGGGAAAGTCCGGTTACCTAAAGTGAAAGGAGGAACCAACCGTCAGAGGCGGAAGCCCAAAAGACGGGTTCCTCTTAAAAATCCTTATTAAAATATGTACCTCGATCCGACTGAGCCGGCCCTGAAACAAACCAATCTCCCGCTAAATTGAAACAATAAAAAGCAAATGAAAGTCCTGGAAGGGGTCTGTTTTTCTTTATCGGTTCCCCGAATAAGTCTGTTTTTCACTATCCGTTTTTTGACATAGTTCTCCGGCTTACCTCTCGAGTCTCCGCGCGGTGATCAGTTTTTAATTGTCTTTTAACTTTTGTGTCTTAAGTTTTCCGAAGAATAATTGTATTTTTTTAAGTTAAATTTTTGTGTGTGAAAAGAAAACTAGAATTGAATCAAATATATCTATAGTGACTAAAACAACGAACTGCGATATTATATCCTTTCGCATCGATTCCTTCCAAGAAGTGAAAACCTAGCCGAGCCCAAATTTTCCCACAGCAGCCAGAAAGACACATCGATTAGCTTCAGACATGACTCAGGTCGCCGGATTCATTAGGTAAGTCAAATTTTAGATTCAGTCTAATGCTCCCCGTTTCCCCAGTGAAAAAATTCGAAAAAGTGAAACCCCAGGAGTAAAATAAATTTTTCCAAACCGAAGGTCCGCTCACTAAGACTCTCGAAACGTGAGACTAGGCCTATATTGTATTACTTGTACGGTCAAGGTAAACCGCTTGAATTCTCATTACATTGAAATGGCATACGGAGGGCACGATCTCCGCACACCGGGAACGATATTTAGCAGATTCCGGCGGGCCGCGAGAAATTTTGCGGACAATCTTGACGAGCAGTTTAGGCAAAATTCTTTTTCGGAAGGACGTAGATTATATATAGATAGACTATTTGTTCCGCCCAGCATGCGCCACACGCTTATGCATAATTTGCATACAACGAAATCATGCGCTTTCCATGTGGGAAGCCCTAAAATGTTTAAATTGTTGAAACTTCGGTATTATTGGCCTAACATGGAAAGAGATGTGACCGAGTATGTGCAAGCCTGCATTCCCTGCCACTTGAGGAAAGCGGACACGCGTAAAAAGCCCATCGAACTTCAAACGCGACCGCCTACTGATTTGCCATTTTCACACCTCAGTGTGGATATTTTTGGAAGAATCAGGACTCCTTACAGCGGATTTGCTTACGTCCTAATTGTCATTTGTCATCACACACGTTATGTAGTGCTTTGTCCTCTGCGCTTAGCGACTACCGAGGAGATAGTAGAAGCTTTGATAGAGCGAATATTCTGTTATTTCGGCTTTTGCTCCCAATTATCCAGCGATAATGGATCTAATTTCTTCAGCAATATCATGAAGGAAGTTTGCAGAAAGCTGCAAATTTCCCGTGTGTACTGCACAATTTATAATGCAAAGGCGGACTTGGGCGAGCGACCCATTCGTTTTCTCAAGGACCTATTAAAAATTTCACTAGAGGAACGCACTGATTTTGCTGAACAATTGCCAATGATCGCGTTTTCACTGAATGCAACCGATTCTACTCCCCTAGGCTGTTCTCCTTACAAAGCCGTATTTGGATTTCATCCTAGAATACCGCTTGATAACCCACTTATTCCCTTAAATGTTAATTACAATGAGTCCAACTTTGGCCTTGCCAAACTCCATCGCTTCAAGCGAGTTCATCAACAAATTGCTGACAGAATTCTCGCTTATACGGAGGCCAACCTAAGACGTTATAATGAAAAACGCAAGGCCTCGCTGCCGTTTAAAAAAGGCGATGAGGTATATCTGAAACAGCATGTGAAAAAGCAAAAGTGGAAGGAGAATCGGTATACCGGCCCATATGTTGTGATCGTAACTAAGGGCGCAAACGTCAAGCTACGTGATCCCTCCAAACCAAGAAAAATTATCACTTCGCACATGGATCAATTAAAATTAGGCAAACGGCCGATCAACTCAAGCGCACAAGCAGATGACAGTGACGCATCTGATATTGACGTAAATAACGAGTCAAACTATTACGTGATAAATAACGTAATATTTTGTCCTCGAAAAGATATCGAAAAAGTCCTGGATATTTCGTCAGATTTCCAAATCTCGCTATGAAAGCATAAGTGGAAATCTGACGTAATCAGGTCGAGGTTAAAAAACAAAGATTCCAAAACTCGACGGATTTCGCGCTATTATAAAAAGCGCCTAGTTCGCGAAATCCGTCAGTCTTGGTTTCTTCGGTCTCGAGTTATTATCAAAAGTTTTGTGTTATTTTTAAATATAAAAATGTTATCTAGTGAAGTTTGGTAAGTCTTTCTCTCTTTTAAAAATCTTATTTTGGCCGCGTATTAAATGGCGCAGTCGGTAGGATTTCGTAAGTCAATGTCAATACGAATTTTAAAATAGATTATTAAATTCAATTATTACAAATTTCAATAAATATAAAAAAAAAAAAAAAAAAAAAAAGGAAGTATTGACATTGATTTAAATGAAATCGTCGAACTACACTCTACGGCTGGTAAGTCTTTTTTAATTTTTTTTACGAGAACAAGTTCAAGGTTAGTTACATTATAATTTTTTTTTACCTATCCTTGCATAACATCAAAATTACGGACCACGTAATTTCAAGTTTTTGACCTAGTCACTATATTCATTTTTTTTTCCGTTCTCCTTTATCTTCTTCTAGTTGTTTAAATTTTGATTATTCTTATTATTATTATTATTTGAATTTTTGTTTATAGCCTGATACTCAGCTGGTGTTCGATTTCCATGGCACTTCATGCGATAGGACTCAGTGTCCCTGATTTTCATGGAGCTTTTATCGTCGACGACCTGAAACCAACCACCGTCGATCTTCAATTAGTCCCACCAAATGTTATCATCGGTGAAGCCCTTCGCCGGGTGACTGACGAGCCAGATTTTCATGTTTGGAGCGATCCCTCTTTCCTCGCTCCATTGGTCAATATAGCAAATCAACGTTTAACCGGAAAACTGGTGGATCTCGAAGCTAATTTTTCTCCGCTTCACCGACAACAGCGCGGCATCCTCGAAAATGCCGGCAAGAAAATTGTCACTTTCGCTGATGACGTCATCCGAGCGTCCACCGACGACGTCGCTCGAGCCGCCGCTGACGACATACTCGGACATGCCAGTCCGATCGCTACACAGCTTACACGTTCCGGATCTCAGTCCACCATTTCCTCTATCTCCAGTTCAGCATTCAAAGGCTTAACTAAGCAACAAATTGCACAAAAATTTTTACGCTATTCCACAACCGCAGTCTCCGCTGGTGCGCTTGGAGGTACCACGATATTCTTCGTCACCGATAATTCTGACGATCTTCAACGTCATAACGCTACATTGACCGATCACGAACAGCGTCTTCAGTCGATTGAACACAGTCGAAAACGCGCTCGTACGTCAACTGATTCAATCCTAAACAATAATGTTACCACTATTCTTATTGAATCCGACCTATCTAACTCCTTTTTTTCTCGTTTTGTCGAACTTTTCCGAACCATCGATAATTCATCCCTATCCCTTCTTACCCAGGCACAACTTAATGCCTACCTGGATACCGTTTCACTTGGACTAGCTACACTTTGCCGCGTATTAAAACGACGCCACGCCCACACGTGTAACAAATGATACGCAATCCAAATTCTTCGTTTGTTGTGTCTTTTCGTTTTTGTGTAAAGAAGGAGAAAAACTCCTTGGAAGTAATGGAGTAGGTGTGATCTCGGTTGAATGGACCAGGATGATTTTGAAGGTTATGTGGGCCGGAGTGGAGGAGGCTTGAAAATTCCGAGCTTAGTGAGAGATCGACATCGGTTGAAACATGACGTTTCGTTGCGCTTATTACCGATTCATGCGTCGGGAGTGGAAAGCGATCTTTTTGAGTGCCATTCCACCGTTTGATAGAGAGTGGACTCAGCCGCAACTTACGTTGTGGTCGTTATCGCGTATAAGTGTTCGATGGCGGGCCACGCAAAGAGAAGTCCTAAATAATAATAATATTTGGAAGGGATAGAATGTACCAGCACATGCTGGAAATCTGGGAAAGAATTTCACCTCAGGTGGTTTTTTCAACCCAATATACTTTCAATTTTTTCGACGGCCCTATTTTCTGCGTTTTCCTCACAGAATTTTACTTCGTGGATGCGAATGCAGATAGGGAACGTGAAACATAAAATTTATAACTAATAAGAATATTAATAAATTAATTGCATGCCTGAAAGGTAAGTTGCATGAAAAGTGCGAATAAAGTGAAAAATTAAATAAGAGTTTTTTTTTTTTTTTTTTTTTGTTTTTTCTCGAAGTATTACGAAAAGTAAGAGTAAAAAAAAAAAAAAGGAATGAAAATTCTAGGCCCAGGTTTACTTTCCAAATAAAACTGAGAGTGGTCGGTCAAGGACGACCACCACATATTATTATACAATGGCATATGGAGGACATGATCTCCGTACGCCAGGCACGATATTCAGTAGGTTTAGGCGAGCGGCTCGTAATTTCGCCGAAAACCTGGATGATCAATTTCGGTTTAACCCTTTATCGGAGGGAAGGAGGTCCATTTCGGTTCCCAGTTCCCTTGATAGGAATGATTTCTTTACCAGGTCAATGGTTCAGGCCTCAGTCCCTGAGGCAGAAACATCGGAGGAAGACATTTTCAAGACATATGGAAACTCCCTCTGACCCGTGAAGCGCCTGTTGTTCGCAAACTGAAGAAGTTGAGAATAAAAACAGAGCAATAACCCCCTCCCTTAGTTGAGGCACGGGATTTTAATGCTGCCAGAGAGACAAAGGTAAAAGAATTAGTTCATTCAACTCCTTTTAATCAAGAGAAGAAAAGTTTTATTGAAAAACTCCTCTACTCCCCCATTCGCAACGATGAAAATGAAGATAAGGGTCCTAGGAAAAGGACATTTGCCATTTGGGAAAGTCCTAAGGTGCGAAACCCTCATAGGGTACCAAGATTCCCTCGGGAACAGCTGTGTCAAGCTTCCTCCAGTCCAATTCCTTCTAGAAGCCCCTCCCCCCTTATCGACCAAAATTCAACCAAGAAAATGTTTGAGAGGAACCCCCTGTTGGTATTAAATCAAATTCCCATCTTTTCCCCATCATCTGAAATGACTCCAGGATCTTTCATCCAAAATGTCCAGCTGGTAGCAGACAAGTTCCAGCTTGGCACAGAAGAAATAGTTGAAGCCTGTCTCTGGGCCATGAGAGGAGGCTACCGGGAACGAATCTTAAATCGACCCGATTTTCAAGCCGTGAGAAACTGGGAAGAGCTAAGGGAGCTCATACGCAAGGAATTTGATAGGGCACCCTCCCTCACCATGATAGCTAACCAATTATACACGATAGTTCGGAGAAAGGGAGAAGGCATCCCGAATTTTATCTCTAGGTTTGGAACTATTTTGGCTCTGTTGATTGGAACTTCCCTGCTCGAAAGTATTTACCTCATCATATACCAAGACTTTATTCATGCACATGCAGACGACAGATTAAGCCTATGTCTGGCGTCAGCAAATCCCCCAGATGTGCAAGCCCTATTACAAAAAACCGAGGAGCTGGACTGCTTGCTCCCCAAGGCCCCCTCGTCTATCCCCTTTGAAAACACTCGAAAAACAAATTACCTGGAGGACTCTGCCCAAAATAGCAAAACAGAAGTAAAGGGAAATTTCCCAGATTCAAAGAAAAAGGTATCCTTTGAAGAAGCCCCTCGGAAAAATACCTATAGGAAAGAGAGCATTAATTCCTTAAAATCAGCCATTGCTGAGCTAAGAAGGAGCCAGGAATTAAACAGCCAAAACCGACAGAAAGATATTTATCCCATTATGGACATTGACACATCACAAGTAGCCGAAAAATGTAATGCTCAGTCAAAAGTTGAAAATTCTAATGCTAGGCCATATAATTCTTGGCTTGAAAAAAGGAATCGGCAAAGAAATAATCGGTCCCAGAGAATTAATGGTATTACTGAGTATCGAAATGAAGGCAATATGAGGTTTGAGCACCCGCCTGTCCTAAATAGGAAAAACATTGACATGAAAGTCAACGTAACGGAACTTTCGAAACTCCAGACAGCATATTTTGCCGCTTTCGATGGCACGTTTCGAATAAATGATTCATGTCACGGAGTTCTTACTCATTTGCCAATGGTAGCAGTAAAAAAATCAAAGCCGACTCCAGACGACGCCAAAATGATCGATGGCGTCATATCCCCCAAATATTGCTTAGCGACCGACAGCATTCACTGCAGTCTCGAGTCGCTAGAAAAAAAAGTCATATGCACTGATATAGCACAAGTTAATTCCAACGAAACCGCCCTAGGGCTAATTTATACTGCGCTGAAGCAGTTATACCCCCAAGATTCAGAGATGGGAGCGGTGGTTATCTCCACTTTAAACCAGTCCATCTCTCTCCTTTCCCCTTTTATTGAATTGCCATGAACTAGTAAATTAATTTACCCACATTTTTTAGGTTAACCTCTGTGACGACTCAAGCATATGAACCGATTGATTTACATCTGAATGATTTTCGTGGAGGATATATAGTGTCGCACTTCCAAAATGTCTCGATAACTCTGAAACTGCATTCTCCACTTTTCCTCACGAGCCAGGCCGTCCTTGCTACTCAAAAAGATGCTCCGATTTTCTGGAATAACTCAGAATGGGTGAATCTAGCTGCTCGTCTCGCTCATCAGCGCATGGTATCTCGCTTGCTCGACTTCGGCGTCAGGTCACCAGGGACAGAATTACAAAGAAACGGTTACGCAATAAGCCCGGTTCCCTCTATTACGTGATAAATAGCGTAATATTTTGTCCTCCGAATGATATCGAAAAAGTCCTGAATATTTCGTTAGATTTCCAAATCTCGCGCTGAAAGCGTAAATGGAAATCTGACGTAATCAGGTCGAGGTTGAAAAAACAAAGATTCCAAACCACGACGGATTTCGCGCTATTATAAAAAGCGCCTAGTTCGCGAAATCCGTCAGTCTTCGAATCTCGGGTCTCGAGTAAACATTATAACTTTTGTGTTGAGCTTAAACTTTAAAATATAGATGATAGTTAATGAAATTTGGTAAGTCGTTTTTTAACCTGTATTTGGCCGCGTATTAGATCCTTCATAGTCTTCGGGTAAGTACAAATTTCAATTATATTCGGTCTAATCCTCTCGTCCCCAAGAAAAAACAAAAAAAATTTGGAACTAGTTAATAAAAAAATCCCCCTTTATTAATCCTCCACCATTTAAGTCCGCTCAAAAATCGCACAGAAAATCCTTCGCTACGCCACAACAGCAGCTTCTGCTGGTGCTCTCGGTGGTGCTACTATTTTTATCATCAATGACAATTCAGAAGAAATTCCAACACCATAATGCTACTCTTACGGATCACGAAAATCGCCTTCAAGCCGTCGAAAATATTCGAAAACGCGCACGAAACACTACAGCTTCAATAATACAGCCTAATACGACCACCGTTCTCCTTAAATCCGATCTTTTCAACTCCTTCGTCTCTCGTTTCACCCAGTTATTCCGGACAGTGGATAACTCATCTATCTCGCTTCTTGTTCAAGCTCAACTGGATTCCTACCTGGATACAGTTTCACTGGGTCTTGCAACATTAACTACTCATCGCCTCCACCATGCTCTCTGGGACAAAATCGACAGAAAAACTTTTGCTGATAAACATATCTCCCCGTCTTTACCATGGGATCTAGATAGTTTGCTGACTCTTCCAATAAATTTAACCGCCGTGCTTCCCGTTCGCTTTCTCGTTGAGGCACAAACTCTGTTACCTCCTATTAATTCTACTTTGACGTCTGTTTTTCTAGTCGCCTGGGATGGATGGCAACACGCCGATGGCCTACCTGCTGGTCTCCGAACGCCAATCACTCCACCTTGTCTCCGCTGGTTCGACCAACAGCGTTCTACATACGCTATGATCACCCAAGAACAATTTATCGCTGAACGTCTACAGAATGTCACCTATGTAGACCCCCGATACTGCATCACCCGCCCGTCTTTAATCTGCAGTATCACAGCGCTTCGACAACAGCTTCCTCAGCTCGTCTCCAACACCGCTTGTGCTCCTGCTAATGTCCATCGCGACCGTCGTGAAATCGTCGGTGCAGCTCCGGCAAAGTTGCATTACAAAATCGAGTAAGACAGTTATGCAACGCTTATGCAAGTTCGCCTCAGGTGTAATTTATGCAACGCGTGCACCTGGATCCTCCACTTCTTACCAAAAAGAAAGGCGGACGATCAAGGTCACCGAGTCAGAAAACAAAGAGACTGTTGCTAAGCTGGGATATAGTGAGAGAAAACCCGGACACATTCCAGAGGGCTTTTCGCTACTCGCCCGAGGACGACGTATCAGCCAATAAATTAAAATACCTGTGTAAATTAATTCCGGGTCGATTTCCAGAACGACAACCTTGAAAACGATATATTCGGTTATTTCATGGATTACATTGTGATTCGTGGTGAAGGAAGGTAATAATCCAAAAAATCAGTTGCCTTCTTGAGGACGGTAATAAAGCAAAACATCAGTTCCAAAACAAAGACATCAGTTACCGATTTCAAAACACGTGTGCCTTTGACACCGTGGTTCAATTATTAGCTGCCGCGTACAGCGATAGTCCATTATATCGCGAAAGCGTCGCCGCAAATGAGTAAGTAGATTTATGCGTTAGCGAAACATTTAGTTGGCAAACCGGCCAATAAAAAAGCTTGTTGTGTTAGTTTGCTTACAGCAACGATTTCTCGTTTAGTGTTTGCTGAAACCCTACTGAAAATTACAGGGCACTTTTCCTAAGTAACTTGATTGATGTCAGGAGGAGTAATCGCAAGGCGAAATTACCTGGTATTGATGGAATAACAACGAAGATTTGTAAGCTCGAAAATTTTGTTTCAAAATAACTCAGCTGAGTTATTAAATTTGAACATTATTAAGGACGGTCCTGAATAATGTTCATAATTTAATTTGACTTTACATAACCCAACGGGATATAATCTTGCTGACCAAGGAAAGTTAAGGCCGAACAAGGACGTCAACTAAATAAATTATAGATGATAACACAAGAACGAATTCAACTACGGATCATCTTATTTAACCAAAACTCGATGTATTTCGTTTCCCCTGCGTGCAAAGGACATCGAGTAAAATTGGATAAACATCCATACATCCGACTCCGTTTCCCTCCCAAAAGAAGATGGAAGTATGAAGGGAAATCGGAAATGATAAAAGAGGAAATAGCTCAGGATTCGTGGTCAGTCTCTTCCTATTATTGATATATTTTGTTATGGTAAAGATAGATACAGGAAATATATCTGTAGCATGGAGAAGGGTCTTGTTTTATATGTAAGTACATTTTATCTTCTAATAAACATTTAAAGTACATTCTATTTTTCCAAAATGGCCCACAAGTCGGGCGCAGTCCCTGGTTAGACTTGCCTTCATCATTTCTCTATGCTCAAATCTCTTTGCTCCATGTTCTGTGGTAATTATTTTATTTATCTTTGACTTTATTTTATTTTATGTGTATTATTTGTATAGAAAAGCTCCACAACTGAGAGCAAACTTGCTGAATTACAGTAAAAAATTATTATCATCTTAAAACTACTTGTCAAAATTCAGTTTCTTAAAAATAGGAGAGTTCCAAGTGACGGTGAACATTTTTAGAGCAAAGATTTTCCGTGAAAAAATAATAAGTAAAAAGCAAGGAAAATAAAAAATAAGAAACCAAACGAATACGTGTAAAATTCCAGTAATAGCAAGGAAAAAATCTAACTTAATCATTTAGCTTCAAATAGTTCTGAACAATCAACATGACTTTCAGTTTAACAACCAAAGTTTTGAAGTTTTTTTTTTTTTTTTTTTTTTTTTCAAACAATACCTTAATTTGATTTAGTTAAATAAATTTGCCAAACAGAACTGCATCAGACTGGGACATCAGAAACTTGCAGTTTGAATTATTTATTTATTTATTTTTTATTTTTTTTTTATTCATTTATTCATTTTTTATTCATTTATTCATTTATTTATTTATTTATTTATTTATTGTTTTTATATAGAATTTTTTCCGACAAATAAGACATTTTTGTAGCAAAGTCGTTTTGAATTTTTTGACAACTTTTGATTTTTCTTTCAAATATTGTCGATTTATTTGATTTTATTTCTTTTATTTTTTTTTTTAGGTTTCGCTACTAATAACAGATATAAAAAGCTGTTAATAAACGTTTTTTGACAAATGGCGACCGTGACAGGACACCTTAAGATGTGAAATTATTTCAAGGCCCCTCCGTCTCTCACTTCCAACTTTTGCCGATCGGCGAGCAATTTTGTCGGCAGCTCAACAGCTTTTCGACCCCATCGGTATCGAATACCGATATATATATACCAATATCGATACCAAGGTATCGAATTTTAAAATGGTATTGCGAAGGGGAGATTTCTGCATCGGATGAAATGGTTTTAGTAAATTGAAAGAGGACATTCAGCTTGAACTTTAATGGCAAGATTCAATTATAGAGGAAGAGGAATTTGAAATTTTCCTGTTCCGACATATCGACCCGGAATTGGAAATTCGGGATTTAAACGCCCAAAACAAGAAGCAGCTAACAAGGTAAGCCTCGAATATATTCGAGGGGCTTCTCATCCAAATAAAAATAATAATTTTTTTTTTTTTTTAAAGCCGGCTTTACCATCAACACGCATTTTGAAAGATCATCTAATAAAACAGGATGATAAGCCGGAAAAATACAAGGATATTTTAGAGGATTCCGACAAGAGCAAGACAATGCGGCTGCAGTTTTTTAACGTCAACTTATGGGTATTACCCCCTTCGAGACTAAAAAAATACAAATCGCTAAGGAGATTGTAAATTTATTCCCAAAGTTGAAAGTCACAGGGACTCTTGAGAACTATGTAAGTTGTTACCATTCATTAAATCAAAGGTCCTCCATTTAACAAATCTTCATAGCCTTACTGAAGCAAAGCAAAACAGTTTTTGATAAATATTATCAAGTCTATGAGTAATAGTTTTAGGTAATATGAATCTTTCAAATTCGCACAAATAAAATAATTTATTTATTTATTTACAAGAATTAATTTACTGCCCGAAGACTGGAGAAAGTTATTAGGTTGGAGGCTGAAGACAGTACGAAAAAGCAGTACTTAATGTTTCTAATTTTGATATGTATTTTGATCCTGAATATGCATTATTTTAAATTCAACTCAACCATTTGATTTCTTTTTTAAAATTAATAATCTTTTTTACTACCTACATAAAAATGTAATTTCCTAAAGCTCTGTTCGAGTTCTATTACCTCAAATATTTTTAACAGTGCTTCATATTAAAGAATTATATCCAAGCACGATCTCCAATTAATCCACATAATTTCAGACTCTTCTTGTATTAGAAAAACCAAAAATGCACGAATCAGCTTATTGACAAAAATATTACCCCAAAAAAGCCTCAGTCAATTGCAGAATATCTAAATTTTTAAACCCCTAAAAGCTCTACAGGACACAGCTTTAGGCGTACATCGGTCAAAGTTGCAGCCAACGGGGGCGCGGATGTTTTTGGCCAGGCATTATGCAATCATGCAGCGCGTGCATCGGATCTTCCGCCTTTCACATCGTAGAAAGGTGGATGACCAAGGTCACCAGGTTGCAGGACAAAGAGACTTTTGCTAGGCGGACCGGGTTCCCTTCCGAAAAATAGACGAAGACGGGGGAACCGGCTCGTTTCTTTAAAAAGAGCAAACGAAGCGAGACTCGGGGTCATTTTTTTCATTTTTCTCGATTGGCATTTCGGCCAATTTTTCTATTTTTGGATCATTTTGGTCATTTTTTTTTCCGTTCGTATTTCGGTCGTTTTTCTTATTTTTTATTCTTTATTCGTTCGTTCTTTTTGTGATGCTTCAAAGCTAAGACACTATACAATGGTTGATAAGGAAATTCGTCGTGGGGATTACTTTTTATTGTATAATTCACTAACACTTAAGAATAATTTAATCCGGACATATTACGATTTAACCGCATGAGTGGTTTAGGTTTACTTACAACAACGGTGAATTCACCCGGACGCCCAAACGAAAAAGACGTCTTATTTTTCTCTAAAAATTTTTGGGCCACTTCCCCAGTCACCACCCGAATCTCACACGTTCTCATCCATAACTATCACCATCACTCATAACAACACAACATTCCGTAAGTAAAATACCACACTGTATGTCAAATATATTCAAAAAAAAAAAAAAAAAAGAAGGGCGAGCGAGAGAAAGAAGCCCGAAACGTTGATTGCCTTGACATTGAGTCTGGATCATACGACCGTAGCGCCATCTCCCGCCCCGAAGACCACCCGTAAAGTGTCGATATACCTGCCAGCGAACCCCAGTCTTGTGACTCGCTCCTAGAGGGCAGGATGGTCTCAAACTAAGCAGACACATGAAATCTTTACTCAAATAAATTTTTTTTTCTTTTTTTCTTTCTTTCTTTCTCTTCTCTTTTCTCCATTTTTTCGTTTTCTTTTTATTTTTTTTATTTTATTTTTGTCGCAGTTTCATCAAGTCCTGCTTTGGAAAACTAATTATTATCGTTTACTAGCTACGGTCATTGGCAAGACCTTTAATCCATTGTTTTTCTAGCTCATAATTTTCTCCCATTTCTTTTTTCTTATTAAAAAAAAAAAAAAAAAAAAAAAAAAAAAAAAAAAAAAAAAGAGGAAAAAATAAATAAAAGGAAAAAGCAATTTCTCTCTCCCTCCTGCATTACCCTTTTATTCTAGTATCACGTCAATTATCAAGATCGGATGCGTCAACGCTCTCTCTCTGGATCTCGACCTAGAGATCGTTACGTTGAGGGCCGTCTTTTTGCCACTTCTCATACGTCTGACTTCCAAGTTCACATTGTTTCTCCGGGAGCACTATTGGACAGCGCCCTTGACCGTGTAGCCCGAGAAGAGACACCAACATGGACCGCCAGTGCGCCGTTACACAGGATTTTGGACTGGGCCACACAGCGCCTCTACGAGAACATTCAACATTTTACTTCTCAAGGGCCATCATCCGTAATGCAATTTCCTGAGCATCGCATCCTCAAGAAACTAGCTGACAATATTCATGGAATCACTTCGCTACTATCAGCCCTGCATGATGCCAACATTTCAAGAAATTCCTCAACTAACTCAAGCTCGTCGCCTGATAGGCTGACGTCAAACCATTCTATCTCCAATACCCTCGCAGATGATACTCAGAAAGAAATTTTTTTCTCTCTTTCCACCACAGCCCAACTGGCCGACCTCGAACCGCTCCTTAATAATTCTTTTAGTGATTATGCCGAAGCCACAGCGGAAGCTCTAAACCAATTAGTCCAAAATCCCTTTGTTTCGCCCCTTGCCCCAGTACCCTGGAGCAAACAAAAATCACTCGAATTATTTTCCGATCCTTCCGCACTGATTTTTAATCCCCATATGTACGTGCCGACCTATGATTTCAGGATGAAAGGCAATTACACGATCGCCATGACGGTTAATGTACCTGACCTTTCAACCTCCGAAGCCGTATATTTTGCCCCATTTGACGGAAGATTTAATTCGTTCATTTTTTAAAGTTTTTTCTATATTTTAAATATATTTTGATTTTGAATCATGAAGCAACTTGTCACCATTTTTTTTATGTAAGTTTTCAAATATTTTTTTTTGTTTGTTTTCTTGTAAACAGTGAAAATTTTTCCAAACAATTTTCGGACCACGACGCCGAAAATTTTCATTGTTCACACTGGCTATCTTCTACAAAGGCAGAAGGCTATATAGCAGAAAACAATCACTTTAAAAAAAAAAACTGAAAAGTTGATTACAGACACTATAACTTCAGCAGGTGAGCATAAAATGATTAAAATTTCGAGTGGGATTTAGATCACAGAAATCTAAATCATGTTTCAGGTATCAGATTAAATTTTTCCTTGCAAACATCAGCACATTCTACTCCTCTTACGAACAACAATTCTGTTTCACCTATAAATTCAAACAGGAATATGGCTTCAACAGAATCAATTATAAATAAACCTCACACTATATCAAGAAGGCATTGCACCCCAGTCAATTCTTTACAACCAAGTCACAATGACCTTTTGAATATCAACAATTCTCATGAGAAAAATAAGGTCAGCAATAACAGTAATATTGTAGTACAAAAGCCAGCTGGTTGACAAAAAAAAAAAAAAAAAAAAAAAAAAAAAATTATACCTGATTTCAACAACACTGATGCAGATAATTTAGATAATTTATTTTCAAATGAGACTGAAAATATTTATTTAAACTGAAAATTGAAAAAATCTGTTGTAAATTGAATCGTTTATTGCAAAAGGAGTCTTGTCCACCATTTTAGAAAATGGAAAAAATTTGTTTTGCTTTGATAACATATATTTGTTTACATTAAGAAAAATCATAACAAACCATTTCCTTTTTTAAAAATAGTGGACAAGACTCCTTTTTGCAATAAACGATTCAATTGTGGCAACATATCTAATGCAGTTTCAATTTCGGAAAATATTACTAATGATACCTTTTCAGATGTAAATTTTGATGGTGATGTCGTTTCTGAGCAGCTTGAAAAACAACAAATGACAGGAAACTTTCACTTCCATGATTGTGACATAAATTTCAATTCAGAAATAACTTTCTCATTGTTAACAAACATCCATATTCACAACTGTAATTCTCATTCTTCCAAGCATACAATAAACGATATACTCATTTTCCAAATTCACTAATTTGTTTCTTATCTGCCTTTTCTCATCATTCAAAATTACTTCAAACCTGTATTTTCAAAAAAAAAAAAAAAAAAAAAAAAAAACCAACAAAGTGATTTAGCCTTGAATCATAGCCCAATAATTGATAATATTCCAACTGAATAATAATTTATTTGACGCCTATTGAAATACTACAAAGTAGGTATTTCAGAAAAATATTTTTTTATTTGGGGGGATTATCATGAGATTTCAATGTATGATGGGGTTTGCAGGCCTCGAACCGGTTTCTGGTCTGAAATTTAGAGACTTTAGGGACCAAAAACATGAAAATTAAGGACCTTTTTAAAAACATAAAAGTAGCCTAAAACTAGAGTTTTTTATTTTATTTTAGACACCTTTATCTATTTGATTAATTTTAAAGGTTTGTGACATGACTTAAAAACTTTAAAGTCTAGCAAAAAAAAAAAAAAAGTTTTTTAATTGTTTTTTGCTCTTTTTCTATCAAATTTTTTTAAAATCTTCTATAAAATTTTTGCTTCGTAATAATGTCATCTTCTTTATTATAAACGATTGGAAATTTTTCGTAAACGCGCTGCAGATTCAAAAATTATGGACCTTTAGGGACCATTTTTCGAATTTAAGGACTTTTAAGGACTTTTAAGGACTTCTTTTAAAAATATGGACTTTAGGGACTTTCAGGGACCAAGTTCGAGGCCATGGTTTGGCCAAAAAAAAAAAAAAGTAAACAAAAAATGAAATAACAATTGTACAGAGGGGCAACTTAGAACATTGTAAAAAAAAAAAAAAAAAAATTCTTACCTTTTCTTCAGACTCAAAGCAGAAATTCTTCATAGAGATGAAGCAGAGGTAGTTTTCCTCCATTTGATCAGCTACGTACTGAGTTTTTGGCCTTGGGAATGACCAATATTATTTCCATCCTGAAACGAGGCAAGACATATTTTAGCATTTTTGTCCATAAAACCTTGAAACTTCTTACTGTTTAAGACTGCTGCATCTTTTTAATTTCTGATGCCTCACTTAGTTTTCTACCATAAATAATTACAAGTTGAAATAGATCTATGTAAGAAAGAAAGTCAACTCGACAAATGAATTCCAATAATGATTTCTCATCATAATACACAAAAATCATACACCTGTAGCTTCTATTTAATTTATTGTCTGCCAATAAATTGTGATTGATATGAAAGGAAAAACATGTTGACCTGTGCAAGACAGGATAAGGGTAGTGTGTGGCTCAGTCATTTTGTCTGTAAATATCTTTCCCCAAGTATTTTTCCTACTTTCTACATTAAATAAATTTTAAAAGAATTTACCTTTAGAGAATTTTTAGGATTCTAGCTTATCCGGCTGGGATCCTGGGTAATGGCCAGTTTATTAACACCGACAAAATATGAATGCAAAGCACTCCGCCATGTGAGATCAAAAAGCCTAACCGCATGGCCACATTCCGGTCTGGCGTCCTTTTGTACTTATTTCCGATATATTCCGTAAATTTTGTTCACTAAGCGAATCTTCATTTACAAAGGATAATAATCTAAGTATTCTGAAACCGATTAACCGATTAATAATACCGAAATTATAAACGAACCGACACGAAATTAACACGGACACCGCATCGTGAAAAAGCCCGAATAATAAGACTACTACTCACGCCCGAATCCGATCATAGACTAAATTTACAATGGAACTGGAACATGGTAAAAACCATAGTGTGCTCAATTTCCCCTTCCATCGTTCCCCCAACATGGCGCTGCCAATCAGTTTGCTGTAAATAATTCTGACATATGACGCTTTACGATTTTAGCCAATCAAACGAAATTCTGACACATGACGTCACGAATTTCATTATGCTATGGTGTATGGTGTATGGAAAATAAAAAGGAACTATGGCGGCATCTGTCGAGCGCGGGACTAACTAATTTTTTTCAAAATTATTTGGAGAAAATAATTTAATTCCAGAAGAAGGAAATAAGTTTTCTAGGCTCTTTAATGTTGGTTCAAGTTAATACTTTCCGGATGATTTTAAGAAATTCTCTACTTCGGAAAAAAACATAAACCTTGAGGTATGGAAAGCCTCCAAAATTGCGGAACGGGAAAAAATATCTGCAGAACTACTTTGCATTGGATTAATTTTTAAACCTAACCTCAACAGAAAGCCGAAAATGTGTGAGAAATTATGGAAATATTAAATATCGTGCGTTTCATGAGTTTCTGTTTCAAATCAAAACAAATGTCATTCCATTCCGGACATCCAAATCAGTGCTTCTTCATTACATTTGAAGGCTAAACATGGGTCAGAGATATGAACAATATTATAAAGATGAATTGATACCAATAAAGCCAAACATGTTGCAGTCAATTTCAGAATTGTCGTGGGTCCATTATCCTGATCAACAATAAGTGATTGATCCTTTTCAAAAGTCAATAATATTATACAATGAGCATAACATCTTGTATCTTGTAGTTCAAAGTTTTAGGAAAACTGTTATCGGTATTAAAATATTTTCTACTTTTGGAAGAACATAAACCTTAACCATGACCAGAGCATCAGAAGCATCTACACAAGAAAATGGGTACAGAGTTATTAATGTGTTATCTTGTGGCTCAAACCTCAGCAGAAAGCCCAATAACATTACACAATTTTCATATTTTTAAAAATTATTATGACCTTCAGCCTCTTGGAAATTTGAATAGACCATTTCGTTATGAAAAGAGCATTTCTGACAACTTCAGGTTGTTCGGATACCCCTGAAAACTTTAAAAGGAACCTTTCATCTTTAAGTGCCATTTTGAACCAATAAATGTATGTTTAAGCTGAATGTTTTGTCCAGCAGCTATAAATGTTTTTTGATTAAGATGCTTACAAATTTTACACCAGACAATTTAAAAGCCTCAGCAGAAGAAATTGTTAAGTTGGTTTCAAAATTTATGGATCAAAATAGATTGATGTATTGAAATTTTCTCAAAATTCAAACACCATGGATAATTTGGTATCGATTAACAAAGGTGACTTAGAAGAGTCTCATAAATAAGTGATCTTTTCAATTCATCAAAAATACATAGTATTTATTCAAGGTAAGAAAAATAGGGAGGTTGATAATCAATTGCTTGACCAATATAATTCTCAAATCATAATTTTATTTTTTTTTAGGAGAAAATCGATTATGTCATTGAGCTTTCACAACAGAAACAGCAGATCTAAGGCTCTAATGAGGAATTAAAAGGTCAGTGATTGGCAGGAGTATGTTAAACAAATGTCTATACTACTGTTTTCAAAAACATTTTTTTTTTTTCCTTTTATTTATTTTTAAATGACTCTTCTTCCTTTATTTATTTATTTTATTCAGTAGAATAGATTGATCAACTGGTTTCATTATGAAAGCACTGATCGGATTGTTGATAAAATAAATCTTTAGTCAAATGCTTTTGTTCAATGTAAATAAATAGTGTTGCCTAATGGGAATCTATTTTTTTTTTTTTTCAAATAACAGATTTTGCTAAAATAGTTTATTAAGTCTTTTCAAAAGTGATGTTTTGAATGTCAGTAATTTTATGTCAATTAGGCCTAAATGAGAAAAAACATACAATTTTTGTTAATATGGGAAATCAAAGTATTGTAATCAGTCAATAAGACATTTTCAAGTAAACTTTTTATGAAAATTAAAAAATTTTAGGTTTTGAAAAACCAGAAGTTAGGTAAAAATATACCATATTTAAAGATTTTCTCTTTTTTTTTTATTTTTTATTTTTTTGCTTAATTCAATTCTCTTTTCATTTATCAAACAAAAGTTTCGAAAGCTTTTTTCTGCTAGTATATGAAAAATGAAAAAGAGAAAAATATGAAAAATATATCAATCCATGGGGTAATTAATGGATTCTCAACATTTATTGTCTGGGTAAAGCTGGTTCAACAAATAAAGATCCTGCTGCTGCTGCAAAATTTTTGAATTTTATGACAAAGACTGTTCATGTAAGAAAAGTACATTCCGGCTGATGATTATGAGCTTCTGTAATTTTTAAGCCTTTCTTAAAAAGTAAAACTGCACGACTTTTGCATCGTTCCGAATGGACTCTTTGATAATTTTTACATTGCCAATATTTGAACGGTTGATCTCTTTTGGCCAAATGAACCCTGTACTCGTATCCTCTGTGCAGTAATCTAGGATAACCACGTTCAGTCCTCTCAAGGTGGTAATCTGAATAAAATCGATGAACTATAAAAACAAGAAACATATAACTTATTAGTGATGATTCAAGAAAATTTATGGAGAGCTGGAAAGTTGTTTAAAAAAAAACATAGAAAACTTTTTTTTTTTTTTTTTTTTTTTTTTTTGAATGCAAATCTATTTTATTTTTTTTTTCAAAAAAAAGTCCTAGGCCTACATAAAAGAAATATGGGGCTCAATCGCAAAGTAATGTGGAGCATGGTTATGGACACCGGTGATGCGCAAATACCCTTCGGGTGACAAAATCGCTCGACATCGACATCTCTCCTCCTTATTTTGCAGCCTATAAAATTTGCAGTACCAATACTTCATGGGTTCTCGCCTGTTTGCCAAATGGACATGATACTCGTAACCGTTGTGCTTTAGCCTTGGAAAACCGCTGTTGGAACAATCTATTTTGTAAGGGGCACCGTTTGGTATTTTGTAAAGTTGTTCTAAATGAAAAAAAAAAAAAAAAGAAAAAATGTTATTACTGTTCCAAAAAAAAAAAAACTTTTTTTGCAAATAATTAGGAAACAGAAGTATATAGTACTTGTACCCAAAATTTAGGAAAAAAAAAATATTGCTTATTTATTGAATTAAGTCACAAAATTCATCAGGTTGGAAAATACTCGGTGCCGTGATTGTGCAACCCTCTTAAATTGAAGCTGCCTGAGCCGGTTAAAATTAACCTGGCTTTGCATTTTTTATTGTTGTAATGTTTGCACCTCCAAAATTTCCAGGTCTCTTTGTTGTTAAGTCGATGAAGGCGGTAGTCGAAACCGCGACACCTTAGTCGAGGTGCCCCTCGGTCGGTATGTGTGATCTCAAAATCTGAAAATTTAAAAACAAAATTTAAGTCCTTCACGCAATAAGTTGCATTCTACGTAGGAGTACATACCGAAGTCGATTTTGGTCAATATTTCTTCATTATGATAAAATATAAGACGAGGCATTATCAGATTTTAAGTCTTGAGATCATTTACACACATTTACGAAAGACAGGACTTTCAAAAAAAAATGAAAATTGAAAATAGTTTATTAAAACATGAATTCTTTAAAAAATTATAATTTTTTTGGAATTTTACTTGGCAATGATTCCTTCGTGATTATGACCCTGTTTAATTTCCAACTTTCCATCCTGAATTTTAACCCTACCAGGGCATTTCTTTTTCGTAAAGCCAAACTGACATCTCCAATAGCTCATGACTTTGCAGTTATTTCTCCCTCTGTCGCACCTATACGTGTGACCTTGATGATCCAAAAGTAAACCTCCTCTCGGCATATCTCGTATGGCGTAGTCTTCATCTAATTAATACCGGTCAAAAATAATTTGTACTGCCCAAAATGGGATTTCCCGCACGGGAAGGGAGTCCCAGAACTTTGCGAGGGCTCTTGCAGGATGAGGCTTAGTTACTTACCATCGAATCCGTTCATTCCGTTGAATTTATGATTATGTGGTTTAGTGACCCTTATTAACCCATTCTTGCACAACATGATCCTGCCTTTGCACCCGCCATCGTAATTTATGTTTGCAAAATGTTTACATTTCCAAAACATCTTATCGCCTGCAGTTTTTTCGTGCTTGTAATCGAATCCGGAATAATGTAAAAATAACCCTTTTGCTTCCTGATAAATGGTGTATTGGCTTTTTACTGAAAGAGAAACAAAAAGAAGTCGAATAAGAAAAACTAAAGTCATTTAAGTAAAGGAGCCATTCAGGTTTCCGAAAAACATGCATGAAAAAGCGTATGAAATTAAAGCGTAAAATCTATATAAATAGTATATTGTTAATCTAGGGTAAAAAAATTAAGGGTTAAGGGTTATCGGTTATGAAATTTTTTTTTATATAAAACATTTTTGTATAATTTATACAAAAATTTGGACATGCATAACTTTTGCGAAATTTATGATTTTTCAACTTTTTTTTTCCGATTTATGCATCCTTATTTATACATAATTTATGCATTTTTTTTATTTATGTCCAACTTTTTCTATAATTTATGCATCTCTTTTCCGTACAAGTTTACTAAAGCACGTTAGGGGTGGGCGGTTCAATGTCCCAAATGGCTCCCTGGAGGAAATGCTGCGATGGTTTAAAAAAAAAAAGTTGAATAAAATTGATTTTATATACAAAATGTTATATTGGAAAATGAGGTTCGTGGTCGTGAAACACGTTAATCCTAATGTCTTCGCCGTCAAGTATTGCTCTGCTTTTACAGCCTTTAATAACTCCTCCGCTGGCTCGCTTCAGAAAGTCTTTACACCTCCAATACCTAAGCGGTCGCATTTTATCAACTAAATGAGGGCAGTATTCGAATCCAAAATGATGCAATCGTAATGGGCCCTTATGACTTCGCACTATCCTGAAATTATTTCCTAAAAGAGAATAAAATCGAAGGCATTAGCAAAAGTGCTTAACTAATTGAACAAAAATTTAAGACTTTATTGTTGAAGAAGAAGGCTCAGTCTTCGCCATCTAGGTGTTATGTTGTAAAATATATGATCTGCTCCTAGTCTTCCGTCCTATTGAGTCACTGGAACCAAGGATGGCATGCTGATCCCTATTCCAATGGGGGATTTTGTTTGGCGTAGGGACAGGCCAAATCCGCTAGATCGCAGCTATTTTGCAAAGGACCATCAAATACATTACAGCTTATGGAGAAAAAAAAAAATTTATTTTTTTTGAAACTTTAAGAACGAAAAAAGCTTTGAAGAGAGAAAAAAAAAAATTAAAATTATGTGCCATAAGCCGTAATGTATCTGTTGGTCCGTTGCGTAGTGCTGCGCTCTAACGGATAAGCCATTTCAACTGGTAAAAAGCGTCTGCTAGAAAATCTCCCATTCCAGTGACCCTCAGTGATTTTTCAAACACGATTCCGATTCCGATCCCGATTCCGATTCTAAAATACGGGAAAAATTTTTGCGATTCCGATGCTGATTCCGATTAGTTTCCATCGATCGAATCTGATTCCGATTCCGATTCCGATTCCTATTCCTATTCGGCATAACATCTCTGATTGGAACGCACTTTTAGGAAATGTTGCGCTGATTAACCCGAACTGGCTCCGCGTTTGGTGCTAATTATTTTTGGGGCTTTGCATTGCCTTGTATGTGTTATTTCAGCACAAAGTCGGTGATTTCCGACTCGGGCTTCCTTTAAGGGGTAAAATTTAACTGGTATTTTTGAAATTTGACCAGAAATATAAACATATAATAATTTGAGCAATCAAATGACTATATATTTTATCAAGCAACAATTTTTACTTCCACTGCTTATGAAGCAAATAAAAATTATAATACTTAGCAATATAACGAACGCTATATATGATAAAAATTAGCCGGTGACACAAACGATTCAAACTCTTTAATATTTGTGTAAGATTTTCGGAGACTCCATACGAAAAAAAAATTTATAAATTATGTAAAACTGATGCATAACTTTAAAAATTGGAACTACATCAAAATTGCATAAATTAGGCCTACGTATAAACAATTGAACTTTTTTTTAACAATTTTTTTTTTTCATCTTCACAATAAAATTATGCATAAATCAATTAAAAATTGAAGGGTCGGATGGAAGAAGGAGGTAGTACAAAATCGAATCGAAAAATTCATCTGTTTACATTTTCATGTTAGGCCTATGGCAGCCTGCTTTTGTTTTTCTCCGATTTTCACTATCACTTTTACCAATTTTTTCTTCCATCCGATCCTTCAATTAATTAATTAATGAATTATAATAATAGCGCAGCAGCAGATTTTCATGCTTTAAAAAAATGCATAAATGGTAAAAATTATGCGTGTCCAATTTTTGTTAAATTTGTTATAAATTATGCGAAAATAATACATTTTTTTATTTAATTTCTTTGCATTTATTTTGTAAAAATTTCACAAATTGTATGCATCTCTTTTGCGTATGGGTCTCTCCCCTTAAAAATGTTTACCTAATTTATGGACGACCTCGTTTCGTGTCATAGCTAACGGACGCTCATAAATAACTCAAAATAGATTGCTTCATGCTTATAAGTAATAGCTAAGTGTTCTACGCAATAGGTAACTAAAATCATCAGACATTTAAAAAGTAAAAAAATCTTACAAGGAAGCATTTATACTACAATCGACTCCGCTTATAACGGGACTGAAAAACAGTCACTATATTCGACCGTCGTTACAACCAAAATTTGCTTTATTTTTTCTTTTTTTCAAAATTAGAAAGTAAAATTTTACTAGAGTCGGATTGGTGACCTATTCAGAATAGTGGCAACGTGATCAATGAAGTTAAGCAGCATTGATTACGGCCAGCCACCGGATGGGAGACCGCCGAAACTCCTCCCCTCTGGTGGGGATCGTGGAAACTACGAATACAATCAACTTAACATCGTTGTACAAGTAGCTTCTACGTGCCAAAGTGTAATACTGGGAGAATAAGTTAAAAACTGGGAAATGAGTGATAACTGGGACACATTAAATGATGGTAAAATAATAATTACCGAAAGGTAGGCTTACCATCGAATAAAAATAAAATAAAGTAAAATTTTACTAAATTCCTTTTATAGGATGAAAGATACCAATTTCAAGTTGAAACACGAGTTTTAAAGCCAAAGAAAACTCAATTGTATTTTATGGCGTTTTTTTAAATTTTCTGCAAAACTTTAATTTTCAATTCAAAGGAACTCTTACCGATGGTTTACATCCGTATTTTATTTAGAATAAATTTCGTAATGGCACAAATATCGCTTTTGTTAATTACGGAAGGGGTTGCATCTGGCACATGCAGGTTTTGCGCCGATATGGCATTTTATGGCGCTGAAACCGAATTTTCAACAAATTGCCCCTGAAGAAGTATTTCGATTTCCGTAGAATCAGACGTCGGATGATGGGAATGTTTGTAGGTCAGGGTCAACGTCCCGTCTTTTAAAATGGCTCTGGCATGGCACCGATCGTGTATCCTTTGATAATACTGGCACTGCCAATATTTATGAGCGTAAGGCGGTTTCACTCTTAAGGGTTGATACGTAAATCCTCTGTGATACAACCGCAAAGCTCCTTTTTCCGAGTGAAAAACTTTGAAGTCTTTATATTCGGTATAGACTAAAATAGAAAAAAATAATTTTTATAAGAAATGAGGGTCTTCGGTGTGGCCGGGTAACACATATTTTCGGCATCTGCATCTGGGGAAGTAGTACCCGCTTCGATTCTTCTGCTAAATTTGTGTTACCCGACCCCTCTGTGAGACCGCATAGTAGGAAATCTTACTCTTGAAATAATTCTGCATTTTAAAAAAAAGAACTCGATCGAGTTTTACAAATTTTACTGTAAGAAGAACGTTGGGAACATAATAACCATATGAGAGAACCAGTCATCTTACAGTAAAAATTTTCTACGTTCGATCAAATTATTTTTTTAGATTTAGAATTTTCGGCCCAGAGGTCGTGTGGTCCAGTTTCTGAAAAAAAATTGAAAGGACAAAATAAAATAAAATAAAATAATGAAAGAACATTAAATTGCCCTTTTTATAACGAAAACTTGAAATTTTATTATAAATCACTGCTCGTGTACAGAAGAAGGCGGATGGTTATGATCCACTGTAACATTGAGATATTTCGGAGTTATCATAACAGCCCTGGCTTTACACCTTTCAGTCCCGCACTTTTTATACAAAGCACACTGCCAGTATTTTAAGGGCTCGTCTTTTTTAACCCTGTTACACTGATACACATAACCACGATGCTCCATGCGAAGAGCTCCGTTTTGACTTCTGAACAACCTAAATCCGAGACCACCTAAAAATTTTAACAGCTGAGTTAATTAACAGAAACTTTTTCTTAAAAAAAATTAACTGGACGGTTTAGGGGGATGATCGGGTCCGTGATTGTGATATCCGTTTAATCTCATGGATCCGTTATCTTCTCGAACTATCCTCGCTTTGCATTTGTCCGTTTTTTTGTGGTATTTATAGCACTGCCAGTAACTGATTTTGGTGCTTTGAATGATTTTGTTGAGCCTGTAAATGTAGCCGTCGTGGAACATTATCGGAACTCCGTTCCTCGTTTTTGAAAATCTGCAAGCGAGACCTAAAACAAATTTTAATGTAAAATTTTGTTCTTTTCGAAAAAGAAACGACACAAATTTTTGTAGCCTTAAAAGTAAAAGTAAATATAAGTCTATTGTTTTTTTTTTAATTTTGGTAAAAATGATTTTATTAAAATTTAAAAAAACATTAAATAACAAAAATCGTACAAAATAATTCGTGTATAGAATTGAACAATTAATTAAAAATTCATACGCTTGTTGGAGGGTAGGAGGACCTTAAGAGTACGCATCAATCGTGGCAGCAGATAAATTACATTTTTCTTTTTGCAGAAAAAGATACAAATTTTGAAAAAATAAAAATTAAGAAATCTCCATTAATTTTTTATTTTTCTAGATTTGTCTTTGGTTTTCTGCAAAAAGAAAAATACGATTTATCTGCTGCCACGACTGATGCGTACTCTTTAAGCCCTGTAGCTACCACCCTCTCCGTAGCTCTCTTCGGGTTTATTTAAACATTTAAGTGGGGTAATGAGGGTCATGATTATGAAGCCCATTGATTCTAAGAGTTCCTTTTAAAAAATTTAAAATGGCCCTGACTTTGCATCTTTGATGAACGTCGCATTGCTGGTAGTTCATGCAACGCCAATATCTGTATGGTTTGTCCCTGTTTGCTAAATGGATTTGATATTCATATCCTCTATGGTAAAGCCGCAGTGACCCCCGTTCCGATCTGTCCAGTACGTAGTCGGTATATTCCATAAATCTAGCTGGAAAAGAAATGAAGACGGGCATATTATAGCTAGGTACGAGTATAGAAAAAAGGTAAAAAAATCCAGAAGGAAAATCGCAGAGCGCGGCATGCCAATGAGACACAGTGGTCAACTAGACAATTAATAATCCACAAAAATGTGGTAAAAATCCGACTTCACAGCTTCATTAGGGATCAGTTAAATATCCGAAATCCGTTAAACCCAAATTCCTATCTGTTCGTCCTGACGAGATAAGGGGTTGAGCTTATGCTTAACTTATGGTTAGAGTGGCGATAAGCCTAAGCTGCACTTACTACCACTCTATCTATAAGGTAAGCATAGACGCAACACCTTACCTCTCGAGGACAAGCAGATGGCTTTTTGGGTTTTTTGGATTTTCGATATTTAATTGATTCCTAATGAAGATGTGAAGTCAGATTTTTACCACATTTTGTAGATCAATAAATGTCTAGTTGATCACCGTGGAGAATTTAAACAAATCTGTCTATTTGTCATTTAGCGCTGCGATACATGAACATCTAAGAAACACAAATTTTAAAGTAAAAAATAAGGCACTGTGTTTATTGCTGAAATTCCCCCATAAAATTTAACAAAACATCTTCGATTTGATTTGCAGTAACATTCGGCAAGTGATTGTGTTCTCCTCTTGTCGTTAAAGACCCATCCGAGTGGAGAACCGCTCTTGCAAGGCACCTGTTCGGGGGTAACCTTTGATAATGTTCGCACTGCCAGTATTTCATAACCCCGACTTTGTTTGCCAAGTGAAAGGTGAAGCCCTTATGAGCCAGGCGAGGGGCCCCTCGCGGAGTTCGCGTGAGGACGTAGTCTCTGTAAACTGAAAAAAAAAAGAACAAAAAAAATAGAATTATCATTAAAACGGTGATTTAAAGCTTGTTGCATAAAATGTTAGTCTTACGCGTTCCAGGTGACCGCAATGCTCAACAACCTCCAGCTTTACTTAAGGATTTTTTTTTCAACAAAATTACAAGCTTGATCATATAAAAACTTTAAAAAAATTATATTTCATTTTCAAATATCGTAATTCACAAACTTTAACAGTTAATCAGTAAAGCGTTTGATTATTCACTTGATGCCATTCGCGAATGATTGTTTTTGACTGGTGATTGTGGTCAGCGGTGATAAACAACGATCCATCCTTCTGGATGATCACTCTGGCTTTACAACCGCCTTTCCTGCAGCGCCAGTATCGATAAGGCTGATTTTTGTTGATTAAATGAATCCGGAAAGTGTGATTCTCGTGGATTAAGATTGCTCTGCCTTTTCCGTCGTATTGGATTTCGTAACCAGGACCAGCTGGAATCAGATGAGAGGTAATAAGTACTGTATAGTGTAGCGTTATAAAAACCCCCTCTTTTTTTATTATATAAGAATTTAGTCGTAAAGTCTTCTCGAAATCAAAGACTTTGAGACTTGTTCAATTTCTTTCCTCATTCATTAGCGTGTTGCCATTGCCGCCCCTTTTCCACATTTGCCAATACTTAGCGTATGGCGAAAATTACTAATTCGGATTCTTTCCATCCCCAAGATGCTGGCCGTAGCAGTAAAGTAGCCTGTTTACGTCATCATATGATGCGCTATCTCCACTTGATAATAATTTGCATAATTTATTACATCGTATAATAAATTCATAGTGTAATAAAAAGATAATGTGCACACTATCCTTTTATTACGATGATCTCGCGTCGATCTGATCACGTGACTACTACGTAATTTACGTAATTTTCGTAACCATCTTTATTTTCAACCAATCAGAGCATCTGAAAAGGTAAAGATGATGACGCGTTTTACGTCATGGCGATTTTAAAAACTGAAATGATCACCCCCTAAATAAATTACGGTACTACCGGAAGTGCGTTGATACCTTCACTCTATAAACCGACAGAATGACGTAGTGACGTTCATTTTTAGGCATTATATGGTACGTTCTGACGTAATTTATCTGATCCAACCCCCGTAGAGTGAAGATATCAATGTACTTCCGGTACTGTAATTTGATAAAATAAATTATCTAACTAATTATCAAGTGGGGACACAGCATACTTGTTTGTTTTTATTTTGTTTCCCTTCGTTGGCAAAGAAATGAAAAAATCAAAACCAACTAAGTCTTTTCTGAAGAGTCTACCCTGATAAGCTAAGGTATCGCTTCATAGTGTTTTAAGACCACAGCAGTGAAGCGCACCCTTAACCTCATAAATACACGAATAAATTACTGATACCTAACTTACATATTATTACCAATTACTTATACATTACTTACCTCTTAACTATGTGAAGTGAATGAGATGAATGGGGCTTTATCAAATTCAATTTAAATTCAGTTCTGCCAGTTGTATTAAAAACTACTTAAGTCTACATTTTATTAAAAACAAAGAACTTACAAATCAGAGTTATAAAAATAATGAAATCACTGAAATCTTTTAAGGCTTTTGGACAAACAAATGATTTTTTTAAAAAAAATAAAGGATACTCTTTCAGCACTTAAGACCGAAACTGAATTTTTTTAAGAAATGCATTAAAGAAATCTATTCATTTTTTATCTATTTAAATCCTTGCAGTATAGGATCATCTGGAGCTACTTCCGGATGATTATGAGTGCCACTATATTTTTTGGTCCCCTCAGCATCCATCGTTATCCTGGCTTTGCATTTATTCGTGGTCGCGTGATATTTATAGCATCCCCAATAACTGACGTAACTCACATCTCCTTTCCCTTTCATTCTGTCCAACCTGAAGACGTGGCCGCCGTGCAGCATCATTGGTACTCCTTTCCGGGTGGTTGTAAATTTACATTTCCCATCGGAATTTAAAACTTAAAAGAAAGAAAAACAAAATTGTTAGAAATCAGCATAAAATACGCCTCGGTAAGGTTTTGAAAGGCAATACATGCGGAAAATCTTCTTTCGCCATTGAAAAGTAGTGGTGTTGGATGTGCCAGCCGCCTTTCAATGACAATTATGGATACTGAAAAAGGCACAAAGCAATGTAATAGAACTCAAATGCAGAGCCATAATTCGAGTTTGAAATTAAAGAAGAACAACTCCAATTTTCTTAAAAAAAGAACGAACGATATAATTAAATTTTCAGGAACTTTTAAATTTTCAGATATAATTCATTTTTGAAAACAAGTCAAAATTTCAGCGTGAGGAGGCACTTCCGGGTGGTTGTGATAACCGTTTAGCCGCATACTTCCGCTCGCGTTGCTTTTCACGATTCTAGCAGGACACCTGTTGTATTTCAAGTGAGCTTTATAACACTCCCAATAGCTGTTTTGAGCGTTTTCGTAAACTCTTCGTTCTTTGTAAATGTGGCCCATGAACCAGAACATCAAAACCCCGTTTTTCGTCCTTCCGAAACGGCAGCCTCCGTGGTCTGTAAAAAAAGAAAAAAAGGGATCGAAATATCCGCAACACAATAATTTTCCGATCAAATTACTTTTCGTATTCAAAGCAACTAAAAGTGATTATGAAAACCATTCGTTATGATATTCCCTTTGGCGTCTCTAACTATCCTCGCCTTGCATTTAGATTTAGAAAAATTTTTACACCTCCAGTAACTGGCTTTGTTGGAAGTCATCTTGTTTAAGGTGTAGGTGAAACCTAAATGAAGCATCCACGGAATCTTGGTTCGACCTTTGATAAATTGATAATTGTTGTCTGGAAAACAAAAATGGATGGTGACATTGCGATATGAAATGTCGAAAAAAAAACTAAGGTAGGAAGGAATTAATGTGTAACTCAGCGAAAATGGAGACGTCATGGTCGAGCTTAAGCTTTTGGTCACGGAGATGGTAAATTACTGACGCGTGTAAAATTATTGACGTCCATAAAGACAATCGATGTCTACAAAAAATGGACGTACGGAACTGATGTCATTATTCAACTTTAGCTTTTGGTCACAGACGCCGGTAAAATTTTTGACGTGAATAATTTTTGCAGACGTCAGTTACGTCCTTACGGTTGAATTTCGGCGTCTAAATGACCAATGAAAGTGGCTAACTTTATTACTTTATAATTCCTGAAATTCATCACCAATTGGGACCTCAAAAATCTTTTAAAATAGTCCTCGAAAATGATCATTTGATGACGTTTTTTTCGCTGGAAAATTCACAGGAATTTTAACGATCTTTACGATTGTAAAATTTTTAATAAATAAATAAAGAATACAATTTTTTAAATAAAATAAGGGGCTATTCGAGTACCGTATGGAGGGGCGACTTTGTACTTTTATCCGAACGTAAAATCTCGCGCGTAAAAATTTTTTATAAGGTTTAATTATTAAACATAGTTAGTAAACAATATGTTTTATTAGATTTAATACATAATATTACTTATTTTTCGGAATTAACGGTATTCTAATCGATTTTTCAAAAAGTATTAACAAATCGTCCCTCCGTACGGTACATTATAATGCTATTTATGCCCAAACCATGTACTACTTGAATAACCCCTACTACAATTAATAAAATAAAATTTGGAAATCGGTAATTGAACTTCCAGTAAAAAATCAGAAAAAGAAAATTATTGCAACAGCTCTCCATCGAAATTAGGTACAGGATGATTATGGATCCCTTTCATGTAAAACAGTTGGTTTTCGAGCAGTCCTCGAGCTCTACATTTCTCCACAGATAAATATTTTTGGCAACGCCAGTATCGTAACGGAGTATCCTTTTTCAGCGAATGAACGGTGAAATAATATCCGCGATGGAAGATTTTCGGATGCCCTTTTTTAGTTTTCGAGAAGGCATAACTATCTGTTCCTAAAACTGAAAAGAAAACCGAAAAACAAAAATTATAATACCGGTTTTTCAACAAATGTTTTTGACATTAAAAAGAAAAAGAAAAATCCAACAAAAAGCACAATTAACCTGGTTCAAAGCCCAAAGCTTCTGCGGACACTGATCAGGTGGATCAAATAGGCTTGGATCAAGAGAGTCCCATTCAGGACTTCCATTGTAGCCATTCTCATATTGGCTTCAATGGGGTCATTTTGGAAACAGGGATCTCAGGCGGTTATCAGGCGTTAGCATCCATTTGGAGTCATTCGCATACAATGTCAGCGGAAGAAGAGTCTGCAATTCTGTACTAGGCAGGTCAACTGAGCTATGCCCATCGCAATCGTGCATGGAGATATACTCTTTTGAATCGTTGCAGCTCCAAATTGGTTCAGGCAGCGGTTCAAAATAGTATATCTCCATGATGGACATAGCTCAGTTGACATGTCTAGTACAGAATTGCCGGATATCAAAATTAAATCTTTGTAAGCTCTATTTGCTGATCAAGAGGGGAGGAAGCCAAAAATTTGGCGTTTGACATATTATTCGAAAGACTCCATATCAGAAAATTATGATGGAATCGAGGGAAGGTTTCGAATTTATGAGAGGCTAGTTGGATCAATGAGGATTAGAATCTGAATGGAAGACATTTGTTTTAAAAATATTTCAATATCATTATCCATTTAATTTTTATTAATGCAATGCCTTTACACTTTCCACACAGCAGAATACAACTATACAAAAAATAGTTATACCCTCACGATTTTTACAGTATAGAAAAATAATATCAGTCATTTGCAATATCCACCAGTGTTAGTTTATAAAAATTCAGATAACATGATAAAATTAGTAGAAAAGATCTAGAGCAGGGTCGTACACTTATTCGAAAAATTATAAACCTCAGGGTTTTGAATGTCCGTAAAAAAGCTTTATTGCCCCCCCAATCTCAGGTTTAGAGGAAAGGGGGGCTAAAATTTGTTTACGTAATATGTGCACAGTCTAAAATGGAAATGGAAGGTCGATCTTTCAAGATTTGCACTGACTTCAGTAAAAGAAGAATAGTAAGCAAAGACGATCATATAGACGTCGAAATCTGACGTCAATCTTCCTATAAACCGTTCAAGGAAATTTACTGAAACGAAATCTTGTTTTTCCATAAATCACAGCGAAGTTTTATTTTTTGTCTTTACGTTGCGAAGGCCCAATGGAAGAAGAGGCTGATCGATATTCGCAACTGCTAAGGTTTTGATAAAAAGTTTAACATGGATTCCATTGTCAGAAAAAAAATTACAAGTACCCGGAACTTTAATTTTCACCGTCAAGGTCATTATGCTGACACATGAAATTGATGAAAAGTAAGAAAAACAGTTCAATTTGACAATTCCATCAGTGTCTTCTTCCTGTTGCTATGTTTTCAATGGACAATTCATTAAACCACCGGAAGTGCGTCCATCCCGTAGGAAAAAAAGATGCATAAATCATATAAAAATCATGTAAAAATTATACAAAAAATTGGACATAAAAAAAATCCATGAATTGTATAAACGGATTAACTTTTTTTACCGGAAAATTTTTTTTCATCCTCCAATATGATCATGCATAAACTATGCATAAATAAGTATGCATAAAATGGAAAAAAAAGTGGAATAAGCATAAAGTTGTCCTGCTTTATGATATAAAAAAGTTATATGCATAAATTTTGTAAAAATTATGCATATTCAAATTTGGTGCTTGTGCAAAATATGCATAAACTTTGCAGAAATTTACATGGCCAAATATTTGTTTAAGCAATACAAAAATTAATACATTTTTTATAAATATTTTTTGTATTTGTTTTGCAAAAATTTTATACTCTTTTTGAATCACTTTTTCATACGGGCAATGTCAAGATATAATATTAAAAATATAATAAATACGTATATCTTTATTCTGAGCTTTCACATGCAAAAAATTACGTCACGTCACTTTTTGCCCCAAAGGATCAGAATAAAGTTAATTGACTCAGTTCCGGTGTCCAATGGAGACAGCATTTCACGTTTTAATTAAAATAAACCTCAAAATTAAATAAATAAATAAATAAATAAATAAATAAACAAAACAAAATACAATAATAAACAATTATCTGACTACAAATTATAAATAATGTTCAAAGGCAAACAATTGTTGTTTCATGTTCCTGACAAACGAAAACGGGCTGTATACCCATCAGAGAAAGTTTTTCGTCAGCCAGAAACCGTATTATAAAATATTGGTCTTCAGCGCAATAAAAATAGAATAATTTTTCAGAAAATCTAAATTACTAAAGCATTGGTTTACAGTTGCGTTATTATGAAAAAGTAGAGCTACCTTGACTATTTTTAATGACGTTGCTTGCACTCTTTTAATTTTTTTTAAAAAAATTTCTAAAAGTTATAAGGAGTCATTCAAATATCAAATCATTTTGTCACTTTGGGCCCTCTCCCCTTTCGTTAGCTACCAATGATATTTTGAAGATCCCTTACAAGGCCTATGTAATACTTGACTGGTTCCTAAAAAAGAATAGCAACTGAATACCGTATACCGGTAAATTATTGCTTCAGCAAATCAACAACTGCGACTCTAAGTTATAATTCCGTTGTAAAAACTGCCAGATCCAACGGTCTGAACCTTAGACTGTTCAACGCTAAAACCCGGACTAATTTCACGATAAAAGTCCTCATTTTCGTTCTTCGATTTCTTTCGCGAAGTCAAAACCTCGTTTCAGAAAGTCACAGTCTCCATTTCTTCTTTAATATAATGATCTAAATACGGAGGATGATTGTGATATCCTTTCAACGACAATCTCTTCGTTTCCTGATATTCGTATAAAATGGCTCTACCCTTACAATTAAATCGATTACGAAAATAACAATTCCAATAGCTCGAGTTCCTTTCTCTGTAATACGAATGGACGGAGTATTGAAATCCTTTATGCTGTAAAATTCGTCCGCCTTTATGCGACATAACGAAAGTTAAATCTGAACCATCTGCAAAGTAAAAAATTAGTTAGTAAAAAAATTTTTTTTTTTTAAATTCAAGTAATTTTTTTGAAAATAAAATTAACGCATTTAGAATAGAACAAAATAATTTATTCCAAAGAAGTAATCAATGAAAAAAAAAACTAAACCCAAAACCATATGAAAAATATCAACATCAAACCAAAAAAAATTAATGCTAATAAAAAAAAAATGAAGTAACGAAGTAAATTACTTGGCAGTAAAACATTTTTGTACTAAAGTACTAAAAATTTTTATCAGTCTTTTAAATTTCATTTAAAAACTTTAATGGGTTGTGACTTATACTCTTAACAAGTATGAGGCTTAGTAACGACAAGCTTATTCGAAACAAGGTATAGAACTGCCCTCCCACCGCATCTTATTCCCGGTTCGGAACGATGACAACAGATCCAGTATTCCGTTTTCCTGCTCTTTACGAATGAATGAAGCGTATACTCGTAATGTTGATGGCGTAGTCTCCGTAACTTCTTTTCATTCTCCCTGTTGGCATTCTTTGTATCAACGATAAAATAAAAACCACCTTGAATAACAATGAGAAACAAATTAGAGGTAAACAAAACAAGCTATCCTACTGTACAAGAGTAACTTTAAATCGCAAAGGCGAGGGAAAAATTAGTCAAAAAAAAACTACTCATCTCACCATGGATGATAATGATGATAATCAGGCACCGGTAATTTGGGTTTCGAAGTCACGCGACGTACCCAAGGGGGTAAAAAAAAAGTAAATTAAAAAAAAACACGGGATTTAATCGGACTTTATTTTTAAACAAATCCCTGATTCTTAAATATTTATTAATACGAGTATTCGAAAAGCAATAAAAACGACTAAAATCAACAAAAGAGTACTGAAGTTGATACAAAAATTCTAAATAATTGACTGTAAAATTACTGACATTCACATCAAAAATTGACAAGTGTAAAAATATTACTGAGGTCAATCAAAACAAAAAATCAAAATTACTAACATTTAAAAAAAATTAGTGGTTTAAAAAAAATTAGTTTGTAAAAAAAAAAAAATTGACGTATAAAATATTGCTTATGTCTATAAAAAAAAAAAAAAAAAAGAAAAAAAAAAACTATTGAAGCCAATTAGAAAAACGACTGGCATCCGCAAATATTACAAAATACTAATTAATTTAAAATATACAACTATTGAGCATAATCGTCGTCCATAATAAGGAAAAATTAATAGGAAAAAACGTTTATCGGTTACAAAATTTCAACAATTAGCCTAATTCGAAAAAATGAAAATTTTTTATCGTTAGAAAAACTTTAAGGCGTTGGTTACATTACTCGAAAATTTTTGTTCGAAGAGTTTCAAAAATTTTTTCTCGATGAAAGTGTTTACACTTTTCGAACATATGATCGAAAAGTTTCGATGATGTTCGATATGTTTCATGATATTTGATGACGTTTGATGATGTTTGACGATATTTTTGGGGTTGTATTATATTTTTTAAATAATGGGAAAATACATATATCATCGGCCGAGTACCCATATTAATATAATACCACCTCAAAAATAACGTCAAACATCATCAAACATTTCGAACATCATCGAAACTTTGTTCGGAAAGTGTAAACACTTTCATCGAGAAAAAATTTTTGAAACTCTTCGAACAAAAATTTTCGAGTAATGTAACCAACGCCTAAAACTTTAAAAATGTGTTTGTCTTTTTAAAAAAATCCTTATGGCAAACTATTGACATGTTTACTTATTGACTTCCTGACATTTGACAGAATGACCCTGACTTATGACGATCTTATTTTGTTCAACATATAAAATGGCCCTCCCACCGCATTTTATCTTCGGATCGAAACGATTATGGCAGTACCAATACTGGTTAGAGGTGTTGAAATTACTCGTGTGATAAAGATATTCAAAATCTTGATGTCGTAATCTGCGAACTTCCTTTTCTTTGGTCCCGTTAACGCTTTTCCTATCGACGATAAAATAAAAGCCCCCTAAAAATATAGCAAAAAAATAAAATAAAATAAATTAAAATAGTATAAAAAATAAAATAGAACAAAAGAAATGAAATAAAGCAAAACTAATAATTGGGTTAGGGGTTAAAATTAAATTAATTTATAATTCATAATTCAAATTGCTATGAGAGCTGAAGTATTCAGTCGAAGTCAATAGAAGGCGTTGAGTTCCTGAGTTGGCGTTGGACTAAGCTGAACTCGGCTTAAGTCACATGTACGTTAGTTGCACCAACCAATGAAACCATTTTTATGACCAAAATAAAAAAACGGCCAATCGGCCACTTCTTTAGTTAGTACCACAAGGTTTCCATAAAAAAAGGAAATGTTTTTTTTTCTCAGCAATAAAAAATTAAGCTCATTTAAAAATTGAAAACCACTATAATTTTTTTTGTAAAATTAATCAGCAGCACTTCACCTATGTAAAAAGCACTTTAAAAAAATCCATGAATTTTTTCCCCGAAATGTTTTCTCCAAACCTTCAAATGCTATGCCTCAATTTAAAACGGCTAAGCCATCCTTCGGAAGCCTGGAAATTTTGAATACCCAGCATTCCCGCTAAATGGGTTGCTTGAGCTTTTAAAATTCGCCCTGTAACAGGAACGTTGAGAATTTTCTGTTGTTTAAACCAATCAAAAACGGCTCCATCTAAATCCTCGTATTTGCATTTTCTGAGCCGCTTTGAATTGTGATTAAAACTTTTCCCTTCCGTTTTTATTGCGTCTCTTTTTTTCCAAATTGTGTCAACTGTTGTGTACGGCAAATTTAGTTCTTTGCTTATTTCACTTTTTTTCCTTCCGCTATCGATTTCTCTGATGATTCCCAGCTTTGTTTCTAAAGAAAGGGCGTTTCTTTTACGTTTCAAAAATTCTGAAAATTAAAAATCAAATTAAAAACTATATCAAATTTCAATCAGAAAACAGCATAGGAAAGAATTCTCGGTATTAATGACGGGACCAAATATCAATTTTAAAGATAAACATCCTAATGGCTAAAAGTACAAAACTTCTGTCAAGTGTAATAGAGAATTTTTATAAAAATTTTAATAAAATTCCCACAAAAATATTTTATGGAAATGGGACCATTCATACTGAGAATTCGTCCCTACAATTAACATGGAACAAAGACAACAACCCAACAGCTAAAAAAAAACAATGTTTTTAAAATTTCTATTGAAAAATTGAAACAAGAAACTTTTTTATGCTACATAATTTTTTTCATTACATAAAAACAAAACAAATGAAAATAAATCACATTTATTTCTGTTATAATACTTCGAATACTATTTTACAAGAAAAATACTAAATTTAAGAAGGATGGTTGTGGGTTCCCTTAATACTGAAAACATTCGATTCCGACAAAGTTCCCAGAACCCTACAAAAATATCTGAAGTTGTAATACTGACACTTCCAGTATCGGTTGGGATAATTAGCAACATTATGATTATTATATCCGTATCCTTCGAAAATGATTTTCGGTCTTCCCCTCGAAGAGTATGCGATCGTGTAATTCCCTGGAATTTTTAAACTGCGTCAGTAAAAAAAAAAGAAACAAAACGTTGGGAGTTTTTTTTTTAAATTAGGCAGGATGATTGTGAGCCCCGCTAACAGTAAATACGCCCGATTGGGAAAGGATTCCTAAAACCCTGCAAAAATGTCGGAAATTATAATATTGACATCTCCAGTATCTGTTAGGGTATTTGGTCACGTAATGATTGTTATATCCGTATCCTTCGTGGAATATTTTTGGCCTGCCTCTGGATGATGACGCTAATATGAAATTTGCACCGCCTAAAATTAAAAGAAAAAAGCGAATTAAAATTTTCCAGAAGGGAAGGGGATCAATCATCCGTCAAAAAATGTCTGAAATATGAAAGCAGAATCGACATCGATTTCCGATAAGTTTTCGAACTGATTTTTTGCTCAAGGAAAAAATAAGGAGTTTTATATACCCACGGTTTGTCAGTGTCACTCGAACAGTTAAAACGTCCAATAACTAGCGTCTATAAAGAATTATTGACGTCTATAAAAGTGGTTGATTTGTCGAGGTTGATTAGTAACGTCTATAAAAAAAGATTTATTATTGACGTTTATAAAGATCACAGATTAACGACTCCATTTTTTATAAAAAATGATTGATTACTGTTTAAAAAGAAAACAACTGACGTATATGGGAAATTATTGAGACCATAAAAATTGGCTGCTGTTTATAACAAAATTATAGACAGCGATAAAAAGCTGACCACAACTATAGGACAATTACTGAAGTCCTTTAATTGTTGTTGTCATTCAATTAGCATTTTCGTTATTTTTAAATTCCGGTTTTATGTTTTCAGAATTACACAAAAGAATCATTTTAAAAAATTAAAATTTTATTTATAGTTAATAATTTGGTAAATGATCATGAGAGCCAATTAAAGTTAAATCCCCATTGTTGTATACGATGGCCCTGGCAGGACAAGCTGCATCGGGACTGAGGTATCTGGAGCATCTATAAGACTTTTTCTGATTGTCCTTGTCGGATTCTTCGAATAAATATTCGTATCCGTTGTGAAGCAATTTGGCAGGAAGATGGTTATGAACTCCGAGTAAAGTTAATTTCCCGGAAGCGTCTAATACCGCGCTGGCGCCGCAGACTTGCTCGTGGTATTGATACCGGCAGCAGCGCCATAACCTTAACCGTTCGGTGCTACCATCAGCAACCGGGCTGATGTATTCGTAACCCTGATGAAGTAATTTAGGATGACCACGTCTTGCTTTCGAGAATTCGTAATTGTAGTAACCTAAAATGAGAATATATGGTATTATTTCTGTTTTGATGATTTGAAAAACTTAGCAAAAATCGAACTGGAAGCTAAGGAAGGAGATTACTTGAAAGGAAAAAAAGATGGAAACATGTCAGTTTACAAGCAGTAGCACACTATCGACACTGATAGTTCCATAAGTTTGACAGTGTGTCAGACTAAAAAATTGCACTAGTTCAATTTGTTTATCTGGTATGTATTAGCTATCAGTAAGTCTGATAATGCCGCTTGTGCAACCAGCAGTATCAAAGTATCGATTGCACTGCTGACAGAAAGTCCATCAACAAGCTGTCCATAGGTCTAAGAGGTAATTTCAGGCTTATGTCGCTTGTACAGGCAGGCAGTTTCCTGGGTGGAACCATCAATTATGGAATGCCCAGCGTGTGCAACTACCTTTTCCGCAACTGGCAATTCTTAAGGCACCACTGACAGTCCGTTGTGGAACAAGCACGGGAAATGCTTTTCTATCTTTCTTTGAAAAACTGAAAAGTGAGACGGCTAGTCGTCATATCGGACAGAAACAATGGTGGAAAGTTCTGCTGTCGGTGGCTTCTGCTGTCAAAAACTTACAAGCAATTAAACACCTCAGAGATTCTGCTGCGTGCAATAGTGGTGTAAAGGTATTCAGTTTACCCACTAGTATTTTTGCGTCACTTGCTTCGGTGTGAAATCAGGAGAAAATACTACTTCACAATCGACAATTCCTTGGAAAAGTTTAAAGCAGTTTTAAAAAATCGGACTCCATTATAAAAATAATGTTCCAAATTTAATGCTCATGAATGTTTATATTGCCTTACGTTTACTTCAGGAAACACTGGAGTATTTGGAGTCTATAAAGATCTGACTACAAAGAGTACGAAGGTTATAAATGAAATATTATCACTGAAACTATTTTGCTACAGTTGATAGTGTTGCCAGATGCCAGAAACTTCCAGGCAATTTGGTGGATTTCAAGCATTTCCTGACAATTTATTTTCAGGATATTTAGCAAAAAACTACTCAAAGCTCAGAGTAGGAAAATTTTATCGCTAAGTACAAATTTTTTTTAATCTGGCAACACTGGGAACTAAGCCAATGAACAACCGGTGCAAAGAAAAAAAAAAAAAAAAAGATGGCAATTGATTGCCTTATTTCTATGGTGTTTTGACTTCAATCATTCCGTAACCCAGGCACAATGTTTTGGGATTTCGTACACTCCGAAAACTCGAGTTCTGCCTCCATTGGCCAATTGATTGGAGGGCACAATTAATTGCACCACCTAAAAATAATAAAAACGAAAAAAAAAAGTCGAAAAATATACAGTCTTTCATATGGTTGTGGTACAATTAATTGCCCAGTTGAAACAGAGCATTACTGTATTGGGTACACTTAAAAAAGGTTGCTTCAAAGGGAAAAGAATGCCGATGCGATAAAATACCATAAAAAAAGGTAATGAATAACCATAATTGTACAATCACGGTAATAAATTACAGGTAAAAATAAGTTTGTTATAGCTTTGGTATAATTTTGGTAACCATCTCAATATGGGATGATACCGCTAGGATTTTTTTTAAATGCAGAAGATATCACTTGACCAAAACAAGTCGCACTTCTTTCCCGAAAGTGGGCTGACTTCAGACAAAGTTGAAACAAAGTTAAAAAATTGCCACTGATTTTCAAATTCAATCAGCTTTTTTAATTTCCACCCGAATTCTTCACTGTATTGCGTTATACTGATCAAACTGAGTTGGGTCATGAGTATGAGTCCCTTTGAGTGTTAAAATTCCGTTCACGTGAATCACAGCCCTAACGGGACATTTCCCGGCCAAATTTTGATATTTGACGCATCTCCAATAACGATACGTCTCTTTCTTGTATGTCGTGAATTCGAATCCTCTGTGGAGTAATTTATTTTTCCCGTATTTCGTAGGTACGAAAGAGTAATCTCGATATCCTGTAAAAAGAAAAAAATAAAATAAATGGACTAAAAAACTTGGCGGAGGACAACACCGTTCAGTCGAATCAACATATGTTTGGTGTTCAACGTTCGCATTAGAGATAGATCCATGAGAAGCAGCATCCCTCAGGCGTAAAAATAAATACAATTTTTTGCTCCCAAAAACGTCAGGTTTATTATTTAATTCAAATCAATGATTATGACAGCCTTTTACACTTAAATTTCCGAAAGAGTCAATATTGGCCCTAGCTCGGCACTTCAATTTATAGTAAAGTCCGCATTTCCAATTTCTGTTATTTTTTCTTTCGCTTAAATAAGAATATCCTTTGTACACGAGTTTGGGCTTTCCGAATAGAGTTTTCGAGAAAGTGTACGCACCTTAAACGAAAAAAAAAGATCATTAAAAATAAAAAGGCCGTGATATGCATTTAAAAACTGACACTAACGGGTTCTTCTTACGTTTGATTTTATCTTAGAATTTTTAATGTAAGTTGATGGAGATGTGAATGTTATGAAATGGTGGTATTAGATCTTTTAATAAATAAAAAAAAAAATCGAGATTCCCGCTTATTCAAGTATTAGTAAGCATGCAAGGGAAAAAGGGAGTCTTCCCTATTTTAGCGAAAAGGGCGAGGAAGAGCCCAAATAGGACAAAATCGTGTTTACAGAATATCTGAATGAGAACATAGTCGAAACAGTATTAGAGAGAAGTGAAATTTGGCGAAACGTTTTTATTAACTAAATAAAATCGTGGGTACAGTATCGGAGGTTTTGACTGTTCTCGGCGGATGAGAATGATTATCCTTGACTAAAAGGTTTCCAAACTCCAGCATCCTTGCAGTCGCTTTACACCTTAATGAGGATTTATTGGAAGAGCACCTCCAGTATTTGTACGGATGTTTCTGATTTTGATTGACGCAATAATAAAACCCGCCGCAGAGTATTAAAGGAGTTCCTTTCGAACTGTTTACAATTTTGTATTCGTTTGGCTGGACCACTCTGTATCCTGAAATAAAAATAATTTTTCATAAATATTGGACTACTCTACGAAATAAATTTGAAATTTTCGGAAAAAATTAGAGAAAACTAGGAAATGTGTGTTAGGAGAAGATGCGAAATGTAGTGGATAAAGAGTAAACTATTATCAGCAGTTAGTAAAATTTGCGAAAAAAAGAGTATCGTATAATTCTGTACTTGAAAAATAAACTAGATCGAGTCCATAAAAATTTTGTTGTAAGAAGAAGGTTTTGATCATAGTAACCATATCAAAGACGCGGTTTTCTTGCAACAGATTTTTTTACGGATTCGATTTGCTTCTATTTTTACGTACGGAATCCTTTAGCAAAAGTAGAAATTTAGTGCATTTTAGTAATTTATCATTTAGAAACGGTTAGTAAAATAGTAAATTAATGTGTTTAAGAAAATGTCAAACAAAAGCCCATCGGCCATTCAAGTTTTTCATAAGCGCTGCGGAAGAAAAAGATTTCCTACAGTCTTATTTTTGCATAAAAGGCGAGAGGGGGCTAAAAATGACTAAAATCCCGCTTACTTCACACTTGAATGGCCCGTGCGTAAAAAAAATTTTTAAAGTTTACCTACTTAATGGATCCTTTGCTTTTGGCATCAAAATAGAATACGATTACCACCAAAATAACAACTATTTTATTTAATTGGAAAATTCGGAAACAAAAATGTACAGAAAATTATAGTGTAAAAAAACATCATTTTCACTGACAACATGGCTGCTTCTTATCTCTGCCGCCCCAGTCCGAAGAAGCGACCAAAACTTTGGATATCACCGGCAGCAAATCGATTTCCCGCAGTTCTTCTTTCTTGACTTCTCTATAAAATTTTATGGTTGCCACTGAAAAGAAAAGTGAAAATTTCAGACATGCCATTAATTTTTTTACTTCCGCATATCAGGGTCGAAGCGTCAAATCACGTGATCGTTTCTTGGAAAAAATTAAATCAAAAGCGGTCATTTTGATTTCTGGAATTTGACGTTTTGGGCCTGATGTGCAGACTTGGACAAAATTTATTTTGTACCTTAGAAAAGAACTTGTATCAAAATAAATAAAAATTCTATTGCAAGAAGAACGCTTTTAAGTATCCTAAGCATACCACGAAACCCGTCATCTTAAAATTTTTATCGACTTAAACCGAGATTTTTTTAAGATACAGAATTATTATACTTACTCATCAAATTGAAATAGAACAAAGTGTTTTTAAAAATCTTTTTCGTCGGATTCTTGGCGTTATTGCAAGTAACAAAATTCATTGCTAAATTTTTATGAAAAAAAGTGGATAAAATATTCCTCATTGCTTTTTTCAGGTCTCCACCCAAAAAAATTGTGACGTGTTCGTGCTAAAAAAAATTATAAATTATAAATTTTTTTTTTTTAAGACATACGACTTTTAACTACTTACAAAAGCTTCCCTGAACGATTCATTTTTAGCTTTTCCTCGAATAAATCGAATTCCTCCATCGTTTTCATAAATTGCATCATTTTGATGACTTGAAAGTCTTCATCATTAATTTTTGAGGTTTCGTTAGTGCTTGTGCTTGTGCTCGGCAGGCTTCGTTTCAATACTTTTAAATTTCTAGTCATCAGGCTCATTTGGTGTTCTATGGAGCTTTTAAATTCCAAAAACCAGGAACCTAAAATTCTTAAATCTGAAAAAAAAAAAAAGATAAAAAACTGTTATTGACATACTTAATTTCAGTGTAAAAGAGAAGCGCAAGCATGAATACAAAAAATTCGAAACTTAGCGGATTCGACAGCAAGAGGTGGAAATAATAGGCAAATCTTCAATAACTTTTTACAACTAATAAGTTAGAAAAAGATAAGTTTATATATTTAATTGCAGGAGAGTAGAAAGTAAAGTTTGTACGCTTAATTGAACTGGGCGTGAAAGACTTTACAATCCTGTATTTCAGGAAACAATTAGATCAAATCAATAAAAATTCGCCTGTTAGAAGACCGTTTTCGTGGTAAGGTTTGCATGCTGAGAACGTTCTTCTTACAACAAATTTTTTTGACTTAATTGAATTATTTTCTGAATTACAAAATTTGGAGTTTTCGCTTCTTGAAAATACCTTTTTACAAGCTTTTCTTTAAAACGTTTTACATTTTATCCAAGACGGCAGTGGTCACGTGGTTGATCTGACGCAATCGACTGATCACGTGACCGATCACTTGACTACCACCACCTTAGTGGATTTAGATGGCCGCCATCTTGGTTCTTTCATCCCAGTGCTTCGGTCTTCGGCGTCTTGAAAATGATGTAACAGGATGTCAGTGAAAATTTAAAATGGTGAAAGAAAATAAAATAAAATGAAAGAAAACGATTAAAGATAAACTAATACATTTAGCTAAATGTCATGAGATAAAAATATAAAAATTTATATTTCAAAGTGGTTGATTCTTTTGCTTTCTTACTAAAAATTTAAAACAAATATAAAAATTAAACGTAGAGGTCTGTAAAAAAATTTTTATAAAGAAAAACTAGATAACTAAATTTAGGGTAAAAAGTATAATTTCTAATCTAAATTTTTAGGAAACTTAAAAACGTATAACATTCAGATGGTAAATTCTTTCATTTTTCTTATTAAATATTTCATATAAAAGGCAAAGTGTGCCTGTTTGTACGCATTCATTTTACTACCTCCATCTTGAATTGGCCTTTGATATAGTGAACTTGCTGATGAGGAGTTGCCAATTATCTTGGTTCTTATATCTTTTCATCGCATTGAGCTTTGAATTGACCCAAAGCTCATAGTGTAAAATATCGTAAATGCGATAGAACCGAAATGTAAAAGTGTGGAAATCATAAATTTTTGTTCTTATAAAATTAAAACATAGTTTTTCAGCAAAAATTCACTGAGTTGATTGACAAGATTTAACAAAAATAAATAGAAATAGAACATAGAAGTACATTTCAAATAAAAAGTTGCAAAATACTGTAACAAGTGAAAACGTTTTCAGTGTAAACTCTAACAATTTACACATTTCAGTGTAAACTCTAACAATTTACTGGATATATTTGATGAACCAAGTGTAAAGATTTACTATCATGGCTCAACGTTTACAGTAGCAGCTGTAAAAATTCACTTGATGGAAGCATAAATATTTTTACAGTGGCAAAGATAAAAGATTATAATAGGTCGTATGATAAAAGCAATTAATTGCTTTTGTTTCGATAAATTAAACAAGCTGGAGAAAAGTCTTCATTTTTTTCACCATACCACTCAATATGAAGTCTAAAAATTTACAATACCGACCTAGATGTAAAAATCTAGTGTATAAGGTATTTAAAGATTTACAGTTTTAACTGTAAAAACTTACTGTAATAAAAATAAATATTTACAGTAACGAGGGTAAAAATTCACAATATCAAATATAAAAGCTTACTGTAACTGTAACAGCTTTGAAGATTCTTTTATTGAAAATTTCAGAAAAAATTAATTAAAAATTAAATAAAGAATAGAAATACTTTCTTTTCTGAATCTAAACTTTCTCAAAAAAATGAAAAAAAAAAAACTAAAAAAACCATCACCCTTAGAGCAAATTTTCCAACTGTAAAAAAACTTCAGATTTCGGGACAAACATGAGCATGCTACTTTCTTCGCTCGTGAGCGGGGGATGAGTATGAGGCTTTTTTATGCTAATTGATCTATCTTTATTTAATATCGCCCTCGCTTTACATCCTGCTTGTATGTAAAATTGGCACCTCCAATATTTGTACTGGTATCTTTTCACGGACGTGTGGCAAATATATTCGTAGCCTTCGAAGAAAATTTTTGGAAGGCCGAAACTTCTGGCGACGAATTCATAGTCGTGAAATCTTCCTTCGCCGGTTGGAAATCGCGATAAAGTCTTATAAATTCTGAAAATTACAACGATGAATTAGATCAGACAGAAATAAATCTTCTATTTATGAATATAATTTAAGAAAAAAAAATCGAAAGATTAAAAAGCAGTTAAAATTAATAAATAAAATTTATTGAATTAGTGATTTTAATAACAAACAAATAAATTAAACAAGAACCGGAGTCAGTAAAAAAGTGTAAAAGAAAGGAACCTTCAAATCGGCCCGCTCAAAAAATGTTTTGAATTATTTTTTAAATGTTCCGGGCTGTGATTATGGACTCCTTTGATATATAAACCGTTAACAAAATCCAACACGCAAGTAACTTTACAATTTAAACTTCTCTTATCGCAAATCCAATTTCGGTCGTTTCTGGAAGTTTTCACGTAGCCGTAACCGTCTTGCAGTAATTTTGATTTACCCCGTTGGGTGGATGAAAATTCATAATCGAAAAAAGGACCTGGAAATATTAGATTTAAAATTAGTGCAACTCCCATTTTGTAAGGAGAAAGTTTTTAATATGAAAACCGTGTTACCTACACTGTCTTCTTATGCTAAAGTTTGTAGCACAAATCGGTATTGTAAGAAGAATGTTTTAGAAACAGGAATCACATTACGAAAACCAGCGTCTTACAGTAAAGGTTTAGCACAAATTCATATTGTAAGAAGAACGTTATAAACATTGGATTGACCTACAAAAACTGTCTTCTAACAATATAATTTTATGGAATTTCGTCCTAAAATGCGAATACATTTTACATTCCTTTTCTGCGATTGAAAGGAAATTTAATTTTAACAAAACCCAAATTCTGTTTAAACTATCGATTTTTAATCAAATAAAATTAACAAGCAGGATTTTTGCTTACGCAAAAATTATCTTTCTGTTTTAAATATTCAACCATTCTCATGGCTTCCGATTTAGATATGAAATACATATTTAGAAGTTCAGTGTCGCTCAACGGATCATGATTATGTCCTTCGTTAAGACGTAGCCCTCCATCTCCTTCTAATATGGCTCTTCCGCGACATCCTGTATTAATATACCGGCTGCACCTCCAATATTTAAAAGAATTCCTTTTAACTTTTTGACAAACGAAATCGAATCCTTGACAAAATATCCGGGGTAAAGCGTCAGGTCGACTGGATCGTTGTTTACTAAATTGGTAGTCATAACGGAGAGCACGATCGTCGGCGATAAACGTGAAATGACCTGAAAGAAAATGATTTTGCATTAATAAATGGATTTTTCAAGCGAAGAAGAATTCGCTGGAATTGAGAAAAAGATAAAAAACGATTTGTAAAAGCAACATTTATTTGAATTTTTTTTTAAACACATTTAGGAAGCGAAAGGTACTAAATTAGGACTGCTGTACCACAACTTTCGATTTTCCGTCGGTCCGTGTTCGTGCCTGCCTTTAACGAACAAATGAGCATCCGATAATAAAATGGCGCGAACGCGACATTTTTTGTACAACGCGCAAGTTAAGTATTTGTTGTCGCGGTATTCTTTTGTGAGAACGTATCCGTAACCTTCGTGGAGTATTTTTAGTTTCCCTCTTGAGGTAAAAGCTCGTGAAAAATCCGTCGTCACAAAAACTGTAAAAAAAAAGATCCTGTTAAATTTTGTAGTGAATTTAAAATTAAAAAAGTTTTTCGAACAAAGTTTGTACGCACTTGTTTATTCCAATCGAATAGTAGGTCAATCCAATTTTATCCACAAATTTACCGACAAGCATGTATGTACCTGCCAAAATTAAGCCAAGAATCTGGAAAGAGGATTGAAGGCTCCAACCGTTTTCGAAGAATCTGGCCATTGGTTGTAGAGGCAATTATGGGGTCAGCGAGACAGGGTCTTACTCGTTAAAGATCACTACCTTGGCTGTTATTTAAAGTATCGGTGAATAAATTGAAAAAAAAAAAAAAGAAAAAAATAAATAAAAATAAAATAAATAAATTTATACCAAAATATCGGATTTTAAAGTTGTCACAAAATTATTTTTCACGAGAAATAAATAAATTATTTCCCCAATTTTGGCTTTTCAAAATTCGATGTTTTGGGTCTGAGATGCAGAAATAAAGAGTGCACGAGAAAATGGATCAGATTCCATTCTACTTTGATCCGATGTTTAGCTTTTGTCAAAAGAATTTCAACAAAAATAGCTCCCGTGCACTCTTCGCTTGCATGCTGTCGCCTTCTATGTAGAACGATCCACCTCCTGTACAAGGAGATAAAATTATCATCAAAGCGAACGCTATCTTGAATCTAATACCAAACTGGATGACGTGCTCACGTCAAAATAAAAAACGATTAATACAAAACCTATTTCAGCATTTTACAGCGAGCGAAAAAATTTAATGAGCGTATTTAAAGGCTTTTCAAATGTTATCACGGAAAACAAAGAAAAAAATTTAAAGTTTTTTACTCGCTTTATGTGTAGCTTATTACTAGAAAACTGATTAGCGATCAACTCAGAGCTGCAGTTCAACAGTCAACTAATATTACTCAGTTTTCGTCGGAAGTTGATCCGAACGGAATTAAAAATGTTTCTTCGAATTAGAGATAATTCAAAATTTTTCGCTCTGCTTTGTAAGTATAAAAGATGACTGAACACCACCCGGTTTAACCTGGTTAATTACAAAAACCATTAAGCCACCTGGCTTAATTACATTGACCGTGTTATTAATTAATCCAATACCAATTCATCGCCGATTAATAAATCCAATAATGTCAATTAACGCTTTTCACTAAGTGTCAAAAGCAGCTTTAAAAACGTTCAATACATTGCTGGAAATACTAAACTGTATTGTCCGTGTACTGAAGTAATAGATCTGGGGGTGCTTTTTGACTCCAATCTCTCATTCAATAGTAGCGTTCGCTCAATAATTTCAAAAGCCCACCGCTCAATAATTCCAATCGTACATTAGGCTTCGTTATTCGATCCAGCCATTCATTTCGTCAACTTGACACATTAATTTACTTCGCTTGTGCTCTATGCTCAGTAATTATTAATTTCACTCCCATTTAAAAAGTGGTATTGCTAATTCATCACTCAAAATGCCCCTTGGGACATTCGATATCAAAACGATCTACAGCTCAAGACCAAGGAACTTTTTTTGATTTACAACTTCTTCAGGTAATTTTTCTCTTGTTAGAGAACCAAAATGAAATGGAATAGCTTTGAACACTTAAAAAATTTCTAGAGAGTGGCTCAAAATTCGAAGTCGAACGTCGCGATTTCCCCCCTAAGCATAAAGATCTGTCTTGGAATGATATTGGAAGGAGCCGTAAATGAAACAGCCAGCGAACTAAGAAAAACTTTAAAACTACCAATGGACGAAAATTTGGCGAGAGCTGAAGTAAAAAAGTGGATGAACGCATTGAAACGTTACACCGGAAATCTTCAGAACCCGCATGCTCCAGAATCCTCAGCATCCAATAATTCAAAAATTTCCGTAGCGAGCAGAGTATTCTTGGATCAAAGATATACAGCCAAATCGAGCTATCGCGAAACTTTGAAAACGATTTTCATGGCCGACGTTGCAAGTATTGATAGAGACGCTCCAGGAAGACTGCTCAGGAAATCAACGAATGGGTGGAAAAAGAAACTTCCGGTCTAATACCATCTATCATCTCACCAGACGATATAAACGAAAATTTTGTAATTGCACTAGGAAACGCAATATATTTCAAAGGAGTGTGGAAATATCAATTTGAAAAAAAGAACACGCTTATTGAATGCTTTTACACGATAAAAGGAGAATGTATAAAAACAGAAATGATGAATACAGGAGGATTTATCAAATTACTATATGCATCTGTTCCAGAATTAGGCGCTGCAATTGTTGATCTACCTTATTCTGTAAGTCATGTTAATAGACAAATATTGAGAATATAACGACCTGCTTTAATTTTTTCTAGGATAAAGCATTCTCTATGTTAATCGTCCTCCCAGATGAACGGGGCGGAATTCAGCAATTAATTCATAAGCTTCAAAGTTATTCAGTAGAAGCTATAGCTGCAAATTTACCAAAGTATAAAGAAAAGGTATCGGTCCAAATACCGAAGTTTGATATGAGGTATAGCAATGACATGGTGAGAACACTGAAATCGTTGAACGTGTCAAGGATCTTCGGACTGAAAGCTCAATTAAATAACATGGTAAATGAAGACGGAAAATATTACATCAAAAAAGTTCTGCATTCAACTAAGTTAAAGGTTAATGAAGAAGGAAGTGAAGGAGCGGCTGTCACAATAGGTATGTCCTGCCAACTGCCAATAATACATTTACATCTACATTTACATTCAAAATATAAATATTTATGTTTCTTAAGCCGCTGGAGGAGTCTTTATATCACCTGGCCTGCCTATAATTACGAGATATTATTTTAAAGCGGATCACCCGTTTCTGTATTTCATAAGGGACACAGACAGTAGTGCGGTTTTGTTTGCTGGACAATATTACAAGCCAGAGTACAACTTCACAATGAACAAAAATTAATACTTTAAGGAAAATAGTTACAACATTTTATATTTCATATTTGAAATTATATGAGCTTCATAAAAATTCATTTAGAATGGTTGAGGCAGGCGGGAAACTGTTCAACCATTTGATCATTACAGCCTCTTTCAAATAATTTTGCGTCTGCATTCTTCATTTTCCTGATTTATTTTCCAATATTTTGGAGTTCAATTATGGGCTACTTCATGTTTCAGAATCAGCAAGGAACCAAGAGCCTTGGTGGTCAACGTCCTATCACTAGTGTGTTAAATTGAAAGGTTGGAATAGGTGCGTCACGTGGCACTAACTCTGCCGACGCAAACGACCATACAATTAGACGTGAAGCCTACAAACTCACTACTTTTAGGTCGTTCCTAGAGGTGAAATTTGAGCAATTGGCGGTACCTGATTTCAGAGCTGATCCCCCGTTCTTGTATTTTATAAAGGATAGAACTAGTTTTGTCACTTTGTTCGCCGGACAATATTACAAGCTAGAGTAATGTGGAATTTTGCAGAATTCCAAACGCGAGAATGTAGAAAGGGCCAGTCTACAACTTGAAAAATATAATATGCATATAATTTGTTTTTTGCACAGGTTCGAACTCGGTCCCTTTGTTTTTATATCCTTGATGATAATTTGATCTTGATCATACTTCTGAATTTGCACAGGAGCGTTTTGCCATTACAAAAAAGATAGTGTGTTAACACTTTCACTAAAGCTGTAAAAATTAAAATTAAAATAATTTAATAAAAAAAGAAAAACTAGGTATGGTAATAAAAATTTATATATTCGAATATATTTAAATATTCGAAATATTTCCTGAAGTATTTAAAACAAATAAATTTTATTCCCGGTTCACGTGTAAATAAAGAAATAAAAAATAAAATTTTATATTCAATAACCAAATTTTTGTTTAGCATCATCTTCATACATTTTCTTTGGTATATTAAGGCCCCATCAATTGGTTTGAATGATTTGCTCTCGGCAGATGATTATGAATGCCGGAAAACGTAACGCCACCTTCTTCGTAAATCACAGCTCGAGCCTTGCAGGCACTTTTGGAATAATTTTTACAAATGCAATACTCTCTCTTATTTCGTATGTCTTTCCTATTTCCCACGTATTCGTAGCCGTGGCAAACTATTTTCGGATTCCCCATTCGAGTCGGAATTATCTGATACGGAATATTTCCTAATAGAGTATTTCCTAAAAGAAAACAAATTTGACAATGAATTTTGTACTGCTTTTAAAACTGTCTTTACATTCTTTTCTTTTTTTTTATAAAAAAGGAAGAAAGTTTTAGAAAAAATTCCCCTGTATAATTATTTTTTATATTATCACAAAGTTTAATTTCATTTGAGTTTTCGGACAGGTGTTAAAAACATTATTTTTTCTTAAAAAGAGAAAAGATATTTTTGTTTTTCAGAATTTCCGTATTAAATACGGTAAATGTACGATTTTAACGAATGTTTTCAGTTTTATAAAAATTTCCACGCTTCAAACTTAACAAAACGACTTTACATTCTTTCAGTATGTACGACAAATTTTTAGTGAAAAGTTTAATTAACATTACAAATATTACGTATTCAGTAGCAAGTAGTGACGTGTAAATATACGGCATAATTATTTTTGGTATATTTATACGTCATATCTTTAAGACATACCTAACATTGCATTTATATACACGGTGGAACAATTTTTGTTGTGCGATTTTATTAAGGTAAACATAGGAAACACCGTCATAAGTGTTGTTCCACAGTGTAATATGCCTTATAAAAATGCAGTATATTTACACAGTAAATATATTAAATATTTACACACCGGTCACTATGAAAATATTAATTAATGGCACCCTCACAGTCAATTACCCTTCTTTTTCAATGATTTTATCATCATCTTTCGTCTTAAAATTCTTTCTTACGTATTAACCCTATGGACATGTCACTGAACACTAAACCCTAAAATGACATATGATTTTACTACCCCGATTGAACGCCATTTTAAAATCATGCAGGAAACCAACAGTTATCTTGTTTCAATTCCAACGAAAGGAACGAAGCATCTTTTAGCAGGTAAGGAGGTTCGTGATTGTGTAAATTCCTTAAATACAACCCGTCTTTCTCGTCTAAAACTCCTGTCGCTTTGCAATTGGTCATTAAACGTTTGTCACATCTCCATTTTTTAAAACTTCCTTTCCCCGCTGTGCTGACATATCCGTAACCCTGATGAACCATTTTTCGATTTCCTCTTTGGGATATGGAAAATTCGAAATCGAAGAACGGCCCTAAAACAAAAAAATTTTAGTATCGAATATAACTATTAAAATATGGAAAGGTTTAATATTTTAAAAAAAACAATAAATTTTTTCAGAAAAATTAAAATTTCAAATTTTTATTAATATCAAAATTTCTTATGCTAACTTAAAATTCTTATGCATATGTTGAGCATATGAGAAAGCAATTGGAGTCGGAACCATAAGTTGGCACAGAATTTTATAATCACAGTTTTTGGTTCTCAGTTGGTTTTTCTGGTTCCTAAACATGAAAATTAAATAAAAAGTAGGAGAGAGTTAGGAAATCAGCCCCGGAGGCAGCCTTAGCCAGTCAGCCCAACTGGGAGGTGCAAAATTAACCAGGTCATTAGGGATAAATATACGTGTGGGAAAAAAAAATTAAAATAGGGATGAAAACCCATATTCAGGCTTAGCCCTCTGGGTACGGGCCTGGTAACCTAAATTTGAAAGTATTACCTTTAGGTATTCAGCTGAGGATATACTTGGGACCAATCCATTTTCGGAGGTTTAGGCGGATGATTATGATTTTCCTTTAAATATAATTTTCCGTCGAATTGCATAATCGCCCTAGCTTTGCATTTCTCCCGCTGTGATGTGCACCTCCAGTACAATTTACTCCCTTTCTGAGGCTTCAGCATTCCGTATGCAAATCCTCTAAATTGAATAAGCATAGTACCTCTGGTGCTTTTTACCATTTCGTAACATCCTTTTTCGACGACTTCGTATTGCGAATAATTTCGTTGATCGTCAAAATATGCTGAAAGCAGAAGAAATGTTGAAAAAAAAAAGGATTGTAAATAACTAAAATCATGGCACAAAATTTGATGGCGCCCAACTTGACGGTAAGCGCATCGACAAATTAGATGACCCTACCCTTTAGAACATTTAATGGCCTCTTTAAAAATGAAATTAACGTTGTAAATGTATCTCTAAATTTGCTCCGGAACTGATCCGTAAAAATAAATGATCTTGAAAATTTTTTTCCAATAATATTCTAATTCATTTTAGAATTCTAATGACATCAGTTCAATACAAAGTCTAAGCTTAATAACAAAATTAACAACCAAATAAAAATTTAATTTTAGACTTTAGGAAAATTTTTTGAGATTCATGAGTTTACGTTGACTATAATCGATTGAGAACAAATACGACACATATTTTTTTTCCTTCTAGTATCTACTACTCGTTAAAAGTAAAGCTTCCGTTTCGATGTTCTTCCAAGTCGGAGGATGAGTATGGTTCTCATATAGTTCCAGACTTCCGTCCTCGTTCATTATACCCCTGGCTTTGCAATTTTTCGAAATGACCGAAGTGCAGTGCCAGTACTTGTTAGGATATCTTTCGCTTTTTTGTACCCTGTATTTATATCCCCGGAAGCAAAAGGCCGGGCGACCCATCCGGCTCATTGTAATTGTGAAAGCGTCTTTGCGTATGTGCTCGTAGCGACCTTTGACGAATTTAGAATCTGGAAAAAAAATGTGCATGTTAATGATAAAAATAAATGCTGTAACTCAATATGGCAGATTCAGAATGACCATTTAGTATCTAGCTCTGTTATGCGTAATGCATTCTGAGAGATCAATGTCCGATTTTAGTTGTTGATATGAAGATCATACCGAAGACTCTCAAGTTGTTCGAAAGCCAAGTTAAATGTAAACATAGGAGTAGACATAAGTAAATGGCTCCAAATACTGCGTTGATCTGACTATTTCAAGTGAGAAGCTCAATGCAAAAAAGGAAGCATGAAGTGCTTAGCAGGGACATCATTCTCAAGGTAATAAACGCCATTATTGAATGACGCTTACACTGCATGACTTATGCTGCCCTTGAAGCTCCCAATGGCGTAAAGAGGGATTCAGTAGTAAAGCGTTATTTCAGGATTCCAAGTACAACAATTGGCCGTTCCCAACCTACAGGTCGTATATTCATATGTGCTACTGCTGCTGCTTTTGCGACTAAGGTTTCTACTGCCCCTTTATTTGGCAACAGTTCCAATAACAATATCTTCATGAAAAGAAGGTACAAGAATCCACCATTTTTTTCACTATTAAAAATAAGATTTAGCTTAGACCGAAATGGCGACAATTGCCTTATACGGTATGTCTGCCATGTAAGTTAAACATTAGGCGCAATGTAGTGCAATTGCCCTTAATAGCAGCGCCATCATGGCTGCATTATATTAGCTCCCACTGGAGCAAACGAGATCCCTCTCCATAACACATTAATACCTACCAAAACAGGGATCCCATTAACCCCGCCGGCAGCTACACTAATTCAGCGCATTCAATACGAGTCTTTGTAATTTTTGCCCTAATAAAGGGAAAAAAAACTTCAATGTTTAGATTTTAAGAAAAAAATTATATGTAGAAGTAACAAAGACTAAAAATTTTTAGGCGGATGGTTATGGTCTCCCCGGATGCTTAAAACTCCGTCAGCCGATAGAATGGCGTTGGATCTGCATTTCATGCGTCTGCTTCGACTGCACCTCCAATAACGAGCTAAATGCCTTTTATTGCTGTTTCTGCTGTAGCAGTAACCCCCGCAAAGCATGACTAGCGACCCAGGTTTTACTTGTCTGAGTTGGTATTCTCCCTTTTGTACTGTAGTAACAGTAGTAACCCATTTGCTAAAGAGAAAGTCTGAAAAAGAAAAAGATTCATAAACAATGAAACATCAATCTGCTTAGTATGCATAACTTACATACATACGGCATCAGGGTGCACCACAAATCGAGATTTTACAGCCAACTGATGCCATCAAACCTCACTGAAAGGTCATATACAATCGAAGAGGTAGTCACACTTTCTTAAAACTGAACAATCACACTACCATATTTTTTTTAAGATTTTTATTTTAAAAAATTACAATTTCTTCAAGTCATAAATTTTGGAGAATGATTATGTTGTCCTCGGATACTCAGCATTCCATTATCTGACAAAATGGCTCTTGATCTGCATTTAATTCTCGTTCGGCTGCATCTCCAATAACGAAGCACAGAGGAATTGTAACTGTTTTTGCTGTATAAAAAGCCTCCGTAGGTAATAGCAATGGATCCCGGTCTGGTTTCTATAATCTGGTACTCCCCCTTCGGGACGTATGTAACCAAGTCCAGAGGTGAGAATTCTGAAAAATATAGACCCGTCAACTAGGGGGGCGTAAATCTTTGCATCTCGTTTCACCTTCTGTTCAAACTTGCAGTAAATATCAATAATGGCGGAGGGTTTAATCTACCATTTCAGTTCACTGCTCAAGTCCTTATTCAGACCTTTTTTAGAAAACATTTCGACATTGCTTTTTTGCTGCACTTCCTACAGCAAACAGCTGCAGAAAACAGACCATTTCCTCGTTGCTACAACTTTGCGAACCCATTTTTAATTTTCAAAGTGGGTGAGGCAGATGTTAAACTCCAACTAGGGAATATTGGGATTTAACAGGATTGAAAGTAACCAATAGTATATTTCAACACAAGGGCCGAAAGCAACTGTTTTCACACTCAGACAGAGTTCGGCTAGCGCTTTCGTCGCTTGAAACGTGAAGGTCGCTTTCGATTCTTGCGCTGAAATATACTTCCCTTTCATTGAAATTAAGAATCATTTCCTTTTTATTTAAAAATTGGAAGAAAGAAACAATAAAACTTTCCTAAACGACATATCAATTTGGTAAATGATTATGAGACCCTCGAATTTTAAAAGTTCCGTCAGGTGACAAAACCGCAGTTGTGTTACACTTTAATCTGCGGCGACTGCATCTCCAATAGCGCATGCAGTGATTTCTTATTCTATTTTGGCTATAAGAAAAACCGCCATGCATAATCACTAACGCGCCGTGTTTCGTGTCACAGAATTCGTATTCTCCCTTTGGGACCACTGTTATTTCTTGGTTCAAAGGCCCTGAAAAAAAGAAAAAATAGTGTTGATATTGATCTCTTTTTTTCCACGTCACATTATGGGGATGTCCAGTAATTGCTTCCCCAACCACTCGGGATGGATTACGTCCTTAAAATTCCAAATTATTAGTTATTTCGGCCAAATTTTTGGAAGGTTTTTCGAAGTTTTGCCATCAGTTTTTAAGCTAATCTTTTATTAAACTTTTAAAATAACAAAAAACACAAGCTTTTACAAATTTTAATTTTTAAGACAAATTTTTTCTAGCCAAAAAACGTTTTCTTTGAGCTTCTAGTCTCTCCTTTTGCGCGTGTAATTCCTTTCCTCTTCGTCGAATTTAATGCAACGTTTTTGGTCCTTTTTCGGCATATTCTCGGCGGTGTTGTTGCGTCGAATTTCCCTTTCTCAACTTTTTCAGTATCCTTCTGGCGGATGCGCATTTACGATTTATCACGTTCACAAATTCAGTCTTACGTCAAGTCTTCTCAAGGGGATGTTTATTCGTGTTCAAAATACCTTGAAAAAGAATTTAAAAGTCAGCCAAATAAATTTTTGTGTGTAAAAAAAAGGTTGTGCTTACATAAAATAGTTTTATATACTGTGCTTTCAGTTCCTGTGCTGTTCCTTCTTCCTTTCGCTGGTAATTTATCACCGTAAAGTGAATTCAGAGCTGCCCTACAAAGCTTCAAAGGTTTCCGTCAGTCGATAATAGAGTGGCTTGTTTTTCGGTTTTTGGGATCATGACCCCCTGATCCAGGAAGAAGTTCCACCTAAAATTAAAAGTAAAAAGAAGTTGTTAAAATATTTTGAAAATCATATAGGCTGATTGAACCACTTACCATTTGCACTTTTTCCTCTCGGATTTGTGGAGTAGGTACAAAATTGGGTTCTAAATTTGGTTCAAATTTTTCAAAATCTCTGTATTCCATATTTGAATCTGCAAAAAAAAAAAAAATTATGATATTTGTTAGGCAGAAACCTTTTTCAGGATCTCAAGGAGATGCTGAAAAAGTAACGAAACTCAGGAACGACTTTTACCTTTTATTAAGAAGCCATCACATTACGGTAAGCTTGAGAACCATCAGGTTCTTGAAAGTCATCTCCAGAGCAGACTCTTAAGATTCATCGGGTCATGACCTTTTAAGACAAATTATCCGGCCAAAAACTCTTATGAGACCATTCTGTCACATCTTTAAAATCTGCTAAGTCGCCACATCTTAAAAAAGTTTAAGATTCTACTTCTGCGACGATTAAATTATAAATAAAATTCATCAAATCTACGATATTATTTTTTTTTTATAAATTAAACGAAACATCAACAAATATCATATTACAACAATCAATAACTGTATTCATTGTTCGGATTAACAAACAATGTTTGCAATATCCTAAAATCAAACAAGGTTGGTCGCTGTCGACCACTCTCGGCGGGTGAGTGTGGTATCCGGTAATCCGCAACGAAAATTCGTTATCCAAAATAGCGGTGACTCTACAATTCCTTAACGGACACCTCCAATATCTTCCAAGTCGTTTATGATCTTTCTTATGACCGTAATAATAGCCTTCGTGGATGATCATGGGTGTCCCGTAACGGCTTATGCCTACTTTGAAAATTTCCTTAGGTATCATTAATGGTTCGCACCCTAGAAAGAATAAAATACAGATAGTGCTAAGTTAATTATTAATTCACCCGAGTTTTGTGGTTGTGACGTCAGACAGTCGTTTTGTCTATTCAAGATTCGAGTACGTACCTCAGAGAAGTCTTTGAATAAGTCTATAAAAATTTTGTTGTAAGAAGAACGTTCTATGCATGGTATAGATATCATAAAAGCTATCTTCTTACAATCAAAATTTTAATGGTTTTTTTTTTTTTTTTTTTGAAGTGCGACTAATACACCGCCATATTAATTAACCTTAAGTCAACAGAATTAAACAAAAAACAACGAATATTTTTTTCTTAGGATTAAAGTACAAAAATATGAAAATTTTATATTATAAATAAATTTTTGGACTTTGGATTTGCCATATAAAAATAAATTGTATACATGAAATAGTGTAAAAGGCACTGATTCACGCCTGATATCAATGTCGATGATTGGAATTGGTTATCCCATTATCAAAATTAGACGGAGCATGGGAGTGAGCTCCTTTGATCAAAAAGTTCCCATCACTGTATAGATGTCCCACAGATTTGCATTTGAAATAAGTGTGAGACGTGCATCTCCAATATTTGTGTCCACCCAGGCGGCTTTTCTTGGAACCGTAACGATATCCTTTGTGAAAAAGAATTGGCGTTCCCAATTGACTCGATTTGATTGTGTAGCCCCCGCATTTCACAAGCTCGCTGTATTGAGAAGTATCTACAAAAAAATATTTAATAAAAAAATGTTAAAAAATGCCGAGTGGTCAGGGCTTCGCATGAAAAATTTATGAAATTTACCGAATGTTTAACCAAGTGTAGCTGTTGCAAGAAAATAGCTCCACTAAATTTTGCATCAAGAATTTTAATAAAAATGCGAGGAGATGCTAGCAAATATTATCTGCTGCACAACCACATTAAAGAGCAGATACAAGTTTTATTTGCCTTTTTTTTTCACGGAAAAAGATGAGCCCGAAAATCGTATACTGTTTGATACAGCGTTGTTACCCACTGGATCCGTGATCAAGGAAAAATTTCTCATCATAATAAATTTTTTAATTTCAAAATTTTTTATTTAAATGTAATATTAAAAATACAGTTTTGGCAATTACTGAATGAAAATGGTTTCAAAAAACTGTTAAAAAACCATTTTTATTAACAGTCAAATTTTCCATCACTTTTTGCTTCTGAACAGTCTTTGGAAATATCATGTCTGCTAAGATATCATTTTCCCGTGTCGTTTTACCGCAATTATATCCACCAAAGTTGTAGGAGATATTTTTCTAAACGAATGTCCTGTTAGCAATAAAAACCATATATTAAATTTTTCCCCCCCAAACATTAAAACCCCGAGTTATAAAACATACCTGAATATTCATCAGCATCTGGTAAATTTAAAAAAGCAGCCACTTTTTTAGGATGCTTATAAATTGAGTTTTTACCGATAGGATTATTTATGCACTTGTTATTGCGCATTTGCAAAAAAACCCTCCCTGTAGTATCTTCTTCTGGGCGCTTTCCTAAATAATTTTTCATGACATTAACAAAAACAGGTTCACTAATTGTAAAAGACCGAGGATGACTGGTTTTGTGTTTGGGAATATGCACAACATACATTTCCCCATCTTTCGAAGTAAAATATTCAATGTGATTCATTAAGGCTTTACTTTGTTCATCTGACGTACAGGCTCCTAATATTCCAAAGACGGTTGTCACCTAAAAAGAAAATTCATTTCAAATCAAAATCATTAATTCCATTTTAATTTAAAAAGTTTTATACTTACTTTAACTGGCAACCATTCATCATCGTCAGGAGCCTCTTCAAAAAACTCAGCAATGTGTTTTTCCTCAAACACTTTAGTCTTTTCAGGTTCGTAACCCTTATTTTTATTTCTAATGAAAGCCATCATGCTAGCATTTTTAGATATGTCAACCTTGTTCTCTATTTTAATGACACTTCTTAACATAGAATACGTAGACCATAAGGTTGTCGGTTTCTTTGTCGCAGATTGTTCCTTGAAATATTCTAACAGCACACGATCTGAGAATTCCCCCGTCGCTTTGTGCAATTCCTGCCATCTTAAAAGGACTTCATACACTTGATAATATCGCTTCTTCGACTTTTCCGGGATGATTTCCGCCTCAGCTTCATTTTCGGCATTTAAAATTTCAGGAAGAATGCACTCGTTATCGAACTCCTCCTTAATGTCCATCATTTCTAAAACTAATAATCAATTAATTAAAACGAAACCGAGCTGGTTAAGTTTATATGAAAGCAAAGAATAGCAATACCGCCGTTTCAACTGCGCAGATCCAATTTTATTAAAAATCGAATTTCGACGTCAAAGGAAAATACCCGATAATAAACGGAAAGTCATTTAACTTAGGCTTAGGCCAAAATTTCACGCTACAACAATTTGCAGTAACATGTTGAGACAACATGTTGGCTCAACATGTTGAAGCGTAAAAAAATTCGCAAAACTGAAAAACGAAAAATAAAAATTTGTAAATGTTGTGCGACATTATGCCAACATGTTGGCATGCTGCAACAAGTTCAGAAACATGTTGGCATGCTGCAACAAGTTCAGCAACATGTTGGCATGCTGCAACATGTTCAGCAACATGTTACCGTAACATGTTTTAGAGTGAAATTTTGGCCTCGCAAATAAGAGATCATGCAGCAAGCATCGGAGGAGACGAGCACATTTTTTCACGCTCCCCCTTTTAAAGAAAAGCTCAAGACCATTTATATTCTTTAAATTTTAATAATTAACAAAATTTGACGCAACATTGTCAACCGAGTTATTATCTATGGAAAATGAAGGTGAGACCCTCGAATGGTCAACATTCCGTCATCCGACAGAACTGCAGTTGCTCTGCATTTTTTTTTGCGAGAATGAATGCATCTCCAGTAACGATTTTCGAGGTTCCGTATTTTGTTTCGATGGTAGGAAAAGCCATTACACACAAGCACTAAACCCCCTTTTCCAGTTTCCTTGATTTCGTACATTCCTTTCGGCGCAAAAGATGTTTCTCTGTAGTCGAAAGATGAAAGAAATCCTGAAAGGCAGAAAAAAAATACCGTAGGCAGGAGGTATTCAAGTATTACGCAAGCATGCTAGGGAAGGAAGAAAGTTTGAAAACGCTTACTTCTCTATTTCATATTTCTGTTGAAAAATGAGAGGGCGAGGGGGGGGGGGGGGTCACTCGGGTCAGTAATTCCTAAATGCACGTTACGTAATATCTGATTTCGTGTCAATTAAAAACTCAGCAGCTCATTTGAAGAGCTGGTCAAAAATTTTAAAAATTCTGTTGTCTTGATCATTCACCGCAATTTGCCAAAATAGCTTAACAATTTTTTAAAACGCTAACAGTTTAGTTAAATTTAACTACTTCCCCCCTCCCCTCTTCCTGCTAGGGGTTTCACCCGTGACCCCTTGATGTCTTTCAGTGTTACACGGTATTCTAAATATGAAATAATTCAAGCATCTTAAAACAGGGTCTAGAAACGAAGCTCCTAGTGAGGAGTTGGGGAGGGAGCCCTTAAAAGAATGTTGGGAGTGAAACCCCCAAATGAGATACAGGTAGCCGCGCTGAATGATGATCCAAAAAAAAATTCGAAACGTTTCACTTTTCAAAATTTTAAACTTTTGGGAAAGAGGAGGAGAAAATTTAACAATAAAAATTTGTAAACCATACAACTTTTAATGTTGCAGAAAAACCGACAAAAATATACACATCAGCACAGTCAATAATCATGAGATTTCGGAGGATGACAATGTCCTCCTTTGACTAGCAAACTCCCGTCTTCTTCCATGATCGCTCTGGCTTTACATCTGGTATGATAATTCCTAGACGTGCAAGACCAATATTTATTTGGGTAAACTCCATTTTTAGTGCAGTAGTAATTATAGCCTTGAAAGTGGATGTTGACGTTCCCTTTCATGCTCATTTTCATTTCGTAATCGCCTTTGGCCACTCTCTGAATTCTGTAACGCAGAAGGAGGGGGTCTGGAAATCGAATAATTTTAGTCAAAAATACTCCAAAAACAGAAGGACTGTCCATTAACTCCGTCATCTTTTTTCTTTTGGGGGGGGGGGGGAAGGTGGTAGTTAAAAAGTTGATGCTAATATTAAATCACCGATAGAAGAGCCTAATGGAGGGGGAAGCGGGAAAGGGTCAAAAATCGGTTACAAAATATGATGATGTAATTAATAGCCAGTCCCAGACTTGGAAAAAAGATTTAAAAATAAATTTAAAAAGGAAAATCAGGGTAAATGCAAAATTAAAAAATTTTAACACTATTTTTTTTTTTATAATTCGTAAATAATTCTATAATAACGAAAATTGGTGTTGAGAATTTCTTTTCAAGTTGCTCCTATCCGGAGCTGGAATTATTATCATACGGAAGTAAACTAGCGCCGAACGGTGCACCAAAAGGTGACTCAAGATTCTCAGAATGCTGTAAAGAGCCAAATCTATTTTTAGTCTGAGAAGTTCTAGCTCTATACATAGTTGTGTGAAAATTGTCATAACTTAGTCGACTGGCGACGTTTTCGGGAACCCTGAAAAAAAAAAGATTAAATTCTTAATCTGTCACAATGTGTTAAGTATACAGAAAGACATTATTCAAGTGTTAAATAAGGTGTCGTCCATAAATAACGTAAGCATTTTTGTAGGAGGATGGAGGGGGAGGAGAGGTCTTCGAAAATCCTACGGTGGTTACGTGACACTTGAATGGACGCCAACCCTGTTGAAATCATTTTCAACAAAACCGTAGTTACCTATTTGATTCCTCTTCAAAAATCGTCCGCAAATCGGTCGTCTCGTTTTGACAACGCTGAAGAATTATTTTCCTCAATTCCAGAACCTTTATAAAGGACTCGTCGGGCACATGATTATGCGGCGAATGCTTTGTCATGAACAGCTGATGTAATTTACGCTCGTTGCTCATGAAGACGTAAGCTCGAGCTGAACAGTGTTTATTGTAACATTTTAAATATAATTTATTTGACTCGTTTTTAGCCCTTCTTCCAATTAAGTACACGTAATAATTCGTCTGAGAAATAAATATGGTTGAGTTTTTTCGCTGCCCTTCCAACTGGAAAACTAAATCTAAATCTAAAACAAAAAAATAAATTTGTGAGCTAAATGGATTAAATATGTGCGATACGTGAGTTGAACATGATCAAGATGTGCTGGAAGTGAAAATGAGCTCCAAATGTTGTCTTTTTTAAGGAAGTGAGAGGGGACTCGGCGTTTAAGTGAGTTGACTACAACAAACGTTTGCTGAAGTAAAATGGCCAGAAGAGATAAATATGAAGTAAATGACTTAAACAAGATAATGGTTTGGACGAGGTAACCGAACTATGGGGTAAATATGATAATAATGAAAATGCATTGAGTTTGCCAGAAAGCTCTTCCCTTAAACTTAAATCTTACATTCTGTATTTTAAATTTACAAAAATTTAAAAAAATTCAATTTTACAGTGTTTTGTAACAAGTTGCAAAAAACAAATAAATTTTACAAACCGATAATACAAAATCATAGCAAAAATAAAAAATAAAACTTAATCTAAAGACAGACTCTGTGCTACCAATGCTGAAGCCTTTTACTGTTGCATAAAAACGGAGGATGCGAGTGAGTTTCCTTGAGCCAAATATTCCCGTTTTCCTTCATCAATGCTCTTGCTTTACACTGCAAACTTTGATTCGAAGTGCAAACCCAATACTTGTTCGGATACTTCGGATTCCTAACAGGGCCATACCTGTAACCGTTGAAATAAATCACAGGCGTCCCTTTCCTGCTTCTTACGATGTCGTAATCTCCTTTAATGATTTCTCCCACTCTTCCTTCCGTAATACCTTCAAGTAAAAAAGAAGCGGAAAAAAAAAATCGTCAGTCAGGAATTCGGAAAAAAGTTTTTTTTTTTTCTTCAGATTTGCACAAACTTACTTTAAGACGAACTTACATCTCATAACAATTTTTTAAGGGTAGGACCGTGTGTGTGATTTTCTTTGATCCACACGCTTCCGTCCATGTTCATGACGGCCCTTGCTCTACATAAAAACCGACGGTTGGATGTGCATGCCCAATATTTGTTGGGGTATCTCGGATTTCGAACGCGGCCATATTTAAATCCGTTGTAAAAAATTACTTCGGTCCCTTTTCTGCTTCGTATTATGGAGTACATGCTTTTGCTGATTACATTATATTCACAGTCTGAAATCGCATTGGTTAGTTATTATAGGCTATATGTCGATATTAGAGATTTGAGGTTTCGTCGAATTTAACTATCGGCGGAATTTCACGACAATCATGCTAAGTATAAGTGACTTCACATGTCAGAAACATGTTACGTAATTTTATAAATAAACTAGAAATCTCTAAAATATTTCATAACATGTTATATTAAATATTCAAACATGGTTGCAGCACATACCATGCTACGCAGCATGTACCATGCTTGTTATTTAAATGTATGAAACATTGAAGAAATGTTAGTTCAGCTAACATTTATAGCTAATTAAAGCTATACATGTTATATAATAAGTTATATACATGTACATATAACATATACATTTAACATGTTTAAAAAAAAAAAGTTCTGATATTTTTTTATTTTTCTATTATAAAAAAATTAAATGAAATTGTCTAAATATACAACATGCTTGACGTATGTTAGTCAACAATGTTATTTCTCGTTATATTACGCAACATGTTTCTTAACATGCTATATAACATGCTCATATATAATTAGTATATTATACACTGCACAATATGCAGCGAGAACGATAAGCCCTGCTTGTTAAAACATGTTCTTCGTGAAATTCCACCGCACGAATGAAGAATTTTCCAAATTCACTTTACAGTAAAACGAGTTTAAACATATTCACGATTTTAAGCTGAATCTAACTGAATGCAGAATTTCTGACAGAATTTTTTGCAACAAATTTTATCAGAATCAATTTAAAGATACAATATTAAATTTAAAAAACTTTTATTGCAATTAAACATGATCAAACATTGAATTTCCGAACATGGGCTGGACCGCAACTTCCGACTTAGGCGGATGAGTGTGAATCCCTTTAATTTTAAAAAGACCTTCGTTTAACTGAGCTAAAACTTTACAATTTTTCGATTTTTGCGACGTGCATCTCCAATATCGATCCGGCCAGTACGGACTCCTGATGATTCCGTAAGAGTACCCTCCGTAACAAATGACGAAAGTACCTCGCGACGTTTTATTTACAGCATATTCTCCGCGAGGTACAGACACCGAACCTAAAAAAATGAAATGAATCACGAGCAAATAGCATTTTTCCGTGAAAAGAAAAAAGCATACTTCAGTTAATGAAAGAGTTTCAGAAATACCATAAATTAATTTGTAAATTAATGACGGATATATTTGAGTAACATGTGCAAAAAAAATGTTGCAATTTCGACATTTTTTTGTCGATTTTATATTGTCTCTAGGAAAATAAACAAAAGAATAGAAACAACCATTTAGAAATGCAGGGAAACAGTAGGACATCTAGTGAGGTAAAAAATTCGAACTAAATTTAGCGAATATTTTAAATAAATTTTACAGACTTTACTCAAGCTGAGTTCATTAGAAATTGAACCACATGAGAAAAAAAATTTAACAAAATGTGAAACTTCTTGGCTAACTTATTGCATAGCATGTTAACTAACACGTTCGTCAAATGCTTTACTTAAATCAGCTTTGAAAAATATGTTATTTGATAACTTATGAAACATTATATACTGTACAACATGTTATGAAACTTTTTATGTGATATGATATAGCATGTTAAGAGAACAAGCTAAGGGTAATGTTCTAGAAAATGTTAGATGGAATTTTACATCACATAACATATTCCATAATAAAGCTACAGCTAAACATGTTACGAAACTTGTTACATAATACTCTTAACATGTTATGAAATATGTTGTATTATATAATATTAAATTACGTGAAATTTAATATCATTATGAAATTTAATAACTTATTATGTAATATGTTTTATAACATGTTTGTCGTAAGTCTCAAGTGGAAGTACAGTGAAAATTCCGCCTTTGACTAGGTGACTTAGCACAAATTATATTAAAATCGACCAAATTTTTATCTCTTTTTCGCTAAATTTAGCTGATTATATGTATTTAATTTCTAACTCTTAAAAATTAACATTCGAGTATTTTTCTTCTTATATCTTAATTTCAGTCTTTGAAAAATGACTAGTTCATTATGAAATTAGGATAATTGGGTGGGTGACTATGTTTTCTTTTTAACAATAGCACGCCGTTTGGTTGCAAAATAGCACTAGCATAACATTTGGTATGTCTTTTTACACATCTCCAATATCTTTTCCCGTACTTATGGTGAGGATTCGTGCTGTAGGTATATCCACAGTAGAAGATTTGAGGAGTGCCATAAGCAGGGTGCATCATGATATGGTACTGACCTAAAAATATAACTACTTATTTGCTGCTCAAACAGTGGAATCTTTACAGTGTGCTCGATTCAGAAGTAAATAGAGTAGTTCAGAAATGAGTTACCCAAATTACTACTGCAAAGTTCTACCGAAAAATTTCCGAAAGATTCTACAGTAAAAGACAGATTTCATGATATAGGCTATCATACTTGGAAAAATCTTTTTACAAAAAAAAAAAGTAGATTTTGTTTCTGAGATTTGAAATTGTTCCAATTCTGTACACTGACTTCGAAGTTTGCATACGTCTCTGATCGAGCGCACTAGTTCAAATTTTCATTTTAAAAAAATATACAGTACTGAAGTAATACGAAAATCTAAATTCATCATCAAACTTTTATTGAAAATAATTAGTACAAATGGACTAGATATGGATTAGATTAGTTTAAAATGTGCTTAGTATTTGCTTAAAATGGCATTTTCGAATTATAAATAGCATCGGCAGCGAATTGAGGATAATGAGTGTGCTGCCTTTTCAGTAAAAGGCTTCCATCTTCTTTTACAACTGCAGCTGCTTTACATTTCGAATGCAAAGTGCATCTCCAGTATTTAAAGGAATTTTTACTATTTTTCCAAAAGTAAATTCCGTATGCGTAGCCCCTGCATAACAACCGAGGAGTTCCTCTGAACGGATCTTGAACTATTCTATACAAACCTAGAAAAAATTTAATTTTTGAGACAACCACTCACAAAAAAACATAAAAAAAAGAAAGGTCAACCACTAAAGTTTGTACGTTATTACACAGCGAAACATTATTTTATTGAGTGCGATTTAGTATTGTATTTGTCATAAAACTTTCGATATTCCTGAAGAACAAAACGCCTTGAATCGGGGAATGCGTGTGCTCTTGCCAGGCCTGTATGATTCCGTTTTCCTTCCGGATAACTGAAGCTTTACACTTTTTAGAAGTGGCTGAAGTGCATCTCCAATGTCTCAAATCCCCCACTTTTCTAAGCCCGTAGGTATAGCCGTTTAATTTTAATACTGGAGTGTTTCTTTTGCTCGTGACGATTTCGTAATTTTCCGGCGTGAATACGTCATACTGTCCTCGACTGGTCAATCTCATCGAATCTGGAAAAGTCGATATTTAATAAAAAGGAAAAGGATCAATAAATGGATTGCGTTCAGCAAATGTTCGGTTCCGAAAATAAATTTAACTCACAAAAGCTACAAAATTGCTAACTTACACCAATTAAAATAAAATAAGTTAAATTTAGTTAGTTTAACAACTTAATATAATAATCTGCCAATTTTAATTAAATTTCGTTTATTGTAAAAACAGTGATAATTCAATGAATATTTGTTTTACATTTTAAAGAACCTAATTTTTTTCATTCAATTTCGTTTACCAGTTTCAATTCTGCAACGGTAAATGAGTATGCATTTGCGAAGTTTGAACACTTCCGTCGGGCTTTCTGATCGCGGAAGCTCTACACTTTTTAGATCGAGCTACAGTGCAAATCCAATAACGCAGGTCTCCCGGCCTCCTAAGTCCGTATGTATAACCATTCAATTTTAAAATCGGAGTGCTCCTTTTGCTGTAAACGATTTCATAGGCACTGAAGGGAAGAAATGTCTCATGTCCGTCAGGTACACCTGAAAAAATTCAGTTTGAAAACAAACCGGATATAATTTTTTCCTTGGAATGGAGAGGCAGACTCAAAACTCATCAGCCAGAGTCACTAGTGAGAGTTCTTCAGCTATAAGAATCACGTTCTTATCTGTTTATATTTTATATAATTTCTACGCCAATATATTCGTAAAACATGTTGAATGCATGTTAACCGTGCAACATGTTATAACTGGTCACATCTTGGTCATAAATTTTACATTTTAATTTAATGTAATGTTTAATTATAATGCAATTTTACGCCAGTTTAATGTTTGAACATGTTCGGAAAATGCTATATGTTATGTAACTTGTTATACAAATCTTCGCGAAGTAGCACCGCAAGATATAACAGGAAAGTTGAATATCCATATTATTATCAATTAATTAAAAGCATGTAAAATTACCGGTAAAATTTTAAAGTATAATTTGAAACCCATAAAACAATAAAAAGACTCAACTTTCTACGACTTAACAAAATTGTAAAAGCTTCTGATAGTACAAAATTTAAAAAAAAATATTTGGAAAACCAATTTATAACAAAGCATGAAGAATTTTCTAAAGTATACCATTCATAATTTTTTATTACATTTTTTTGTCTACGTATTGAGATTTTATGCTGCTTAACAATCCGACATATAATCCTCTTCGATTCTCGGCGGATGTGAATGATTTTCTTTTAAAATTAAACTTCCGTCGTCTTTCAATATGGCCGTCGCTTTGCACCTTAATGAATGCCTGGACGAGCAGGAATAATATCGGTTCCGGTACCGTCGATTATTATTAACGCAGTAACAAAATCCTCGATAATAAAACATATAAGCGCCCCTCGAGCTTCTTATCATGGTATAAGAACCTTTTGGCACTATAAATTTTTTGCGTTTCAGATCTGAAAACACCCAGAAGTTAGTGTTAATCTCGAAAGAAATAACAGGAGTATTAATCAATTTCAATAATGTTTTAATAAGTTTAATTATTTATTTATTTATTTATTTATTTCCTAATTTTTCGTGCAAAAAGTTTTAGTTATGATTGATTTTCAACAGGTGTCTTCATCTAATGCAATTCCGTCTGTTTTCCTGACATCTGTGGCTCTACACTTTTGAGATCTGGCTAAAGTGTACCTTCAATATCGTAGATCCCCCGGTAGCTTAAGCCCGTAGGTGTGCATTCGCATATAATTTTAAAAGTGGAGTTATTGCTTCAATCACTTCTCTTTTTGGAAGGATTTTCAACAAATATTTAAATTTGGACTCCCAAATCAAGCACTAAATTTCTCAGTCTCCGAACTTTTAGGTTTCTGAATGGCTGATTTTAGGTTTTTAGATTCGGAGACTTTGAATTAAATTATTTCGATTTTACGACTATTTAATTTTCTAGATTCCCATGCATCTGAAATTCTACACTTTGGCCAAGTTCATAAAAAATGTTGTAAGAAGAACGTTCTAATTATTGGAACCTAATCACGAAAGTTGTCTTCTTACAGCAGAATATTTTCGGACTTGGTCGATTTTTTTCCTGAAGTACAGTCAAATTTTTTTAAAAAACCGTTTCGTCATCCAAAATTGAAGATGGCGGCTTTCACAGGTTCGAATTACAAAGTAACAAAATAATAATAACACTCCACAATAATAATAAGCTGGTGCTACAGCAAAAGGAACGACTGAAAATGTGCATAGTTTTGCATCGTATTTTAATTTATTTTATTCAATTCAATTCAATAACTTCTTTGAATTTTAAAAATTCTTTACAAGCAAACGATTTCTCACAGGCAAATGAGTGTGTCCCTGCCAGGCTTGTATTCTTCCGTCTGGTCTCCTTATAACAGAAGCTTTACATTTTTTAGATTTGGCTACGGTACATCTCCAGTGACGTAGGTCACCCATCTTTCTAAGCCCATAAGTGTAACCGTTTAATTTTAAAATCGGAGTGTTTCTTTTGCTTGCAACTATTTCGTAGCTCCCGGCCGAAAATATTTCGTATTCACCAACACTGGGAGGTCTAGTATGAAAACCATCTGAAAAAATGAAAATTTAAGATAGGCAATCGAATTTTGGAGGGGAAAAAAAACTATATCAAAAAGATTATTGCACACAAATTTTAGATACATTTTGAATTTTATTACTTATTTTATTTTTTGCTTAAAATAGACAAAGACCGTCAAACTTAAAAACCTACAGGTAACTATATTTATATGGAATGCAATCGATTACACATAGTATTCCCATAAAAACAGAAAAAAAATAGCTTTTTTGAATTTGCAACTCTACAGGATATAATGTGGCAACACCATCTCAGTGCCAGATTCCCTATAAAAGATCTCAGAGAGCCAGGAAGGACAGGATCGACAAGCTTATCATACGTTCAAAATAAGACAATCACACCCAAATAGGTTTGTAGCATTGGTAGCAAAGTGGGGCAAGGAAGGATGTCGGTTCCTTTTAAACTTGCCTTTACGAATGTATTTTTTCTACCTTTCTTGCTAAAAAGACTCTATCTAAGCTTTTTTTAAAAAGCAATGTGCCCTCTTTCCTTTAGCCTATTAGATTGGCTACAGACATGGATTTCGGTACCACTATTTATCCCATAGGGCTCCCAATTTAAGACAACCAAATAACCCCATTTGATTTGTTCCCAATTATAATTAAAAGTTGAAGTCCTTAGGAGGGTGAACATGATTTTCCCGCAACAATAACGTTCCGTCCACACGTTTTATGGCCGAGGATCTGCATTTGGTCCTCCTGGACATTGTGCACCTCCAATATTTGTCTTTTGAATTTTGAGTTTTGTTAAGTCCGTAAGAGTAGCCATTGTATTTGATAACAGGCGACCCTTTGGAGCTGAACGAAATATGATATTGATCGTAAGGTATGACTTTGTACGAATTAAATCGATTTATTGTTTGGTAAAATCGGTATTCTGAAACAAAAAAATGAATGTATAAAATACGAAAATAAGTGCGAAAAACCAATTCTGGAAATCAATAAATGAAGAAGCTAAAAAATTAAACAGAGCAGTGCTTTATTTAGGTAACTACAAACACCATTGTCAAACCGTGGAAACTCATTCTAACTTTTGAACTGGTATATAATTTCCTTTTTCTAATGATCACGATGAACATGTTCCATAACATATTGGCTAACATGTTATATAACATGGAATATAATTCCCTAATTTTTCTCTAGCATGTTACATTACAGAACATCTAACACTTCATATGACTAACAACATAGCATGTTACTTGCATGCATATAAAATTTTGCTGAACCTCTAAAATATAATTCTCCAGCATTTTCTGTTACATGTTTTATAGCTTATTAGGTAAATCGTTAGAAGAACATGTTATATAATATGTCAGTCGTGAATTACCACCCCTTTGAACTTCATACTTGACAGTGCAGTTAGAACGAGCCCCTATTTTTAACTATTCCCAAACCATTTAAATCATAATTTACATTTAAAAAAAATACTGAGGAGGATGAGTGTGGTTCTCCCGCAGCAAAAGACTCCCATCCGTCCGTTTAATGGCAGAAGATTTACATTTCCTTTTTCTGGAAGCCGTACATCTCCAATATTTATCAGGCGAATGCGGGGTTTTATTAAGTCCATATGAATAGCCGTTCCATTTGATAACAGGCGATCCTTTAGAGCTTAAGGTTATGTGGTACTGGTCGTATGGGATTACTTGATAAAAATTATTAAAGCGGTTAACCATTACATAGGCGTCTGAAACAAGTAAATCAGTAAGAAATAATGACTGAAAAAAACAAAGTGTGCAGAATCACTAATTTTACGAAACCCATACAATTTAAATTGTAAGAAGACGAGTTGCACGATAAGGTTAACGCAAATAGACGATTCTTTTTAAATAAAATTTTTGTGGATTAGGCAGCAATTTTCTGTTTAAAAAAATTTTAAAATTTAAAACAAAATATGATTTTCTTATATTAAAATTTTAAATAAAAAAACACTTCTAAACTTATTTACAACCTAAGGTTGTTACACATGATTTTTCACAATACTGTAATTTTATAGTTCTATGTGCTTGTAGTAACTTGCAGATGGCTTCATTCTGAATTTTCCAGCCCTGGTCATAAGCTAAGTATTGTTATAAATAAAAAAAGCTTCGAAATTTTTCGGTAATAGCAGTTTATGACCACGGTTGGCAATTTTTCAGCAAACTACTGCTGGCACAAATCTTTCTATAGCAGGAATCCCATACTATATTCTATAACCAAGATTTAAAATACTCAAATATCAGGAGGAGGATGAGAATGATTCTCTTTCAACATTAAACTACCGTCCATTCTGATTATCGCAGATGCTTTACACTTCTTTGATGACGACAAAGTACATCTCCAGTACTTCGGAAAAGCTTCCTTATCCAAATTTTTAATTCCGTAACGATATCCATTATGAACGATTGTGAGTTTGTTGGTTTTCCCGAAGATGATGTTATATTCCCCGTGTTTTAAATAGGTGATCTTCTGCATAGACTCGTCGTGCCCTAAGAAATCTGCAAAACTTCCATAAGTAAGTAAACGAATCAATCAAAAATTACACAATTTAACTCGGTATACCTGAATGGCAACTGCACAATCGTGGTGCAATGCTCGCCGCCAAGTTTAAGTTGAAAGTGAAACTTGGCAGTAACATGTTGGAATCTGGATACAGTGTATAAAGGATATTAAAGATTTTTGAATTAACAATACATGAAAAATGGTTTATATCGGTTTATAAATTAAATTTTTTGGTTCATGACAATGGAGACCTCTAACGTACAAATCTCCGTTAGTCATTAAAAGCGCTCTTCCTTTGCATTTTAATCTAGAAGAAGCGCTACAGCATCTCCAGTATCGCAACGGGTATTTGTTACTTTTCCGTAAACCGTAAGAATAACCTTGGAACACGATGATGTTATGACCATTCTTACTCATTCCCATTTGATACTGGGTCCTATCTGCTTTTACACAACTTTGATAATCTGGAAATAAAATAATCGAGAAAGCTCGGTTTTAGAAAAGGAAGAACTCTAAAAGAATTCAAGTTTTAGGCTACGACGACGAATAAATGTCATCGAAAGAGTTAGCCTTGGGGCAGTGCGTTTAATTTTTTTTCGAATTCAAACAAATTCTGAATACTGTTATTTGTTTTTTATAAAAAAAAATCATTAAATATTATAAAAAAACATCAGTAAATATTAAATATAAAAAACACAAACAAAAAAGTTTTCATCACACAAAAGACTTTGGCGGATGATTATGATGCCCTCGAACGAGCAGAGTCCCATCGGGTGTCGTTAAGGCTTTGCATTTACATTTCAAAGAAATCTGGGACGTGCACCTCCAAAATTTAGTGGTCAGATTAAATCCTCCTGCTCTTTCGAATCCATACCGATAACCGTTATGCGAAACTAACGGAGTGTTTTTCTTGCTTAGGACAATATTGTATCCTTCTCTAGGTATCTCTGAAATTTATAAAAAAATAAAATATCAAAAAAATAAATACGTGCACAGCCGGAAAAAAAAAAGGACAAACGAACATTCAGATAGTTTTAGGAGGATGAGAATGCAATCCCGTAATATAAAAAACTCCCCCTTCCAACATGGTAATTCTAGACTTGCACTGAAGAGAATGATTAGAAGTGCACCTCCAGTATTCTTTCATTCCTCTCCTTTTACTCTTTCTCTCGAGACCGTAACGGTACCCCATATGAATAATAATCGGGGTTCCTTTCGAGCTCGTCACGATTTGATATTCCCCCAGTCCAACCGGAACTACGTCTGAAATGGTAAAGAGTGAAACAAAGGAAAATTAAAGTTTTAAAAAAATGGAAAAGACGTAAAAGATAAAAATTGTTCAGAAAAATTTATTCAGTCTGTTTGGATTCAACATTCGTCATATAAGGCGTTTTCGGTTGTGGTGGGTCATGGGTGTGGTGTCCTTGAAGGTAAAATATTCCGTTGTCACCAAGGATCCCTCTTGCGGTGCACTTTTGTCTCCAGCCTGAAGCTCCAATTTTAGATGCGGTGCATCTCCAATATTTCATGAGATCTTTTTTGGCTCTTCCATATTTGTAACCTTGGTGGACGATCAGAGGAGCGGAGCGCTGACTATATTTTAAAATATAATCGGATTGAGGCACAGCCGAATGCCAAGATCCTGTAAAGCATATAGGAAGAGGTTTGGAATAACTGGAAGTGAATATGAAGCTCACCTAGTCGGGGATGTAGTCAGATCTGATTTCAGGGAATGCATCCTTAAGCTGGAACTAAATTATTCTTATCTAGAAGGATCTAGAAATCCCCATGTTATTAGAGCTAAATTCATGGATTGAGCTACGTGAAGTGACCATCTAGGAATCATGACGTGATCGTCGCCATCTTCGATTACCCCGGTGGATTGATCAGTGACGTGGCCGATATAATGTGGTCAATGACGAAAATGAATCATCTACCACGGCTAACTGAAGACGGTAGCAATTACGTAATCAGTCTACCACGGTTAATCTCAGATGGCTGATCAAGCCTCCACGATCAATCAACCAGCTAAATGAGCGTAAACGGACTGCAGCTTCCAAACGCCTCATGGCAACTTCTCTGGGTCAGATCGAAATATAGACTTGACCTACGTACTTATGAACTTAGCAAGGATCTAGATTTAAAGGTTCAAATTATAAAAGAAAAGGAAATAAAATAAAATAAAAAATAGTGTATTTGATCTGTTATTCAATTCTTCGATCCAGAACTTTTCTAGTCCTATGAGAATGGACACCCTGAATTATAAACAGCCCTTCTTCAGTAAGCTTCCCCGTCGCTTTGCACTTATTCTTTTTACCGATGGCAGTGCTACTTGACGTACATCTCCAATTTCTATGCGGATATATATTGCTATTACGCGACAGACCATATTTAAAATCACCGTAAATAATTTGAGGTGCCCCTCTAATACTTCGAGTCATTTCGTATTCACCTTGTTGAAGTATGATAGGCTGACCGCTACAATCTGTAATCATAAAAGTTGTCATTAAGAATTCAAAATAGTAACGCCTAGCTTCAGAAAAAGCCTCGAAATGTTTTTGTAAGAAGAATGTTTTGAATATACAAAGTATATCACGTAAGCTGTCTTCTTACACCTGATATTTTATAAAAAATATCTGAGGTGTAGAACTCATATTAAAGGAGTTAATGAGCATAATATACGACCATTTTAAGAGAAAACAAAATAAAATTTATTGTTGTTTAATAATTATCTTTTTGCACTTTTGGCAGGGTGATAATGAACACCCTTAAACTTGAAAGTTCCGTCGCTAAAAAGCTTCCCAGAAGCTCCGCATTTATGATTGCTCGTACCCGTTGTGCGTCTCGCTGTGCATCTCCAAATTTGAGTAGGTTTGGATTTTTCGGTTTTGGTAACGCCGTATCTGAAGCCTCCACAAATTAATTGCGGAGCACCACGGGAACTTAAACCTATTTGATACTGCCCTTCTTTAAAGATCTGTTCGGAAACTTGAAGAGGATAATCTAAATAAAGAAGAAAAACGTTAAAGATGGTTATAAACTCTCTGGAAGGTGCAAATAAACTCACTCGAAGACAAAAGAAAAAATTACTTGAAACGAAGTCGTAATAAGAAAAAAGCTTAAGTAAAAAGTGCAGAAGACTAATTTTTTGTAGACTACATTTCGTTTTTCAGAGCCGATGGTCCAAAGATAAGGACTGACGTAATGATCGCCTTAATTAATTTAAGGCTGATGCATATTATAAGATGGTAGTGAAGACTAAGCAAGGAATTCGATTATCTAGCCAAGAGCCAAATAGTTGAATTAGCTCATTCCAGATGCGTATAGAACCTTCAACGGTATCGATATTGCTGCTGTATATCATTTTTACCTAATTACTAGCCGGTTTGTCCAGGAAATTCATTTTGCTACTTCAAAGTTAGATCACTGGACCACGGTTTGGTTGATAATTAATTTGTAAATTATAGTTTTTCTGCGATCTCAGCAAAATCTAATTTTCTATCATCCATAAATACCACAGGATCATGGTTGTGGACTCCCTTTGCCTCTATTAACTGAGGGCTTTTCATGACTGCTCTACCGTGACATCGTATGGACTGATATTTCGAGCAACGCCAATATTTAAGCGCTCTGCCATCACTCCTTCCGTGACTTTCAGCATAATACTTATATCCGTCTAGTAATAACTGATAGTTTCCGCTTCTGGATTTCTGTATAATGTATCCTGCAGCACCATTAGCTGAAAATGATTTTCCGAGTTTAGAAAACAAAATCGAAATAAAGTAAAACTTACTTACAGTAAGATAAAAAAAAAAAAAAAAAAAAAATTGTCCAAATGCAACTCTCTTTTTTATATTTCCATTTCCCAGCGCGTTTGGGGAAAAATCCGGAGCAGGAATCAAAGGGTTTAACCATCAGTGACCTTGTCCATTTAATGTCAGACAAAAAGTTATGGTACTATGATCAAGGAAGTTTTAACAGCTGTAAATCGTTTGAAATAATGATTAACTAACTGAGGAAAAAAAATTTATTATCTTTTAACAGAAAAAACCAGTCCATCCAATTGTTACATAATTTCCAAAAAAGAAAAAATAAAATAAAATCTTTAACCCCTCATTAATCTTTGGGGGGATGCAAATGAACGCCTTTAATCACAAATGATTTATTTTCTAGAATTTTCCCGTAAACGTTACATCTGGTGTAACCTCTCTTGTACATGTCTGGTGTCATCCCTTTTTTCTTGCTGGTACATCTCCAATTTGAAGTAGCAGTAGAGAGTACATTATTCACTCGTCCGTATCTATAACCTCCGCAAATGATTTGAGGAGCATTTCTTTGACTAACGCCTAGATCATAATCTCCCAACTGAACGATCTGGCATTGCTGATCTAGATAATCTGTCAAAAAGGAAAATGAAAGTAAATATATGAGTTAAGATTTATGAAAAAATCAAAACCTTAAACTATTTTTATCTACTTACATTCTTAAGAAATATCTTAGAGCACGCAGAACAAACAAAATTACAAAATCCTGTACCTCATGTTCGTTTAAAGATAACTGAAGTTATGATTATTGCGTTTGGTGGACAAGCAAATCTTAAACTGCCCGTTCGCTTGATGATTCAGAGTATAAGAGTAGCGTATTATCCAGAATATTTTTAACAATAACAAGACAGAAGGTCCGTATAAAGAGTGTATGATATTACCCAAATGAAATATGCAGCAATCATGGACAAGCGAACGGACAGTGCTTTGCTTAGGTTATCGCTTTAAATGGTAAAAACAGATAATACCTAATAACTGTTGCAAAAAATGAACGAAATTTATTTTCCTTAAGAACAAAACAGCGCAGACACCTAAATTATTATTCCATAAATTTTTTTGGCAGTCATTCACCAGGCATGAGACGAACTTGGCTGTACCATATCAACTGCTCTATAATGTAAGTGTTCAGCAATTTAAAAAAAAAACAAGTACGATATCCATATTAAAATTTTGGCGGATGCAAATGACCAATCTTAACAGAAAAAGACCCATCTTCCAAAATCCTTCCGTACACCATACATCTGGTTCCTCTTCCGTTCTTTTCGCTTGTACATCGCCAATGTGAAATACCAGGACGAGATGTGTAATTCTTTGAATTCATCCGACCGTATCTAAAGCCTCTGCAATTAATTTGAGGACCGCGTTTGCTTGAGACTAGTTTATATTGCCCTAATGGAAAGATCTGCCAGTACGGTCCTTGACGGTCTGCAAAAAAAAAAAAAAAAAAAAAAAAGAAAGAAAGAAAGAAAGAAAAATGAATGTAAGAAAGGCTAGATCCGAAGTCAATATTTTGAATTATTTTTATTAGAATTTAAATAATAACAAAATCAAGAAGCGACCAACAAAATTCTGTCGTCCAGCTGCATTCAACTGAGGTGTAAAGTCCTCTCGGATGCCGTCGAGAAAGTTCTTCCACTTCTTTTAGCTTCTACACATGCACTGGGATCCCCTCCCAGTGCAGGTAAACAGATGAATTTGAACAAACAAAATGGCCGCTATTTGATTTTTTAGAAGAAACTAAAAGGTGAAGGTTATCAATTTTCGCTTTCTTCAGATATTCCAGTTGTCCTCCAGCATGTTTTTGTCATGAAGTATTGTTGTCAAGGATGTTTTAACACTACCGCGCGGTTTTAATCGTCAAAAACAATCGAAAACTACTAAAGGTAAAAAATGTTTTTAAAAACAATTTATTTCCCTCAAAACAATTGCACACGGTTTCGAAAGAAAAAATTAATCTGTGATTTAAATCAAAAAGCGCAGTTGCATTTCCCATTTATTTGCAAACATAAAAAGCAATCGCTTAGTTTTATGCACATCAATAAGGTTTTGGCGGATGCAGATGAACGCCTTTAATTAAAAATGAACCATCTTCTAAAATTTTCCCGGAGGCATTGCATCTGGTTTTTCTGGCTGTTTCCTTCCCAGTACATCTCCACTGCGAAATAGACCGAGCTAAGAGATTTGCATTATTCATTCTGCCGTATCTAAAACCTCCGAAAATAACTTGAGGAGCACCAAATTTACTGACTCCAATTTCATATTGACCAATTGGAATGGTCTGAAAGTAAGGTTCTTGATAATCTGCCAAAGAAAAAAAAATGAAAGTAAATATTTTGATAACATACAGATCTAAAAATTGAACTACTTTCTTCATGCAAAAAATATTTTAAACATTACAAAGCGCAAAGCAAACAAAATTCTGCGAAGTTTTGCCAATAAAATTAGGAAAACACAAATATAGCGGCCACATTCTTACTCTCAAATTCATCTATTTACCTTATATGATAAGTGTGGGGACCATGTTAGAGGAGACAATATCGCTCCTATTCCCACTAAAATCGTCTGGAACAGAATTAGAGCAGAAGGAAAAGAGAATTGGTTCTGGTTCAGTAGTGAGTTTTTGCTTGGCTTACTGAGACTTAAAGAATAAGAGAGTAAATTAATTGAAAAAAAATTTTATCAAAAATAAAAAGAAAATAAACAGTAGAGCAAAAAATAAAAGATGTGTTTTGTCTTCCAAATCAAGGGCTTGGAGGATGCAAGTGAACACCCTTTATTAAAAATGAATTATCTTCCAAAATTCTCCCGTATACGTTGCATCTGCTTTTTCTTGCTGTGTCACTCTTAGTGCACCTCCACTGTGATATACACCCAGGTGTAGGGTTAATATAATTCATCCGCCCGTATCTAAAACCTCCAAAAATGACATGAAGAGCACCTCGTGGACTTACACCAAGTTTATATTGACCTCTTGGAACAATCTGAAAAGGCGGTTCTCGATAATCTGCCAAACAGAAAAGAAAAAAAATTAGAAGAAAAAATGTCTACTTAAACCTAAATCTAAGATCAACAAAATTTTCAACCACTTTTACCTGTTTTTTACACGATGAATAATATTTTATATATTGCAGAAGCCAAGCACTGAATCAAAGAATTCTTTTTCGACTAACTGAAGTGATGCCCTTTTATCTGGCCATGGAAGGGGCCAGAGAAAAAGTCAACCTGATGTCGCGGCCATGATGCCAAAGATTGAGGACAATCCAAGATGGCCTCCATATGGAAATTCGCGTTTAGTTGCCGAACATAGATTCAACTCAATATCTATAAATTGGGTTTTGTGAAATCTTTGGCAAAACTCCTTTCTAGAAATAGGACGCAATGTACCATTTCACAAGCCATCTTGAAAGTCGTCTTGGACCTGGTAGACTTGGATTTTGGTAGACTTTGTATTACAAACCAAAAATTATATTAATCGCAAAATCATAATTACATGTTATCAAAAGAAAGCCAAAAAAGTAATCGCTTATTCATATATCACCGTTTTGGAGGATGCAAATGGACCCCCTTTACTAAAAATGATCCATCAGGCAAGATTTTCCCATACACCTTGCATCCGGCTTTTTTTGATGATCCTTTTTGTGTACATCTCCAAGCTGCTGTTGACAGCAAAGGGGAATTGGACTTGAGATGATTTATCCCGTATCTATAACCTCCGCAAATGACTTGATAAGCACCTCGCCTACTTTTACCTACTTCATATAGATTTTTCGGAACGATGTAATTGGTTGTTTCCAGATGATCTGCTGAACAGAAAAAATTGTTGAAGGAAATTTCGAATTAGATCCAGATCTACGATCGAAACGTTCTACGAACTTGATCTACATTTGCTCAAAAAAGAAACCTTTTTAGTAGTGCAGAAGCAAAGACTGAAATTAAGATTAGTGTCAATAAACTGGGGCTGCCGCTACAAAACATGGTTTTAACTAGCGTCATTCAAGTAGAAAAGGAGAATCCAGATTTTAAAGCAAAATATTAATGCCAATTATTGTATATTTAAAATGGTACTTAAAAATAATTCTTTCAAATCAAAATTTCGGCGGATGCAAATGAAGACCCTTTACTGAAAACGACCCATCTTCCGAAATCCTTCCGTACGCCTTGCATCCTGGCTTCTTGGCGGTTCCCTTCTCAGAACATCTCCAACGTGAAGTAAACTGATCCCCGGTAGCCTTTGTTTTTACGTGACTGTATCTGTAACCTCCGACAATGATTTGAGGAGCACCGCGTCGACTTACACCTACTTCATATTGGCCTTCGGGAATGTTAAGTTGATATTCTGCCAAAAGAAAATAAAACTTGAAGCGAAAAAATAACAAAACATTGAGACGCTGCCGTCCCAAACGACGCCTTCGGACTTCATAAAAAGTCGTATGGATCAGCCTGATATATCGGGATAGTAGGAAGAGGAATATCTGGTTTCAAACGAAGAGCGATGCAACCGGCGATCATTTTTCAGGATCCAGTACGTGCAAAATAGCCCCAATCAGTGGGACAAAGACCGGTTAATGGTAAATTCGCTGTTTCCTTAAAACAAACGGATCTGTCTCCAGTCGCATCTGATAATGGGCTGGAATCCATGAGAAGGCTAATGGTTCAGAAATGAGTTTACTTTTAAAAAAAAGTTAAATAAATGAAAAATAAATTAGTAAAACAAATTTTTTTAATATCAAATCAAAATTGACCATCGCTACTACAATTTCACTGAAATCACGATTTAGGCGGATGCAAATGAGTTCCCTTAAATAAAAACGATCCGTTTTTTAAAACCTTCCCGAAAACTTTGCATCTACTTTTCTTTGATGTTTGGGATGTACATCTCCAAGCAGCAGCTGACAGCGAAGAAGCAGTGGGATTGAGATGATTAATCCCAAATCTAAAACCCCCGCAAATGAGTTGCGGAGCTCCACGCTGACTTACACCTATTTGGTACTGACCTTGGGGAACAACCCCAGACGGGATCATCTGATGATCTGTCAAAAGGATAAAAATATAAAGTAATTCAAGTTAATTCAGTTGCAGAGTGAAAAACTGCAGCTACTTACTATGTTGATGCAAAACATCCAAATCAAAGAAAGGCGGTTGCAAAACCCTACTTAATATTATGTTTTGGTGGATGCAGATGAACACCTGCTACAAATGATCTATTATTTGATAGATCATATGATCAAACACCAAATTTTGTGGTTGAAGGGCAGTAGCCATTCTGGTTAATTCGGGATTGTCTGCGTAAAGGCAATTGGGTTTGGTCTTCCTTTTCGAGGAATTGTTAGCCTTAATAAAAATCAGGAAAATAAATAAATATAAACAAAAAATGTATTCAAATGAAATCAGAAAAAAAAAATAAAATAAAAAACAATAAAAATAAAATAAAATTTAGGTATTTTCAATCTCCAGTCAAATCACGTCCTAGGAGGATGCAAATGAACACCCCTAATTAAAAGTGATCCATCTTGGAAAATTTTCCCGTACACTTTGCACCTGGAGTTTTTGCTGTTGCACCTCCAATGTGAAATAGACGGAGCTGTGGAATTAATAATATTCACCCGGCCGTATCTATACCCATCGTAAATGATTACAGGAGCACCTCTTTGACTTACTCCTAGAAAATATTCACCTACTGGAACGATCAGAGAGTGCGGTTTTGCATAATCTGCTAAATAAAAAAATAAAAATCAGAAGTAATCAATGAAGTTTAAGATCTGAGATCTAAAAACTTCTAACTATTTCGTTCTGGTTTTATTAAACACCTCAGTTTACTGAGACTATATCAACAGTAACTTTGTAGGTTAGGATGGCACTTGTTTTACCAATTTTTAATTTTCGGTGGACGCAACTGCTAATTTTTTAATAGTGACCAAATGAATATGGAATTTTTTCAAAGGGAGACAAATTAAATCTCTGCTGTATAACCAACCCTAAATACTCTCTTAATCCTCCAGTCAGTCCTACTTGGACTTCGTTAATTCCTTCAATAGACTGAAATGATATGACCATTAAATTGCGATATAATACGGTATATTGCGGTAAAGGAAAAACAATGAGCAAATAAATAATAAAATACTGTATTTATCAGTATAAAAACCACGTCAAAGCTTTTTCCATATTATGAAAAATGATCCTTCATTTTCGGCGGATGGATATGAACGCCCTTAATCAAAAATAATTCATTTTTTAAAAGCTTCCCGTACACTTTACATCTACGTTTCCCAGGCTGTGCTGTACATGACCAGATTGAAGTAGTCAACGTACGATTATTGGCCTCAGCACGATTGACCCGTTTAATCCCGTATCTAAATCCTCCGCAAATGATTTGCGGAGCACCCCGCTGACTCACTCCTCGGTGATATTTTCCCTTTGGAACAGTCTGATACGGGATTTCATGAGCATCTGTCAACAAGAAAAAAATGGGATCAGATATTCGTGGATCTGCAAGTACAATTTGAGCTCTTCTGGTGAGATCATTTTTTATGGTACAGAAGCGAATTATTGCATCGCCTCCCTTAAGGTCTACAAGCCTAAGACCACAAGAGAGATCACAACATACCTATTGATGCGGATCAGTTGGTGATTTTCGAGTCACTCGTATCCTGTCAGGGTAGTCACCTCCTGGCGAATAACTTGCGATACAGCGATGTAACTTCAAACCATAGAAAAGACTTCGAGAAAGAGAGAGTAACTGATGGAATTTTCGTCGAAGAAGCCTCAATTACCAAAATTAATACGCGTAAAAAATTAAACTTTATTTGTGCAAAAAAATTAACATATACATTAAAATCTATAAACTTGTAACAGAATTACAGAGGCACAAATTAATCGCTAAAAATAATGCACCAAAGATCACTGTTTAATCAGGCTCAGATTTTTGGCGGATGCAAATGAACGCCCTTAATCAAAAACGAGCCGTCTTTTAAAAGCTTGCCAAACACTCGGCATCTACTTTTGCTCGCCGTTGCTGTGCATCTCCAACAAGATGTTGGTTTCGTTTGCGAATGGAGTTTATTAATGCCGAACCTATAACCTTCGTAAACGATTTGCGGAGCACCTCGAATGCTTACACCTTGCTGATATTGACCTTGGGGAATGATCTGAAACGGCGTTACGTGAACATCTGCAAAAAAGAAAAAAAATTGTAGTAAATAAACGGAAGAGAAAAAGACATCGTATTACTCTATCTGTATTACCTTAGAACACTGTAAATTGGAGGCTAATGATAGCATGGGTCCGGGAGCAGGTGGAGGTTGGCAAAGCGGCTGGAGAAGTAAAGGAATGTTGATACTGCACATAAAGTCTACCCAAGCAAGACTAGGAAAACGTATGCTATGGTATACAAATTGATCACGCAATGCAAGTTCCTTTCGTACCAGAAGCGCTGAAGAACTAATAATGGCAAAGCCAGCAGCATTAAGAGTCTTAGTGTTTGGTATAAGAGGACAAGCGACCAGCATAGGAAAGATAAAGGACATGAAGGTCCTTTCCTATGCAGGGAAAATGAAAAAAAAAAAACATCAAAAAAGAAACAAAAAAAGAACAGATTTCAAAATTGTTTATTCTCTTCAAATCTTTGGTACAAGAAGCTTAACTTAGCGATAACTAGGAATGTGGCTATGAGCATTCCTCAACACCAAGCTTTTGTCCTCGGTCATGATCGCCCTCGCTTTACATCCTTGCCTCCTCGTAGTGCAGTGCCAATACTTTTTAGGGGCGTTCTTAAAATTCTGCAAACCGTACGTGTAACCCTCGTGAACGATGACCACCGATCCTTTTTTACTTATTTGGTAACTGTATTGGTCGCATGGAACCACCCTATCGGAGAAGCCGAGGAATTCTAAAAAATAAAGCAATCAGATATAAAAACAATGTAGTTGAGTCATTTGAGCCGTATGTAAATACTGAATTTCGTTTACATTCATTATGTGTCTCAGGATGGCAATGACGGCCTCTAAGATGTACCCAGCCCGTAGGTAACAAACTAGCTTTGGCCCGACATTTCGTCTGCTTTTGACGTGAGCAACGAAAATTAATATATTTCCCCGTGTCTAAATAATTCCCGTATGAATACCCTCGGCAAATCAACATCGGCGTTCCGAAATTTGTTCGTGTGATCACGTAACCTTTGGTGGATGTTACGTCCGTACCACCTAAAAACAACGATTCTGAAGTTGAAGGAATTAAAACCAAAAATAATTTACAAAAGTGGAAAGAAAATTCATAGGCAATTTATTATTATTTTTTTTTTTTTATTTCACAAAGATTCAAATTTCGGACGTCCAGTGGAACTGTCCGGGACTTAAAAAATTCAAATGTTTTTGCTTTTGACGGTTTTTTTCTCTGTATTTTCTGCTGCTCTCCCGCCATTGCTTCCTTAAATTTTCCCTTTGCAACGGAGTCATGTTGCTCCTGGCTATTCTTTGTCGCTCCCTAACTTTTTTTAAGCATTCTTCGTATTTCTCCGGATTCGTTCGCTTTAAGTGCTCTCTAGAGGTGTACTTGATTCCAAAGTCATTCCAAAATGCTTCTCCACTCCAAAACATTTCTCCTGTTAAAGTACGAGAAGTAAAAAAGTTAAAAATAGACGAGAAAATTAAGGGGGAATCTAAAGTCAAAAATCTATTTCACAGACGACTCAACTCAGAAGCTTTTAACATTGGTCATCTTCTTGTAAGAGCTTCCCTGTTTCATGATTCGCGAACGAACTCCTACGAAAAGACTTTTTCTTTGGGGAAAGCCATCTGCAGTACAAATGTAAAAACTATTAGCTTTTGAAACGATTTATTTTGAAATTTTTTTACAAAAATGTTTCAAAATCAGGCTAAAAACCAGATTGTGGTTTAAAAAACATGTCATCCTTCTCAAATCGGTCTTTCAGTTCCTTCATCGACTGCCTGTATCTTCTCTTTGTCTCACGCCATTTCGTCCTTTGAAGTTCTTTCTTCCTCGGGGTCTTATTTATCTCAGAAATTTCAGCTTTTCTTTTTGATCGTTCCCTCTCCCTCATTTTGTATTCTTCATATTTTACAGGGTCCGATTTTAATCTTTGTCTATATCGTTTGCTTCTTTCCCTCGACGACAATATTCCTGCTGAAACAAATCGATAAATCGTTTTTTTTCAGCTTTTCCTTAGGTTCACTATAAAGTATTAAGTAAATTAAAGTTGGTTCATTATTAGGTAAATAAATTAGATTCATTGAAGTATTAATTTAAGTGTTGTTATATTAAATTAAGTAAGCATGATTTCGGCCATTTCGGACCCATTTTTTTCTTTTGCAAAATTTCACATCTCCTTTGAAAGTGCTTAGGCAATACTTAAATGCTCTATTAGGAAAAATCGTGCAAAACCATATGTAGTACATATGAAATAAATAAAATAACATCAAAAACGAAATTTAAAAAAAACAAAAATTGTTTTAAAAACGATAACAATTAGCTTTCAAAAAAATCCAAAATAGATCCCGTCATCTTTGCCACGATGGAGGATGAGTGTGAGCGTTCCTAAGTTCCAAAGAACCGTCTGCATTTAATATGGCCCGAGCCAAGCACTTAAGGTGATGTTTGGTGCACCTGTACCGATTCTTACTTTTAAGGCCGTAAGTATACCCAGAATAAACAAGAAGTACAGATCCTTTTCTACTAATTGCTTGACCGTACTCGTGCGGTTTTAAAAGAGCGCGGTAGTACAATGTAGATTCTAAAAAAGAAAAACTTATTAATACTTTTATTAGGCTGAAAATAAAAAAAGTGATCAAACGACAAACAAGGTGAAGAGGAAAAACCGAATGAAGATTTTTAACTCGAATTACACCCGCTAATGAGCTGTCGGTGGTCATTTTAGTAAAATGACTGCTGGATTCAGATTGATAACTCCCTAATGCAATAAGAGTTTACTTCTAGTAACCTATAAATTACTTTTTTTTTTTTCAAATTTTTTGATTGCGCTCCCATTGTAAACACTTGTTAGAATTCGCCGGACCCTCTTCAATTTTTGCTTACGCAATTTATGGGCAATACCTCTCAGCGAATTTTCATTCCCACAATGCTCTCCGAAGGTAAAAGGAAAGGGCTTGAAATAGTTCCACACAAGCAAGCAGTCAAGCATGGCTGCCATGTCATTACCTAATCTCAAAGAAACTGAAATTGATTTTAGTTTATGTGCCAAATCATTTATTAAAAATATTTTTGAATATTCTTCTTATACGTATAGGAATAATTTAACAATTAACAATTAACAAAAAGCAATTAAAAACAAGAAATTTTAAAATTTTCTTCAACGCCGCTCCTTTAATTAATTGAATCTAAAAATTGGATTCCACTTTAAAAAACATTTCGTCTTTCTCGCAGCGATCATGCATTTCCTTAATCCTTTGCCTGTATCTCCTGGTCCTTTCTCGGCATTGCCGCCTTAAAAGTTCTCTTTTTGTGGGGGTCATGGTCATTGCAGCCAACAAAGTTTTCTTTTTAGATCGTTCCCTCTCCTTTCTTTTGTGCTCTTCATATTTCACAGGGTCCATTTTCAATCTCTCCCTGTAACGCTTCATCCTTTCTCTTGCTGAAATTTTACCTGCTGAAACAAATTGACGATTGAAAAAAAAATGGAGAAAGAAAAAAACTATTAACAATTAACAAAAAAAATAAGGAAAACGAATGTAATTTATTTAAAAAAAGTTTGGAAATAATCATTTATTTTAAAAATCAAGAATAACGGAGCAATGGAGCAGTTCCTAAACACTTTTTTTTGTTCTCTTAGCTGCTTATTGCTAAAATTGAGTCCAATCAGCTTGACAAATTAGGAGGATGATTGTGATAGCTACGAAGTTCTAAAGAGCCATCCGAATTTAATATTGCCCGAGCGAAGCATTTAGATGCATTTTTTGTGCACCTATACCGGTTTTTTATATGAAGGCCGTAAGTATACCCCGAATAAACAAGAAGTTTAGTTCCTATTCTGCTCACTGTTTGACCATATTCGTTTGGTTTCAAAATGGCACGGAAGTCTTGTCCTAAAAATGGAAGAAAAATAAAAATAAAATAAAGATAAATACAGAAAGGGAGGAGTAAGCCACCCTAATTTCGTACCCCTGGCAACAAGTATGGTGTTGGTCACAGATGGCAACTGACGACGTCATCGCCAACTGAGGAAGTCAAATGAACACTTCCTTCAAATCAAGAATACAAACAGCTAAATACATCAACCTTTAAAATCGTCACACAAAAGAAAAAAAAAAAAACTGCAATTTTATTTGAAATGTAACTTCGCCACAAATCAAACAAAAATCCCATATTGATAACATCAGCCTGTAAAAAAAGGCGGATGACTATGACAATTCCTAAGTTCCAAGGAACCGTCGGGATTTAATTTAGCTCGAGCCGAGCACTTGAGATGATGCTTCGAGCATCTATATTGGTTTTTTATTTGATGACCGTAAGTGTATCCCGCGTAAACAAGAAGTACACTGCCCAATCTACTGACCGTTTGGCCATATTCATCTGGTTGTAAAAGAGTACGGTATCCGATCATCCCTAAAAAAAGAATAATACTTCCATTAAAAATAAAATTTTTATAACAGTCGAAGCAGAGTGTTCGACCAGAGGAACCACGGCTAGACTCGAATGGTGGTAATCACAGGCGCCAAAAATTGATGACGGCAGGTGTTCCTTATCCTCTATTCTTTTAGAGGTACTCTTCAAAGGTGCTAGTGACAACTCCGGACGGCATTGTGCTGCCATGGTGCTACTCAAACGGCCTCTCAGATGAGTGTATTATCATCACCAAATTAACGGTCTTATCTTTATCTATTATCTTTAAAAATTGAAACCAAAAACCAATCTTTTTTTCTTTATTTTATTTCATTTCAAATGATCAAATTTATTCAACAAATAAAATTTCGCTCCAATACGTTTTGATACGGAGGCGGGTGATTGTGATAATTTCTAAGTTCTAAAGTGCCATCCGGATACAACTTAGCTCGAGCCAAGCACTTCAGATAATGTTTCGTGCACCGGTATTGGTTCTTTTTTTGATGACCGTACGTAAATCCCGAATAAACAAGAAGTGTGGTTCCTCTTTGACTCACTGTTTGACCGTATTCACCTCTTTTCAAAATAGTACGATATTTAAATTTGATCCCTAAAAAAGAAGGAAAAATATATCTTGTAAAACAAAATTTTTGACGCTATGCACTCAACACAAGAATTTTTTGAAATCGACTCCAAAAGATCTTGCAAATAAGGTCGTGTACTAATTTTACTCCGACGATAGAATATTCATAAAAAATGCATATGGCAAACAGCCTTTAACTTTTAAAAAAATTAATTGTTCACATTTTAAGGCAAAAAAAAAAAAAAAAAAAAAAAAAAAAAAAAGGCTTGAAACATCGTATTTTAACAAACAAAACATAAAAAATAAAATTCTCTCCGATTCATTTGGAAAACGGAGGACGATGATTATGGTAATTTCGAAGTTCTAAGGAACCATCCGCTTTTAAATTTCCCCGCGCCATGCACTTGGAATTAGTGCACCTATATTGGTTCTTTTTTTGATGTCCGTAATGATATCCTGCGTAAACAAGGATAACAGTTCCTTTCCTACTAATTGTTTGACCATATTCGTTTGGTTTTAAAATGTTAGGGTGATAAAATCCGAATTCTAAAAAAAGAAGAGAAAAATTATTTCGATTTATAATAGTCCGTGTGGTGTAGTTTTTTACACGGGAGAAACTAAACTGGTGAAAAAATTATTCTTTGATACACTGCATTCAGTCAAGTTTTTAATATTCGAAATGCGTTCGAAAATACACAAAAATATTTTTACATAAATATTTTTACTTTGAAACGGTTGCCTCTATAGACTTGGTTAACAATAATGACTTTGCATGTCAGGAAATAATTCAAGTAAGATCATAAAAATTTCACTGTAAGAAGACATCTTAAATCATCTCGTTACCATGCTAACGAAATTCTTCTTACATTTACATTTTTATAGAGTTCATTTTTAATAGAGTTTAAGATTTGTGAAGTAACTTAATGGTAAACTAAATTTTTAAAGTACGATTTTACTTAAACCGAACATTCCATTATAAACAAAGTCTAATAAAATGTTTGCGGTTGATAAATCACATCATTTTTCTCGGCTCGATCTTTCATTTCTTTAAGTCTCTGCCTATATCTCCTCATCCTCTCTCGACATTGTTGCCTTATAATGTCCCTTTTCGTGGGTGACATGTTGAGTATACTTCTCTTAGATATTCGTTCTCTTTCCTTAATTTTGGCTTCATAATACACAGAACTCGTTTGCATTCTCCGTCCTAAAAAGTACCCTGTCGAAATAAATAGTCCGTGAAAATCAGAAAACAATTTTTTTTAAATGGGGTGAACGTTACTATTAAAATAAAGCAGGTCGAAAAAATAACATTATATAACTTTATTTAAAAAAACTTAAAAAGAAAAATTAATTATCCGAGTCAGCTGTTAAAGTGAGGAGGATGGTTATGACAATTCCGCAGCTCTAATGAACCGTCCGGATTTAATCTAGCTCGAGCCAAGCACTTGTTACTATGTTTAGTACATCTATACATATTCATACTACTATCCTTAATTTTTTGAAGACCGTAAGCATATCCAGAATAAACAAGGAGTACAGTTCCTAACTTGCTGTACCTAGTATCATATTCACCTTGCTTTACAATGACAGGAAAATACTGGTATCCTAAAAAATAAAAAAAAATATGGTTTTCCATTAAATGCAAATTTTAAATATTTATTTTCGTCAGCCTTACTTAACTTATGCAAAAGCCGGTTAACAATTTTCTGTGGGCGGTAAACTGAACCCGAATTTAATCAACCATACCCCTACCCCTCCCGAGAAATTCTGGCACTAATTTTTTTTTTTTAAATCAGTTAAATATGATAAATTTTTGATATTAAATAATCTTTTTTTACAATTTTTACGTAAATCGATAAAAAATTTGTAAGCTTTTGAAGGCCCACACTAAATTTAGTTTCCCCTAGACAAATAATAAAACAATTCTTAGAAACTTGAAAATGATTTATGCAGTATATTAATTTATTTTTATGTATAACAAATTCACAATTCACAAACTTAATGATTGTGCCACCCTTTAACCAACAAAAGGCCACCTGTCTTCATTAAAACTCTAGCACTACAAGGCAAACAGTGCCTTGTGCACCTATAAGAGTTTTTACAATGACGCGTATAAGAGTATCCCTTATAAATTATGGTCGCTTTTCCTTTTTTCGAAAGCGTCTTTTCATAACCTCCGACTTGAACAATAGTTTGCGATTTTTCGTTATCCCAATAAGAAACATCCTGTATTTTAATATTTGAGGGTTGGAAATCCTGTTCGTCCGAAGAATAAGACTCCTTTATGCCTGAAATTTTAAAAAATTTTAGTACAATATAAATTTTAGAAGTATAAGTTCGCTGAAAAAAAAAAAAAAAAAAAAAAAGATTAAAAAGCCGATTTTTTACCGATTGTTCCTGAGGTAGAAAGCGACGGATTGAGAATGAACTTGGTTTCGGATGAGAATGTTCACCGATCAATCTGATGGATAAATTCGGATTGATTTCGAGTTTAGCTTTGCAATATAGTTTCTTATTACGCTGGGTGCATCTGAACTGTTGCGCCCCGTCGCTTTTAACATAATAATGGCCGTAAGTATAGCCTAAATAATTTATTATGTTACTTTTAGTATTAGAACTTTGAGTCACATATAAAAGTTCTTTATCTGAAAATAATCAAAGCTTCGTTAATGGCGAGTGGAATGACCCGTTGGAAAGTTACAGTGTCATGTTATTATGTTATAATGCGTTTGTTCGTTCAATTACTTTATATTTTCATGTTATTATGTCTTCATGCTTCTTTGTCATATTTTCATGTCATCATAAAATTTCCATGTTATGATGTAGCTATGATATGCTATCATGCTATGGTTACATGTTATCGAGTCATTACAGAAAAGAACTAAGGTGATGAATTTTTATTTACTTATTCTTCGGGCTTCTGTTACTATGGTTTTTCTGTACTCATAATGTTGAACATGTTATTTTGTATTACGGTATACATGTTGAACAACATGCTTCAACAATGAATACATTTCTTATGCACACAAAAAATGTTATACATTTTGTTTTTATGTTATACATGTTGAACTAAATGCGAATAAAATGTTAACATGTTGTTTTGATGCATAATAACATTATCCCAATAAGAAACATCCTGATATTAAATCAGGATGTTTCAAAATTACGAATGCAGAAAAACCATAGTAACCGAAGAATAAGTAAAAAAAAGTGCAATATGATGCTAATTATGCACTAAAATAACATGTGGACAACATGTTATTACAGTATTAACATATATACAACATGTTTTTACAGTATTAACATGTTGTTTAACCTGTTACTACAGTATTAACATGTTTAACATGTTACTAAAGTATTAACATGTTTAACATGTTATTACAGTATAAATAAAAGAAATGACATGTTGAACAACCCGTCATTTTACTCCCAAAAAAATGCTGCTTTGGGTCTAAACATAAATGCTTTGCGGCAAAGCATTTTTGTATAGCTTAGGTCTAAGCAGTAAAAATGTTTTGTGACAAGACTGGTGCGTGCTTGCCGCACTGCATAATGTCGTCAAGTCTAGTAAATATGCTTTGCGACAAGCACTCACCAGTCTTTTCGTAAGCAACATCGCTTGTGTTGCAAACGAGCCTATTCATTTTTTTGGGTGTAGCGTACAATTACCACATTTCCATGCTGTTCATTACCATGTTTTTCCCATATCATAGTAACTCCGCATTTCTATGTTACATCATTGTCATATCCTTATGTTATATCAATAACATACTATCATGTTATAGCCAATGTTACTGTTTTCATGCCATATCGTTAAAGAATTAATAGCATATTAACTTGTAAAAAAAACTAGATATAATCTTTGTGAATGTGACAACAATATTAAAATATATATTTCCTCTCTAAGTCACTAATTAATTAAAATTAATAATTAATAAATAATAAAATTTTATGTACATCGATTTTCAGTTTCATATTCCAGGGGGATGATTATGTTTCTCAGAACAAACAAGCGATCTGTCCACTTCGCTCATGACGGCTCTGGCTTTGCACCCGTATCTATGACGAGTGCACCTCCAGTGCTTCGTTCTGGACCAATTTTTCAGGTCTTTCCTGACTCTGTTTATAAAACTGTAACCGGGTTCTATAATTATTTTTGGAGTATTGCATTTTGTTTGCACAACAGTATACTCCCAAACTTGAAAAACACCTATAAAGAAAAAAATTAAGTATTAAGTCAAAAATTCCGCTTTTTCTTTTTTCCACTAAGGAGTCATTCAAGTCAAGGCCTATTTTTTGCTAATCGGAAGGATGGGATCAAAATCTACCAAAATAATGCTGACATAATTCTTGAATGTCCCCGAACTAAGTTGGTGAATTTGGCCCATAATAGCGATTTAAATTTTGAAAAAACAAAAATCGGTACATAAATAATGATTAGAATGTATTTTCGAAAAAAAACTATCGTCAACAGGAGGATGAGTATGCAAACTTCTTATTTCCAGCGCCATGTTTTCCATATGCAAAATGGCACGGGATTTACAATTCCCTCGTTTCGGGCATCTTAAATATCTTTTTTTAAGCGATTTATTAATCCTAGACACTTCATACTCAAAACCATCACACACGATTTTCATTTTCCCTTTTTGGCTTAATTTAGTTGTGTAATGTGTTGGTTGGACCATTATAGAAACATCTGAAAAAATTACAAGAAAATTTTTGGTAAAACCTTAAAGATCATTTAATTTTAACTAAATTCAGGGAAAAATCGGCAGCTTGCAACTAAAAAAAAAAATATTTAAAAAAAATCTTTTTATTTAAAAATTTTATCCAGGAGGATGGTTGTGGCACTTTGTTAACAAAATTGATGTATCTGCCAGCATCATGGCTCGGGCTTTACAATTGAATCTTTGCTTCGTACATCTCCACCATTTTTTATTACTTTTGTACCGATGAAAACCGTAAGTGTATCCGTTACAAACGATCACAGCAGTCCCGACATTACTTTGCCTAATACTGTAATCAGTAGGAGGTATTTTAACACACTCTGAAAGAATTCAAAACCAAAAATTAGTCCCAGAATTTTTAATAACACCAAATATATTATTTTAATGCATGTAATTCATTGAAAAAATTTCGCCACAACTAAAAAAATGTTCACGTCCAAAAAAATCAAAGTTTGTTGGAAAAAAGTGTAAAAAGTTTTAAAATTTGGATGATTAGTGAATTTAATAGTTGATAATGAAGATGTTAAAACCTGATTTAAATTAAACGCTTTTCACCTAAATTTAGTCACTTAACAATTAAAAACTTTCAATAAATTAATTTTTCGTTATTTTAATGTACAACCGAAAATTCCCCACAGGAAATTACATAAAAAGTTTAAAATTTGAAAAATGAGCTCTGAATTTTGATCGATCACAAATATTTTACAAATTTTTATCTAATCAACAAATGCTCTTTTTCGACATAAGCATAAACTTGACGTTTCGGAGTCGGAGGAGGATGGCTATGGACTCCTTTAAGATACAAATGCCCTTTGGCAGTTGTACTGGCTCTAGCGTTGCATTTCAACTGCTGTTGAGCGCATCTCCAGTGCATCATGTCTTTCTGAAGTGAATATCTACTTATAAGTACGTAAGAATAATCTTGATGGATTAATTTTGGAGTTCCTAACCGGGTAGTCGTAAATATATATTCGTCTCTACTGAAAACGCGTTTATCTGGAGTTGATGAACCTGTAATAATTTTTAAAGAAATTAGTTCTTTTGCTGTATTTTTTAAGACACCTGGATTTCCAATTATCAATATAATATTCGTAAGTTTTAATTTTAATTTTTAATTCAATTAATTTTTTTTTAATAATATAATAAGAGAAAGAGACACGATTATTAAAAAGTTAATTTTAAAGTTAACCCTAATGAATTTTACACAGATTTTCAATAAAGATTAAAGTTAACTTTTTCGACTAGAGCTTTAGTTCTTATAAATTTTTAAAATTGAATTTCTATAGCTTTGTAAGGAATAAATTCTCAGAAAACAACTCGTTTACAAAATCTACAAAAATTGCTCGGCAAGAAGACAGATCTCATGGTATGATATTTATGGTTACACATTTCTTCTTACAAAAAATTTGTACGGATTCGGTCGAGTTCTTTTCTGAGATGCAAAATTAATAAGCGATTCTCATTTAATTATTCAAATAATACTGGAAAAAAATTATATCAGTACATCTGCAAAATTAAATCTGGGCGCTGGAGCATTTAATTCAAAAAAATAAAAGCATAGAATTTAAAGTTTACAAAAAAGTCGAAAGTATATCATCAGTTCAAATTCTGTGCCTCAAAAATGAACCAGACCAGAGTAGCTAAATTTTTAGATGTAAGAAGAAAGTTTCCATGATAGGGTTAACATTGCTCAGAACTTTCTTCTTACGTTCATATTTTTATGAACTTTGTATAGTTCTTACCTAAGATACAATAAATTTCATTTTTCCAAGTAGAAAACTAAAAGAAGAAGGCCCAATTGGTTGATAAGTACAGAATTCAACAAAAAATTCCGCGATTCCCCATAAAATGTAAAATAATTCAAAGTGCGTTATTTTGCCCAATTTTAATTTTGGCAAATTTAAGTTAAGCAAATCGTTAAGTTTAAATAAAATAATATAAAATAAAATAAAAATTAAATAATTAAACTTCTTGACTTTTAAGTGCTCCTTCATAGCAAATGTTTAGTTCACATCAGGTCAACGATTCTCAAAATTAAGTAAAATACATGATAGTATTAATCATTGCTGAATATTAACACTTTCAGGGCATAATCGACCCAAGTCTGAGGTTAATTATACTGTTATACGCTAGACTCTAATACACCTAGCAATGAAATATCCAATGAAATGTAAACTTCGTACTGTTCAAAATTGTTTTTGCATTAACAAGAAAGCAATTTTTTTTTTTTTTGAGAACATAACTGACACTATATTACAAATTAAACCTTATGCTGCTTCTCCATTATGGCTCAAAATTAATTTTCTAGAATTAATTTTCAAAATTTCCGGAAGTACTGTGCTTTAGTTATTCTATGAATTTTCGACCATGGATTAAGAATACAAAAAATGCAATGTAGTAAAAATGGCCGACTCCATTTTTAAATCTTGGGTTAGAAATCCATAGAATAACAAAAGCACAGTACTTCCGGAAATTTTGAAATTAATTCTAGAAAATTAATTTTGAGCCATAATGGAGAAGCGGCATTATGTACTTGTAAGAAAAGAGTATAATTAAACAGATAAACAAATTCACAAAAATCTAAAAAACTAAATAACAAGCAAACAAAAAATTAATTAACTAATATCACAGCAAATAAAATAAGTCAATTTTAAAATTAGTTGCTAATTTTGTATTCCATTAAAACTTGATACATCAGTACATTTTTAACTAAATTATAGTATCGTATAATATTGTTTTGGTTGATATTTTAAGCTATTTTAAACGAATTTTATACTAAAAATAGTGTCAGTCTCGTAAAATCATAATCATAATAAAATACTAATAACATCAACCATATGGAGGACAATCAGATATTTAGGAAATGGATTTTGGTCTAAATTAAGATTAAAACGAAAAAGAATATACCGTAAAAACAAAAATAAAATCTGCCTTCAGCGAAAATTCGACTACGAAAATTTTGCAGTAAGAAGATGAGTTTAAATGATATGGTTTATATGCTTAAAGAATTCTTCTTACAATAAGATTTTTATGAGCTTAGTCAATACCAGAATTTTTTGTGAGAAATAGAAATCTGTTTCCGAGAATATTAAAATTTTATGACAGGGAAGAAACTTTTTGCAATTCTCGAAGACAAAATTATAAGCGCAAAATACCGGGCTTAATTTAGCCCAAAGTAAATTAAAATATTTCGGGTTTAAACTATAAATTTTTAACGGCAGAAGATTGTATTTCAAGAAAAACTAGCGGAAATACAAAGTTGCTAAAACAAACAATAAATGTACAATTGTAAAAAGTTAAAAAATAACCTACTTAAGAGGAAGGTCCAGAAATTGAAAACTGATCATGTCACTGAACCGTCCTCTTAAATTTTCCAAGGTAAAATTTAATCCTTTTAATTTGGCCGATTTATGATAAAATACAAAATTTTACATTTTCATTTTTGTAAACTGACTGAAGACAAGAGTAATTAAAGTGATCATTCATAAATTACGTAAGCATGTTTAGGAGGGAGGAGGTCTCCAAAAATCTTAAACTCTTAAAGGGGAAGCCTATTTTTGATAATACCGGGGCATTAAAGACAATCAACCAAAACAATGCTTATGCAATTTATGGGCGACCCATAACTTATTGCACTACTGCTCCTATTAAATTAACGCCTTTTCTAAACTTTATACATATCATTTTACAGAGAATTGAGCTAATTTTGAAATCTTAGTAGAAACTTTATTAATAGATTATGGTCCATATACTTAGAAGCATGACAGCTTCCAATTTGCCGGTCACTAAATCGATTTAAAAATTCAGTAAGGAATTCATATATTTAAAAGAAGTCGGATAATTTGGAGGATGATTGTGATTTTTCTTCGTCACGATTCTGTTGTCCGGGGTGGTTATGGCCCTCCCTCGGCATTTCATTTTCCAGGCCATAGTGCAAACCCAATACTGTGTCCCGCCGGCAGCATAAAAATAATGCCGACAGTAAGTGTATCCTTTATGAACTATTTTTCTGCTACCCTGAACGGAGTAACCCAACTCTGAAAATTTAAAACAATTTGTAACGACCCCGATAAAACAAAATTTAAATATTTTCGGTCAAGGTTTACCATTTTATTTTATTTTATTTTATTTTATTTATTTATTTATTTTTTTAAATATTGTATTAATTTAAATATTTTTATAATTTTTTCATGGCACATAGAAAAACAAAGAAACAACGTTTTTAATACTGATTTGGCATCATTTTTCTGAAATCGCAATTTATGTATGGAAGATGATTATGTTTCTGGGCGTTTGATTTAAAAAATAATTGGCCGTTGTCCAACATTTTTACTGTGACGCGACAACCATAAGAGAATTTGTCGCAACGCCAATGACGATTCGGATGCTTCGGATTCATTATGTGCTGAATATAAGCGAAGCCATCGTGTATGATTTTCGGCCTTCCTTTTGAAGTTTCCGAAATTTGGTAATTAGTTAATTCTGAAATTACAACAAAAATAATTAATAATACCAGCCCTAATTTTATTAAATTTTGAATTCTGTACTAGGCAGGTCAACTGAGTTACGTCCATCACAATCGTGCATGGAGATATACTCTTTTAAACAGCTGCATTAACCGGTTTTGAGCTGCTACGGTTCAAAAGAGTGTATCTCCATGCACGATTGTGATGGACATAGCTTAGTTGACCTGCCTAGTGCAGAATTAGCGATCGATAAAATATTCGTCGGCAGCAGAAATCCACCTACAAGATGGTAAAATTTAAAAATGTAAAAAAAAAAAGTGTTGACGTAATATTTCAGTGGCCCTTATCAAATCATAATGCAAAAAATTCTGTTACTAGAAAAATAAATATTGTACGACACAGGCAATGCCAGAATTGGTTTTACTGCCAATGATTAATAAATAAATAAATAAATAAATATAATTTTTAAGGGTCAATTTCAAACTTCTCACAGCAAATATAATATAATGATTGCTTTTTCAAATATATATGTATCATTTTAAACATAAATATATATATTTTTTTGAAGTACAAATATACCGTGCTTTTGAGTATAAATATACCAGATTTCAAAGGATAAATATACGGCTCGTTCAAACACTAAATTTGCCATGGTTTTCAATCATAAATATACCATCCCTTCAATTATATATTTTTCCAGCATTAAAATTTGATGAGCACAATTATATCAAAATCAGTTCATAATAAATTTCACAACATCATCATTAAAAAATTAAAATTTTTATTCATAAAAAAGCTCAAATCCAAAATAGAAAAACTACTGATTTTCGCGTTCAACGACTGGGGGGTGATTGTGTAATTTTGTAGTTCGAAACATAATTCCTGTTTCCAGGGATATCTTTGCTCTGGCCCCGCATTTCAAATTCCAGTCTTTTATGCATCTCCAAACCGAATATCGGGATGTGTTTACATCTTTTCTGTAGAGGAAGCCTCGATGATATAACTGGGGCTTTCCCCGTCGACTTTTCAAAACTGTATAATCCATAAATCCGTAACAAACTTCCGAGTTCTTGTCGTCTACGAATAAAAAAAAATTGGAATGAATGTAGCGGAATGTAGGAAGGCCGAAAATGAGAAAATTAAAAAAATTAAATTAAATCTTTATCAGGTAAAAAAATTTGAATCTCAGAAAAGAGCTGAATCAAGTTTAAAAAAAATTTCGCCCTATAGAAGAACCCTCTAAGGATGTTAAGCATATCCTGGAAGCTGCCTTCTTGGCGTAGAAATTTCACAAACTTGGCCCAGTTCTTTTCTGAGATAAAAAAACTTAAAATCAGAAAATTTTTTTAGTAAAAAGAAATAGAAATAAAATTTTAAAAAATTCAAATACAAACTAAATTTTAAAAAATAAATAAATTTCAATAAAGAATTTTAATTGACACGCAAAATTTAAAAATAAAAAACCAATTTTATATTTTTAAAAATCATTTACAAACAGGGTCGTGAGTGTGATTAACATTAACCAAATGCATTTTCTGGGTAGTCTTTTCGATTTTCACCCGGGCATTACACCTAAATTTCCCGTGTTGGCAACATCTCCAAGTTGTGAATTGTACGTTATCCCATTCGCATTTATATTCGTAACCGCCGAATTGAAGGATCGGAGTGCCGTGGCAGGTTCGTCTGAATGTGTGGGACAGCTGATTTGGATTTTGGGCTAAAAATTGAAAAGAATTTTTGGGTTGATGAAAATCTTGGTACTGATCGATTCAGGAATGTTTCAAGTATTTCGGATTTTAAAAAAATTAACAAGTCGCATAAAAGTTATCATTTAAAAAAATTTTAATGGGTCTTATTTTAATTTACAAATAACAATATAAACATCAATAAGATTAAGCTTATATCCCAACAAATAAAATATAAAATATAAAATAAAAAAATTAAAAATAAAAATTTTAAAAAAAAGTTTATGATATAATAATACGAAAAAATTACATAAAAAATGCTAGGGATTGCAGTACCGGGAGAACCGGTACCGAGTCGAAATTTGGGAAACCTGGGAATTGGTTCCGGTACTGGTTGTGCTACCCGTAATTTTAATATTCCTATTGATAGACAAAATAACAAAAAGGTTAAATTAAACGCTAAAACTACAAACAGAGAAAAAGACAAGTTTTTTCTTGCATAGTTCTCTTGGTGAGTAACAGTGTTGCCGCAGGTGCGCTATCGCTTGATTTCTTTTTGTACAATGCCGACCTAAACTAATTCTCAGAAGTTAGGATTTTGATTCTTGATTTCTTGAAGTTACTTGTCTTATATTTTATGCAACGTAAGAAGAAACATTTTCGAATTAAAATTCAATTTAAAAAAATGTCTCCACCTGCCTACTAAGAAAAAGTTTGCTTGATGAATTAAAAATTATTTTTTTTTGCCGGTAGCGGTACCGGAAATACCGGTTCCGAGATTTCATGGTACTTTGCAATCCCTAGTAACAACACATCAAAAAAGCACATAATCAATCTTTTTAAGACATAATCATATTTAAAAATGCTTCAAAGGTCGTCCGCCTTTGTACCAGTAATAAGAATCACAATCAGAATTCTAGAAAATGTACCACTGCTGGCAAAAGGTTTCGTTTTCGGTTCCGTTCGGTTTGGCAACCCTAAGATATACGGCTTTTGGAGAAGGTCGCTAGTACAAGTTCCCAAAAGGATCTTTACACAACAATTTGCCTAGTTTTTTTATGAGTTGTGATTGTAAGTTTATTACTGAACAGAATACCTTAAGTCGAAAAATCAAATTACAAAGTAAGGAAGAAAAAAATTAAATTCCAGTTGGAATGAGGCAAAATGAGCAAATTTTAATTGAATTACACTTAGTGTATAATTTAATTACCCGATTAAAGTTCCCCTGTCCCCTTTTTTCATACCCTAAAATAATAAAACAAGTCTTCCTTTTTCTTTGTTTCCCTTTTCCCAGTTAATTTGCTTGAGGATTGATCTGGCTAACTATTAATTACTTCATTATTTTATATTTTTATTTTTCTTATCAAATATTGCTACAATTACTTAATATTTTAATTAAGAAACTTTTTTCAGAGTCAAATCAATCCTGTAACGTAAGAAATAAAAAGGAAAGGTTTCAGTAAAAAATTTATGCCTTTTTATTTTTTATTATATTTTATTTCCCAAGCCTGTCGCGCACGATAATACTTTTTATAATAGTTCCATGTGGCAGCAATGCTTAGCTTAGGAATTACTCCAGACTGGTCCAAGTGAGTTCATAAGTAGGGATGTTAAGATGAAATAGGCTTTTATTCCACTAAGGTGCTCTATCTCAAGAACGAGACCGAAAATTGAAATTCGGCTTGAGTGTTGACCAATAAACATATTTAAATTCGTAGGTATACGTACTTTAGAACTATTAGGTCAAAAGTCATTCCAGGATTTCACAATACATTTTTTCCGTCTTTGTAAAATCCTGGGATGACCTTGACCAAGTAGTTCTAAAGCACGTATACTTAAAAATCTAAATACGTTTATGGAGCATCTTAGTAGAATAAGGGCCTATTCAGTTTGAGACATCCTCTTAACGATATATTTAATCATCGTATGTATACAGTATATCCTAAGCTAAAATATGGGCTAAAGTATATATACTGCATATAGGAATTTACCATGTAATTAATATCACTATTCATAAGCTAAGCATTGATATTACAGAGAACTCATTGGCTAAATAGTGTGTAACAGGCTTTAGGCGACCTGTTTTAACAAAGAAAATATTCATTTCAAAATAAATATTCTGCATGAATTATAACATTGAATCTGAATACCTTCAAAATTTATACTTACGACTAAAAAAAATCAAACATTAATGCTTTGTCTCCAATGAACAATCATTTGAAGGCTCCGCCTAACGAAAGGACGAAGGACGTTTGCTCACGGGCTGATCGAGCAATTACAAAAGCTCGCACCTTTTTGGAAAAAATATTTCATGGTATGGTGCGAAACAGGGCTGCAATTCCTATTCCGATTCCGATTCCAACTAACAAATATTTTGACGAAACCGATCCCGATTTAAACCAAAATTACTGTAATTACTGTATTAACGGTATTTTCGTGCTTTTTTTTTTATATGCCGATGCCGGTGCCGATTCCGAAGATTCCGAACTGTTTTTAGACGAGATCCCGATTCCGAATATAAATTAATCGGAATTGCAGCCCGGGTGCGAAACTAAAGAGATATTGATAAAAATATAAATAATTTTTTTCCTTAGAAAAAAACATAAAATTATTCAAAGAATTTGGAAGAAGACAAAAAAAAAAAAAAAAAGACAATGTTATTGGATTGAGCCTATAGGGCATGTCTGTATTTTATTTAATAAATAACTCCTTTTTGACCCTTTAAATTCAAATATAATAACAGCAAACGCATTCCGGCTTTAAGCCATCTTCGGTGTTGTTTTGTTAAAAAATTAAAATTAAAATATCAAATCCTTTAAAAAAGAACCGTACAGTTATTACCTCATTTTTGTTTTGATCAAACTGAGCAAAATGAGGTTATAATTCGCAAAAAACAAAAATGAGATTATAATTGCGCCGCTCTTTTCAAATGACTTGATATTTTAATTTCAATTTTTTTACAAAAAAGCCCGGAAAACGGCTTAAAGCCGAAACGCGTTGCTGTTATTATATTTGAATTCAAAGAAACAAAAAGGAGTTATTCATCAAAGTTAAAAAGACAATGTCAAATAATAATCAGTAACTAATTACAAGTTTGAAATTATTCTTTGGGATTTTAAAATAAATCCCCGGAATTTAGCGAAAGGAATTTCCATAAAATTTAAAAAATTAGGAGTGGAACGGGAAGGTATTTGTGTACAAGAAAAATCAGATCAGTTTCACTCCACCCAATCAGGGATTAGCTCACAATTCTGATTCTGGCCACAAAAAGTAAAAACAAATCCTCGCCTTAGTATTACAGGGTATTATCTTTTTCATATTTCATATGTTTAACTTACTGCATAATGAACACGATAGAACCCTGTAATACTATGGCGACGAAATGCAACCTACCCTGTAACGGGTAATTTCGATTCTTTGTAACCGCTAATAAATTAATCGATTAGAATTTATAATACAGGTGGAGTGAAATGAATATGATGAGTGCTTGTCCGTTAAAAACGGAAAAATGAAAAAAATGAAAAATTAATGCGGAAAAGAGTGGGGGAAAAAAACTCGTAATAGAAATACCGGGCGTTACCAATGTTTAAACGAACAAATTGTTAAAACAATTTGAAAAGGATTAAATAGACGAACTAGGTAAATAAAAATAATAAAAAGGATTAAAATTAACAAACTTAAAAAATGAGTTACACAGCATCTGTACTTACACTAAACTGAGTACGAAATGAGATGATACAATATACTGCATCAACAAAAAATAACCGGAGAAAACTGATTAGCCACTGGCATTAACACTAATTATTCGCGAAATAAATAAAAAATAAAAAACAATAAAAATTAACGACTGTCAAAGCAAAGCACGGAAAAAAAATTTTTTTTGACACACGATATAATATCGTTAATTTGAAAAACGGGACATGTCTTTTGTTTACCTTATAAGACATGTCCCCTTTTTCAAATTAACGATTCAATTGGACTTTACAAAAATTTGATTTGGTCAAAAAAAATTTTCGCGATTGAAAATCTCATTAAAAAATGGTTTGGGATCTCGAGATTCCGAAAACTGCAGTTTACCCTACGCCGAAAGAGGTAAACAAACAAAAAATGCAATCACCGGAGGGACTAAATTCATCCAGTCACATTTTCAAGACATTTAAAAGCACAATATTAAAAATAAAAAAATAAAAAAAATTGTAAAATGCTACAACAAAGTCGCCAGAGGGACTAAATTCATCCAGTCACATTCTTCAAAATATTTAAAAGCACAATAATAAAAAAAAATGTAAAAATGCTACAATAAAATCGCCAGAGGGACAAATTTCATCCAGTCACATTTCCAAAATATTTAAAAGCACAATAATAAAAAAAAAAAAAAATCATAAAATGCTACAACAAAATCGCCAGAGGGACTAAATTCATCCAGTCACATTTTTCAAAATATTTAAAAGCACAATAGCAAAAAAAAAATTGCCAAATACAACAACAATAAGAAATCATTTTTGCATGCATGCCTGATTAACGTCGCATGTTATTGCCTTGCATCGCCTTTTTTTTCTCTTTTAAGAAATCCAAATCATTTTTGGGCCCCTTTCTTACCAGAAAAAAAAAAAAAAGTTTGTATTAAATTATAAACCTCACGGAGAGCACCAATATTAAAGTTTGCTACAGGGCGGCTCATTCATTCTTCTTGTTTTTTTTTTTTTTTTTTTTTGTTCTTTTGCTCAATCAAATTAAAAACAGAACCATAAAGTCATAAAGTTGGCTGTCATAACTTTTGATCGGTGATGATATAATTCAAAACACAGCCCTCCAAAAAACAAATACGAATTTTTTTTAGAAGTCAATAAAAATTTTCTATTACTCATGGTATAAAAAGTCCCTTTTTGAGAATTATTTGGGGACTTAAAAGTAAAACTTTTTGGGACTCCACTTTCTAAGTACGGAGTACTGAAAAGTTGACTTTTTAATACTCTTGCTATCGTGTCGTCTGCATCGAAAAAAAAAAGAAACCATGAAGGCCCCAAAAATGGTTGGCAGCATTGTATCAAGAGTCACGTTATATACGTGAAGAGTCACGTTATATACATGGTTTGGACAAACGAATGTTTTCAATTCACATCCTCATTTTTTTTTTTTCTTTTTTTACATCACACCCATTTGTCACAACAATATTAACCCCTGAAATCAATCTTTACGAAAAGAAATCTCTGTTTCATTCGAAATAGAAAATATTTTTAACCCCAAAGACAACACGGGGCCCTTTCCTGAACTTCGAGACAGTGTTGTCAAGCCTCGCTTCGCTCGGCTTGACAACGCACTGTCTCGAGTTCAGGAAAGTCCCCCGTGTTGTCCTTGGCCTTAAAAATACTATTCTTTTTAGTTTCGGAATCAATTTTGAATAATTAAAAAAAAAAAAAAAAAAAAAAAAAAAAAAAAATTATTAATCATCCCATAATATGTATGTCACCTGCTCTTATAAAAATTTTTCACCTGTTTTTTTGCTCCAGGCATATCATATGTAGCCCGGAAAATAAAACCAAAATAGTTGTTTTTTTTTCGTTGCTAAAGTAGTTTGGATACCTCGGTCCTCTTAAATATGATCTGATTTAATGTTAAATAGCAACAGCAACAGAACTGATAAACGGTAAATAAAAAACTTCTAAGTATAGAATCGCTTACAGGACAGCTAAATGACAGGGCAAAGGAAAACTTTTTTTTTTTTTAATTTTATTTATTTATTTACTTATTTTTTTTTAAACCTAGAAAACGCTAGTGGCTTTAAAAACTCTAGTTCTTCCATTCTGAATGAGAACAGCATGTTTAAAATATAGGGCTATGAATTAGGTCAATCGAGAAAAATTCATAAGCATAACCCACTTTAATTAATAAAAAAGCATCAATATAATTGTCATATTAGGTTTAATGGACCACTTTTTGCTATGCTAATTATTTACAAAATAAGAATCCTTACACAGGTTCAAAGAAGATTTTAAAACCATTGAGGTATCAATCATATATCATATTATTTGAGCTTTTTTTGTAATTGTTATTGTTCTTTTTTTTTCTCAAATCGAAATATGGCTTAAGAGCTCTTCAATACATTGAAATATTAAAAAAATTTCTGAAAATACCTGCACACAAGAAAAGATATATTTAAGAAGTAGTTTATTTATCTTAGTGTTTTCAGTCGTTCCAAACCTAACCTCTTCAAATATAGACTTTAAAGAATTAATGCAAAAAAAAAAAAAATTAAAACATGTTTCTGGAACATTGGACAATCACTTTGAGAATTGAAGACAAAATCAAGTCTTATCATTTATTAATTCTGCAGGTCAATATCTAACAAATAATACTTTCATCGATTATGTTCTGATCTTGGTTTCATGACTTAAAGACAATAAAATGAGCATTCATAACTCTTTTTATAACACAAAACAATTTCTTAACATAAAATCTTGGTGCTCTTTTGCCATCATGAACTATAAACAAGTGAATCTGAGTGCAAAAAGTGAACATAATTTCATTTTTTGTGCATAAGTGACAAACAATTGAAAAAAAAAAAAGTTTGAACAAACATTCCAGAAGTTTTTCGAAGTTTTACAAGTCTTCAATAAGGATATGCCTTTTAATTCCTAATAGTATTTTCAGGCGGCATGCATGCTTCAATGCTAAAATCATCTGGATGAAGGTCACAACAGTTGCATCTCAAGTGAAAAAAAAAAAGAAATAAAGAGGCATGCGAGACTCACCGATACCCCTACCAAAAGCTGCAGTTACCACAAACATAATCCATTAGATGTCATTCAGAATTATCCTTCATATCACAATAATATTTCACAATAACAAATCATAACAAATCATAACACTTCACAACGAAAAAAAAAAATTTGCCAAATTTATTTGAAAATTTACTAAAACACTTTTGACAACCTGTTGAAATGGACAACATCACTTTTTTCTCACAAAATAAAAGACTTTCAATCATAACACCTCACCAATTTTTATTCTAAAACGTGTCACAATATTCATTTTGACATCACCAGTATTTTTATTTCAGTATTTATTTTGTTTTGATTGAATATTATTATCAGACCAGGTAAGGTTATATTTATAAAAAATAGAAATAAAAAAATGAATTTAATAGAATAATTAATTTAGTATCGGGGATAAAATCCGTGAATGAAGCAACATATCGATTTTTTTCATCTGGAAATTATCAAATACCTTTTACAAATCGAATGAAAATTATTAAAAACGTCATGTAAACAATATACTGAACCTAACCTCATCTGGTCGATGAGACAAGAAAAAAAATTCGAGCTTTTCCGGTTGAAAGTCGAACGCAAATGACGATCAATTATTTTCATACTAATTTTTTATGTTCCACTAAACCGAAAAAAATAAAATCCGCCGCGGAATTCAATAAAGAGTTATTTTACAACGATAACTCGAAAAGCGTTATAGACGAACTAAAGACTACGTCAGTCAACTGTCGGTTCAAAAACGTCATTCAGTTGTTTTTAAAAATATTCGAAATCATCATCTTTTATTGCCGCCAAAATTAATCTTATTAATTATTAAAAAAGGGAAATGGATTTAAAACGGATATTTTACGATATCGAAAATTCGACTTTTTTTTCCGCAACATTTTTATCCATTAGGTTTGTATTTCGCATCGGGTATTTAACGGTTCAAATTGAAAAAAGACATATGTCCAGCTCGCCGGGTAAAAATTAACCGTCATTATTAACGACAATTTAATATTTGAAAAAGTGTGATTAATTATTCGGAATGAAGTTCGTGTAGTGAAGTGCCATTTTTTCATGTTTAAAATTTCTGAACGTCCGGCATTGCAACCGGTGTAAACGATAAAGGTAACGTCAGACATAAGCTCATTTACCGGATTAACATTGAATCGTGTGAACGCATAAGACAGAAATGCATGAGCGATAGGCAAACACTCAATTTTTTCTGCAGTCACCGTATCTGCTCTTTGTAACATTCGCTCTTCGTGTAGCGTACAGTCTGTTTCAGAATGGAGTGTTTGTATGTTTAACTTGTGTAAAAAGGTAAAATGAGCCTTGTTTCCATGAATTTTATGCCCTTATGCGAGGAAATTACATATTTTTTTATGGTCAACTCCTTTTTTTTCCATAAAAAGCTGAAAAAAAAATGTTGTTGTTAGCAGCAGAATCGACCTGGAATTCTTTTCTTTGAATTTATGTTTTTAAAAAAAAATCATTTATTTTTTTTTATTTTTTATTTTTTTTTTTTTTTGCAGATATAGGTAATTGCGCATTTAATTAATTAATCAAGGCGAATTAATTTTTTTTTTTTTTGTGAGTGGAATTTTTTTTCTCAGTTTTTTCGAGACTTTTCCTTAAAACGAACAAATACTATTAATGTTATAAAAAAAAAGCCGGTTGCCGGAATCAAATTCCGAAGGACGAAAAAATGATTATGAATGGAACTTTTGCTGCCACAGCAAAAAATCGATTTGGCTGATTCCGTTGAAGTCGAATTAAATTGTTGATCTGTTCAACGTGCTAGATTTAAAAAATTATATCGGTTAAACACTACCCTTGAAGGGTGGATATAATTTACTCAAAAAATGCATGAAGGGGCCACTTGTTTCATTTCATAAAAAAAAATAAACTGGGTATGGGGTGTATATTTGTATAATAGGAAAATTGAATTAATATAGAGCGAAAAAGCGAACTGAGACTCCGTAAAGTGCTGCCTTTTAGTAAAAATCAGGGGCAGCAATTGCCCCTCTTCTTTCAGCAAATGCCCCTCTTCTTTTAGCAATGTTCTTTGTGAGTAGCTTAGCTTGTCCACCCATTTCCTTTTCTTTTTTTTTTTTTTTTTGAGGGAAGGGCTAAGGATTTTTTGAAGCTCCAGTTTTTAAGTCTTAAATGATTATACTTGTCATGTCTCTTTGTAAGTGCTTAGTTCTATTGTGGGAAAGACCCCTCACCCCCCCCCCCCCCCCCCCCGCCTTTAAATAAGAGGTGTGCAGTGTTTGAAAGTATTGCTCTTAATTTTGAAAAAAAAAAAACTACATACAGTGTATGATTTTAAGCATCCTGCAGGATTACAGTTAGTCTCAGGTCGAAAGTTAGTGGTGGGGGGCGAAATTTTACCGACGGAAGGGGGACAGCAAATGTCTTGTTAAAATGGAGAATAGGAATAATATATCCAAATATGTTGTAGGGGAAAAGGGGGGGAGGTTACCCTTCTCCGGATATGGGCCTGGCATCTCATAAGCTTATTTAATTTTTCATCAAAGCTTTCAATTTTTTGTAAAGCGTGCTCGTAAAATATTTTCCAGAAAAGAGAGGGGGGGGGGGCGAGGGAGAAGAATATTTATGTTTTACGATTTTACATAACAGCATAGAAAAACAGATAGAATAATTATCGGAAAAGAATAACAAAAGATAGGAAAAAGAGTAAAAAGTTTGGGATTTTTAAAAGCCTCTAGCCAGTCTGTAATGGGCTGAGAGGAATTAGCCACAAGGTTTTGAGACTGGGGCGCCATGTTTGATATAGCACAAAAGCGGGCCCGTAGCCAGAACGAAGAGCCAGGGGGGGCAATTGGGCTTGTTAAGGGGGGCAATAGGCCTTCATTCCCTATACCTGTCATGTTTAGCCAATTTACTCCAGGGGGGGCACCGAGTCAGCCCAGGGGGGGCAACGCCCCCCCCGGCCCCCCCTTGGCTACGGGCCCGCACAAAAGACTGGGAATATGCATAAATTCATAAAATTTTTCATGATGATATGCCATAAAAAATCCACAGAGGTAAAGGGGGGGATGGGTCGAGCGATTTTTCATGGGCAAGGACAGGCCCGGGCCCGTAGCCAGAACTAAGAGCCGGGGGGGCAGCTGGGCTTGTTAAGGGGGACAATAGGCCTTCATTCCCTATTCCTGTCATGTTTAGCCAATATACTCCTGGGGGGGGGCACCGAGTCAGCCCAAGGGGGGCAACTCCCCCTGCCCCCCTTGGCTACGGGACCGGGCAAGCCCCCGTCGCATTACCTCTAACTGGAAAACCTATATATCCGAAATCCCCAAATCGACAACAGAAAGCAAAAAATGAGTTATAAAGGAGTTTAATTTAGGTAGCAATTTCACGTAGTGAGACGGAAGGGGACTTAGATGTTGCGTAAGTTTCAAAATGAAAAAGAGGATGAGTGCATGGTGTCGAAAATAACAAAGTAATGAAATATGTTTTAAAAAAGAGAGAAGTAAAAAAAATTTCCCCGTGGACAGCAAAGTGAAAGTGAAAAAACGCCTGGGTGGAAGGGGGGGGGCACCCCCTGCTGTGACACCCCTGAATAACCAAAATGCTTACAGTAGCAGACTGTATCATTCTGAGAGTATTTTCAAAAAAATCCATATATTCCCGGAAATTTATTATCATTTTTGCACAAAGATGTCTCATACAGGAGTATGGACATAGTCTCATAGGACTAATCAATTTCGTTTTCGTAATCTCGAAATTTAAACCATAACAATTTCGGGGTGCAAGCAAGCTTAACCCCGAAAAAAAATCATCCAAAATAAATTCCCGGGAATATTCCGTCAGTATTCGATTCTCGAATGATAACTCGATCTCGAAGTTTCATTATTATTTTTCATTTCATTACTACGAGGTTTGCATGAGTATAAGGTTAAGTTCCTATGATTTATCCTTGTTTCGGTCGGTTTGCGTTTAACAAGTTATGGCAGTCAGTTTTTTTGTTTTTATAGTTTGAAAAGAACGTAAGGTGAAGTGTTTTTAGCCCTCTAATTTTTTATTTTTACACATTAAGTTGATATTTTCTTTAATCTCTTGAATCGTTACCTGGTTAGGTTATGTTCAGAAGTTTTAACGGGGTGATTGTTACACTGTGATGAAAAAAGCGAATAAAAAAATGGAGTGTAGTGAAATTATGAAAGAAAGTATAGTGCATTTAAGTGAAATCTAACCTTAATGGTTTTAAAAAGTGGATATCAATGGAATATCATCTGGATTTCATCATTTGGCGGGGTTTGTTGGCGGGTTCCGGTGGTGAGTAGAAAAATTTACTTTAGTTTGCAAGCAATGATGAATGGTACAACAAAGCAAAATCAGCGCCATTGATAATAAAAAAAATGTTAGCTGAAAATGGTAACAAAATTGTCTCCTGCATTACAACAAGAATGTCTGTCATTACGATACTGTAATTATTTCCTTGTCCAATGCTCTTGTCTCCAATGCTTTGAGGTTCATCAAAACCTAGTGTAGATGAGATGATGTTATTTGTATTAGTTCCATGTATTTTCAGCAGTGTTTAACTTAATATTTCAATCTGATTGATGTCAATGTGGTTATAAGATTAACATTGCTATGACACACATCTCGAACAAGAGTTATTGTCGGCATAAATTGGTTTGTGCCAGGCATATAGGCTTAAACTTATTTGGTCGTTTTTGAAATATGAAAGTACTTGCCAGTAATCAATGCTTTTGTCTTTAATTCTTACATGTTTTTTTTATTTTTTAAATGTCTTCAGAGTTGAAAAGGCTAATACTGTAAAAATTGACAGCATCAGTTGAAAAAAATGAAATACAGGATTTGCTTTCGTGGGAGGAAGTGGATAGTATTGATATTCTTATCGGACTATGTTTTGTTGTTTATTGAAGCCCTGTCATGCTATTATGCTTTGTATAAAAATGCACCCAGAAGTGAAAGGAGTATTATGTGGTAAAAAATTATTCCTTGTTTAAAATTTATCACAGGGTGCGATGTTCGTGATTGAATTTTTTTCAGGTTTTATATAATTTTTGTATGTTAACTGCATAACTGTATGTTGCCACAATGTTTCGGAAGTATTTTATTGAAAACATGCTGTAATATGTTGAATTTGAATTTCTTTTAAGATTTCATCTTTTACAACCATGTGAATTTTTTTGAATCATTGAAATACATATTCTGTCACTTATATGGTTTGAATTTGTAGAGAAAATGAAGTTTAGCTGGTCTTTGTTTAATGTCAAATACAGAGAATTGAGATTTTCTTGATTTCCCTAGATAAAATCTTTATAATAATTTTTATTTTCTTGATTGTGAGTTTACTCATGAATTGTTAGATGTCACTGCCCTGGATGTAAGGGCACTTATTCGTGATATGAATTTTTTTTTAAACTGAAAACAATAGTGTAAGTTATTGTTTCGGGTAATTGTTCATTTGTGTATTAGTGATATTTTAAGTGTTTTATGTGTTGTTTCAAAAAGTTGGTATGTACAGAAGCAAAATGGTAAGTATCTCAGATTATTCATAAAAATACTTGATAATATGTCATTAACATTCTTAAATAACTTCTTGTAAGCTGTATCGTTAAATCAGTAAAACTTAAACTGGATTTGTTTTTTTTTTTATTCATGAATGTCTTAATTGTAAGATTGTTAAAAATTTTTATGGTTTTCCTTCATAATGGGGGTTGACTTTTTCAATAATATGGATTTTGGGCAAAAGGAACAAAGCTTCACAAGCTTGGTTCTTTGGACTCTGAATAGATTTTAAACTGGAATGTATTATGATTCATTATAATGCATAATTGAACTCTCATTGTTTATAAAAAAAAAGAAAAGTAAAAAGACATCAACGTAAAATTACATAATTTTAAATTAACACAGTCTAGGATTAACTAAAACTGAGGGTAGCTGATGGTGTCTTTATCCGCCCGTCGGGATGGCAGATAAAGACACCAAGGAAAGGAACTGCTACTCAAATAGGAAAGGACTGGAGGTTTTACAAGGGATAAGCTACCCAGTCAGTCCCTATTTCAGTGACAGTGCTTTCTTTTCCTGGGTTCTAGGAGCTACTTGTGAGTAGGAGAAGCTACTTGGGATCGACTACTTTGGTTTATGCAAGAAGCAATCCATCTGATTGAAGAGGATTTTTTTTTATATTTTAAATGTGTTTGTGAACTTGATTTTGTAGTCTAAGCTAAGCAAATCAAATAACTGCCAGAAAAAAAAGAAAAAAAAAAGAGGCAATCAAACAATGTGAGGACCGCAAGAGCTACACTTCTTCGATAAGCCGCTGATTATTTCCAATAATTTTTGGTTTTGATTGGTAATCGTTAAAGACATCCAGTGCTCCTAGCGGAAGAGTTTTGCAGCTGCGGTCCCCATTGTGCTTGATTTTAAGGTTTGAGAATTAGCAATAGCATTTTTACTGTTTGAATTGGGTCCATTATTGTGATGAATTGTATCAAAAGACAGTATTAAAATTGCGGCCATTTTGATTTTTAAAGATTGTTCGCATTTAATTGTTAAAAAATTAAAAAAAAATAAAAATAAAAATAAAAAAATCAGCTGTTTAATTTATATATGTATTTTAATTTAATTTTAATAATTGTAAAGAGAGGTCATTCAATATTTTATTAGTTTAAAAAAAAAAAAAAAAGAAATTAAATTTTAATTTCTATTCAGTAAAGGTGTTTCAAATTATTTTATTACCTTCTCCTTGCTCGCTTTAGGTTTTTTTTTTTTTTTTTCTTTCTTGAAATTAACTAATTTATTTTTTTACAGGTTCATTCTCTTTAATTTGCACCGAGAAAGGAAGTTACCGATTGGAACACTGCGGCTACACGTATCTTTCCAACGTAAAAAGATTGGAAGGTCCTCCTAGATATTGGCTATGCGTGTATTACCGGAATCTGCGATGTAAAGGAAGAGCAGTATTGAAAGACCCGAAATGTTTATACATAACAGCACCTCATAATCATGAGCCCTATTATACGCATAACGACCAGTTATTAATAAATTAAGATTGCTAATGTACAAAATTTTTATTTTCCTCAAAAAAAATGATAATTCTGTATCTTCGAGGTCAACAAAATAAGAACTTTGGTATCTTGCTGATTGAGATTGTTCGCTTAAAAGATACTGAATTCGTAATCCGTGATAAGCTTTTCCTGCTTTTTTCATGTTTTGCGACGGGCAATGACTACTTTATTATCGGTTTATTATAATTTGATATAATTAATTTTTTTTTTAGGTATAAGTAATAAGTATATGTTGTACCAAACCGGAAGTGGAGGTTTTCGTTTGGTGCACGAGGGATATGTTTATCATGCCGTAATGTCGAATAAAACAAATATGTTTCGATATTGGCGATGTCCGCTTTATAAAAAATCGGAGCAGTTTCAATGTAAAGGAAGGGCGGTTTTGAGAAATTCGGATTTGTTAATTGTAACGGTACCACATAATCATCCTCCAACGGGGCAGTCGCCTAACAAAAGTCTGCCTGAGTAATGTAAATTTTATTAATATTTGTGAAAAAAAAAAAGAAAAAAATATATATAATATTTAAATATATGCAAGAAGGAAGAATTTTATATTAAAAAAAAAAAAAAAAAAATGTAAATGTGCCGTTTGACTTATTCGTGTTGAGTGTAGTATGGTTTTAAGACGTAGTACGACCCGAGTTCAAAAAGTAATAGAATATTTTGATCCCGCTTCCCGGGATTTTTTTTGTCCGATTCAGGGGGTTACTCATTATATAAACTTTTGAATGTGAAATTTCAGAGTAGAAGATATTTCACACCAGATAACAATTGATAGCATACCCATTATCATGACCATTCAACTATGGCACTTGATTAGGAAATTCTATTCCTCATTCTTTTGTCAGGGTATGCCGATGTTTTTTATTGGAGATAAAACCAAAATGATACCTAAAGTAAACATCAACTGACATTTATTACCTGTAACTTATTACCACTGCATTGCCTTATCTAGATTCATGGTATGGCGGCACTTTGTTTAAGGGTAAACGTTTGAGAAGAATAAAACACTGCAAGGCAAAGTTACCATATTTGAAATGTCATGATAATTGATAGGGTTTCGTTTTGGGACTTTTTTAAAATGTTGCTCTGGCACCCGTTTCTACCCAAAAAATGGTTATCCTCCAAATCGGCGAACTTTTAATACTGAACTGATTTTTTTTTTTGAGAATCAACTTTTTTTTTTTACATTAAAAACTCCATTATTTTTCGGCTAAAACCAACTTATGGGAATTTAATGCAGTTTTTACTGAGTTCTTTCGTTGTCTGGATGTTACTTTTCATACAATTACGTCCAATAAACGTCCTAGCCGGAAGCGCTGCTTAAATAAGTAATCAGCACTAATTTTTGTTTAAAATTATTTCTTTCAGTAAATATTCCGTATGAAATATTTCAATCTGAACATGGGAGCTATCGGTTGCGGCATGGTGGATTTTTGTATTATTGTGATCCTAGAAAGCAAAGGAAAATACATCCTTTAACATATTGGTACTGTTCGCTAAGGCAAACCAAAGAATTTTACTGTAAAGGAAGAGCTCTTCTGCGTAATGAAAATATGTTAATTGTAACGGTGCCGCATAATCACGGCCCAAATCAATGTTAGAACAAGATTTTAGTGTAAATAATGTACCAGATTTTAATATATATTAAATTTTTAAGATAAAAGAAAGGTTTTTGAGGATTTTGATAGCTATTTCAATTCCTGAAGACCATTCACTAGCACCGAAAGGGTCCTATTATATCATTTAATTCTTAAAGTGGAATTTTACGGTGTTATTTTTATGTTCGTGAAACATGTTGAATAATAAGTGATATAACATGTTTATCGTTGCATCCAAAGATAATGGAGTCATCAATATCTAACGAGCCAAAGGACTAAGGATCGTATCGTCGACTCTGGACATATACATATTTTACTAACACTGACATTTATTTTAGGGGAAATTAACTGCACTTTATTTCGAAGCCGACACGGGAATCTTCGACTGGAACATTTGGGATATATTTACCATCCTAACTTTAAAAGAAGAGATTTCGTCATGAAATACTGGCAATGTTCGCTGTATCAAAAAGAGGAACATAAATGCAGAGGAAGAGGAGTTTTAAACGATGGGAGATTTTTTACTCTCACAGCACCCCATAATCACGTACCTCAAACCCACCCCAATAACTTTGACAAAGAACCAAATATAAGCTAATTTTAAAAAAAACAACCTAATTAATTACTTTTAAATTACCTGAGAGAAAAATTGTTGAGACTTTTTTAATTTATGGGCATACCTTAGAAATGGTATAAATATAAGTACGTAATGTATGTCCGTACCTTATAGACATACATACCTTAGGTAGGCAGATATGGATAATACATACATCACATAACTTAGGTAAGGGGGGTGGATTATGGCGAATGTTGATAAGACCAAAGTTTAGCTTATCGATTAGCCAGAGGAGAATTGAAACTCTTGCCCTTGTAAAAGAATGCGTACTTTTGCAAGCCAGGAGAAGAAAAGAATATTTAAATGGAAGGAAAAAAAAATAGTGCTTGTATGATTCCTCATTGAATTATGTCCGAATGGAGATCTTAAGAACTTAACGAGATTTATATTCGCGATTTATAATGGTCTAAGGATGTCAAGAACTGAGCAATAGCCATAGCAATCTTCATAAGGAGAGACCATCAGGTGATCTTGGATGTTGGACCCTCACCGGGAAATCAATTTTGAACAATTTTCAAAAACAAAACAAATAGTATATTGCAACACAAGGGCTGCGAAGGAAAAAATTGGCCGTCGAGGCGGATTTGGAAAAAATCTTTAAAATGGTCTGGACGGACAATTCTTTTGCAGTTCTTGTGTTGTAAGCTACTTTTCATAACAAAGGACAGCTTGAAAAAGGTATTTTGAAAATGCATTTCTTATTTTTAAAATGCATCAGTGCGAGATGAAAAAAAAATTGGATAGTAGCAGAGATTCCAACTAATAATTATAAGTGAATGCAAGACATATTAGACCAAGCACAAGACTCTTCGATCGGAGCATTATAGATTTACATATCATTCGAACTGCAAAAAGGGCTTAAAGTATGGCAGTGTTCTTTGCATCAGAAAAAGGGAATCACGTGCCAACAAAGAAGCATTTTTTCAGCGGGGTCCAACTTTTCCGCTACGACTGCTTTTTACCATCACCCTTCGATTTTGAACAAAAATTATATTGAGTAAAATTTCAATATAAATGAACTGCAAACTTATTCGTTCCATTTTCTTTCATTCATTTATTTATTTATTAATTTTATGCTTTTTTTTGTAATAAAATGTAATTTTAGTTCCAGGGGATTACAAATTTATTAAAACTGAAGATGGAGAACCCCAGATGCCACTTACTAGATATTTGCATTATTCGCCTGTGAAAGAAGGATACAGCCCGCTTAGACATTTAGCGAAGCTCGTTTTTCAAGCTGAAGATGTAAATTTAATGGAAGAACGGTTTTGTTCAGCTCAATATCGCCAGCATTAAGGCTATTTTTTTACTGTTTGCTTTGTTTTATTAATGAATTAATTACATAAACTATATTATATTAATTATGGATAGTGGACTACATATGATTTGATTACCTATATTCAATTGTCCACCGATGTGTGGATATAACCAGCTGGTGGTTAGACGAGCACTGTTTATCAATAGTATGAACAGAAAGTCTTATGTGAATAACTCTGACGCTTTTGTCATGTCTTTGTTTGACAATTAATTCGAGTACTGGAAGTGCTGGGTTATGTTTTTAATTTGTTTGTCCTGTAACCGCATTTTTTGTAAGTTTTTATGCTTTGATTTTAAAGCAATAACATTTGCTTTAAAGTTTACTCGTAAAAGAATACTCGCACTTGTCTCGCAGTATTACCATTTGCTTTTTGAACAGTAGCATTTGCTTCAAATTATTGGTTTATACTTTCAGTATCAGCACATACTTCTTTTTTATTCATATCGCCCGAATTTCCTACTTTGCACTAAATTCTAAAAAACGAAATTGTTTTTCAGGTGCAGGAGTGGAAATATTCGTGACTAAGAATGGTCATCGATTATGGCATAATGGATATTTGTATTTTGCAAATAAAATGGATAAGAGAAGGCCTCTGAGATATTGGTATTGTTCTTTGCTTCGAAGGAAGACGGGCGTAAATTGCAGGGCAAGGGCCGTTTTGGAAAATCCTAAGTTACTGGTCTTAACCGTGCCTCACAATCATTAAAGTATATTGTGTAATTATTTTAAATTACGTAAAAAATAAACGAAATAATCGTAATATATCATATTTCATGAATTTAGTCCAATTGCATGGTTCTTCTTTATATTCCTTTGTTATGTTGCCCAATCATGAATAGCAAGGATAGAGGCTGTGCATTAATTTCGTCATCATTGTTCAGGGGCGTAACAATGAAGTGGATGCGGTGATATTGCACCTCTTCCCCGATGATCTTTTTTTCTGAAAACGTTTTTTTCTTATCCCAATGTTGCTTTTCTTTTCACGAAAAAACTTTTGTTTTTCCCTCCGCCAAGACTTGATCCTCCCTCGTCTTCATCCAAGAAAGGGCTTTTCTTATGGAGATAGATCGTCATCTTGAGATCATGAGACACTGTGGTCAACTAGACGATTGCTAATCCAAAAAATGTGGTAAAAATCCGACATCAGAGCTTCATTAGGGTTCAGTTAAATATCCAAAATCCGGTGAAACCTAATTCCTATCTGCTCGTATCGTCCTGACGAAATAAGGTATTGAGCTTATGCTTATTTTATGGTTATAGTGGTAATAGACCTAGGCTGCATTTACCATTACAACTTACTTTATCCGTAAGTTAAGCATAGACGCAATACCTTATCTCGCTAGGACGATATAGATGACTCTAGGACGATTAGATAAGATTTTGCTTTTAACGGATTTTCAATATTTAATTACTTCCTAATGAAGCTGTAAAGTCAGATTTTTAACACATTTTTGAGGATTAGTAAATGTCTAATTGACCACCGTGGAAATGCGATCGGAGAGCAGTGTTGAAAAATCTGGAGTTATTAGTAATGACAGCTGCCCCAAAAAAGTTTTTTTTTTTTTTTTTTTTTTTTTTGTTTTTTTTTTGTTGTTGTTGTTAAGGTTATTAACCATAAAGCAAGCATGTTTTTGACAGTTTTTGATCACCTTATTGACTGTTCTTTTATCGGAAAGAGTAAATGTTTGAATGACCTCTCCATTTCGATATCGAAGATGACCTTATCCCCTCTATAATTGGATAAGATTTAATCCTTAGTTCCCTTTCAAATCCTATTATTAAAAGTTGATATTCTTCCTCTTGTCAGAAAAACATAAGGTTTACGAAGACCGATTCTCCCCTTAGCATGCTTACATAACTTTTGTACAGCTCTTCATTGCCCGTTAATTTTTTTTTTTTTTTTTTTTATAGCTAAACTTCCTTTTCAGATGACAACAAAATCGAGATATTCAAGAGTGGTCATTCCAATAAACCTGGGAACAGATTAAGGCACAACGGATATTTATATCACTCGATAAAAATGCGTACATACAACCCGCTAAGGTATTGGCAGTGCGAACTCTATCGGAAACCGGATAATCTAAAATGTAAAGGAAGAGCTGTTTTAGAACGACCGGACATGTTGGTCATAACTGTGCCTCACAACCACTGAAGCAAACGAAGTGGCAAAACTTGTTGGATTATTACCATCATCTTCGCCATTGGTTTAAGATCCAACTGAATGCTTCAAATAAAAGAATGGCTCTATCTGTTATTGGGACATGCAAATATTGGGTCATCAATTAAGAGGATAAAAGGGATGGAAAATACTAATAATGTTGTTGGGCAAAAAATTAAGATTGGTAATATCTCGAAGGGGGAATTAAAGTATGCGAGAAAAATTGTGATTTAATATTTGAATGTTCCCGATTGTCATACATTGCATCTGATCGAGGGGCTACCCTTCATGCGTTCCGGTATGCACTTGACTTAGCATTAAGTTGAATTCCATTCATTTTGCATTACGGCGTACATTTTTTTTTTTTTTTTTTTTTTGAAGTGAGTGATCTCTTGCATCTGGAGATATGTCCCCATATGTGTATGACAAATGAAAATTTATGTGAAGTTAATTTACCTGTTAATACATTGTTAATGTATTGCGAAAATGCAGCATTGGTTCTTTTTAATTATTTTACAATTAAAAAATTTAATATTTTACACTTTCTCATTAATTAGCATGTTACTCCTATATTTTATTTTATGCTGATCTCTGTGTAAAACCTTCCTTGGAAAAATGATATACGGAGATACCTTAATCGGAGGTACTTACGTCAAATGCAGTTCAATTCCAAAATCGGCATACGTCATTTTTGCTTTGGAATACAGTGTAACAAATAAATTTTTTTTTGATTTCCTGAGAATTCTCTGACTGGAACGGGGATTGTATAATTTTTTGATGAAATCTCTAGAATTCCAGAACCAATCTTTAGTCTCAAAGAAAAAGCCATTCATATTATTCAGATCGACGTCCAGATGACGCCTTTTAGATGCTGATCTGTATGAGATTGGTGATGTCTAGCGTCAGAATGACGTCATCTGACTGCAATGGCTTTTACTCTTGAAAAATTATTTTTATAGCAATCAAGTTCAGCAGTTCAAAAACGTTTTATTTTTAGGTTCAGAGTCTGCTATCCAAATTTACACGACTAATCAAGGAAGCCATCGGCTGCAATACAACGGTTACTTATACAGTTCCGGAAAAAAGAAAAACGCTCCACTTAGGTACTGGCAATGTATTCGATATAAAAAACTGGACGGGAAAATGTGCAGAGCTAGAGCGGTTTTAAAAAATGCCAACTTTTTATGTGTTACTGAACCACATAATCATGAACCTGAGTCATAAGTAAATAAACATTTACTTAAAAAAAAAAAAAATGTATTTCTCCTCGCCTTTTTTCGTTTTGAAATTTTGTATAGTTTTTCCCAAATTCTTAACTAAATAACTTTATTTTAGGTACTAAGGAGTATACTATGTTCCAAACGGAGAACGGATTTTTTCGACTGAAACACAATGGATATTTGTATTACCCTCAGAAGGTGGGGAATTTAAGGTTGAGGTACTGGAGATGCTCGTTGTATGCTCGGAACGTATGCAAAGGGAGAGCCGTTTTGCGTAATTTAAATTTTAGTTTGACTGAGCCTCATAATCACGCGCCTTTGGAATACGTGGAAAATCCTTCAGAGTTGGATAATCCCTTAAATTTGGCCATTTCTTCCTAAGTTGTGTGTCTTGTAAGTGCAATTTCACAAAGAAAACCTGTTTAGAGTTCGCTAGCTAACTTGGGAGGATACGAAAAATAATGTTTTAAAAAAAGAAAAAAATGAGATTCATTTTCTTGGCATTTGCAACATAAGAGATTCATTTGCTTGACATGCAACATGTCTTGTGGCAAGTTATGCGGCGGGTTATGGAATACGTGATCGGTTCTTAGTGAAATTGCACCCTCTAAAGTATAAATATGAACATACTACCTTGGTACATTAGACAAAAACTCCAGATGACTGTAGTTAGAGCTTCCAACTTTGGCCTAGGTTTTTAGGCAATTAAAAAAAGTTAATTTGAAGCAAAATTAGTGCTAAATTCTAGTTTTTTAATAAAAATTTTTAAAATTTAATTTTTTTTCTTTTTTTTCTACGTCAGAAAACCCATTCCACAGCAGTGGTTCAAAAATAATTTTCCATATTTTTTCAAATTAATATAATTGGACAATTAAATGTTTTCATAAATTGGTCAGCATGATGCGAGCAACAAACGCCTGAGCAGTTCGCTTCCTAGCAGTATGTAGCATTTGCACAGGTAAGTATTAGAAAGCTTCTACTATTAATATTTTTAATTACCTTTTCTAGGTCCTGGTTACCTTAGCCATTAACTCTGTAATCAATTTTTTAGGTGAAGGTAATTACGCGTTTTCTCGCGGGAAATTCGGGGGTCTCCGTTTGCACCATGAGGGATACGTGTATCATCATTTGAAAACTAAACAGAATCCGTTAAGATACTGGCAGTGTTGTTTATACGACAAAGTCGGAAATTTCAGATGCAAAGGGAGAGGCGTTTTGGGAATGGAATCCAAATTTTTTCACGTTACCGTTCTTCATAATCATCCTCCAGTTCTTTGGGAACGGGAACCAGATCCAAACTTAGTGCGTCGTACGTCTCAGAATTGATCTTATGAAGGATGTGCGTGTTTATAACATTGATTTGAAACATCGGAAATTTAGGAGAATAGTTGAAAGACACTCTTGCTCTTGTTTAAAAAAAATAAATAAGAAAATAAAGCATAAAATGCGAAACTCTAGATCCAAGTGTCTTCCCTCTTTTAAAAGCGGGGGAAAATATTCTAAGCGAAACTTTATTGAAAAGATTTTCGGAAAAAAAGGGATGAAGTATGTCGTTCCATCTATTTCAACTTTACCCCTTTTTTTCCGGTTTTTCCTGATTTTCGTATCATAAAGAATTTTCGTATTATAAAGGAATTTTCAGAATGAATAAAAAAATCTTTTAATTACCTAAGCAAACTTCCTGGAAATATTTCCGATAAGCTTACTTGAAGAATTTCGAAGTTATCTTTTTAAAGCCATGATTCCAATAAATTTTTTACGGCGAGAGGAATCGTTTCTAAAATTCAAGGGAACAGCAGTGCATCAAAATTTTATTTTTTTTCCCGGTAAGTCGAGTATTTGACTTTTAGCATTGAAGATTTCTCTTAATTAAAAATACTTTTTTTTAGGTGGCAGTGCATTCACTATTTTTAGAGCTGAGAATGGATTTCTCCGATTAAAGCAAAATGGATATTTGTATCATCTTCACAAGCAAAAACCGTCGCAAGGCGATTTTAGGTATTGGCGTTGCTCCTTAAACAGGCGAGGGCTAAACAGGGTTCCGTGTAAAGGCAGAATCATTTTGGAGGATAACACCATAAGGATCACTGTACCGCATAATCATGAGCCCTTGAACGAAGAAAAACATATGAAATTAATGATAAACTAACGAAATGAACATTTAAATCAGTCACATTTTTTCTAAAGATTTTTTTAAGTTTTAGAATTTTTTAATTGATTTATGGAAATAAATTTAATATGATCCTAGAGACTTTTTCTAGCGTTTTACATTAATTAGCTCGGGTTTCCTAGCCCCCCAATTCCATGATTTATCATTAGCTGACATTTTATGACGCTCCACCAAATCCGGAATCACCTGACCGGAAGGTACCCGAACAAGCCATGGAGCCGGCTTCACTGGGAGCAGAGTACCTTTTGGCTTGAAAGGTAGGTATTGAGGCTAGTTGAATCTTTGGGTAATTGTGGTATTTCCGGGAGAAAAGTGAGTTTCAAAAAGACCTTCCTGATTTTATTTTGACTTTTTTCTGACCTTTGAAAATTATTTTCAGATATTAGTACTGCAGGGTTCATCATAAATAAAACTAAACAGGGAAATTATCAGTTAGTACTGGACGGATATAAATATTGTCTTGAGAGTCACAAAAAGAGGAACTGCAGTCCGTTTAAATATTGGCGCTGCTCCAAACATCGAAGAGGAAAGTGTCGTGGGAGGGCAGTTATGAGAAATTCTCAAATAGTGGTCACGGGGATGCACAACCATGATCCGATTTTAGTTAACAGAGATTCCATCCAAAACCTTTAATTTTTTTTCGCACATTTTTTATTTTCTTTTCTTGAAAATAAAATCAAATCCATTCACAGCTTTTACAGGTGGTCGACTTACTTGTTTTTTGCCCACAAAGTGTGCAGGAAAAGTGGTGCTTAGGGTGTAAAAAATTCGACATTAATTTTTTTCGGAAATACGACCGATTCAAACGGAAAGCATAAACAAAATATATATATCAACTTTTTTTTAACTCTAAGCTTCCAGTTGCTGATCAAAATTTAAGTACTTATGATATTTTTGGCAAGAGTCCCATGTTATAGCAATGCTTAGTTAGAGACTAACTCTTCTAGACCAATCAGAAGCCATAAACTAGTGTTGCTATATTCGTATGAAAAATATGTGTGACATACTTTAGTCCTTCAAATAGTACCGATAGTGCCAGTCGGCAACCAAAGATACCCGTTGATCGTTTTTGGGTTGCCATTGCAACTATCATCGAGCTATCCCCTTATTATATGAATCCCCTCGGAACATTTAATTTATTTTTCTCAGATGGGAGCGTTTCTAAAAGACGTTCACATTTATTTCTTATTTAGTTGTACATTTTGAAGTGAAGCTTTTAAGAAAAGTACGTTATTTTCGGGAAGCTGGAACTTACGTCGAATAGAAACAAAACCTTAAGACTTGTTTTATGCAAAAAGCTGGTTTCATGTAAATCTTTGTGATTGTTTTATCTTATTTCTTGTCTTTTGTTTAATTTTTTAATTTTATTTATGTTTATTATTTTATTTCATAATGTTTCGAGACTTTTTTAAATTATTGTACGTTATTTAATTATTATTGATGTTTTTATTCAACGTTTTTATTGTTTTTTTTGAGGAACTACACCGTTCTTCCATCTTGGTCGTTGATTTGGCGTTAAAATATGATATATGCTCTTCCATACGAAAACGTACTATCTCTATAATGCCGGATGGTTGTTTTGATTCGAAAAGCTCTATTTGCGCATTAAAAGTTTTAAAATCAAAACAAACTATCAGCCAATTAATTTACAAGTGTTAGACGTTTTCTTATGGACGTCCAATTTTTAATTTTAATTTCAGGTAACCAGAAATTGACTCTGTACCAGACTGAATCTGGAAACTATATATTACAGCATGGCGGTTATACGTATTATTCCAGCCATTTGTATAAGACCGACGGCCCTCTGCGGCACTGGAGATGTTCGAATCGTAAGAATAACAATAGTTGCGGAGCCCGAGCTGTTTTAAGACGTCCAGATTTGTTAGAATTAACGAGGAACCACGACCATGGTCCAGAGCAGGATCCGAATTCTTGATCATGGTCATGTCATGTTTCATGGTCACGGTTAAATTCAATAAGTGAAAATTTTTCTTTTTAGAAGATTTCATTTTTTAAAGTGAAAATTTTCCTAAAACTTGAATTAAATCTCATAAAAAATATTAGAACGGTCAATTTTATTGATGTAAAACGCGGAATCACATGACTTCGATATGTATTTTTGTACATGTACATTTGCTAACTACACTAACCATGCTCACTATCAGCCAATACAATTAATTTGTAAGTGGTTCATGTTTTCATATGCTCGCCTCACTATTTAATTTGATTTCTTGCTAATCAAAAAATCAAATTTTACCAAAACAAGATAGGAGATTACCGATTGATAGCTGGAGGGTATATACTCCTATCAGGCAGTCATCTGAAGGACGGTCATCTGAAATACTGAGATGTTTAAAGTAGAAAAACTACATTATATGTGAAGTCCGAGTAATTTTAAGACGCCCAGATTTGCTGGATATAACGAAGAGACATAACCATGATCTGGAGCCTGATCACGGCCATGGTTCTTCAAAACGAAGCAGCCAGAAAAGACTTAGGCCTACAAAGCAAACTTTTTAAAATAAACATTTCAAATGTTCAATTAAGCTTAAAATGTTTAAATAAAAATATGAATTTATATTCTTGTTTGCTGATATCCTTGTACTCATCTCCTTTCGAACTCCTTCCATCCAGGATTTCATTAGTCTTTCCTTTGAATTACCATTTCAGAGCTTCCTTGAGAAGTCGCTACATAGACTGCTTTTCTAGATCTTCATTCCTGCTTGACACTCTTCAAACACCTTCGAATTGCTTCCACCTTGGTAGCTTTAGTTACTTTCCTTTTAGCTTTCCTCTGAACTACGCCAGTCTCCATGTTTCCGAACACGTGTCACAATGGATTTGGCTACAAAGTCGGAAACGACTGTAATGAATATCGGAAGTCGTTTCCTTTTTTACTAATTCCGTATGCCGAAGGTCAGCTAATGTATCTCCATCACTACAATTGGAAATAGTCTGTTTAGACTGTTTTTAAAAATCATGTGACTACAAGCTTACTCCCACAAGAGCTGGTAAGCGTCTAGTGACATGACTTTTAAAAACAGCCAAAACAGACTTATATTTATGATTATGGTACTTCGGTTGACTTCTGACGTACGGAATTGTTACTTCCTGACTAGTCTTTTTGTATTACTTTTTATTACTTCCTGACTCAAATCGGTAAGTTTCAATCACTTGTCTTCCTCGAATTTCCTAGTTAATAATCAAATATTTATTTTCAGGGGAATACAGTATTTACAAAAATAAAGAAGGAAATCTTCGTTTAAAGCACGGCGGTTACCGATATTCTGTTCAAGTAGTGAAAAACCAAATTCATCATCCTCTTAGGTATTGGAGATGTAGGAAGGTAAAAAATGGGAAAGAATGCGGAGGAAGGGCTGTCCTAGGAAATTCGAAGTGCTTAATCCTATCTAGACCTCATGATCATGGTCCGGATCCTGTTTTATTAGCTAAAAAATTAGTCCAAGGAAACAGATACTATTAAACATTGAACCTGAAATATTTTTTTAATATAAATGACTTTTCTATTTTTTTATTTATTGTAATAAACCAGTTAATTAGTTATTACCATGCTTCATGACCATGATCCTGATCCTAATATTGTGAAAAACGAGCACTAAGTAGTCATTTGCATTCCTTTTTAAGGGATTGTTATGCTGAAAAAAAAAAATTCGATCTCGAAGAATTATTTCCCATTTCAAATTGTTTAGCTTTTTTTGCAATAAAAGTTTCAGTTCATATTATAGTTTTCTGTTGTTTTTATACTTTTATTTTAATTAATTTATTTTTTTCCATTTGAAAAAGTACTTGATGTAGTTTCCGATAGGTTGAATTTGGACGAAAATTGCAGGAACGATTATATTTTCAGGTGAATATTTCATTTACAAAACTTCGGATGGGGTTACTCGTATGGATCATAACGGATACCAGTATACTGTTCAAATTATGAGACATGCCCCTCACCAACTGTTCAGATATTGGAGGTGCCAGAAAAGGCTGCAGGAAGGAAAACGATGTCGTGGAAGAGCTGTTCTATACCAACATGGATTTTTAGTTATTACCGTTCCTCATGACCATGATCCCGGTTCTAATCTTCCGAAATTATCAAACTTTAGCCTGTTTAAATAATGAAAACATGACCTGAAAGAAACGGTACCATAAAATGGGACAGAATGAGCGGAGTTGCGTAAGAAGTGTTAAGCAAAAATGAACTCTCATCTTTATCTTTTTTAAATTTTTTTCGGAATAAAATATTTAATTCATGTTACCCTTTGAGTTGTTTCTTTTTGAAACCTCAAATGCATGTTTTGACTTGATGAAAGTTGAACAATTGAAAAAAAATATTAAAGGAGCTATTGTTTTCAGGCAACTACATTATCTATAAAACTCTGAAGGGGTGACTTGTTTAGAGCATGACGGATACCGGTATACTGCTCAAATCGTGACAAAACGGACTCATCATCCGCTCAGGTACTAGAGGTGCCAGAAAACTATACAGAAAGGACTACAATGTAGGGCAAGGGCTGTCTTAGAAAACCCCAATTTGTTAGTTGTTACCAAACCTCACGACCATGGTCCCGATCCTCTTTTACTAAATGGAACATTACATCTGGGTAGAACAGATGATGCAAAATTGGCCACTATTTGCGGGAAAAGTGTATTAACTGGCGATCTCCAACTGGATTTACATAATTATTATTGAAATTATTCCTCGAAGAACTTGGTGTTTTGATTACATTTTTAATTCTAATTTCTCTTTTTATTTTTTAACTGAAATCCAGGTGTTTTGATGTTAAAAATTTTAAAATATTTATGGCATAGCTCAGAGGTGAAATTATGTACATAAGGGGAAATGTACACTTGAAAACTTCATAAAATATCATTTTCACCATTGACTTTTTTTTCCCCGTTTTCCTTTATTTATTGTCGTGTAAAAGTTGCTTATATAAATAATGTCCAAAAATTTCTATAGTCAATGGGACATTCAAATGTTACACAAGCAAGATTTGAGCACTTTTCGACCTTTCCTCCTAAGCTCTTACGGTGCCTGACGTAAAATATTTCAAACAATTTACCGGTAGGTTCGTAAACTGACAATAAAAAACTATTCAATTTAAAAAATTTATTCCTACTGGTCTAAAAAAAAATTTTTATTTTCAGGCGGCTTCACTATTTACAAAACTCCAACTGGGATCACTCATATGCTACATAACGGGTACCGGTATACTGTTCAAACCGTAAAATCCGTTGTGCACCACCCGCTTAGGTATTGGAGATGCCAGAAATCGTTGTGGAATGGGAAACGATGTGGCGCTAGAGCTGTTTTGAAAAGCACGAAATTATTAATGCTTACTAGACCTCATGAACATGAGCCCGATTATTTTTCAGAAAATAAAACTACGTCAGGAGGATGAAGTGGATTCCGTAAAATGGGATAAAGATGATGATCGCCACTCCGTAAATTGCTAAAACCAAATCCTGTTGGTTATCTTCTCCCGTTTTACGGAATTTTTAAAATTTATAAGAATGTTTTCTTCAAGTATTATTTTTTGTATTTTTTAATTTTATTATTTTTCAATAAAAGTTTTAATTTTAAACAGCATTTCAAAGCTTTCGATCTCGTTTGTTAATGTAATTTACTTTAAATTCAGCTTCAAACTCAAAATTTCAAAATTGTTCAAAATTTTAAACATTGCAGTAAGATAATGTAGCTATACCTATGTTTCTGCTAGCTTAAAATTGCGGGAAAAAAAAGATTTACTTAAGCTGTATAAGTCACCTTATGGTTATTGGAAACTCTGTTTTTAGGTAAATTCGTTATTTACAAAACTTCGAAAGGGATTTATCGCCTGGAACATAACGGATACCGATATAATGCTCAAATCATTAAAACACGTGCTCACAATCCTCTAAAGTATTGGAGATGTACGAGGAGGATCAAGGGAATACAGTGTGGCGGAAGGGCTAAGCTGGATTACCCGAAATTATTAGTCCTTACCAAACCTCACAGTCACGATCCGGATCCACTTTACTAAATGAGACGTCAGCCGGATGAAGCAGATTCCGCAAAATGGGATAAAATAGCCGGTTTTACCTCAAAAAGAAAAAAAAATCGGTGGCCATTGTTTCTCTATTTAACTACACATAAAAAATTGTTTTTATCTCTAAAAATTTCTAGTTTTATGGTTTCGGGTTTTTATAATAAAATTTTTGATTCTTTACAGACTTTTTTTCCAGTATAAACTTTTTCTTGTGTTTCTTCTGCACTATTAGGCTTATGTGCTACTAAAACTAAGCTCTCGGTACTTCGGAAATCACTAATGATCATCTTCTCGCGTATAGAAATAAGGGAATTAAAAAGGGTAATTCTTACGATATTGAGATATTTTGTTCAAAAATATGTTTGAACTTCCACGTCCACTAATTATTTCTGTAGTCTTGGTGTCGCCTAAAGTTCGTAGAGTTAATTGATTCGGAAAAATTTTGTTATTTTAAAACTAGAAAAAAGTTTAATTTGATTTTAAAGAAATGTCATCGATATCAATTTTTCGCCTTAATAATTCCATACAATTTGTTTTCAGGCGAATACACCATGTACAAGTCTGAAAAAGGTGTTACTCGTTTAGAGCATGACGGATACCGGTATTCTGAACAAATTATGACTAAAAACCGCATTCATCACCCTCTCAAGTATTGGAGATGTAGGAAATTGGTTGATGGAAAAGAATGTCGTGGAAGAGCTATACTGGAAAATTCTAAACTAATAATTACAAAGTTTCATGATCATGGCCCTGATCCGTTTTTGCTGTAGCCAAAAATCGGTTGATTAAAGAAAATCGTGTGAAGTGGGATTATGAATTATAGGGTCGGCGTGACGTGAAAAAATTTAAATTGGAAATGGCAGGATTGGGAAAACTGACTTGATCCGGCATTGATCCAATCTTAATAAAATGGCAACTACTGTGCAATATTGTCCGTTAGAAATCGTCCATAAGCTCAATCTTGATGTGCGTTACATTTTAGTTAGCTTTTCACTCCTAAAACTGGAAAGTAAACCATAACATGTGTCTTCCTTAAACTCTGAAAATATTTTTCTTTCCAGGAGCCAAAGGTAAATTTCAAAACTTCCGTGAAAAATATTTACTTTTGGGACTTGTAATTAAAAATACTATTTCTATGATAGATCCAGACTTGATCCGATATAACGTTTCCACCAGAGAGTCCGTATCTTCTTTTGTTCTGGCCCTTTGTTTGTTTAAAAAAATTAGTCATTATTGCCCGGTTTCTAAACTTTTTTTAAATAAATTTTTTTATTTATATCATATTTTTTATCTTTCATCTTAGTTACCTACTTTAAGACCTCCAGATTTGAATTCTAAATCTGATTGAGCATTGTATTTTTAAGTAGTATAAACTGTGGCTATTCCTATGTCGGTTAGCTTATAATAGGAAAAAGTTGGGTATACAAAACTTTAAAGTGAAAAAGAAAAAAAATGAATCATTTAGTGAAAAGAAGATTTATTTCTGCAGTCACCTTATGGTATTGAAGACTTTGTTTGCAGGAAAATACATCATTTACAAAGCTTCGAATGGGATTTCTCGCCTGGAACATAACGGATACCGATGTACTGAAATCGTTAAAGGGAATGCTCACCATCCTCTAAAGTATTGGAAATGTAGCAAAAGATTGAAGATTAAATTCTTAATTTTGAGAAAAAATGTTTGAAGATTTTGTTTTTAATACATTTTTTTTTCTTATTTTAGGCTTAGTAGTTTTTCATTTGTGATTGAAATTTTGTAATCTTATTACCAAAGTTCAAAAAGAATTTTGGTACTTAAAACTCAAAAGAATAGAAATGTTATCACTAATGCCATTAAAAACCTTTTTTCAGGTAACTTCAACATTTACCAAACTCCAAGGGGGGTTTATCGACTGGAGCATGACGGATACCGGTATATTGCTCAAATCATGAAAAACCGTGTGCACCACCCTCTTAAATATTGGAGATGTACAAAAAGGATAGATGGAAAATCATGCGGTGGAAGGGCTAAACTGGAAGATCCGAACGCATTATTTCTTACTAGGCCCCACAATCATGGACCCGATTCACGTTTACTAAATTACACCTCTACCAGATGAAGCAGATGCCACAAAACAAAGATATGGCAAGCTTGACTTGAACGATATCAACGATCTTTTTTACGTACTACATTAGAAATCATTTTATTTTTTCTTTAAAATTTTCTTGTTTTCCTGTTTGCACATTTTTACAATAAATGTTTTTAAATCGCAATAGAGGTTTTCTTTCCTAAGACTAGTAATTTAGCTTGACTTTGCTGAATTACTTTCTTTTTAAAGCACCAGGCAATCTTTTGTGGTAAAGGTCGGCTATGGCTGATTTTTTACTCCCTTTTCCCTCCTCAGTAACAAGTAGTAACAAAAATTGGTTTCCTCTTATGAATATTTCGCATTAGCGGCAGATTTTTGGAAATCTTCTCCTTTCTGACGGAAATAGCAGTAATAGGATATCCTGCTATTTTATCTGCGATTCATATACAAAATGGATTTGCAGGGTGTACGAATACAGCATATACGAAACTGTAAGGGGAAATGGTCTGGTATGTAATGGATACTGGTATTCGGCGCCAAAAATATTCACCATCAACTGAAGTATAGTATATAGTTTGATGCCATAACTGAAGAAATGGAGGTATTGCCGAAACTGGTCGGAAAAACGTTTTTAAGATTAACTTTAATGTATCCGTACGGGATATCATTAATTGGATTCAACACTTTGCTTTCAGACAATTTCGTCATATACAAAACATCTAGAGGGATTATGCTCTTGGAACATGAAAATGTACCGATACAATGTTCAAAATATGACGCATCACCGCGTTCACCATCCTCTGAAGTATTGGAGATGTAGGAAAGTGACAGAAAATGGAAAACAATGCGGTGGAAGGGCTTTACTAAAGAATCCGCATTTGTTAGTCCTTACCAGGCCACATGACCATGAGCCAGATCCGAATTGCTAATTGGAAAATTACTGGTATGAAGAAGATGCCGCGAAACTGTCATGTAAAGATAACTGGAACGCAGCACGAACATTATTTGAAACCCCCCCTTCGTTTTATGTTTTCCATAAATTTTTATTATCATTTTTTTAACAATAAAAACTTTTCGTTTTCAAAATATTTTTTTCTTTTTACCCAAGATGGCTGGATGTGATGTTATTTCTGCTTGTTCAAGGAAATTTGAAAAGGTTGCTAATTGCCCTGCAAAGTGAAGTCATGTGTTTCGAAAATGCTATGTTTAGCTAAAGGGAATACTATTGTATCTTAAGTCGCTGTTCGTTTTCGTGTGGCTTTTACGTTGGTATATAGCGTTGAATATTATTTAACTTTTTCGTACATGAAACACTGCAAAATCGAGCGTTATATGTCAAACCGAAACTTCATATACAAAATCAGTTTTCACGGTGATTAATTTTGATTGGATCGAAAACTTTATTTTCAGACATCTTTGTGTACAAAACTCCGAAAGGGATTACTCATCTGGAGTGTAACGGATACGAATACACTGCTCAAATCATGAGGAACCGTGTTCACGATCCTCTTAAATACTGGAGATGTACGAAACGAGTAAATGGAATAGTGTGTGGTGCTAGGGCTATACTGAAGAATTCAAAATTATTAGTCGTTACTAAGCATCACACTCATGATCCTGTATTATATGGATGGTTGCCGCGACTCCAAGATAAAAAAAACAATTATTGATCACCGGCTTCATTCAGGGATTATTGTAGTTTCGGCCGATTAACAATTAATTGCGTCATTTTTTAAATTGTTATATTTTTTGGTTTTTTAATTAAAGTTTTAGGTTCTTTCTAAGACTTGGTTTTTGTCATAGATACGTATTTCCATGACATGTGATTACCATAAATTAAAAGAAAGTTAATATGGCAAAACCGATAGTTTTTCATTCTTTTCGATCATTTAACCGTTTTACAGTACATATTCATAATGAAATCAAGACCTTTATTTTCAGGCAATTGATTTTAATATTGGCAAAATATTTTAATATTATATCTCAGTCATGAAAGTAGTAAAAAATTTATTTCTGAAGTTTGTCACTTAAAAGTGTAACACTTTATTTTCAGGCAAGTACACCATTTACAAAACTCCAAAAGGGATTACTCATCTGGAGCATGGTGGGTACCGATATGAAGTCGTGACCTACAGAAACCGTGATCATCATCCCCTTAAATATTGGAAATGTAGGAAACGGATAAGTAGGACCAAAGAATGTCGTGGAAGGGCAATACTGGAAACCCCGAAGTTATTAGTCCTCACCAGTCGTCACGACCATGACCCGAATCCAAATTTACTAAATCGAAACCCGCAGGATGAAGAGAACGCCGTGAAACTCGATGAGGAATTCCAAATTGCATGACTGGCTTATCTTAACCTTTTTACGATTTTACATCAAAATTAATCTTTCTGGTTTTCATTTAAAATTATGTAATTTTTCATTTCTTTTGTTTCTTTTTTAATACACTTTTTGATTCTTTTTTAAGTCTTTTGGCTCTTGTCCTAGGTGCATACTTTGATTTGATGTTACTGCCGGAAGAGACTCCGTAGGTGGCATCGATGGTTTTAATGGGAGTTTAAAATATTATTTATCCGTAAGGTATTCTTCAGGCTAACGAGATCGAAAGCTTTATTTTCAGGCAATTGCACCATTTACAAAACTAGTAAGAGAAGTACTATTACTCGTCTAGAACACAACGGACCACCGACGGATACCAATATGTTGCTCAAATTATGTGACTGACTTACCCTTAGGTACTGGGAATGTACGAAGAGGGCTAAAGTCAACACAAGTCATCACAAACATGATCCTGATCCTCTTTTACTGAATGGAAAATGTACAGAGTATGACTCGGATGCTGGGAACTGGATAAAGACGGTTCGCTTGACTTAGATGCCGTAGAATGAAAAAATTGGTCATCTGCAACCGGTTTAATTAAAGAAATGGTTTTTGTGTTTTTTAAAAATTGCTTGTCCTTTTTTACCTTAGTAATAAAACTTTCGTTCTTAGATTTTTTTGTTTTTACCCTAGATACGAATTTCGGTATGATATCATTACCAGTTGTTTAAAGAAAGCGGGGTTTGGAAAACCTACACAAAATACTAACTTGCTGATAATTTTATTTTTGAAACTTTTATTTCCAGGGAAATACATCATATACAAAACACCCAGAGGTATTACTCGTTTGGAGTATGCCGGATACCGATATGTTGCCGACGTAAAAAACACGATTCATCATCCTCTTAGGTATTGGAGATGTAACGCAAAGTTCAAGAATGGAACCACATGGAAGAGTTGTCGTGGAAGGGCAAAGCTCAAAACTCCGAATCTATTAATACTTACTGGTCAACACGATCACGATCCTGATCCTCTTTTACTGAGGGGAAATTCACCGGGCAAATGCTGATGCTGGAAATTCGTTTAACACTGTCGGCCTGATTTAAAAGACAAAGAACAAAAATATTGGTCATATCTTCACCGGTTTTATTAAAGAAATCGTTGAATTTTTTAAAAGTCATTTGTCATCTTTATTTTTTTTTTTTCTTTAACTTTCTAATAAAATTTTTGATTTGAATTAAGCTTTTTTATTTTTATCTAGGTGCGTATGATGTTAGTAGCAGAAGTTCAAAGAGAGGGGACTTGGGAAAACCTACGGGGAAACCTACGGGGAAACCTACAAGTCAACAGTTTTTTTTATGGAAAATTCTGTTTTAATTATTTCATTTTCAGACAACTTCGTCATATACAAAACTCCAAAAGGGACAACTCGTCTGGAGCACAACGGGTACCGATATAGTTCTCAGATCATGACCAAAAATCGTATTCAACATCCTCTTAGATATTGGCGGTGCAATTATGAGGCGAAGGGAAAAAAGTGTCATGGAAGGGCTAAACTGGAGAACCCGGAACTATTAGTTCTTACTCAGCCTCACAATCATAAACCCAGAACCTTTTTTTTTTTAAACAAATAAACCATGAAACAGGTGAAGCCAATGCTGCAAAATGGATAAAGGGAGCCAGAGTAGTGCATGACATGATTGTAACTTGGACGAAAAATATTTACATTTTTATTACATTTTATTAACCTAACAGTTATCAATTTTCTATTGTCTAGAAATCGTTTCGTCATTTTTTAAATGTTTTCAGTTTGCAATAAAGTGTTTGAAATTCAAATTCTCCTAAGTTTTCTTTAGATGCATAGGGGGATGTGGCATTACATATGAAGTGACGTCTCATGCTAGTGTCATCCATGATTTTGATGGAAACGATACCAATATTCATCCACAATATAAGTATATTAATAGCTACACCATATACAGAACTCCCAGGGGAATCACTTGCCTAGAGGATGACGGACATCGATATATAGCCCAAATTATACAAAACTGTTATTATTCTTTAAGATATTGGACGAAGCACTAGACGGAGAAATGGAATAGGCCTACAATGCGGTGGAAGGGCTGTACTGGAAATTCCAAACTGTTGGTTCTTACGAAACCTCACGACCATGAGCTCTATTTTTTTTTTAGCAAATGGAAGTAAATCTTCAGGGTGAAGAAGATGCTATAAAATGTGGAAAGAGTTTGGCACTAATCTAAGAATGAAATACAGCATTGGTATTGCTGGCTGACCTAATCGTGTTTTTTTTTTTTTTTTTTTGAGTTGCTTCTCGGTTGCTTCTCAATTTTTTAGTTTTAATAATAAAATCCTTTATCGTTATGGTTTTTTTTTTGTTTTTGTTTTTTTTTTGTTTTTTTTGTTTGTTTAGATATGATTTTATTTACTTTAGGTAAGTATTTTGTAGGTATCGCTAACAAAATTGAAAACTTTATTTTCAGGCAAGTACACCATATTTAAAAATCCCGCAGGGGTTTTTCATCTGAAGCATGGCGGGTACCATTATATTTGTAAAAGAAAAAAAAGGACGCATGATTGATTATTCTCCTAGGAATTGGCAATGTAGGAATATTGTCAAGGGAAAACATTGCCGTGGAAGGGCCCAACTTTTAGACTCGAAATTAGTAATCCTTACCAGGCCTCATGACCATGGCCCCAATCAACTTTTATTAAACGAAGAGACTGAGTGACTCGAATGTCGCAAAAAGGAATCAGGATAACCTTAGTGGCTAAAAAAGCTTAGTACGAACGGTCATCTTTATCAATATTATCAGAAGGAAAAGAAATTGTTTTTGTGTTTTTTAAAAATTATTTCTCATTTTTTGTTATTTTTTTGAATATTTTTCAATAAAGTTTTTGATTCATACTAAGTTATTGGCATTTGGTTCTAAATGTCATATATTTTGATGACGATGCAACTATTTCCTTAAGCGACACCTTTTTTTTTTAGTTTAAGATTCAATACTGATTGAAAACTTTATTTTCAGATCAATTCAATATATATAAAAATCCAAGAGGAACTCTTCGTCTGGAATGTAACGGATACCGTTACTCGGCGCAGACACTGAAACAAACTGCCCACCATCCTCAGAGATATTGGCAGTGTAATTATAGAAAGATGGGGAAAAAATGCGGTGGAAGGGCTAAACTGGAAAACTCGAATTTATTAATTCTTACCAGGCCCCACGATCATGAACCAAACCCAGCTTTAATGAACCAAAAACCCTTGGGATGAAGAGGATGTTAACCGGGATAAGATCGACCAGCCTGACTTTTTCAATTTGTAACGAACATTAATGCTCATTGTTCTTCCCTACCGTAACTGGGACTAAAAATGACTAGTGCAAAAGTTGTCGAACATGACCTTCTTCTATCAAAAAGGATAGAGAACGGTAATGAAAGACCAAAATTGATCAAAAGTGATTAGTCACCGGTATCTTTCGCGACTAAACGACTTAAGACAGTTGTCAAACTTGATCATTTTTAGTCATATTTTTGGTGGGGATCTTCATAGATTTAATAAAATAAAAATGGTTTTTGTAATTATTATATGGGAAGAGACGTAAAAATGTAATAAAATTGGTGTAGGGAAACCGGTGCTTAGAAGTTGGTGTAGGGAAACTAGTGTGTAATAACAGGTGTAGGGAAACTTGTGTGAAAAATTGTTTGTCTTTTTTCAAAATTACTTGTCATTTTTTTTAGCTTTTTCAATCAAGTTGTCCTAGAAAGATAATTTTGAGAGTGATCGGTAAATTTTAAATTATTAAGAATAAAAATTAATCTTATACTGTAGATCAAACCTACAACAGCTTCATAAACTATCATAACTATGAATAAAATTATCACAATTTTAATTTTAACAAAGAGAAATATAATTTAATTTCAATAAATAAAAATTCAGACTGTGTTATTGGTATTTGATTCTAGATGTCATGTACTTTGATGTCCATGAAACTATTTCTTAAAAGATTTAAAACAGTTTTAAAAAAAAAAAATATTCAATACTGATCGAAGACTTTATTTTCAGATCAATTTATCATATATAAAACTTCAAGAGGAACTCTTCGTCTGGAATGTAACGGATACCGGTATTCGGCTCAGATACTGAAACAAACTGGTCACCATCCCCTCAGATATTGGCAGTGTAATTATAGGCAGAAGGGGGGGAAAAAATGCGGTGGAAGGGCTAAACTGCAAAACTCGAATTGGTTAATCCTTACCAGGCCTCATGATCATGAACCCAATTATACTTTACTAGCCGAAACACCCATTTTTTGAAGTGAATGTTGTGAAATGGGATCAGGACAACCAGCGTAGCTTTATCAATTTATTGGTAACCAAAATTTTTTACTCTTTCTTTAATTCGGGGCTTAGGAACATTAAATTACGAAAGTTTTTAAGTTAAATCTTTATTATTTTATAAATAACTTCAGCTTCTAGTCATGATCCGGCGATATTAATTTTAATGCTTTAAATTTTTGCAAATCCAGTATTTAAATTTTATAAAAGATTGTTTTTGTTATTTTAATATCTTAAACGTGCTTCGTTATTGGTTGAATGTTTTTTTTTGTAGTTTCGTGATGAGTCTAATATAAAAGGAAGACGTATTAATTTCGTAATTTAATGTTCCTAAGCCCCGAATCAAAGGAAGAATAATTGTGAAAATACAGGAACGAATCAATCAATCTATAAATAAACGAACATTAATGTTCGTCGTTACGAAAATTGCGTCTAAAATTATTGCATATGTAAATTATGACAAAGACAATCGTCAAATTAGATCATTTTTTAGTCAATTTTGTGTTAGAATCTTCATCATCGGTTTAATTTTAAAAAATTGTTTTTGTAATCAATATATGGAAACAGATGTAAAAATGTATGTAATTGGTGTGTGGAAACAAATGGGTAAACGTTTTTTAGGTATATATTAGAAATCGGTGTATGGAAACAAATGTGTGAAAAGGTAGATATTAGAAATTGGTGTATGGAAATAAATAATAAATATTTTTTGTTGTCTTTTTTTAAAAATTACTTGTCATTTCTTTTTTTCTTAGTTTTTTCAATAAAATGTTTGATTCAACAGCTTTTATACTCTACATACCACTTTGGGTGTTCCTCAGGTGGGCATCGATAATTATAATGAAATAGAAAACATTATTTAACCTATAATAAATATTATCTTGCCTCCACTGGAACAATTAATTCTATTATGCAATTAATGATTTCACCGAAAAGGGATCCAACAGCTTTATTTTCAGCGTTCGGGGGAAAGAAGTGAACTTATATGTGGATGCATATGATGTGGTAAGTGTCTTAAGACATGACTTCGAGCCTGACTCATTTTTACGCACCTTGTGGAACATATGTAATAGGGTGGATCGAAAAAAGCGAATTTTTGAATTTGAAAACGCCTGATATGGGAATCGATGCCTTTTTATGATACTATTAATCCTAAATTTTTTTAGATTTTTTGAAGGTCATCTTGAGGTCGCGCAATGACCTTGAAGTTTTTGAAAAGCCCCTGAAAGGGCAAAAAGTAAGAATTTTTTTTTGGTGAAAAAAGTATCGTTTCCTATCGGAAATTTTGCGTAGATTACGAATATAAAGTCCAAAATCATTTTGAGTCCGCGGTTTTTCGAGCTTTACGCCTATTTTCTAAACACTGAAATACTTTAGGCTGCTTTTTCTTTTAGCTTAAAAACTAGACACAAAAATGAATTTTGAACTTCATATTCGTAATCTACGCACAATTTCCGATAGGAAGCGATACTTTTTTTAGCAAAAAAAAAATTCTTATTTTTTCCCTTATACGGGCTTTTCCAAAACTTCAAGGTCATTGCGTGACCTCAAGATGACCTTCAAAAAATCTGAAAAAAATTAGGGTTAACAGTATTATAATAAGGCATCGATTCCCATATCAGGCGTTTTCAAATTCAAAAATTCGCTTTTTTCGATCCACCCTAATATGTAAGACCATGAGGGTCGAGAACAATCGATTCTAACGGTGCATGGCACAACCTGAAAACACCTAGAAAACGATTGAGCCATGCCCAATAGGAGCCATTCTCGACCCTCGTTGGACCGCCCCAGTCGCTGTAATTAGTTTTTAAAAACTATAATGTAACTTTATTTTCAGCTCAATTCACGATATCTAAAACTTCTAGAGGAACTTGTCGTTTGGAATGTAATGGATACCGATATTCAGCACAAAATTTTAAACAAAGAACTCACCATCCGCTTAGATATTGGCAGTGTAATTATAGACGCAAGGGAAAAATTTGTGGTGGAAGGGCTAAACTGGAAAATTCAAAATTATTAATCCTTACCAGACCACATATTCATGACCCCGAATTTCACTAAATGGAACATGACCTGGATGTTATACAATTGAATGAAGACAGCAAACGTGATTGATGAATATAGTAGTCGTCATCTTTGCTGCTGCTACCTATACATTACAAAAACATCAGGTCTTTTTTTGAAATTAATCGTCATTTTTTATTGTTCTTAGTTTTTTAGCTTTTTCAGTAAAATTTTTGATTCAAATGAAGGATTTTCATTTTCGCTCAACCTACATGCATATTTTTATGGGTCCCCTAAATGTCATGCAAGGCAGCTGTTATAACCGCGATTATGACTGATTCCTCACCAAAGATTAAAAATAATTCAAAGGTGGAAATTGTCATAATTTTGTACGGTTATGACAGTTTCCTTGCACGACAGTTTCATAAGACCCATTTTACATCTATGTTACTATCTCCAGTGGATCATTAACATTCAAAACGTTATTTAAAGCTCAATAGCTATCGAACGATTTATTTTTCAGGTAAATACAAAATATATAAAACCTCAAGGGGAACTTCCCGTCTGGAATGTAATGGATACCAGTATTCTGTTCAAATCATGAAGCACCCACACCACCCTCTGAGATATTGGCAGTGTAATTATAGACAAATGGGAAAAAAATGCGGTGGAAGGGCTAAACTGGAATATCCGAATTTATTAATTCTCACCAGACCTCACGACCATGGCCCCAATCCTCGTTTACTATAAATGAAAAATCCGAATGAGGTAGAAACTACCAGCGCCATTTAAAAAATGTATCATGAACATCAACGAGATGATAACTTCACCAGTTTTATTAAAAAAAATTGTTTTCATTTTTCTTCGTTTTTCAAATTTTTTTTTAGTTTTTTGAATAAAATTTTCGATTGTTTTTTTAGTCCTTTTGCTTTTTGCCCTGATTGCATATTTTTCTGCGATATTATTGCCACAAGATTTAGATATCGGACTTTTATTGTTTGCATTTCTCCCGGACACCAGCTATGGAAACAAATCAGATTTAGACTCATCAAGTTAAAAAAAGAAATTGTTAAAAATTTTATTTTCAGTATGTTATTTTCAAGCATATTTACTCAACATTTTATCCCTGTGCTCATCCTGTTCATATATTCAAAAACTTCTATTTTCAGGCAAATACACCATTTACAAAACTCAAACGGGTAATCTTCGTTTGGAGCATGAAGGATATCGGTATTCCGCTCAAGTCTTCAAAAACCAAGTTCACCATCCGCTTAGATATTGAAGATGCCGGAAAACTATAAAAAATGGAAAGGAATGCGGTGGGAGGGCTGTTCTAGAAAAATCAAAAGGATTGATTATTTCTAGACCTCACGATCATGATCCAGTCATTTCTAAAAATATTAAATCAAAAAAGAAGTCTCAGTTAGAAATAAAGTAGTTCCAGCCGGAAAAAAATTGAACCCCAATTTGGGATCCAATTACGGCGTGTTCATTCCATTGGTGATTACTGCCTTGTTTTAAAAGTATTTATTACTAAGTAAAACTGCTAATAAACTTTTTTAAGAATTTATTTTTTCATTTTTTACGGCCAACTTGTGGGCTCCTTCCAGGTAGGAACTGGAGATGCAGGAGAACTACGAAAAATAAGAATAAAAAAAATGTAGAAGGCTGCTCTAGATCCAGAAAATTTGAAGGCACTAACCTTAGGCAACTAACCCGACCTTATGATCCACTTGGTAATGGAGCAATATAGCGAATCGCATACTATGCAAGGTGGATCTAAAAATGCTAAATCCGAATATTGATTTTGTGTACTTTATTGAAGATCTTAGGCCTCCTTTTACGATAGCATTAAGTTCTTTTCGTTTTTTCCCATATCAATTACTTTTTACTGAAAAAAAAAAAAATGACTTTACGTTATATTATTGACTAAGTTTGCTCCTGCTCCAAGACTAAGTAGAGCAGGTTTGGCTAGTTTAGGCCTTCCTCTTCGCCTTTTTTGGCCGATAGGGATGGACTTTGCTGCCGCTGGAGGTTTCGCTTTTTTAATCTGTTTGCCAAACATTTAGTAGGAGTAGCTATAGGTTATAATGAAGACGATCATTCAGGGGCATATCGAAGGAAAAAGGAGAATAGGCCGGAAGAACCTATCGTGGCTGCGTAATTTAAGAGCTTGGACCGGCTTAAGTGTCGAGGAGCTCTTCAGGATTGCCCCCGATAGAGACGAATATAAAAGTTTTATTGATGGTTGCCTACGCCTGGACACAGGTACGGCACCGTAAGAAGAAGCTATAGGTTAAAATACATCTAATAAGGTTAAAAAAGCGTATGTCTGCAAACTTTGCAGACATACTGTTTTAAAAAAACAGGGCATGTACAGGTACTGTTCGTCCAATTATCGTCATCCGAAATATCTACCATATCCACTCCCTTTTTCATACTGGTGACGATTTGGAATAAACTGAAAATCATGCTTCAATTTCAATTAAAAAAAAAAAAAAAAAACATTCCGGTAACGACAAGTTTGGATTAAGAATGTCAACAATACATCTAATCCCTTCATTTATTCTTCACTCGTTTTAAACGGGTCATTATGTTACATTTAAAAAAAAAATTTTGAAAAAAACTTATATAATTAATTTTTTTACTCCCTATTTTAATATTATTACTCAAAAATTCAATTTTTTACTGACCATTTGTCAACTGACCACAGGGATACTGACCAGGCAGTATATCTACTGACCTTGTAATATTTTTACTGACCAGTCAATAAAAATACCGACCAAAACATATATTTTTCTACTGACCAACTAAATACAAGCTCTTTTTGTTAAATATAAATTTATAAATAAATAAAGGTACAAAGATAAAGGCTGAAGGATCCATGCTATCATTCAAGACCGAACCTGAAGTAAGAATTCATGCCAAACTCATTCCACCACATAAAACTTTTATCATTTTGTAATGATCGCTAGCCCGAAACCGTTATTTTTAGCCTTTTCCCATGCCTTTTCTCTGCAAAATTAAGAAAGACTGCTAGATTAAATGCTAGATCTTTCTGATTGATATGCTGTTCTGTTGTGGCTAGTTTTGGTCCGCCTGAGGAATAAATCCTCATACTCTCTGATTTCGGAGAGCGTTCCCCTATCCGCCACCTGGGGAGGCGCCCGATGGGGGACTAGCCAAAAACCCCACACGGGTTGGGGGGAAAACTCGGGTGCCGCGCCCGACCGAGTTGTCCCCCCAAGCCAGCGTCCAAGGATCACATCCTCCTAACGGCACAAGTCACCAACCCCGTACGGATCGACATAAAAATGACGTCCTTTTCACATCGATCTGCACGACATTGGATCCGCATGACGTAAGAAGGACTTTACTCCTCTAGCTGACAACTTAAAACTAATACAACATTATATACAATTTACAAAACAATGTACAATACTATTCTAATAACACTATCCTATTTTACAATACTAGTTACTAAACTAAAATTAAGATTGTACGAATGTGCAATGTACGGGATTGGACTTTCATACAATTTACAATACCAGACATCAGAGACAAGATTGTCTAGATACTATTCGACAATCTTTACGCGAAAAATGACCTCGATTGTTTTTTTTGCATGTCGTTTAACCGCTTTAAAAAAAATGTAATAGACAGCTTTTTCAAACTATAATTGGCTGCCTTTTAAATTCCCGTTTTGTTTTATTTAATTTTAATTTTTTTTTTTTTTTTTAATTAAAAAAAATATGGAAAGAAATAGAAATAAAAAAGATTAAAGAGATTAAATGGAAATGAGAAAAATATGAAAAGGTAAAAACCCCAAAACCCAAACCCAAACACAAACACAAACCCATGCCCAAACTCAAACTCAAACCCAAACCCATGCCCATGCCCATAAACTCAAACCTCGTTGATGAAGCTTTTGGACTGCGTTGCGGCTGCGATGATTCCTCTGGCTGCTACTGTGAAAACTAAAACAAACAAACAAAAAAAAAAAAAAAAAAAAAAAAAAAAAAAAAAAAAAAAAAAAAGACGATTAAAAAAGGGGGGGGTTGGAGACCCTCACAATGGAGTTTATCTCCCGCGGTATGATTGAAATAAAAAAATGAATTATTTTAAACTGTAATGTTATTTTTTATTATTACTATTTTTGTTTTGAGATTATAAAAAAAATGCAAAAATGCAAAAAAATTTCGGATTTCCAGGCGTAAAAGGTTAAGACCTTCCGCATTGGACCGGCCGTCAGGGGAACCATGCCATTAGAGCGAGCCGGGAGCCTATCGGCTTTAACTGTGCATATATGTACAGCTAAGGCTTGCGGTGCGCCAATAACCTCGGACACCCAGTCATCCGAAATGAAACCCTGGAGACTCTCACTATGGAGCTTATCTCCCGCGTAATCCATGATCGAATCGAATAGAATACACAGCCTAATAAAACTCTGCAGCTCCAAGAGAGGGGCTGACTCCTAACATAATGATTTGCGGGGGAACTTAACACTAAACCCTTAACACTAATACCACACAAGGCCAGTCGCTGGGTCGATACCTAGGCCTTCTACGATGGGAGACCAAACCTCCTGGTTTGCCTCCAAGCCGGACCGATAATAATAAATTTAAAAAAAAAAAAAAATATATACCGTATTTTAAATTTAATAATTAAATTATTTTTTAAAAAATAAAATAAAAACCGAACACTATTTAATTTAAATTAAATGAAGCCTCAGCTAAAAAAATTATTTATTAAAATTGAAAAAAAAAAAAATTCACTCACGGACACCGATCCGACTCCCTCGGAGAAAGGAGCCGGAATGAAAAACTCCCGAAAAACACTTGGCGCCGACTGGTCTGCGCATGCGTCTTGATGACGTGAACAGATTTCCAAAATGGCGATTAAAACATTTTTAGAGTATTTTTGTGTGAATTTAGCATTTAACTGTATTTTTTCTGTTCTTTTTTGAATTTTTTCAAGTAAAAAATATATAAATTCAAATTTGGTGAAAAATTGACTGTAATTTCGAAAATCGTATAGCTTTTTCCTGCAGGATAAGCTTAATACAGAAGAGACGAGTTTTGGAAAGCTGTGGAGTTACGTGGGTTTTGTTGTCATTGGCTGTAAAGAATACTGGAATTATTCTTCATTTAAATTGTGAGAAAGTTCTGTCGATCCGATAGTACTATTTATTTATTTATTTATTTATTTAGTTACTGTTTATTTTTTGTAATGTTTTGAAATGCAAACCTTCTCCCCCTCTTTCCTGGTCTTTCATCATGTGAATATTAACAAAACCCTGTGTTTCTTTCCTGTTTTAAATTTTAAAAATTTATTTACAGGCAGATACATTATTTACACCACTGAAAACGGGAATCATCGACTAGAACATGACGGGTACCGATATTACGACCATATTGTTAAGAGGACTACCAATCCTACACTCAAATATTGGAGGTGCCTGAAAACAGTACGGGGAGCAAAACGATGTCGTGGAAGGGCTATTCTGAAAAATCCAAAGTGGTTAGTCATTACCAGGCCTCACGATCATGACCCCGATCCTAATCTCTTAGCTGCTGACGAACAGGCGTAACGAAGCATAGTCAATAAAGCAGGGTAAAAGGGGTTTTACGCACCTAAAAATGCTTCATAAAACTTACACATCATCGGGGATCTTTGCCGAACTTGATGGTAGTGCAGTAAAAGATTTAATCTTTTCTTTACTTTTTAATAATTTAATAAACCACATTTATTAATTTTTTGTTTTTTTTTTCGCATTAACTTCTTTATTTTCCGCTGGAAAAAGCTTTATTGTTGTAGTGAAATCGGGTATAATGAAGTGCAACGCTCAGCTAATAATGATGTTAAGCAGATGAGTTCGTCGGTGATCTTTAGCCCCTTTTACGGTACTTTTAATTTCGTTTATAGTTTTGTGTATCAATTTCATTTTTATTTTGCATATTCAAGTTAAAAATTTTCAGTCGCATAGATAATTGTAAGTATTTTTTATATTTCCTCTTTCATTACTATTACCATTTCCATTACCATCATTCCAATCATTTATCATTAAATCCTTTTATTTCTAATTTATTACTATCCTTTTTTCTCTCCCCTGCCCAGTCTTTTTCTCTTTTAATTTAAATCATTGTTTATAGGCAAATATACAATTTACCAGACTGAAGATGGGCGTTTTCGCTTGGAACATGGCGGATATAGGTATGGTACCCAAAACTTCAAATACCTTAATCACCATCCACTTAGGTATTGGAGATGCAGGAAACAGATAAGGAATGGAAAGCAATGTGGGGCAAGGGCTGTCTTGGATAATTCAAAATTATTACTTCTTACCCGACCTCACAATCATGATCCTGATGCACTTTTACTGTCTGAAATAGAAGCCAGAAAGGAACACGTACCTTACAGCCTTGTAAGATAAGGTGTAATATTTAATTTTTAGTAATAATAAATCTATAATGTTTAATTTTTTTTGTTTTGAAATTATAATAGTATATATGTTCATTTATATATAACTTTTTTATTTTATATAATTATTTATTTTTATTGAATTTTTTGCCCTTTCTATTCCTCTCTTCTTAAACGAGTCTGAATTGTTTTTTGCAGGTGACTATACTATTTACAAAACTGAAGACGGCGGTTTCCGCCTGGAACATAATGGGTATCGGTATTGTGCTCAGTACTTCAAAAGTGGAAATGAAATCATCATCTACACAGGTATTGGAGATGCGGAAAAGGACAAAGTTGCGGTGGAAAAGCTGTTTTGGATAACTCTGAAGTATTAATTGTTACCCGACCTCACAATCATGATCCTGATGTACGAACCTTACCGTTAAATCTGGTAGAATAAAGAGTGTGGAAGGATTTTAACGGTTAATTGGTTTCAGATGGATAATCTGTATTATTTTGCCATTACCTATATAAAACTATTACTTATAATTTTTTTAATTTTCTTAGCAATTAATTTGTTTTCTTGTTCTCCTAGGTAATTTTCTTTTAAATTCTTTTTGAAAATACATTTTACTTTTTCGTTTATCAGTTTTCAAGCATTCCTTAGTTTACGTTTTTTTGTTTCAGCTTCTGTTATATACCCCTCCTCTTTTCCTTCCGCAACTCCCAATAAATTAGATAATGCTACATTTTTTAAAATGTATTTACAGGAGAGTACATGCGAGTAGAGGCGAATACTGGGGAATACATTATTTACAAAACTGAAGATGGGCGTTTCCGCTTAGAACACAATGGTTACCGCTATTGTGTGCACATCGTCAAAAGCCAACTTCACAATCCACTTAAGTATTGGAGGTGCGGAAAAAGACCAGGAAAAGGAAATACTTGTAGCGGAAGGGCTCTTCTTAAAAACTCGAAATTAATCCTTACCCGGCCCCACAATCATGGACCGGTTCTGTTTTAATCAAATGGGAGTTCTCTCTCACATTACTATTAGGCCGAAATTTCACGATAAAACATGTTACAGCTAACATCTTTTATCATGTTACATTTAAAACATGTTGAGACTTGTACAGTGTTAAAGACGTGTTGCCAACATGTTACTCAACATGTTAAAGCGTAAAAGCATGTTTCTTAACACTTCACAAAGGAAAAGAAAAATTTGCATCATGTTGCCGACATGTTTTTGGGCTGCAAAACGTTCAGCAACATGTTGCAGCGTAGAAACTTGTTTGCAATTCTTTTATTTTTCATTTTCTTATGTTGCTCAACATGTTTCGAAGCTGCAACATGTTGAAAACATGTTGGCAATATGTTTCTAACTCTGCAACATGTTGCAACGTCAGAAAATGTTGCAGCATAGAAATATGCTGGACAACATCTTTGTTTTTCATTTTTCAATGTTTTTCGACATGTTGGCAACATGTTGAACAACATGTTCAATGTTTTGTTTAAAAGAAATTAGTTTTTTTTTTTTTTTCAAATAAACTTTTTTTTAATGAAACAACGAGTCTTTAGCAATAAATATTACGAGTTTCTGGATTTTACTGCGTATATTTTTTTGTTACTTTTTATGTCTTTTTTTGTAAATAAAACTTTTCATTAAGGTCTATCTTTTTTTTGTTGAAAAAATCGTATTTTCATGAGATTTTACATTATCTATATTAATTATAGGATTAAAAATTGTGAACTTTAATTAAAATACAAAACTTTTTTTTCAGGAAATTTCAGAATTTACAGAACGTATGATGGGAGTTTTCGTTTGGAACATGAGGGATACCGGTATTCAGTTCAAACCTATAAAAATCAAGGGCACCATCCGCTCAGATATTGGAGATGCAGGAAGAGCGTAAAGTATGGAAAAGCATGCGGCGGGAGAGCTGTTCTGGAAGAAAATTCGCAGTCGTTGATCCTTTCTAGACCTCACAATCATTCTCCGGACCCTTTTCTACTAAATCCAATGTCAGGCTAACGAAGCGAACGCCGTTAAATATCGTGGCAAAATGCTGTTCGGCTTTTGATTAATTGAACAGTGGTCTTAAAAAAAGAATGACCTAAGTTATTGTCGTTGGAACTTTGTTTTCAGTTTGACCAACCCGAAATCAACTACCATTATACCGTTTCGGCGTGGATTCGTCCTCTGGCGGATTTTTTCTTTTCTTAAAATTCGTAATTTTCTGAATCTTGTGATTATTGACCGCTTTATACTGTTCGATAATATTAAATACTTATTCTTATAATTTATTGGGTGTAAAGGCCATTAAAGTATTAAGTCTACTTAATATTTTCCATCATTGACCGCCTCCGTTCCCCCTGCTCTTATGAAGATTTAACCTTGCATTTTCTAAACCCCCGTCTCTTTAAGATGCTGACGTGATACTTGGATGGCCTCGTATTGGGTTATTTTTAGATTAGTGCATTATGAACAAGGACCAAAATTTTACTGTTAAATGATGTTTAAATATAAATTTTATTTATCAAACAAATATATGTCAAAAAGCGGTAGTTAAGTAATTCCTTCATTTAACGATTTTCTATCACGATCTCTGAACGTTTTAACAGGATTCTACCAAATCTATAAAAAATTTATTGTAAGAAGAACGTTTTAATCATACTAACAGTATCATTAAATCCTTCATATTACAGTGAAGTTTTTAAAAAAGCGCAGGGAAAGATTTTGTTGATTTGCATTTTTTGAGAATTCATCTAATAATCGAAAATTTTGTTCCAGGGTCTGAAAAATACTTCATCTATCAGAATAAAGAAGGACTCTTTCGATTGGAACAAGGCGGTTATACATTTGTGCCTGAACCGCATAAAAAAAGGAATTGCAATCCTCTTAGGTATTGGAGATGCCGGAAAAAGATATGGAATGGAAAGCAGTGTGGTGCAAGGGCTGTGCTCGAAAACTCGAAAGTGTTACTTCTTACCAAACCTCATAAACACGGTCCTGATCCAGACAGTTTTACTTTCATTAAAAAATCGACGGAATGAAGCAGATATTGGAAATGAGATCCACTCGAAAATGCACGTTTTTTTAAGATTGTAAATAATCACTGCAATGAAAAATTTTACTAGGTTGTACGATATTTATAAATAAATTGGTGGATGGTTTTAATTAAAGACATCATTCGAAATTTTAAACTTTATTTTGTTATTATTGTTACAAAAGGATTATTACCTTTGAAAATCTCCTTGTCGGCGTCCCAAAAAATAAATATGAGGGCTATGAAAAGTCGGTGCGTCTCTCTAATTGAGAGTTCAATTATACGTTTACAGTAAAGGTCATTAAAAGTCAATCCTTATATTTCTACCTCACAAATCATCCGCATTTATAAGAATTTTTTGGTAAAGGCTATTAACATATAATTTTTTATTACTTTCTACACGGAGAAAAAAGTTCGGTCCCTGCTACTGAATGTTAAGTTGCGTCCTGTGACATCTAAACATTTGAGTTAATAATACCGAAAATTTAGTAATTATTACTACGAGTTCGTAATGACTAACAACGTTTAGTAATAATTACCTAATTTTTAGTATTATCAACCCAAATGTTTAGATGTCACAAGACCCAACTTAACATTCAGTAACAGGAATCGAACTTTTTTTTCCATCGGGATCTGTCGGCAATTTTAAAGACTCGAAAGATGAGTGCCCAATACATTCAAAATAGATAATGCGACGGAGTCTTTTTACGATCTCACTCGAATCTGTAATTCGTGACATCTCGGTATCGTTCGGTATAGTTCGTCTTCGTTCGCGCAAGGAATCAAGCGTCTATTTTCACATGACTTCGGCACCAAGTGTTTACTATATATTGATATTGTTGTGAATTTAACAATGAATTATCATATGCAGAAACCATGCTTTTTCACGAAAACAAGGGTTTCTGTTGATTGAAAATAAACCCCCCCCAAAAAAAAAAAAAATTCGGCAGGATTGTGCTTTTTTAGTCATAAAAAAAAATATATATATATATATGTATATAAAAATATTTTTTAAAAAAACTTTCTTTATTATTATGTTAGAAAATCGGACTAAAAAGCAAAAAATAAGTCCAAATTGCAATGAATCGATTCACCGATTGGTCCGAAAACGATTTTCATATTTTCCAAGAGCTATGTTTTGAATCTGTTTATGGCTTTCTACTCGAATTCTTTTTAAAAAATTTTAATTTCGTAAAATATAAAGAAAGTTGCCAGAAAGTTGCCTGGCAACTTTCTTTATATTTTACGAAATTAAAATTTTTTAAAAAGAATTCGAGTAGAAAGCCATAAACAGATTTAAAACATAGCTCTTGGAAAATATGAAAATCGTTTTCGGACCAATCGGTGAAACGATTCATTGCAATTTGGGCTTATTTTTTGCTTTTTAGTACGACTTTTTTTATTTACGTATTATATTGTATAATAAACAAAGTTTTTTTGAAATTTTTTTTATTTTATTTATTTTTTTTTTTTTTATACATATTATATTTGATTTTTTGAAATTTTTATTTTTAGGCAAGTTCAAGATCTACGAGACTGCAAGAGGAACTATTAGCCTGGAATATAATGGGTATCGATATCTTGCTGACAAAATTAATAAAAAGCTAGATCACGAACGGCTTAGATATTGGAGATGCGTGAAGAAGCTAAAAACAGGCAAACGATGTAGCGGAAGGGCCATTTTGAAAAATTCTAATTTGATTCTTTCTGCTCAACATGTCCATGATCCTGATCCACTTTTACTGACTTTTCAAGGGGACTTTTCCAGCTCGTAAAACTGGATACTAGAGGCTTTTTTTTACCTATTTCACGGTATACTGTACATTCAATAAATTTGTGAATGGTATTTTGTTTAACAATTTTTTTGCATTATTCTTCCTTCTTCATCTTCTTAAATATAATATTTTTTGATCCATGTTTAATGGAAATCTTTATTTTTAGGGAAATACATGATTTACAAAACTCAAAGAGGAACAATCCGCCTGGTACATGACGGGTATCAATATGCTGCTGACAATTCTTATAAGGCAAAAAAGGAAAAGGAGGAAAAGGGGAAGAGGAACAGAATTACAATCCCCCGAAGTATTGGAGATGCGGAAAAACGATGAAAAAAGGAGAAGGAAGGATGCGATGTCACGGAAGGGCTGTGCTAAAAAACTCAAACTTACTGATTCTTACTGTGCCGCATGATCATGAACCCGATCCTCTTTTAATGACTGAAGACTTATCTTAATGTAATGGAAGTGGTAAAACGGAGGGGTGATCATAGGGAACGTTCAAGTATTACGTAAGATTTTTAGGGGGGGGGGGGGGAGGTCCGCATTAACCATCTTCGCCATAAGCTAAGTACGACAATGTAAGTAAGATATATGAAATATCTTTCAACAAGGGGGGGATGGGGGTTCAAATTTACCAAAATCATGCTTACGTAATACTTGAATGGTCCCATATCAGAAAAAAAAGCAAATTGAAATTGAACAGTGCAGAAGTCACCCTTACCCCGTTTTATGGTATCATAGAATATGGAAAATTAAGTCGGTTTTGAAGCTTTGTGAACCATATATTTTTATAAACTTGTAGTTGGTTTCGACAAGAGATTGTCATTGTAAATAAAGGTCATTCATATCAAGTTTTGTATTATTTAATAAATTCGTCATTCCTCATTTTTTTTTTTTTTTTTTTTTTTTTTTTAACTCTTATATTTGATACAATCTGTTACAACATAATAACAATAAGCATCATATTTGGCTGTTAATAACATGAGAAGGAGGTTACCCGTTGGCGACCTCCAATAAATATAAATCAATACAAATAGTTTTGCTGATCTAGGCATAAAGTAATTTTCAGGCATTATTATTGCATGAGAAAAAAAAAAAAAAATGCAAAGTAAGGAAGTGATTTCGATGTATGTCGGAATTAACCTTGTGCTAGTTGAGTCACAAGTTTTGTCAGCAAATTAAGCGTTTGGTCCATGCGGTCCATCATTTGCAAGATGAGAACTTCGAGATGGGGTTTGTCGGAGCGTTGGCTGGTTATAGCTACTTCGTTAGACATTAGGGTTTCCAAATGGGGGTGGTTCTGTCTTCCTTCTTCAGGTGGTTTGTTTTCCGGTTTGTTTTGGAGACAATCGGAGTAGGTCCTGGTGGGCACTGTTGAACTTTTGGGATTTATTGATTCCTGTTTTGGCATCTCTGAGTTGATTCCTTCGGTCCTTTTTAACGACTTGAGACGTCTGTTAAGTATGGCTTTGTATTCCTTACATCCTTTATAGTTAGCAGGATGATTTCCATCACACAAAGCACAATTTGCTGGTGATTTGTCATCTTTAGCGCAGTCTCTTGTCAAATGGTTTTTACCACATTTGACGCACCTTGGTTGCCTTGAGCAGTATTTTTGAGTGTGGCCGTATTTTTGGCATTTTGTGCATTGTACAATCACACGCCTTTTGCGCCTTGGAGATTCGAATTTAACTCTGCATTTTTGTAAAAATTCGATTTGGAATATTTCCTTATTATTTGGAGCTAGTTTTAGACTTACTGCGAATATATCTAACGGTTTTTTTCGTCTTTTCCTGGCGAATGTTGTGAACATGGACTACCTGATGTCCGTAATTTGTTATCTCACTTTTAAGTGCTTCGGTGTCTGTGGTATGATGCATTTTCTTGAGCATTACTTTATAGCATCTTTCATCTTTCATTTGGAACGTGTGGTAATTTAATTTCTCCTTTTGCAATATTTGCAGCACTTTCATGTAGTTTGCTTTGGTAGTAGTTTGTAATTTGACTTCTTCATTGTAGAGAATTTTTAGGATGAACTCTTTCCTATGCAATTTTGTATTAGCTTCGTGAAGTTGCAGATGTCTGCGATTCCTTCAATGAATATCGGGGGAGGTTTGCACTGTTTTTCTTCAACAGGTGGGTTTTCAGTGGTGATTTCTGATAAGGGTTCAAACCGATTGTCATCAGGTTCCAGGGCCTGAAAGCGGTTGATCGGGTTTACTCTAGGTTTCACCCATTGTGGAGGAATTCTACCTTGTCTGAACTTTGAAGTTTTCTTTGAAGAGACGGTTTCCCATGTCTGGTCGCTTTTCGTCGACTGTGCTTTAGGTACGTTGTCCCCAGTTGTTGGTCGGCTTTGAAGAATGAAGTTATCCCTCCAGGAAGAGTTGTTACATTCCTTTTTTGCCATGTTGAGCGAAAATATAATTTTTATAAACTAATAATCGGCGATCACTAAAATGAGGTCACGACTTGTTATGACATTTCGATTGTTTTGTAACTCGAACCGTACACCTTGACGGTCAGTAGTGAACTGATTCCTCATTTAAATTTTTTTTTCTTACGTTCAAGGAGTAATTTTTTTATGTTTTTTACATGCATAAGGAAGTAATGCTATCAACTTTTACTAAAATTTGTAATTTAGAACCTGAAGGCACATCTGGGAGCTTGTACGCGAGCTAAGTAGCTGACCTTAAGTACGTGTAATCCTTTATTAATTAGCCATGGACTCCTTAATTTTGAATTTTAGTTTTATTTTTAATTTAATTTAATTTAATTTATTTAAATCCAACAATTTTTTTTAGGCCCTGGATATTGGATTTACAAGAATGAAAACGGACACTACAGATTGGAGCACGATGGATACGTCTATTGCTGCCATTATAGAAATGATTATCGCCACCCCCTCAGGTACTGGAGGTGCCTGAAATATGGCTTTTGTAAAGCAAGAGCGATTCTAAAAAGCTCTGAATCGTTGGTGATTACCGGGCCTCATAGTCACGATCGCCTTCCTAACTAGTGGGATGCAGATTTTAAAAAAAAGTCAATTTTGTGTTTTTATTAATAAAATTGTTGTCATATAATTCTACTTAATTTTTGTTTTTTCGCCTGATTTTATCCCGCTAAGTTTTCGTTCATTTTTAGTAAAATCGCTCTATGTATGGTGATCCATTTAAGGATCACATGTACCTACTGTTTTGGTTTGAGACTTGCACTTGGTTAGATGAAAAATTTTCTTCGAACATGTTGACCTAAAATCTGCGTTCTAACTTTTTTACATCCAGCTGTCGGAAGTTTTATGTCTCTCTCAACCAACATGTTTTAAATATACAGTCAAGGTGCATAATTTGATGTAATCTTTGCAATTTTGTTTCAAATTTTTTTTTCTTAACGTAACATTCTATAAAAAGTTCTTGCTTTTCAGGATCTGGATACTGGCTTTACAAGAATAAAAACGGTCATTACCGATTGGAGCACAGCGGGTACATCTATTGCTGCCCTTTTAAAACAAACGTTCACAAAATTCCCAGATACTGGAGGTGTTTAAAATATACCGTATGCAAAGGGAGGGCGATTCTGAAAAATAATTTGCTGATAAACACTACACCTCATAATCATGATTGTGATTATTCGCTGCAATATTTGCGTTAAGAAGACCGTTTTCAGTGTAGTACCTATTTTTTATATTTTGCTCAATAAATGAAAAAAAAAACAAATTTTTTTTATTTAATCATGATTTTACCATTTATCTGTATGTTTCGTGCATTTTGTTTTTAAATTCATAAAATATTTCATTTCCAGGTTTTGGATATTATATTTATAAAACTGAAAACGGCTATTTTCGTTTAGAGCATGAAGGATATATTTATTCTCGTCATTTAAAAAGTAGACATCTCAATCCACTTAGGAATTGGAGATGCCTGAAGTATAGATTTTGTAATGCGAGAGCAATTCTGAAAAGCCCGGAAATGTTGGTAATCACCGTTCCTCATAACCACGAACCGCATTGCAACTAGTACCAAAAAAAGAACCATTTTTTATTAATTTTTTTTTCTAAATTTCGTTATTTTTTTTGGAGGGGAGATTCAAGTATTTACATTGTAAGGTCAACTTGTAAAGATTTCGGACCCCTTCCCCATCTCCTTAGATGGGAAAATAAATTTTCTCTACGAAGCGTGGAAAAGATAAACTTTATTTGAGTTACGTTTTTCTGATATCCTTTCACTCCATAAGTTGCTTAGGTATATAATACTTGCAATCTTCAAACGTATATTTAATTAGTATTTCTTTTTTGTAATTTTTTTAATAAAACATTAACCGAATTTGAACAAAAAGCTGTTTTTATTATTCATAAATGGTTTAAGCATAAAAATGCGACCATTCCAGGCTTAGGCTCAATGCAGGTCAGAAAGTCTGGAGGGGCCGCCTAGTATCTCCTTACAATAGTTGTTATAAAAAGTTAAGGGCCAGGGGTCATAAATAATTGTTTATGGGCCTTGGGTCTGGGTTTGTTGGAACTTACTAGTAGTAAGCTATACAGCCTTCAAGTAAGCATAAAGATATTTTTAACTCTCTCCTGCCATTAGAATTAACCAGCAATATCATTCGTTTTCCAGGTAGAGGCTACACAATTTACCAGAATAGGAACGGACATTTCCGATTGGAACACAGAGGATATGTTTATTGTCGGAACGTAACTAATGCTGGTCGCCATCCTTTTAGAAACTGGAGATGCTTGAAATACACTGTCTGTAGTGGGAGAGCGATTTTAAAACATCCTGAATTGTTGATAATGAGCCAGCCTCACAATCACAGTCCATCGTATTCCAACTGTATATAAATATGAAAAATGGATTTTATTTTTAGGGGCCATTCAATTATTACGTCAGCATAACTTTACTGACCCCTTCCATTTTGGCCATCAAAAATAGACTGTTTCTTGTGGAAATTAAATTTTATGGATCTGTTGTTTGTAAATCTTTAAAGGTGCTGAGGCTCTAAACCTTCGTAATAAAAGGGAATTCGATTGAGTAACCTTCCTCTTCCCCCTCCCCTTTCCCCCCGTCGTACCCTCTCAATCCTTAATGTGCTTCCAATCCTAAGGCTCCTTAACTCCATAAAATGCCTCCTAGCACTTTGAGCACTCCTCAAACTTGCAGGGCTGAATATGGGGCTAAGATGCTGACTCAGTACTTCAGTTTATTTATTTTAAGTTTATATTTGTATTTATTTATTAATACTTATTATTATAAGTTTATTTTTTGTCAGAAAATACTTCTTTTTTTTAAACAAGTGATTTTCGGAATAATAGCATGATCGAATATACCGGCATTATCTTGTGTTTACATGTCCCAACGTGTTATAAAACACTAACATTGCATCTGCAATGGAGGAAACAGAGCCTAAACTTGTACACTAGATTGGGTATTGAATATAGTGTTCTGTTTTGCTCACACGGTTTCGATCCAACAACTTTTACAAAATCTGTGGTCCTTATAGCAGACAGTAGTCTTTTTAGCAATTTGCATGTCTGCACTTGGAAGCTTATATTAATTAGATGCTTTTTTTTGTTCCGCCTTATATGTATTGGCCTATTACCTGTCAGTAAGGATTAATCGTTATTTTGGAAAATTAAAAGTAATTAAGTCTTCTTAATTACCATTAATAACGCAAACATTTCCAAAATAGATAATAATCCTGTTTTAAGTTACTTTCCAGTTACATTTTTCACGAACGTAATTTTATTTCCAGGTAATGGATACAGAATTTATATGAGCGAAAAAGGATATTACCGATTGGAACATGATGGATATATATACTGCCGCAATCAGAAAGCTCGCTATCCTTTCAGGAACTGGAGGTGCCTGAATCACAAGAAATGTAACGCGAGAGCTATTCTACAAAGTGCTGACTCTTTAATTATCTCCGTGTTTCACAACCACGGGCCGCACCTAAATCTGTCAGCGGATTATAATCCGCCAATAGATTTAGGTCTACAAATGAATTCTAATTTTTAATTTATTCGACTTACGGCAACCAGAAATAGAGTGTGACCCCATGCATATAATTTAATTGGGGTCTTGCTCTGTGGGATATGCGTTTCACACATTTATTACTTTTTCTATTAAAATCACAACCATCCTTGTAGACCTAATAGAAACGCAAACTATTCCCGAGTTGCGACCTGAGGCCAATGCCCGCCGGAGGCACACGTTGCGACTGATTATGTAATTTACAGGTTATGGAAGTTTAGTTATTAGTTTTGCTGATAGTTTTTTATTTTTGGGGAATATTTTCTTGAAATATATTTACTTTATTTTAATAGAAATTATTGTTTTTGAGGTTTATACTAGACCGAAGTAATTTTGTTGTTGAAAAAGCAGTAAACAAGCCGCAGTCAAAGGTTTGTTTATTTTTCTTTTTCGCTAACAAAATTACAGAATCTGGAATCGTCTCCTTTAAAAATTTCTTTTTCTTAAAACAGGTGCACTACTATCGTATCAATTTTATTCTAAACAGAAAGGAAAGGTCTAACGCTTTGAAATATTCCTATTAAAAGGCAACCGATATCGGAGAGTCTTATGCCAGAGAAAGAAAACCTTAACTGATGGAACTTTTAAAGCTTAGATTTATAATGTCAATACATTTTGTTGCTTTGTTCCCAGATGCTGGTTATACAATTTATCAGACTGAAACGGGACGTTATCGATTAAAGCACGCAGGATATATGTATTGTCGTAATCTAGTGAATAGAAGTCGCTATCCGCTCAGGTATTGGAAGTGCACAAAAAACGTTGTATGTAAAGCGACTGCGACTTTAAAAGACCCAAAATTGCTTATAATCACAGGATCCCACAGTCATGGTCCAGTTTATACATCTGCTCAAAAAAAATTGGAATTGTAATTTTTATTATTTTCAGCTTTCCTTAGCTAACTTTTTTATTAACCGATTCAAAAGTTTTTTTTTTTTTTTTTTTCAATAAAATGCTTTTTTTTTTCAGTAAAATGCTTTTTTCTTTCTTTTTTTCTTATAAAAACAGATCACAATCTTATTCTTAACTTGAAGAAAAGGTTAACTTGAATTTTTCTGAAAAGAATGAAAGGGAACCTACATGCAGAAGTCCTACATTCCAGACGAACAAAATCTTTTAAGGCGGCACGTCTCAACGTTAGATTTCTGATATCAAAATTATTTTTATTGCTTTGTTTTTAGGTGCTGGATATAGAATTTTTCAGACTGCAAAAGGACATTACCGATTGGAGCACAACGGATACATCTATACGCGGAATATAGTGCATAAAGGTCGTCATCCGTTTAGGAACTGGAAATGCTTGGAGAAGAAGATCTGTAATGGGAGTCTCATTTTGAGAAACTCCGAATTAGTAGTCTTACTGCCTCACACCCATACTGTAAATGACGTATTTCGCTAAAATCCATCCGGATTTTAATTTTTCTGGCTTTCAGTATTACGAATTTTTCCTTGAGAAGTATGTTTTTTTTTTCCGAAAAATTCGGAGAACTGTCGTCATTTTTTTGATCTGATTGAAATAAGAAGGAAAATGTTCAAGACTTGTAGGAATGCATTTGGATCAGTTTTCAAATAAATTTCTTTTCCTTTTTCTTTAGAGTGTAACTTTTCTTTGAAAATAAACCCAGTGCCATCATTTCCTAATTTTACTAAGGGTAGTCCTGAGAAAAAGTTAAAAGGATCAAGGGTGTGGTTTTGGGGGCTTTTATTTAGTAATGGTCACAGATGGAAACTATTTGAAAGCTAATTAAGCCAAATAAAATGGACATAAGCCATTTCATGCTTATGTCCATACAATGGACAATAAGAAAAACTGGACCGCTGAACCGACGATCATGAACTGGGCGAGAGTCGACGCCGATTTTAGGACTTTTTCGATCATACATACTTCGACAGATTTGAGCTTCTTTCGACCGATTTTGACAGGTGATGTGGAAAAAATGTCGCAAAAAATCCGAAGAAGTCTTGAAATCAAAAGCCGTCTCTTTCATTGGAAATTTCGTTTCGGGTCAAGCAAACCAGGCGGGAGCCATCTACCCTGGAACCAGGCAAACCAAGGAACGTCCTAAAGCACCACTGTGTCAGCTTAAGGGTAAAAAAGGAGGTGATTATCAACCTTATAATTTCTAGTGTTTAATTTATTTATATGATTGATTTTGTTTCTCAGGAGTTGGGTACAGCATTTACCAGAATTATCAGGTTACCGAATAAAACACAACGGGTATATTTATTGCCTCAAACCAACTTTGGAGGTCAATCTGCTTTTAAGTACTAGAGGTGTCTAAACGCACCACAGATGCAATGCGAAAGCGATTTTGAAAGGCGTTAAATCGTTTGCAATCGCTACACCTCACAACCATGCCCCATAAACGATGGGATTCGCCAAGAATTTAGACAGAAAAACGAAATTTTTATAAGTTGGTTGTAATTTTATTTATTTTCATTTTTTTTTCACCCGTTTTTAAAAATGTTCTTGCCACAATGCTTTTCATTTTCAAAGTTACTTTTTCTTTAAAAATAAATGGAGTATAATCATAACTTTTTGACTGTTTATTTACTTTGCACTTTTCCGGTAAATTCTTTTTTAATTAGACTACATAAGCATCATTTTATTAATTTCAGGCACTGAATACAGAATTTATGTGGACGAAAAAGGACGGTACCGGTTGGAGCATGACGGATACATCTATAGTAGTCATTTGAATAACCGAGGTCGCCAACCTTTCAGGAACTGGAGATGTCTTAAGTGCGGAAAATGTAATGCAAGAGCGATTCTACACAGTTCCGATTTGTTCGTAGTCACCATGCCTCATAACCATGGTCCAAATTACGTACCTCGTTGTTAAAAAAAAAAATAAATAAATAAAGTTTAGCTTTGTTTCAAAAACATTTTGAGTTCCAATTTTTATTTTTTTAAATTATGTCAATAGAATTCACTTTCCTCATACTTTTAGTATGAGGCGCACTCAGACTTTCAGTTGATTTCATTCATAAATTGATACTAGTCTCATTATATTTTTTTTGGTCCGATCAGTATATTATTGATTCATTTATTTACTTTCAGGTGCAGAATATCGAATTTATGTGAACCATAGGGGTCATTACCGGCTCGAGCACAATGGATATGTTTATATTCGAAAACTAAATAATAAAGATCGTAATAAACTTAGATACTGGAGGTGCCTAAAGTACCGCAAATGTAAAGCGAGTGTGATTATAAAAGACACTGATTTACGAGTCTCAGTACCTCATAACCATCGTCAAAATGAGGAACCTCGCTGAAAACAATTCCAATTTTTTTTTATCACTTTTTGAAACTTTTTTGTTCGATTTTCTTTTAATTTTCTCAATACAAGTCTGTTTTCTAATCGAAGAAGTTTCTCTTTTTTGAAATGGGGTACGGAGAACCACCAACATTTTCTTGATCTAATTGGAAGAAGAAGGAAAAGTCGAGACATTGGGACGTTTAACTTTAGCCGATTTATTTTAATGATTTATTTTCAGGCGCTGGATGCAGACTTTATAAAAATGAAAAAGGTCATTATCGATTGGAGCACAACGGATTTGTTTATATTCAAAATTTGGGAAATGGTCGATATCCGTTAAGGTATTGGAGGTGCCTAAAGCACAAGAAATGTAATGCGAAAGCGATTTTAAAAGACACTACATTACGAGTCACAGTGCCTCATAACCATGGTCAAAATGAGGAACCTCGCTGAAAACAATTTCAATTTTTTTTAAAATCACTTTTCTTCCACTTTCAAAACGTTTTTGTTCGAGTTTCTTTTAATTTTCTCAATACAAGGCTGTTTTCTTATCTGAAGAGGTTTTTTCTTTTTTGAAATGGGGTACGGAGAACCACCAAAATTTTTTTTATCCGATTGGAAGAGGATAAAAAATAAATTTATCAACGTTTGGTAAATCGTCGATATCCGTTAAAGTATTGGAGGTGTCTGAAGCGCAACAAATGTAACCCAAGAGTGGTTCTTCTTCTTAGTCCTTTACTCGATTACGAGCGTGGTGATCTCTCACATACACCTCTGCGTGCGCTCACAGGCATATAGGACCTACAGTTTAACGCCGGTTCAGAACGGCTATTTTTGAGAGATTTACGAGGCAATTAACCGCTCGGTGGTTTGCCATTGCCTACCGAGCGGTGGTGACCGTTGATTTTCTGACTAGCGCACTAGTTTTGACCTGAGAAAAATTCCTAGCTGTGAACTAGGATAGAAGCACGACGCGCCGCATCTCATGATTGAGAGTCGAGAGTGCTATGAACTAGGCTACGGGCCACCACAAGAGTGGTTCTATACAACAATAAATATTTGGCAGTAACTGAGCCTCACAAACATCCAAATGATACAACTGGCTAAAAATTTGGCGAATTGTTTTTTATTATATTTTACTTTATTTCATTTCACTTTTTTTTTTTTTTTTTTTTTTTTTTTTTTTTTTTTTTGTATAATTTTTTCCTGTAGTTGTTTTGATTTCGTTTATTTTCAACGTTTTCAATATAGTATAATTTTTTTTCCTCTTTCTTTTTTTTTCTATTTCAAAATGAGCATAGATAATCATAATTCTTCGTTTTTTTTTTTTTTTTTTTTTTTGATCCGATTGAATCAACAAGGAAAACTTCTCTCTGGGGATGTTACATATTCAGTGTCCATTTTTTTTTTTTTTACTAATTTCATTTCGTTTTCAGGTGCTGAATTCAGAATTTACCAGACTGAGAAGGGGCATTACCGATTAGAGCACAACGGATATGTTTATTCTCGTCATATTTATATTAAAGGTCGTCATCCTCTAAGGAATTGGAGGTGTCTGAAAATGAAAAAATGTAATGCTAGAGGAGTTCTGCAAAGCTCTAAATTGTTTGTAGTCACAGTGCATCATCAGCATGATCCAGATGGCGTACCTCGCTAAAAGAATTTTAATTTTGATTATTTCCAGTTGATTTTTTCCACCACTCCAAAAGAAGTTTTTTGTTAATTTTTGTTTTTAAAATTAAGCTTATCTCAATAAACCGTTTTTTTATGTTTTTAAGTCGATTTCTTAAAAAAAACTAGATGCAGTATCACCGTTTCTTCTTGAATGAGTGCTTTAGAAGAAGGAGTCGTAAAGTTTATAAGCTAAAAGAACTTTGTTTTCGGTTGATAGGCTTCAATTTTCCTTATACCGCGTTGCTGCGTACTTTTTGAAGGAAAGGGGACTCATCCTCAAGGGTTGCTACCTTACCCGTTGGATGGTAGCTAGCTGGAAAGTTATGTAAGCAGACAATCGGCACCATATTTGAGAATTTGCCATTCTTCGACCGAATGGTTGTCAGGATAATGGATTCAACCATTGTTTGAGTAATATAAGGCCTTGAGGGAGCAAAGAAGCGATCACAAAGGCAAAATAACTAATTGTGGCACTACTAGTAGTTAGCGGCATAAGATAAGCCAGGCAGGGGGGGGGAAAGCCATTTGATTATTTCAAACTAAGTAATGAAAATGATTTTTGGTTGTGTTTTAGAACCGATCCGAGTTGCTTGGATCCCTCAACGATACCACGCCTATTTTAGAGTAATGGGATGAGGAAGATAATGTTTAGAGCTTTAATTAGTAATCATCTAATTTTTTTTTTTTTTTTTTTAATTGATTTATTTTTTTTCAGACGTTCCATACACAGTATACTTGAATGAAGCGGGACATTGGCGATTAGAGCCTAACGGATTTGTTTAATGTCGTAAAATACCGGATACAGGTCGCTATCCGTGGAAGTCCTACTGGAGCTGCCTGAAGTACAAGAAATGTGATGCATTTGGGATTTTAAGAAACTCGGAATTGTTTATAGCCTCAGTCCCTCATAACCATGCTCCAAATGACATACCTTAACAAAAACAATTTGAACTTTGATTTTTATTACTTTCGATTTTCTTCGTGTTTCATACTCGTTTTGTTCAATTTTCTGAAATAGAAGGCTGTTTTTTTTTTGTCTTTTAAATTTGTTTAAATATATTCTGACTCCCCTAGAAACAGGGAATCCAAAAATGTAAAAACGTCACCGTCGTCTGTATGATGCAGTTAATTTATTTTACCGACTAATTATTTTCAGAGGCAGAATACCAACTTTACCAAAATAAAAAAGGATACTGCCGATTAGAGCACAACGGATACATTTTTATTGTCGTGATGTAAAGAGCGAAGCTCGCCATCCTTTGAGGTACTGGAGGTACCTGAATTTTAAAAAATGCAAAGCAAGAGCCATTTTAGACAGCTCTAAATTGTTTAGAATCACTGCTCGTCATAACCACGATCCGTTCAAATTGCTAGAAAATAGGTCTACAAAAAAAATTTTTTTTCATTTTTATTTTAATTTTGTTTTTAGTTAATTTTTGCCTCGTTTTTCAATTTTTTCTTTTAATTTTTTCAATAAAAATGTCTTTTTTTCGAAAGAAAAATGAGTGCTCTTCATTATTTGTTCTTACTACTTTGAGAAGCATATAGATTGAAACCTTGAATAAATGGTTCTGAAAAGGGAGAAGGTCAAAAAATAGGTCAATGGAAGCATGTGTCGTGCTGAATGGTTGTTGAAATGACGCCATATCCACGCTGAATGTGCGGGTTTAATGGAAACCGAAATCTCTAATTTTTGGAACAAACATTTTATTTTCCAGGGAAGTACACCATTTACAAAACTGAAAAAGGGACTTTTCGCTTGGAATATAATGGATATCGATATGTTGCTGAGAATCACAAGGGCAGGGAGGGCACCAAATACCATCGGCTCAGATATTGGAGATGTTCGAAAAAGATAAATAAAAAGCGATGTTGTGGAAGGGCTATCTTAGAAAATTCTAACTTCCTGATTCTGTCTAAGCCACATGACCATGGTCCGGATTCACTTTTACCTATTGAAAAAGGCGGAAGGCATGTCGTAATACTGGAGGGGATAATTTTTGGCTGATGAAGGATTGGAAGATTATTCACATATTACGTAATACGTAAGATCTGGAAGGGGTCTTCGAAATCCTTATAAAACTATTTTAGTAGATGTTTCAACTTAAAAATTACAAAGAACAATTATTCTATTGAATTGTTTATTTTTTCAGGTGGTGGATGATATAGAATTTACCAGAATGGAAGGGGACATTTCCGGTTAGAGCAAAATGGATATGTTTATGCTCATCAAGTGATGCATAAAGGGCGCCGTCCTCTAAGGAACTGGAGGTGTCTGAAGCAGGGAAAATGCAATGCAAGAGCGGTTTTACACGACGCTAATTTTCTTGAAGTCACTTCGCCTCATTGCCACGATCCGGATAATACAACGTACTAAAACGTTCCCAAAAAATTTTTGTTTCATTTTAAGTTAATATTTATTTTTTAGTCAATAATTTTTGCTCTCGTTTTTAATTTTCTTGAATTGTCTCAATAAAAATATTGTTAATTTAAAATGAAAAAAACGTCACCATTTTTTTATTTTGTTCTTAGGCCAAAATTTCGCGCTAAAACATGTTCCAGTAACATGTTAAGACAACATGTTGTTAAGCTTCTTGCATTGTTATGATATCGTCGTAAACATGTTTCCAACATGCTACTCAACTTGTTGAAGCGGAAAAACATGTTGCGCAACACTGATTAATGAATATATTATTCGTAAATGTTGGCGCAACATATTTTACCGTGAAATTTCGACGTTATTGCTTTTAGTGAAATATCGAAGACTTTAAGAAATGAGAGGGCTGAAAATAACTTATAGAACCTTGCGATGCTGTTTAATGGTCGCTGAGCTGGCAACAAATCGAAATCTCTTTTTCGTGCCTACGGCTATTTTTTATAAGTTACTGTACCAGAATCCAACATTTTCATTTCAGGCAAATACGTCATTTACAAAACTGTAAGAGGAACTATTCGTCTGGAACATAACGGGTATCGATATGTTTCTGAGAATTATAGTCGTTATCGCCTTAGATATTGGAGATGCTCGAACAATGCAAATGGAAAACGATGCAGGGGAAGGGCTATCTTGGAAAATTCGAAGCTACTGAGTCTTTCTGCGTCGCATGATCATGATCCCGATCCACTGTTATTAACCGAAAAAAAATCTTAGAAAACGAAAGGGGTGAACCTGGATGATTAGATCACTCAACACTGGTAGTTGAACAGGAGAATGTCACTGCAGTTGTCTTTTCCCAGTTTTATGATGGTTTTGTTTAATAAATGTATCTTTTTTCTTTAATTTATAGTTTAACTTCTCTTTCCTAATATGTATTTCATCAGCTGGGGAACGTTCAAGTATTACATAAGACTTTTTTTCGGGTTTTTGGACCTTCTCCCCCCAGTTGTAAGACATTTCGCCATACTTAGCTTATGGCAAAGATGGTTGATGCGGACCCCCCCACCCCCTAAAAATCTTACGTAATACTTGAACGTTCCCCTGGCGATTTGAAGGATTGGAATGGTTCAAAAACGTGTTAAGCATATACATCATAAAGGATCTTCGATAAGCTTATGAAGATTGGCTTCAACATATTTCCAGGCTGGAATTTCGTGCTAAGGCCACAATTTCACAGTGAAACTTGTTGCAGTAACATGTTGCTCAATATGCTGCAGCGATAGAAACATGTTGCCAGCATGTTGTTCAACATTGAAAAATGAAAAATAAAAATTTTGACAACACGTTTCCATGCTGCAACATGTTTCAAATGTTCCAACATGTTCAGCAACTTGTTGTCGGAGCATGTTTTAGAGTTAATTTCGGCCAAAGGCAAATTTTTTGATTGACTTATCTGTTTTCAGGCGGTCGATATAGACTTTACCAGAACGAAAAGGGGCATTGGCGATTAGAGCACGACGGATTCGTTTACATTCGTAATGTGCTAAATAAAGGCCGCCACCCTCTCAGGAACTGGAGGTGCATAAGGCGCAGTAACAACCGCAACAGATGTAGTGGAATGGCTGTGCTAAGAAGTACCAATTGGTTTGAGGTCACTAGGCCACATAATCATGGTCCAGGTGATATAATGTGCTGAAAAGTTCAAATTCTGATTTTCGTTTGACTTTTTAGTTAATTTTTACTCTTTTTTCTATTTTTTATGTTTTTAAAAGTTTTTTAAAATACAATGCTGTTTCACCTCTAAATTGTATTTTCTTTAGATATAAATGAAGAATCTTTTTGAATCGGGTTAGGCTAAGAACTAAAAGGTCTAATAGACAAGTCACATGTTTTGAGATTTTTGCTGGAAACGAATGTATAGTATGCTCGTAACTAAAAACTAGTATTTAAGCGTGAAAATTTTTCATCAAATTAAAAAAAAAAGAAAAACAAAGTCCGAAAAAGTTTTTGTCACGTGATCACTCCTTAAACGATTTTCTATTGGTGTGACGTCATCTGCCTGTATCGAAGCGAGATATCGAACTTGAAGCGAAACACGTCTTGTTTGTAAACATGCTTGTAAACATTAGGCATCGATGCCGCTCAGAGTTTCAGAAATGAACGCAACCACGTTTAGGCAGATGACGTCACGTTCCTTCACGTTCCGTTTTGGCGGGCATTCAAATTCCAATTTTTGTTTTCTCTCTTTTGGGGGATTAAATGTTTTTTTTACTTAGTCAAAATTACGCCTTAATTGCCATATCATCCATAGCACAATTAAACGATGGAGTCATCTCAAAACATGTGACTTCTCTATTTTTCAGAAGAGAGACTAAGAAATGTAGAGTTTTTGGGATTTATCTAATTTGGTAATGCCACCAAAAAGAATGATTGGAATGAAGGAACTGCACTTCTGGCCCGATGTGTTTCCGAATTTTTGGTGGCAAATTAACTTCTTTCAGTTATAAATTTTTTTCAGGCAAGTACATTATTTACAAGACTGAAAAAGGGACCATTCGTCTGGAACATAACGGGTATCGGTATAATAATGCTGCGAACAAACATCAACAACAGCCGGAGCCGCTCAGATATTGGAGATGCACGAAAAATGGAAGTAAAGGAAAGCGATGTGGTGGAAGGGCTATTTTAAAAAATTCGAAGTTACTGGTACTATCCAAACCACATAATCATGATCCCGATCCACTTTTACTAATTGGAAAATTATGAGCGGAATATATCCCGTAAATGTGGATAATTCGGTCACTGCAGAGATCATTTTTACCCTGTTTCACGGTATTATTCAATAAATATTCATGATTTTTCTTATAAGAAGCTGTTTTTTTCCTAGTGCCTTTTTTCTTTAAAAATAAAAGGATTGAAACAGACCATCCACGTATTACCAGGAGTGGAAGGAGTGTAGTAAAAGTTTATAAAACTATAATAATGGATGGTTTCATCGTATTTTCAGGCGCTGGATATAGAATTTACCAGAATGAAAAGGGACACTACCGATTAGAGCACAACGGATATGTTTATTCTCGCAATTTAATAAATAAAGGTCGTCATCCTCTGAGAAACTGGAGGTGCATGGAGCGCAACAAATGTGGCGGAATGGCTGTACTAAAAAGCTCCAATTGGTTTGAGGTCACTCTACCTCATAACCACGGTCCAAATTATAGTATTTTCAAAAGAAATTTTAATTTCAATCCTATTCCTCAATAAATTTTTCTTTAATTTTTCTTTTTTTTCGATGTATACTGTATATTACAAAGTTCCTTTTCTTTAAAAATAAATACAGGATCATCGTTTCTTGATCGAATTCCTTTTTAATAAGCTTCCAGATTTAAATGAGTAATATTCGGAACGACAAGCGTCGAAGTTGACTTGGACCAGCTTCGACCATGCACTTATATTATGAGCTTATTTTAAACGTATGTTTAGCTTATGTATCAGTTGATTTTTTTGTTAAATAGTGAAAGAGCCTAAAAACTTACCTTTATAATGTGTGAATCTGGTCATTTTTTTTAAAAGTAAATGCTCGTTTCCGACTCTCATGGAATATAAACGATCCCCCGATAACACGTACATAGTTGGTCAAATAAACGTCAAAAAAACGCCAAGCTTTGGTGTAAATTTAATGGTGCAAATGTCAGGGCAAAAAACGTCATTTTGACATTAATTTCGTAGGAAAATAAAAAATGTACTTCAAAATTTTTCTCATTGAATACTGCTTGCGGTTCTCGATTTAAGTAACTTCTTCGATTTAGACATTATTAAATCCATTTTTCAACTTTTAGATGCTAGTGTCAACTTAATTTTGTCACATTGATTTTTTTATTTTCAGATGCTGGATGCAGAATTTTTTTAAATGAAAAAGGGTATTACCGATTAGAGCACAACGGATATATTTATTGTCGTAATATAATGCGTGGAGGACAATATAATCTCAGGAATTGGAGGTGCCTGAAACACAAAAATTGCAATGCTAGAGCGATTTTACACAATACTGAATCGTTTGAAGTCACCGTGCCTCATAACCATCATCCAAATGAAGCATACCCGTCTAAACAATTCCACGCAGATTTTAAATTTTCATGATTAAAAATTTTAACCTTTTTTGACCTATTTTCTGTTTTTTCAATTATTTTTCTCAATAGAAGGCTATTTTTATTTTTTATAAGTAGTTTTTCTTTTTTAAATATATGCGGTATCTTACTTCAATGAAGAAGGAACAAGCCGTAGCATCAGAAATATTTTTTGATAGAGGGAAAAAAGGGCGTATGGAGAAACACTCTTTAAAGAACGAAGCGGGTTTTCACTTTTTAAAGTTTTTTTGTTTTAATTTTATTTCATCCATTTATTTACAGGCACTGCGTACAGAATCTATCAAAATGAGATGGGGTATTACCGGTTGGAGCACTATGGATATGTGTACGCTCGCTATATGAGAGCCGTCACTAAGCACCAACTTTTCAGGTACTGGAAATGCCTAAAGCAAGCAAGGTGTAATGCGAGGGCGATTTTAAACAGCCGGGCGATTTTAAATTTGTTTATCACTGGGTCTCATAATCATGACCCAAATAGTGAGATACCATACTAATATTTAACAATAAATTTAATTTTATAGAAATTAATTTAGCTTTGCTTTTTTTTAAATACATTTTCTATTTTCATTTGAATCTTTTTTTGATTATTTATTTTTCTTTATTTATTTATTTATTTATTTATTTATTTATTTATTTTAATTAAAATGAAAAAAACCAATGGAACCGATAAAGTTTTATATTATTGTTTTAGTACCGGTACTCTATTTATTTTTATTTTTTTAACTTGGCAAATGAAATGTCCTATTTTAATTATTTCAGTTTTTTTCTCTTTAAAAGTTTTAGTATTGTCCTAGAACGGAATTGATGTAAAAGGGAATGGACTAAGAATGCTTCTGGGTTTACGGAGTAAAAGGACTCCCCCGTAAAGCGCACTCCGTATTAGAAACGTTTTGAAGCGTTTTTTAGACCATCGACACGTTTCTGAAGAGTTTTGAAACGTTTCTGGAACGGAGTGTGCTTTGCGGGCCACTTTTGATTTCATGCGTTTCAAATTTGGGATCTATGAGTTTTAGTACTAGATTTATTTATAATTCTTTTACAGATTAATTTTTAGATGCTGGATACAGAATTTACCAGAATGAAAAGGGATATTACCGATTATAACACAACGAATACATTTATTGCCGTGATGTAAAGCATGGAGCTCGCCAACCTTTCAGGACCTGGAGGTGCTGAAAACAAAGAAAATGCAAAGCAAGAGCCATCTTCGACAGCTCTAAATTGTTTACCATCACTGTTCGTCATAACCGGACAGTTCAAATTGCTGAAAAATACAAAAAAAAAATTATTTTTCGTTTTCATTTTGTTTTCAGTTCATTTTTGCTCTCGTTTTTGAATTTTTTTTTTTTCATTTTTTAGTGAAAAAGTGTTTATTTTCAAAAAATGAATACTGCGTGTTCTTCATTATTTGTTGTTTTTATTGCTTTGAGATGCTTAGATTGAAACCTTAAATGGTCGTTGATAAGATCACCATATCCACGGTGAATGTGCGGGTTTAGTGGAAACAAAATCTCTAATTCTGCCGCTGTAAGCGAAATCACCGTAACTTCATTTTTGTAAACAATGGCGATTTTGGTACCGATCGAATCCTTATAATCTCACGAATTACATTTTATACCTAAATAGTGAGATATATGAAGCAGAAAAAGACATATTTTTATAAAATAAAAAGTAAATAAAAAAGAAAAAAAGACGATCTCCATTAGTAATACAAAGAAACAAAATATTTGTTTCCTTTTTACAATTGTTTTTATTGTCATTATCTCAGAATTTAAAAAAATGCAATTAGGCTACGGTGATTTTGCTTACAGGGGTAGAATTTTTGTTTCAAAAATTTTATTTTTCAGGCATGTACAACATTTACAAAACTGATAAAGGGACTGTTCGACTGGAACATAACGGATATCGATATGTTGCCGAGAATCACAAGGGTAGGACGGGCGTCAAATTCCGTCCGTTCAGATTCGCAACTTAAATGAACTATAGATGGCAGCACCACTTGGAGTTTCTTATGGACTTTTAACATGGAAATATTTTTTGTCGCGCATTAAAGAAATTTTATCGAAAATAAAATCTTTAAGCAGCCCTGAACCACCTCTAATAATTGGTTTTGCATGCGGTGATGGCTGAAAAAAGTTTAAAGCAGTTAAAAATACACTGGCTCTTTTGGGAAAAAAGTTTAAAACTCCAATGTAGTGTATCACTAGAGGTCGCGTCAGTCTATTTAAGTTGCGAATATTGGAGATGTACGAAAAACGTAAATGGAAAGCGGTGTTGTGGAAGGGCTATCTTAGAAAATTCCAACTTCTTGGTTCTATCTAAGCCACACAACCATGGCCCCGATCCACTTTTGCAAACTGAAAAAAGCGGAACGTAAGTCGTACAACTGGGTAGGCTTATGAAAAAAGATGGGAAGAGACTATTCACGTATTACGTAATACGTAAGATCCGAAAGGGGTTTTCGAAATCCTCCTAGTAGATGTTTCAACTTAAAAATTACAAAGAACAGTTATTTTATTGAATTGCTTATTTTTTCAGATGGTGGGTATAGAATTTACCAAAATGGAAGGGGGCATTTCCGGCTAGAGCAACATGGATATGTTTATGCTCATCAAGTGATGAATAAAGGACGCCGTCCTCTAAGAAACTGGAGGTGTCTGAAGCAGGGAAAATGCAATGCAAGAGCGGTTTTACACGACGCTAATTTTCTTGAAGTCACTGCTCCTCATTGCCACGATCCGGATAATACAACTTACTAAAAATCTTTTCAAACAATTTTTGTTTAATTTTAATTTTTGTTTTTTAGCCAATTTTTTAGTTTAATTTTCTTGCATTGTCTCAATAAAAAATATTTTTTTTTCTTAAATGAAAAAAGCGTCATCATTTTGTATTTCGTTCTTAATTTGGCAAAGAAAATGTTCTTTTTTAATTATTACTTAATACCCAAGCAAATCGGATTTCACGTCCTGATACACCACCTCACCATTTTTCCTGGCATAGTGTTGAGTATTATTTTTCAACTTTTTGCTTATTTCTAGTGCTTTATTAACTTATTTATTTATTTTCAGATGGCAAATACAGAATTTACCAGAATGCAAAAGGTCATTTCCGACTAGAGCACGACGGATATATTTATTCTCGAAGTTCGTTCAAGAACGTCCGTGATCCCTTCAGGAATTGGAGATGCTTGAAGCACGACAAATGCAGCGGGAGGGCGATTGTAGAGAGCAATAAATTGTTTAAAATCACCGTGGTTCATAATCATAAGCCAAACGTCATACCTCGCTAAAAGGTTTTTAATTTGAATGAAGTCTCTAGGTGTATGCAGCGGTCTATATGTAAATAGTAATTATCCATATGTAAGACAAGAGAGGGACTTTAGAAATTGGAATTGTTTGTAGCCTCAGTGCCTCATAATTATCGTGAAAATGACAACAAAACTTTTTGAAAAAATTTGAATAAATAAATAGTGGAAAAATTTTTTCCGCTAATTTTTTCTTCTTATTTTTTAAAATAATTTTTAAATTTTTTTTTATGTATTGTAATTTTTTAAATACAGTTTATTTTACTTTGATGTTTATTTTCTTTCAAAATGCATAAGACTGGTATTTCAGTTCTGGATGCGGGTGGAGAAGATGTAAGAATATTGGCCTTGTTTTGTCTGCGATTAATATTTCGTACGTGGACGGAAAAGAGGTGCTATTGAAGCTTGTTTTTGCTGTCGAAAGGAGGAAGCACTGAAGCAGGGATTACAATTAGACGAAAATTAAGCCTAATAAGTGATAATATTGAAATTTTAATCTGGTAACCTTTGCCGATTTATGAACTAATGTTCGTTTGTAAATTATAGTTTTCTAAGGACAACCGTTCTTAGTGAAAGATTTCAATTTAAGATTCTAAATGACGATTTACTTTATAAATTTATCTGCTTTTAGGCGCAGATATCAGAATGAAAAAATTAAACTGACGTTAGTTTGGATCGTGCCCTTATTGAAATTGCATATACCTTATGTTTAGCTTATGCACATATAAATAACGCTTTTACTGGCACATAGCCAGAATTTCACCTTTAGATTTTCCAGCGTCGATTTAATTAATTGTATTTTTGGATTCTGGATATGGACTATATCAAAGGGAAAAGGAGTACTACCGATTAGAGCATAATGGATATACTTATTGTGCTGTAAAGGATACGCTTCGTCATCCTCTTAGAAACTGGAGGTGCACGAAGTACAAGAATTATAATGCAAGAGGGATTTTACACAGAGAATAATTTTAGTAATTGCTGCTCAATATCATGACCCAGATAGCGTATCTCGCTTTTAAAAAAATGAACCAAGATTTTAATTTTCCGTTTTTTATGATTTTCGTTTAATTTTTTTATTTTTGTTATCAATTTTTTTTTTTTTTTTTTTTTTTTTTAATAGATGGCTGTTTTTTTTTTTCTTGTATAATTTTTTTTGTAATTCGTCCTTTATTTTGAGTTCAAGATTTAAGCCTTAAAAGAGTACTTTTGAGATGAAGGGAAAGTGTTAAAAATCATCTTGTTCCAACTTGTGAAAAATTAGTTAGTGAGATGACAGCCTCTGGTTAACAATGAGTCCCTAACGCAAATCAAAATATTATATTTTTTGACTGTAACTTTTGATATAATTTGTTATTTTGCTTGGATGCAAAATTTTATTTTCAGGCAAATACACCATTTACAAGACTGATAAAGGAACAATTCGTCTGGAATATAACGGGTATCGATATATTGCTGAGAATTACCAGGGCAGGGAGTTCAACAAATACCATCGGCTCAGATACTGGAGATGTGCGAAATCTACAAATAAGAAGCGATGTTGTGGAAGGGCTATTTTAGAAAACTCAAAATTACTGGTTCTTACTGTGCCTCATGATCATGATCCAGATCCACTTTCACTGATAAAAAAAATTTCCTAGCGGAACACACGCTTTAAAACCAGACAGTTAGGTCACTTAAACAGCAGTGGTTATTCAGTTTTACCGTGTAATTCAATAAATTTATCATTTTTTTAAAAACGTTTTTTTTCCTACTGCCTTTTTTTGGTTGAGAAAAAGAATATTTTAGACCGTTTTAGGAATAAAGATCTGTAAAATCTTTTTTTTTTTTTTTTTTTTTTTTTTTTTTTTTTTCTCTGGAAAAAGTGTTAAAAATCGTTTGCTGCCGATTTTGTGCGCGGATCTGGAACTAAATTCTGAAGCAATCAAGGAGTAAAAGGTCCAAATTTCCAAACTTGAAACTGAACATGAATCGATGGAGGCACTACTTGTGGTATGGTAAGTGGCACAGGGTTAGGCAGGCTAAGTGGAAGCCTCTTGATTTCCATAGCTTTAGGTAAGAATCTTTCTCCCTGCTTTTCTTTACTTCTTGTCTAATATTCATCTACTTTCTTTTTATTTTCAGGTTTTAACTACATAATTTACCAGAATGAAAAGGGGCACCATCGGCTAGAGCACAACGGATATATTTATTGTAGTCATTTGAAATTCCGACGCTATGATACTTTTAGGTATTGGAGGTGCCTCAAATATGAAAAATGTAATGCAAGAGCGATTATAAAAAGCGACAAATCGTTTGTGGTCACCTATCCTCATAAACATGTTCCAAATGATAAGCCTCGCTGAAAAATTTTGCGACTTATCAGTCTTTTTAAAAAATTTTAAATTTTATATTTAATGTTATTTTTTTTTGTTACAAATTTGTGAAATAAAATGTTGTTTTCTGTTCTTTTTTATATTTATTTTTTTTTTTAAATTACATAGTAACATCGCAAATACAGTACGGAATATATTACACAGTCTTTGGATAGTTAAAATATTGTTGATTTGAAGCTGCATAGCTAGAGCGGATCTCTGAGCAAGATGGACTTTTTCATCAAGTTGCGTACTAATGGCTGAGAGTCGAAATGTCGAAGAACATTCCATTCGCACGTGTCTCATTTGGATTTCTTCTCATTTAGTTCTATTTTATTTTATTATTTTTTTAAATACATTTCCTGTTCTTTTTAAAATCTTTTCTTTTTTCGTTTATTTCTTTAAAGTTTTTCAATATAACAAAAATTACACAAAGTAAAAGTTACTTTTATTTTGTTAATTTATTGCTTATAATAAAGCGGTCGGTTTTTAAAGGTTTATTTTTAATGTTAGGAACAGAGAGGAAATTACGAGAAAAATGTCTTGGCCTTGGGCGAAGAGCTGGGTACATTTTTTCTCGTAATTTCCTCCGTTCCTAAAACCAAAAATAAATCTGTTGTTTTATTTAATTTGTCTTGACCTACTGCTGTCTTGACGAATTCGATGCAACTGACTTTATTAAAACGAATTTATACATTTTAATTTTTTAATACATTCTTTTTTCCTCGATTAATATTTTTAAAATTTTTCTCAATAATTGCACATGCCTATCTAACTTTAATCTTGAGAACCAAACAATGCCACTCCCATTGAACAGAATGGGAAAATGAATTTTTAAATTACAGAAAAACATACAACATCTTTGAGGAAAGCATGTCGCATCAAACGATGTTACTCAATAGAATAAAAAATGAATCAAGAATTAGGAATAGTCAATCGACAATCTTGTTTCGATAATGAAGCACACAACTGAAATCGTGTTTCAAAAAAAGGAATGAGCTTTAAAAATCGATGCCTTTTCGTTTTTTACAAAATTCAAAGAGAACCGAAAATAAAAGGGAGCAGGTTCGTTCGATTTTTTGTCGATCAAAAAAAGCCAAGAACCGATTTTAAAATTGAGGAGAAACGATATCAGAGGAAAATGACTTCTTTGAAAAGTTGGCTGAATCGCGACCACATTTACCACCTTCATTTCAAAGTCTACGGGGCTACAGGACACTGGAAAATCCTATCATCTTCGAAATGGAAACAATTCCTCTGTTCGCTTTACTTTTATTTAATGCACATCGCATTTTTCCTGCAAATAATGGCTCTGTTAATGGACGCTTACATCGTTCGGAAAGACTTGGGAAAAATCAGCACCAATTTATGTTCGACGCTACTATACGCAGGAACGTTCATCAAAATCGTCGTTTTCAACCTTAACAGATCCAAAGTGGAAAAACTCTGCGATCAACTGGAACATTATTTATACATGCCAAACGTGGGACTAAGCCAAAAAGACAAGGATATATACGACAAATGGGCTATATACATCGCCGAAGCATCCAGAGCTCTGTGGTTTATGGGTGTTTGCTTGTATATTGTTTGGTGCACTTTCCCGGTTTTGGATCCCGGAAACGAAGTGAGATATCCGATTCCGTTCCCCGTTCACATCTCCGAATCCCCGATCTATGAACTTATTTATTCGTATCATGTTCCGTTGGTGGCATCGGTTATTTTCAGCGTATTGACCTCCGATATGATTTTTATGGGATCGTAGCAAGGATTTGCGTCCAATATGAGATCATCGCTAAAAATATTTCGGAAATAAATGATTTGTATCCGGAGTTATACGAAGGTACGGAGATAGGATGGCAATATTCTAGAGGAACGATAGACTACGACGAGATGGATAAGGAAAGGAACGAAAAAATCAAAAAAATCATAAAAAAGAATGTGGTGTATCATAGAGCAATTTTAAAGTAAGTTTCGATTTCGATTTTTTTTTTTTCCGGGCAACCTAGCCCAAACTTTGACGAGGCTTAGTTCGGGCCCTTTCTAAATTGATTTAATGCCTGATCCTACTCGAAATTCTCACGCCCACAATTTGACTCGTCGCCATTTTTCGGTTAACGTTAAACCAGGGCTGAGCCCCTTTTGAAAAATGTGACCCCAAGTCCAGGATTTCCTGGACAGGACTTGCTCTTACTTGCTCTGCTGCTAATTTCATCTATTTCAGGGAAATAAAAGAAATCGATGAATTGTTCAGCATCCCTATAGCGGTTCAATTTATATGCGGAGGATCCATAATAGCTGTCATCGCTTACGGGATAATAACTGTAAGAACAAACACTGGCGGAACCTTATTAGATTAACGAGAAATTAATTTCACGACTGATTTCAGCAATCACAGAAACTGAGTTTGGAACAAATGCAACGGTTCTTTTATTTCGGATGCGCTTTGTTTGATATTTGGCTTTATTGTTATTTTGGATCGCAACTGGAAGTAAAGGTGAAATCGTGCTCCAAAGACTCCGGGGTGTTTCGCTTAAGCAAAATCTTTGCCCGTATTAAGAGACCGAAAATTTCAAAAATGTGATCCGTGAAGCCGATCAAACACTTCATCGACCTTTAATTTTGAGTGAAAAAGTTAAATGGATCTAAAATCTAAATTATAACCGTAAAAACTCCAACAGCAACAGCAATTTTTAAAGTCGATGTAGCCAAACAATAACAACAGAAAATCAAACATATCATTATTTGATGGTCATGAGAAGTCTTCTTTCCGCTCGATAAGTATTCTCAAATAAAAAAAAATTAGCAAATAAGTATTATTTCCGTAAACGAATATTTGTTTTTTCGCATTTTAACAAAGCATTCTGTTTGAGCGAAACAAATGTTTGTCTAGCAACGGTAAAAAAAAAAAGTTCGGTTCTTGTTAGGTACTAAATGTTAAGTTGGGTCTTGTGACGTCTAAATATTCGATTTAATAATATACTAAAAATTAGATAATTATACTAAGCTTTATTAATCATTACGAACGAGTGGTAATAATTACTATTTTCGGTATTGTCAACTCAATTGTTTAGACGTCACAGGACCCAACTCAACATTGAGTAGCAGGAACCGAACTTTTTTTTCTCCATGAAGTACTGCAGTACATAAACATCCACGCCTAGTAGCCTTACGTACATCAATGAAAAAATTCTCTTAGCGGATTCTCTTTAATGTCTCTTGGAGATTTTCTATAATGTATTCTTAGGCCTACTTTGTATTTAAAAAATGCCTTAAAGGCATGTCTACCGGTACAAGGTCTACCGTTGCAACAATTTTGTACCGTCTGGAATTACACATTTGACCATAAATAAATAATCGGCAAAATTATAAATGGTCAAAAAAGGACCAAGGCTTGGAGCATTTGTTATATAAGTTCTTGCAAATGTTGCAAACCATTTTTTCACTATTTGCATAAAATTTCCGTGCAAATGGTCATATCAACAAATTTTATTTCAGAGCAATGTATTTAAGGAAGCTTTATACGGCAACCCGTGGTATGAGATGAGATTGGAAATTAGAATACTATACATTATAATTTTTAGCAATCTACAGGGAAAACTGCGAATTCGAGGGGCTGGAATATTTCCGGCTACCCTCAAAACATATAAAAGCGTAAGACGAAAATTGGCTTCCAACATTTTTTTTTCAAAAAAATTACGTCCAATTTTTTTTTTCAGCTTTTGAAAATATCGTACGATCTGACAGCTATTTTAAGGCAGACAAGATCCAGAAAGTAATATCTGCGACTATTAATTGTAAGGGCACTAATATCACCTTTGAGAATTACATCTGAAACCCGGTATTTTTAGCAGTGAAAGGTTTATAATATCAAGACTTCTTTTTTTATTAGAAAAAAAAAGAAAAAGATTATTACAGTTAGTTTTGTAAAATTCCACAAAACTAATTATTGAGCCTGATCTCCAGTAGAAGAATCCCATCTTTTTGATCTTTTGAAGGTTGAAGATAAAATCTGGTCGAATGCTTCAACTTTTAGATTTCAGTGAGAGCACTGAACACTAACTATATTTTTTATTTTTAGGGCCTGGGTACAAAATTTACAAGAATAAAAGTGGATATTACAGATTGGAGCACGCCGGATATACTTACGCTTGCCACGCTAGGAAAAACCAAATCTCCTCTTCTGTAAGAAATTGGAGGTGCACAAAGCGACGTTTAAAATGCAATTCGAGGGCAATTCTGGATATTAAGAAGAGGACCCTTAAAATCAGGACGCCTCATAATCACGATCAAAATGGTGTAATTTACAAAGATTGACGAAGAATCTGATTTATTTTTAGTTTCAGTTTCACTTTTCAGTCGCCTGATTTTTTTCTTTCCTTTTTTTTTTATAGTTTGTTTCTTCAAGTTTTTTTCGATATGTATGGAAATATTGGAATTTATAATTAAATTTATTTAATTTTATTTAAAATTAATTTTAATTTTACTTTTAATATTAAGTTATTTTAAAATATTTTTACTGTTATTTCTTTTTTTCCTATTACTTTCTTTTCTTTTTCCTCAAATCCGTCAACCTTTCTTTTTTTTTTTGACGTTTGACGTAGGACTACGTCATACCCCGTAACCTGGAGATTTCTGTTTGTTTATTTGTTTATTTGTTTGTTTATTTGTTTGTTTATTTGTTTGTTTGTTTATTTGTTCGTTTGTTGGTTCGCACCTAAAAAATTATTTAATATTTTAATATTGTTTGTTTATTTGTTTGTTTATTTGTTCGTTTGTTGGTTCGCACCTAAAAAATTATTTAATATTTTAATATTAAATAATTAATATTTTAATATTAAAATTTTAACTTGGACAATTTTAAAAAATTTATGGTTAAAATATAGACCTAGTCAACATTTTAAATTTATATAATTTTTGAGAAAAAAGATCATTTTTACCAAAATTGATCATTTTTTTTATCTGGTACGGAAAAAACTTAAAATTTTATTAATTTTAATATTAATTTAAATTAATTAATACTTTTAGAAGCAGAAAAAATTTCAAAAACCTTAAAAATATATTGTAATATTAAATTAATTTATTAAAAAATATTAATTTTTGGTGCGAAAAGTGCAGTAATTTGATTAAAATTTTAATATTAAAATAGTAATTTACAAGAAAGAATTTAAAATTTTCGTATATTTTTAGAAAGTTTTCGTTAATTTTCGTCAAATTAATTCGAAAATTATGTTATTATTTATCTTATGGTATTAAATTATATTATTTAAAATGATAAAAAAAGATCAAAGTTATGGGGGAAATTACACCGAGACAAATTTTTAGAAAGTTTTTGTTAATTTTCGTGAATTTTTCTTTAATTCATCATTCATTTTTCTAAATTATCCGTTAATTTTTCTAATTAAAGGAAATCATGGATTTATCTTTTTGATATAAAAAAAATTCAATTTAATATTTTAAATTTTTCATTATTTTCGTTAGTTAAAAAAATTAACGGAAAATTGACGGATCATTTAAAAAATTAATGACAAATTAAAGAAAACTTTACGAAAATTTTTAAAGTTTTTTAAAATTTTGAAATCTTTTTAATTTTTCATTAATTTTTTAAAATTAACGAGATAAAATTTATGAGAGTAATATTAAAACAGTACCCCATAGACGTAGTCCTACGTAGGGATATGCTGCCATATCCCAGTATAATTTTTACTTTCAGAAACAGGATACCACTTCATCAGAACGAAAAGGGGCAGTACAAATTCGAGTTGTAAATCTTTCTTGTGGGTACATTGAATCTTTGACTGTCGTTATTTGGAGCCTAACTTGTCTTGTATTTTTATTTCTCTTCATTTCATTTATTTTTTTATTCCTAAAACTTATCGACGTTTTTTTCTTTCTTTCTTTCTTTTTCAGGAATTGGGTATAAAATTTATACGGACGAGCGTGGACGTTACCGAATGGACCATGGTGGATATACTTATTCTCGTCAGTTGAGGAAAAATCCAGGTTCCACTCCCTTTAGGTACTGGAGGTGCTTGAAGCAGCTACATTGTAATGCGAGAGTGATCCTACAAACTTCTGGAAAACTTTTAGTCACTTGCTCTCATAATCATGAGCCAAATGGCGTAGCTCACCTTTGAAAATTCAAATAGAGATTTGATTATTTTCCGTTTTGTATTTTATTTTTCAGTTAGTTTTTTTTCTCTTCTTTTCGTTTTCTTACTATTTTTGTTTTAAGTTTTTTCAGTACAACGAGAACTTTTTGAAAAAGTTTTTTTTACTGTTATAAATGAGAATTAAGGGTTAAAGTGCATTAAAAGGACTTGTGCTGAAGAATACATGTACAAAGCATTGTAATGTATCGTAGGTTTTAGCAAAGCTGTCTTCGGCCACATGCGGCATAGGGGATTTTTGGCAACATATTTTATAGGTTGATCGCCTGAAAGCCTTTCCGGTGTTACATAATCGTGGAATATAGGAGAATTAAATTTGGGCTTACTCAAGAATTGCTTAAGCAGAATTTTGCAATTTGTAACTTCCTTTTGATAACATAAAATTTAAGCTCTAGATCCTTCCTCAAAATCGATTATTTTGCTCTTAAATAAGAATTTACCAAACCCCATCCTTTGTCAGCAAAATCAAGTATCTCCAAAAAAACAATTCCTTGTAAAAAGGTTCAGCCAAGTTAATCTTGCAAAAAACCGAAATGCTTCTGCCCTTAAAAGTTCTGATATCAAAAAGGGCAGCCAAGTTCTTACCAAAAATAACCAAATGCTTCTGCCCTTAAAAGGTCTGATATCAAAAAGGGCAGCCAAGTTTTTTAACGACAGCTTTCATTTAAAATGCCGTTTTTCTACAAAATACATTAAAACTTGGCCGCTTTTTTTTATTTTTTATTTATTTATTTATTTATTTATTTTTTTTTTTTAATAATTGTAATAACTGACGAATCGTTTAAAATTCGCGTGAATTCTTTAAAGAAATGAACAGAGCTGTTGTGGGTCTCCAGGCGGTTGCTAATTTCATGCTTGTTATTTACTTGCTAAAACTTTGATTTTTTTTTAACATTTTGGAACTTGGAAATGAGAGCCTAATAATGAAAAAAGTGGTGTGCACACCCAGAGAAATCCATTGTAAATCCAACTTTTGTATGTCGAAATATGAATTACAGTAATTTATTATTCCTTTTACAATATTAAAAAGTTAATATTACTTTTACTCTTCAGCTTAGTGTAATATCGACTTTTACTATTGCAAATTTAAATTTATTATTGTTAAATTTACCACACTGTTGTGACTCGTATAGGTACGAACAGTATTATAGTTGACATTTTTTTTCTCAGTAATTTTATTACTTAGAGTAAATTGGAAAGAGTAATTGAAAAAATGGCAAGTTTTTTAACTTTGTTAAATAATACACGTCGTAATGACATTTTTGTAATGGCAAAGGGGGGGGGGCAAAAAAGCGGCCAAGTTTTAATGTATTTTGTAGAAAAACGGCATTTTAAATGAAAGCTGTCGTTAAAAAACTTGGCTGCCCTTTTTGATATCAGACCTTTTAAGGGCAGAAGCATTTGGTTATTTTTGGTAAGAACTTGGCTGCCCTTTTTGATATCAGAACTTTTAAGGGCAGAAGCATTTCGGTTTTTTGCAAGATTAACTTGGCTGAACCTTTTTACAAGGAATTGTTTTTTTGGAGATATCACGAGTTTTTGTAAAATTTTAACCTTTTTTACAAGTTGTTCCAAAATTTTTTACCTTTTAAGTTAAAATTATTTGTTAGCAATAATTTCTCACACTGAAATTTTTTTTCTGCTTCCAAAAAATGGATTTTGCAAAAAATAAGAACTAGCAAAAAACACGAAACTTGCAACACCGGGTCTGTTTAAAATTGAAATGACTGAATTCAATTTGTCTTCTCTACCGTAATTTGGGTATACATTGAAACTATGTGGGTTATATTGAATGAAACTGCACGTTTTTATTTAACAAATATTTGTTACTAGTGTCAGTCGTTGGCCATAGAAATAGCGTTGTAAAGCCTTTAGATGATCATTGCCATTTTTAATTTATAAAAACTTTCAAAAAAAAAATTTTAAATTGTACTTCATGCTTATCAATTTTAAATTCAATGTTTCGACTTGAGATGATTTTCATTTGAATAAAAAAAAGAAATATTCTACTACAAGCTACGTTTTTGGCCTTTTTATTGCTCTTCAGTTAGGTTACGGCATTCCTGCCGGTAATTTACAGTCAATTCAATGGGTTTTGTACTCCCAATCAATTATAAATGAAAAATAAAAGCGAAAAGAGAATAAAAAAGTCAATATTTTTCTCTAAAATCCAGGAAAACAAATGCCGTTCAATATAATCCAAGCATGTTGTTATACCGGAAGAGATAAAAAAGGCTCATGAAGATACGCAAATGTACCTGTTTTCTCCGCTTACAGTGGAATTATATTCTCGGTCATTAAGTAACAAATACCCCTATCATTTTTTAAATATTATTGAAACAAATCAGAGAAAACGTTCGTTCAATATATATCCAAATTACGGTATTAAATTCAGTAATTTTAATGCCTCAAAATGAAATAGTCTTAACTTTTTTTTTTTCAAAATTGTACCCCTAAAAACTTTAGACTTAATTGGTGACAGCCGCATGATGTTTTATTTCTACATATTAAAAAGCTAAAGATAAGTCGGTAAATAATAAAAAAATATAATATAAAGTCCAATAAAGCCTGATAAAGCCCAACTGAGAGAATTACACCCCCGCCTTTAAGCAGTTTTAGGTTTGTTGGAAAAATTAGAAGTAGTAATAGGTAATAATAATCAATGAAGAAAAAAAAAACGCCCTTTCAAAAAACAAAAAGTCCCCTTTCAAAAAAATGTACTCCAGGTATAAAAACACCTGCGACAATATAAAGGAATAAAGCAGAGGGTTCTTTGTAAAGTTCGTCGTCCTCACTACGAACATTTATTTTCGTTGAATGTTGAGGGTTATCTAATCTCGATACTGCAGGCGAATAAGAAAATCGGCTTTTCTCGGCCCCCCCTTAATATTTTTCGGGTTTTTGGACTTTTCCTGTTCTTTACTAATTAAGATCTATCACCATGCTGAGTTTCAAGTTTCTCCGTCAATTAGAAGTGCCCTAACGAGTTATGCTCTCTATATATATATATGATATATATATATATATATATATATCTGACGCTCAAAAACCGTAACTTTAGGCCCTAATATTTCGAAAACGGCAAAAGCTAGAAAGTTGCAAATTGGAACATAGAGTCAGAAGGCAAGCGGTAACAAGATAGTGAAATCAGAAAAAAATTACCTTTTTTATTTTCGGAGGTAGGGGGGTCTGAAATCGGCCGTATTATGCGTACGGTAAAGTAGGCACAGGTCGAGTGCCCCGGTGAGGCGTGAGGTTTTGTCGGTACCGTGTTAGGTTCGGGTGTTTGTATTTCGTTTTTTTTTTAACTTGGCTGGGGGGCACTCTGTGCCCCTCAATTTCAGAGACTTTTTTTTTCTTTTACATGTTTATGTAACACTTGAATAGTCGTTCCTTTAAAAATATTTTAAAATGTTCAGAGACGTTGATTCGAACCACTGACCTCACGCTTTGGCGACGTCTGCTTTCACAAACAGGTCATCTTGGCTCTGACGAAGGGATGCAAGTTAGGGTGGCCCTTTTTTTACGAAGTTTTTTTCTCTGAAATTAATGAATTTTTTTTTCAGATTGTGGATGTCGAATTTACCAGACTGAAAGGGGCTACTACAAATTGGAGCACAATGGATATGTTTATTCCCGTAATTTGATGTATAAGGACCATCCTTTTAGATATTGGAGATGCCATGCAAGTTGTAATGCAAAGGCGGTACTGAAAAGCGATAAATTGTTCGTAATCACCATCCCCCATAACCATGGTCCAAATGCTCGGTAACACGAAAAAAAAAAAAGATTCAGCAATAAGAATTATTGAATTGTTTAGTTTTATTTTATTGGATTGTTTAAATATAGAATATGACTGATTTTTTAGACTTGTATAATTTTTTTTATCTATTGTGAATTTCGGTACTGGTACTTAAGAAAATTTTGGAATCACGAAAATATTTCATAATTATGTGTTTTATAATCATGGACCGGATGACATGTCAACTAAAACAAAACTCAAATTTAAAAAAGTTTTAAAAAATAAAGAGATGGACCGAAGTAAATTCAAGTTACCTACTGCTTATATTTCGTTTACTTTGTAGGTTAAGGTAAAAGACTTTGGTTTTTTAATGGCAATATTATATATAAATTATATATAATTGCCATCCAAAATTGGCAAAAAATATAAATGAATTTAAAAAAAGTCGGCACAGAAATTTTGAATTTTACCGATTTTAAGTTTTTTGTAAAATTAAAACCCCTTCATTTTATACAAATCAAATAAGTCTATTAAAATTTCTTCCTGGCGGTATTACTTTATTTTCTTTTCTTTTTTTTAAAATTCTTTTTTCAGACGTTGAATACAGACTTTACATCTTGGCTGATTATGGTAGATACCGACTGGAGCACAAAGGATTCGCTTATTCCCGTTATTCGGCTTACAAGACACATCCTTTTGGAAGTTTGAAATGTTCGAAAAAAGATTGTGAGGCGAAGGCTGAACTAAAAGACGTAAAATCGTTTATAGTCAAAAAGCCTCATAACCATGATCCAGATGCTACACCCAAACCGCCAGTGGGATCCACAAGAATTTTCCGTCACAATTCTACTGGTCTATAATAATTGTATTGTAGCATATTGTGTTTCCACTAGTTTCGAACTAAGTTTTTTTCCAGATTTTTCTTTTTTCATTTTTTAAAAATTTTCTTTTAGCTACATTTTTTTTTTTCTTTTTTATGAATGTTAATGTAAAAAATAAAAATAACAGACATAATATTTGCGAAACCAAAATTACTTTTCTTTTTATTGTTTTTTGATAAAGCGCAATGAAAGCGTAATTCTAGCATCTTTCTCAGTGTCTACAAAGGTAAGGGTTTTCAAAAAGTCCACCCTTGTTGCTTGCCTAAGATTTCAACGTGGGACCTTCCCTCAAAATCTTGTACTGAATTTTTGGACTATTTACAAATGCGACTAATAGCTGCAATTTTGATTTTTTTATATCCGACGTTTTGGCTCTGATCTTACGGTATTTCTTTTTGAAATTCATAAAAGTAATTTATTTCTAGGTGCCAAATTTTCATTGTATCAGAATGAAACTGGTCATTTTCGATTGGAACACAAAGGATATATTTATGTTCGTCACGTGATGAATGGTGGTCGTCATCCTCTTAGAAACTGGAGGTGCCTGAAATACAGAATTTGCAAGGGGAGAGCAGTTTTGGAACATCCTAATTTCGTGGAAATGACAGTACCTCACAACCACAGTCCAAATTCGAATTCGTGGACTGCAACTCCATGGTCTAAAATCTAATGCAAGGCCATGCCCTACAATCCGAACAGTTCAACGATTCAGTGGAATGTAGAAAAGCAATCGAAGCTATAACTTATATCTATGAGTTTTAAAAAAAATCAGATCTAATTTATGTTTAAGTTGCTTTTTCTCGTTTATGCTGTAAAAATATTTGATTGTAAACGTGCTGTGCAATTCTTTAATAAATCACAGAGTACAAGGCTTTAATTTTTTTTAAATACCGTAGATTGGGGTGAAGTTGAAAAGGTGGGGTGAAGTTGAAAGGCCTGAAAAAGTCATTATCAGCACAAATTTTAGCATTATGACTATGCAGCGGAAAAGTAGAGAACATTTCTAGTTCACTTCATTGCATTTAGAGATAAGCAGACGATGCTTAATAGCATTTTTTAGGCCCTTCAACTTCACCCCAGCTTTCAACTTCACCCCAATCTACGGTACCTGGTCTTCAGTCCAATAAGAAGAATGACTTAAGTGAATAGAGAGAATCTGAAGGGACGCTTCTGATTTATGAAGATCTGAAGAGGTCAAAATTGTGTACATGTAACACTTTGGTCCCACAATGTATATCGTTTTATCTTTCCCATTTAAATTTGTATTCGCTGAATTTTTTAGGTCAAAACTACTTATTTTTTTTATTTTACTTATTCTGCTTTATTTTTTTTTAACCCTTCGAAATTAATTGTTTTATTTTCAGATACAAACTACAGCATTTACAAAAAGGATAATGGGAGGTATCGATTGGAAATGGATGGATACACTTTTTCCCCGCATGGATTTAAAAAAAGGGAAAACGGCGAAAGTCAATTAAAATATTGGAAGTGCCTGCATAGACAAAATAAGGTTCAGTGTACGGGAAGGCTTTTATTAAAAAGTCCACGATTACTTATAATGACAAAACCCCACAATCATGCTCCCAATAAGCGTGTCTAAATTTTTATGTATTTTTAGTATTTGTAGCCGCCCAGTTTATTTAGAAAATTTTTGTAGTTTATTTTTTTGTACTCATCAATGTAACTTATGAATTTTTTATACTACTATTATTAATCCTACTGTTATAGTATATTCCCTTTATTTTTAATTTTTAATTTTTTTTTTCTTTTTTTTTTTAAATTTTACTTTAAGAGGAGGCTTCAGATATTTATTTAAATATACCAAAATAAATTTCCATGGCTTAGAACTTTTTTTTGGAGATACAAATTAGAGATCTGGCTTCGTGGCGAACTTCATAGTGATACTGGCATCTTTCCTTCAAAATTTCAGATTCTCAGGTTGTAAAGAAACTCCGGAAAACGCTTTGGAAAATATATTCCCGACATTTATTTTTGAAAACGTTTTCCGGAGTTTCTTTACAACCTGAGAATCTGAAATTTTGAAAGAAAGATGCCAGTATGAATATAAAGTTCGCTACGAAGCCAGATTTTTAATTTGCATCTCCAAAAAAAAGTTTTAGGCCAGGGAAATTTATTTTGGTATATTTAAATAAATATCTGAAGCCTTCCCTTAAAGTTTAAAATTTGTAGTTTTTTAAAGTACTTATATTTTCGAAACCTGTTTTCAAATTTATTTGAGAATAAATAACCATGTTTTGTTTGAACCGATTTTCAGTTTTTTTAAAAAAATTTCTCTTTATTTTGAACTAGCTGCTGCTGTCACCTTGGAAATTTGAAAACTGACTGTGCGAGCAGCCAGCCGTAGAACAGTGTGTGGCAGCCAATTTTTTTGTTTGTCACTAACCTGATTATTCTGTATATTTCAGAAGACTATCACTTGTACACAGCTCCTAATGGGCGACCTCGGTTGCAACATAAAGGATACACCTATCATGTAGATTTCCAGGGAAAAGACAGCTGGTGCAAATATTGGAGATGTAAAAGAAATCGATCGGGAAACTGCAAAGGAAGGGCTAAATTGGATATCAATGCCAAAATTTTAATGTTAACAATTCCACATAATCATGATCCTGAAAGTTTTCAATAAAAATAATTTTTTGCGTATATTTATGGACTTTTGACCCCAAATATCAGTTTATGCTAGGTGTCCATTAGAGTAATTGATGAGGTACATCATGTAACGGATTACAGCACCGAAAGTGCATGCAAATCTTTATCTGAACTTTCTAGGGAAATAACGAACATCATAATTTGAAACTACCATCATAGACATCCACATATGACGGCATTTATTTCCTTCGAAGGCTAAGGATAAAGAATAGTCAGCACTTTCTGTACCATAATCAATTAATTGGCTTATTAAAGGGACTCAAATATGACTAAAACCATTGCTTATGTAATGCTAAAACACCCCCGTAAGCCTAAATATGTGATATTCTCAGATTTTAACGACATTAGTTTCTTTGTTCCGTCACTAATTATAATTTTTTTCCAGTGGGAGCAAATTACATTATCTCACGAACTGAAAACGGAAGTTTCCGACTTCACCACAAGGGATATTTATATCACTCTCACGCCGACAAAAAATACCACCTCAAATACTGGCGATGCTCTTTGTATCAAAAATCGGATGTCAAACAGTGCAAAGGAAGAGCTATTTTAAAAGCGCCGAATTTTCTTCTGGTAACCGTTCCGCATAATCACGAACCCTATTCGTCGCATTATCAGGATGAAGAAAAACAAAATTGCGAAATGAATCTATTTATTTCACCAGACTTTTAACTGCTTGGGGATGCATACGAATTATGTGTGACTTAAGGTGGTGCTTTAATTTGCATTTGTACCCGCAAAAAAAGCATTTGAATTTAGGCGGTAGGCCGCATTCCCATTTCAAATGAGATTGTAAGGCGTGTTTCCGAACGTAACTGTTCCCGCATTTGTGACATTTGAAAGCTTTCGGAGGGCCGTAATAAGCCAGAGCAGATAGGTCACTAAGATCGGAAAATTCGTCTGGATAACCTAAAAAGAAAAAGAAAAATTGTTTTCCGATTAGAATTATCGGACGGTCACGTCCTATAAATAAAATACCTTAAATAAGCCCTGAAGGATCAGAAACTTGTCAAATGCTTACAGTCAATTGTGCGACTATCAGTCGGAAATTTATAGTAGTATATTGTCTTTTCTATCATTCTGTCAGCTGATTCAGATTATACTTAGACCTCACCAAAATGGCGTCTTAAAGACTTACTCTACTGGTAAGGCCACGCCATAAACCAGCAACTAGCATTTTGTTTCGTGGAATTTGAAAACTTTCAAGAAATAGGACCTCCATCTTACCCTACAATTATCTGTAATTCATACTTTTCTTTTATCGGAAAAGGGTGGAAAAAAGAGAAACAAATTTTCCGTAAATTTTGATATTTTATTTCTCGTGATTTGGTTTCGAAAAATGCATCCGAAGGATATGGGATTTCAAATTATGTTTTAATTTGCAAGTGTAGCTGCAGCTGGTGCACTTGAATCTTGGAGGTTGGCCGCATTCCCATTTTAAATGAGATCGCAACCCTTTGACATGAACATATCTGTTACCGCATTTGTGGCAGGCGAATGCTTTCTCTATATTTTTCAACTTTGTGGTTTTTCTCGAAGAAAACATGTTTTCGAAATGAAGGAAATCTTCTGAAATGAAAAACGAAAAGAAAAATTATTATGTACTGATTCTTTTAAAAGAAATACAAAAGCAAGAATATAAATACATAAATACGTAAACAAGTAAATAAATAAATAAATGGTATCTCAAAATAAGACCCATTAATACCCGTAAAAATTTGACTGTAAGAAGACAGCTTTAATAATACAAACATTATACTTTAAAGATTATTCTTACAAAATGTTTATGGAGTTCATCGCATTCGAAGGAAAAAGAAATTGTATTTAATTCTATGATTTATTGTATTACTTAATTTCTCTAACAAATAAAATTGATTGATTGATGTGATTGGTTGATGATTGGTTCATTGATTAAAATAATTAGAATTAAAAATTGAACTTTCTAGTCAATACTTCTAGTTGTTTTTGAGCCGTCAAAGCCTGACGGCTCACTCGTATTTGATTTATTATTATATGTTGTAACTCAGGTGGTACGCAAGATTGGACCATTTCGCGGACTTCCCTAAAATAAAGAAAATTAAAAAGAATTGATTAGTTTTTTTTATGCTGAATGCTATTCTGTCCTGATCTTAGAAAGTCCTGCATGATTTTAAAGCCGGCATTACCGCAGCTAGTGAACTAGCTCGTCCTTAGCATTTAGCATATGAACTACCTCCCGGTAAACCGGTGGTTTATAATCTAAACAAGGGATATAAAACCTGCGAGTAATACTGGCTTTCAGTTGTTTTGACAACTCATATTCCTTATTGGCTATGTATCATTTTGTAACAACATAAATTACTTACGAGTCACTTCTGCTTAAATCGCACACTCCCAATTTACGTAAGTAATGCTCTAACTGGTACTGTTTAGCAAAATCCATCGGTAGCTCATGGCAGTGCTCATCCCTTATTTTTATCTCAAACCCTTGCGTAAAATTCAGCTGCAATGACAAAAAAAAAAAATTTTTTAATAAAAATTGTTTGCTGCCGTTATTTTTTTCCACCCACTCCAGCCTTTTCGTACACCAATTACGTAAGCACATTTAAAGGGGGTAAAGAAGGGGGTCCGAAGAATTACAACGTTTGCTTGTGAAAGGAAGAGAGAGGTCTCAAAAATTTTTAATTCTGTACTTCAGTGCAGAACTAGACCTAGTCTATTCGAGGTTTGCAACTTATTATTTCAACCCGACCAACTTTATTATTTAAACCCGACTTTACAAAAGATATACAGGCTCAACAATTGGCAGTGCTGATTTTATGCCTTCTGTTAGCAAGTTTATTTTGTTAACAAAGCAGAAAAGTTAACTCGCAGAAGACTTTAATTTGAGTTGGTAACGCTTGTATATGCTTTGTAAAGTCAAGTTTGAAATAAAAAGTTGGAATTCGTGACAGGACTTTGTCTATAGTTCTGCACTGAAGTACAGAATTATTAGGAGGGCCTGTAAAATCTTAGTCTTGTTGTCACCAGGAGGGAATCCAAAACTATCGAAAAAACGTTAAGGCAATATGTGTACACTGCCCTGTAAAGGAGAATCAACCTATCGCACATCTCTGGGATGGCCATGTTTTTTTATAGGCTAAACATAAACAAACATGTCCATCCTAGAGATATGCGATTGGTCGATTCCCCATTTCAGGGCAGTACAGCCTCTTATGACATATATTTTCAATGCTTACATAAGCCTTCGATTTGCATCCTCTTGTATGTTTAAACCAGCAAATCCAGTATTCTCTTTTGCTAGTTCTCATGTGCTTTTTATATAAGTGCCCTTGATATAACATCGCTTGGAATCCTTTAAGCGTCGTTAAGAGTTTCACCTCCGACGAGTACAAATCTGTAATAGAACAAATAAGTAATGTTAGTTAAAAATGCTTTAATTACAAACAGAAGAGTACTTACTGCCCAGCTCTAAATTCATGTAAATTCGTCGAACTGAATGTAAAATTTCCAGAATCACAGTTTATTCGTCCGATAAAAGTAGGACTTCTACCTTGTGATTTTTTTTAAATGTAGGAAATTGAATGAAGTATACAGTAAACATTTCGGAAGATCCTTTTCATGGCTTGCCAGGCGCTGTAACCAGCTTAAGGAGTAAGGGACCGTCTAAGTATTACATAAGCATTTTCAAGGTTATTCTTGACCCCATCCGCTCCCTTTGTAAATACTTAGCTTACGCCGAACATGGTTAATTCCGACCCCCCCCCCCTCTTCCCCCACCAAGATGCTCACTTAATGCCTAAATGGCCCCTAATCAATCAAAGCAGCCTATTTTTTCAAATTGTGAATTTTGATTAGCAGCCGCCAAGGATGTCCAGTAGATTTTATTAGAAATATGTACGTGAATGACGTAGGAAATACAGTATTTGGTTTTGATGGTTGAGGACTTAAGGGCGTGTTTGCAAATATAAGCATATGCCAAATTAATTGCCAAAAAAAAATTTTTTTATAAAAGCAAAAGATAGTTGACGCACTTTGATATTGATCCCACTATCTTTTTTTTATTATAAAGATTGTCTAAGTTCGTTCTTGTCGATACCTTAGACGTTTTCTTTGGCACTGGTATACGGGCCAATACTGGCCAAATAAAGAATTTCCTTTTCAAAGTCGTCTTTTTGTACACCGCATGGCATCTGATTGCAAGTCGTACTTTTTTTTACAGATTTGGCCAGACTTGCGCTCTGGTGCTAAAAGGTGTAACTACGAAAAAAGAAAATCCCCATTAAAGTGTTCAGTAATAAATCAATCGAATTGGTAGATTTACGAACTAAAAAATCAATTTATAAAAACTAAGTGGAGAAAAAATTGATTGGAAGCTGGATTCGAACCAACGAAAACTCACACATCCTTGAACCCCAGTTCGTGGGAGAACGCCTACGGCGTAAAAACGTAAACCGGCTTACGTCCTTCCGGCGTAGGTTTGATTCACCTAGATATCTCGAACGAAAATCGAATGTCGAAATGACCTACTTCGTTCATATGAGTTAATATCAATGAAACGAATCATTTAAGTAAAGTAAAATGCAGTTGGATGCGTAGGATTGGAATGGCCGAGCGGTTAAGGCGTTCTCCTACGAATTGGGGTTCAAGGATGTGTGAGTCCTCGTTGGTTCAAATCCAGCTTCCAATCAATTTTTTCTCTATTTAGTTTTTATAAATTTAGTTATATCCTACCTGAGGAATAGAGAATGGATTGTTTGAAAACTAAAATAATCAATCCATTTTATAAAAAAATTAAAAAATGTAACTTTTTTTTTCGGTTTTAATGAAACTACAAATACTCATTCATTTTTTCTACTAAGCATAATTTCACGGGAGCAAAATTTTTATTTTTTTTCACTGCCAACTCTTGAAATTTCGTTTGATGGGTCGATTGCAAATGTCGGCATAAATTCATTTCATAATGTACGTTTTTGTATCTTAATTTCCTGCCGCAAACGTTGCATTGTGCCATTTGTCCGAAATCCGTCAGAGAAAAATAATTCCAAATTGGACGCCGACTTGAACCTGGAAAAAAAAGATTATAATTTGATATTAAATCATTACGTTTGATCTTTAATTTGGTATAATTCGTATAAATAAAAAAATAAAATAAAAATAAAAACATACTAATATAACTGTAAAAATGTTTTGTTAAACGATTGCGCCGTGATTTACAAAATCAGCCATTAAAGGATAATATTTCTTTTGTAAATTTGTTTTTTTCAAAATGTAATCTGCGTAAAATGCTTCATGCCGTTTCAAGTGCCGTGCCACGGAGGTCATGTACGATGGTTGCTTATACGCCATTAATATTCCGCATATTTTGCATTTGACTTCTTTTTCGAATAATTCGAAATAGTCAAATAAAGGATTCCTATGCGAGCGAAATTCTGGAACGAAGTAGAAATTTATGTTGAGGATGTTTTTAGATATTAGGTCGTAAAAAAATATATACTTTTTTTTAAATTTGGCTTTGGCTTTAGGCGTTGGTTACATTACTCGAAAATTTTTGTTCGAGGAGTTTCAAAAATTTTTTCTCGATGAAAGTGTTTACACTTTTCGAACATGTTCGAAAAGTTTCGATGATGTTCGAAATGTTTGATGATGTTTGACGTTATTTTTGGGGTGGTATTATATTAATATGGGTACTCGGCCGATGATACATGTATTTTCCCATTATTTAAAAAATATAATACAACCCCAAAAATAACGTCAAACATCATCAAACATTTCGAACAACACCGAAACTTTTCAAACATGTTCGAAAAGTGTAAACACTTTCATCGAGAAAAAATTTTTGAAACTCTTCGAACAAAAATTTTCGTGTAATGTAAACAACGCCTTACAGTGCTGTGAGGAATATTTTCCACAGTAAACATGCCAAAAGTTTGTCAAATGCCCAAATTTTCTCACACTTTAAAAATTAGTTAAAATTTGTGAAGTTTACTGGGAAAATGATTTTTCTATGATAAAATTTAAAAGAAAATCCGCTTTAAAGAGAGCTTAATTTTTGTAATCAGAAAAGCGCTCCACGAAATTAAATCCATAAAAACTCTGTTTTAAAAAGACAGCTTACGTAAATATGGTTTTTATGTTTAGAGCGTTCTTCTTACAAAAAAAATTAAAGACTTCATCCAATTTCTTTAACAGGTTATACATTTTTTCAGTTCAATTGTTTTAAATTTACAGCTATTTATCCATATATAATTGGGTTACATTGCCAAAAGGATAGGCACTAAAGATAAGTCCAAAATTATTTGTTCAAATAGTAAAAAAAAAACTTTTTGAGTATATTGTTCGTCCTTAATAGATATGGTAAAATACTATCATCTAAATTTGTACAATTGTTATAAATTCTACACGTCAATCTTTTAAAAACGAAAAAAGAAATTAAAATAAATAAAATAAATAAAAACATTAAAACACACAACCTAAATTGGCATAATAAAATTTAGTTAATATCAGAATGGCAAATAAATTAACACGAAAAAACGTCTTAAAAAAAGTATTTCAAGAAATTTATATGTAGCTTTATGGAAGATATGATCGGTTAGTACGCGAGCTTACAAATATCTAAGTCTGTACGATTCATTCTAAAAAATCTTAAAGAAGAATTTAACTTTAATTCCGGTTTGGCGAATACAATTATAAGCTAATTTAGTTCACCATGTATTTTAATATGAGTAGTACAGTCTTCTTACGATTAAGGAACCTCACTAAGAGGCCAAATAAGCATGTTTAGGGAAAAGGGGGTCTTCAAAATTGTTATTTTTTCTGTGAAGGAGAGGGTAGGAGTCAAAAAGTATATGCTTACATAAGCTGATCTAACGAATAAAAAAAAACTTTAGAACTTTTAACCGGAAATGGTCAAAATTACAATATACTTAATACGTCCATGGCCCTTAATACATCATTTCTACGCCTTAGAAAAGTCTTTAAAAATTATTTTGTAAGAAGACAACTTTTATGATATGAGCAATGAATGTGTTTGGAAAAAAGTTCTTGCAAAAAAATTTTTAAAGACTTGTTCTAGTGCTATCAGTGGCACAACTTTAAAAAATTAAGTTATCCATAAATGAAAATATAAATTAGTTTTAAATGTTTTGACTAGAGTAATGTCTATGTTTACTTTATTTAGAAAAACTAGGATAAGACTAAATTTCAGTGGATTTTGACGAAACCAAGATGGCGCAAGGCGTCTCTAGAATTGCTCCGGGTACAAAATAAATTTCAAAAGCTCTGTATTAGAGAGCTAGGCATTCAGAGATGAAACCAACATGGCTCATTTTTTGGTCTCTTCCTTGACTGAAACTTAGTTATATTTTAGTTGTTCACACTTTGTTTCACTTATGCCAAAGCTTTGGCATTGATAAAATTATTAAACGACCGTAATACATATGGCACATAAAAAAATACTGTAAAAATAGGATTGTTGTATCTACTTTAAGATCGTTTTTTAGAAAAAGATTTCAACAAAAAAAAGAATAATAATAATAATGGCGGAAGACTCTGTCGCCATATTTGCTCGAATTTCACATTTAAGAATACTACTTGTTTATTGCCTCTTATTTAAGCCGTTCAAGCATCATTTCCTCATTGAGAACGGCATTAAAAATCTTTGATACTGAATATTTTTCTCAAGTTGATGCTCCTCTTTTTTCATACAGTATTCCTGATATTCCTCCTCGTGTCCGGGACGGTTTTTCAAATGGTAAATCAAACCCGTGACGTAAGAAGAGCTTTTAAACGCTAGCATAACCCTACATACGTTGCACTCTGCCGAACCGTTTTCGATTGTGTAATATTTTAGCACCGGATGTTGCTCTCTTTCTTTTTCTAACAAATCTTTAAAAACTGCTGAAACAAAAAAGAGAAGAAAAAAAATGGAAATCAGTAACAGAATTCGGTACAAATTTAAACCAAGTTAGGTTATGTTATTAAAAAAATTATTTATATTTTTAAAAGAAATGAATTTAATTTAATTATTTGTGACATAATCGTTGTAAATCGTATAACCGGTGGGGATTTTTGACACGTAATCGTTCATTATTGAAGTTAACTTTTCTGTTCTTAAATTTTTGTACACTTTGTACACGTCTAGATGATCTGGTTTTTTGAGGTGTTTGAGAAGTGAGCTACCGTATCGTCTGTGATCTTTGTAGGTGAGAGAGAGAGAGCATGTGTTGCATGTTGCTTTTCCATCTGAGATCATGAAAAATTGAAAGAGTGGGTTGTCTAACGTGCTTAATCTCATCGAGGAAAAAGGATCTGTAAGAGATAAATTTTTAAAGATTAAAACTGGAAACGAAGGAAATTATTATTATTCTGCACCTCAGAGATTTATAAAAATTTTGTTATAAGAAGAATGCTCTATGGATGGTAACAATATCTTGAAAGCAGTCTTCTTACAAAGAAAACGTTTTGGACTTGGTCCAGATTTTTCCTGAGGTGTAGCATTATTAACAGAAGAACTTGACCAAGCCATAAGAAATTCTTTCGGAGCATGGTAACTATAGCATGAAACGTGTCTTCTTGCAACGAAGATTCTTATGGACTTGGAGGAATCCTTTTTTAATATCCAGATTTGTATTTTTTTTTTTCCAGAGGGCTTATTAATTGAAACTAATTTTTAATCGTTTTCAAAACAAAATCTTTATTTTGGATCACATTATTTTTAAAAACAAAAATGAAAAAAAATACTGAATGTACTACCGAAAATGTTTCGTGCTTATTCCCTATGAAAATCTCTTTCAAGGGCTTTATTTATTTATTTTTTTACAGAGATTATTTATCTTCCGTTAATACCTCCAAAGGGCTTGACATGAAAATTTGAAAAAAATTCATAATATCAAAGACAAAAAAATGAAATATAAATGAAATAAAATAAAATAATACAATTCGATGTTGAACGATCTTGAACTCTGAAGACAGGAACACTATTTTTAGATTCTGCAATACATTTTGCTACTACACTCATTGCCATGTCAGTTACATAAACTTAATTTCAGACCCAATGAAAATGTAATTTATGGACTACCCCTTAAGAACTTAAAAACTTATTCTTACTCCAGAACAAAAATGGGAGTCATAAAAGTAGCCTGAAAATAGCAAATTGAATACCGCTACTACGAGTACTCTGCAATATCCGAATTGGCAAAGCAGCTCAACTAAATATTAACATCTTAGAGAGTTCGCATCGAAAAGTTTTGAGATCTTTCGTTAAGCAAATCCTTGACACTTATAATAATGTTTAATAAGCATCCTCGAATCTAATTCCAAACAATCCTCCAACTCTAATTTAAGATTACAAATTTTACAAAAAGCATGCAATCGTTGAACATTAAAAAACTTATAAATCACTGGATTCGTAAATTCCCTCACCGCTTGAACGAAGCAACCTGAAACAAAAAAATAAAAGAAATATCAGTAAAAGTTTGATAATTTTTTATCTACAAAAATAATACTCTTACCCCAAAACAAATTTTCTATTTACACTTTTTAAAAAAAATCTACTTAATTATTGGCAACTGCGGCCCTTTAAACAAACTGCTTAATTGTCTAAACATAAGGCGCTCTCTTTTCTTAGCGATTTCGTTTTTCAATCTCGTGTAAGATCGATATGATTCGTCGTGGCCGACGACATTTTTCAAATGCTTAACCAATCCGGTCGCATAAGCCGAAGTTTTATAAGCTAATATCGTTTTGCAAATTCTGCACATGGCTTTTTGCTCCTGTATTAGAAAAAAACTATGGATCGGATTTTCCTCGATTCTTTTCCCCGGATCGATACCTAAAAAAACGGTATTTAATAAATAAAAAAAAGAAAATACAAAACGGATACGTAGTACGATGCCGGTGCTTCGAATCTAGTGCATTTTTTCTAGGACATTTTTTTCAACCCCAACCCGCTCGTGTGTGCGGTTAGCCCGACCTGTAGCTCATCCTATAAAGTCCGGAAATAAAAAAAAATTAAAATTCCTGGAAATTTTACAAATCTACTCGGGCTTAGTATTCTTTTAACGAAATTCTACATATATTAAAGAAACCCCAAAATAAAAATATTTTCTGTAAAAAGTAACATAATTCACTAATAAAAAAATGTCTACATATGTTTTCTGAGAAACGATTATCGTCTTTTGTCAACATAAAAAAGTTTACAACACTTTTAACATTAAAAATGTTAGACTTTTTTAAGGCTGTTTACATAAAACATTTCACCGTGTCTAATTTATATTGGTTAAATTTTTTCTCATCTCAATGAACAAATTCCATTGTTGTTTCCTTAAGTGGGCTTTCTGGATTAAATATTGTTTGTACTGAAGGGGATGTCCGCACACTTTCCCCGCCAGGTGGTTAATTAACGTGGTTAATCGATTGTTGTCGGTGTAGAGGAAAATCTTATGGCAAACGAGGCACTGCGCTTGATTCCTTGTCCTGTCTTTCGTGAAATAATTCCAAATTGGATTTCTGAATTTCGGAGCAACACTTTGATTCAACTCTGTGAATAGAAATAAAAAATATTATTCGCAATTATAATTTTTTTTATGCTAAATTTTGTGGTACAAATTTTACCTAATTAGTATGATTAATTCCATTTTCTTTTTAACATTTAATGCACTGTATAAAAATTTTGTTAAAATTAAACCATGATTTTTATGAGAAAAGTCTTTTTAAATGCAGAATTTTAATGTTAGTATTTGCGAATTTGCTAAATTTTGACGTGAATGCGTCTTGTAAATCGGGAGATATAGAGCCTTTTTGCACAAAAAAATTTTTATATGCCAAATTGTAATAGTCCAATTTGGGCTCACATCCACCTAAAGCCCTTAACAAGACGCATCCACGTAGCCCATGTGGTCATGCATCGATTCAGCCCATTCCCTATTTTTTATTTTAACGGTCTAAAGTTTGCATCCGAGCTCTCATAAAACATATATATAAAATTTTTTAATAACAATTTTTATTTCAAAATAATAAAAATAAAATAACTTTTTTTTTTTTAGTAATTTCAATTAGAATTAACAAATTTTTCGTCGGAATCATTATTTTTGGACAAACTGCTTCGAATGCAATTAAATTGTAATCTTTGCTTAATGCTTATTATTTGGTTTCGTTTCTCTATGTAATTCTTCAGTTCTTCGTTATGTTTCCTATCTAAATGTCGGATTAAATTGAAAGACCTAGTGTGGTTTTTGAACGAAAACTTCCTCCCGCACAAATTACAAATCGTCATCGTTGACGGATTCATAGGATCTCCGGTAATCACAGTGTCAAAATAATCCCAGATAGGATTGTTTTTGCCCCAGCCCAATCCGCGCCAAACACCACCTGCAAGCAAATAATAAACAAATTATGCGTTAGTGCAAAAATAATTTCGGGAAAGTATAAAAATTTTGAAAATTTACCATTTATTTGTAAAGAAAAAAAAAAACTTTTTTCGATTTTAATTTTTAAAAAAATATATTTATTTTTTTACTAATGATTTTTTAAATTTCGGTAAATTGCAAATGACTCCTGATGACGTCTTTTTAAATGACTAAGAAGATTTGATGTTGAGGTTTGGCCGATTATGAAACGAATTTTACGCCTACAATTTTTACAAACTGCGCACTGCATTTTGTCATCGAATTCGAAAAATACATAAGCCGGACTATCCTTTCGATAGAGTAATCCTTTAACACCTAAAACTATAACGATTAATAAATTTTCTTGTTTAAGAGCTGATTTTGTCGAAAAAGTTAATCATTAAAAATTTGGCACGTTAAAGCTTAAAAATAAAAGAACGTGGGTCGATAAGGCCGATTTTTGGGCTGTTAAAAAAAATTTTTTTTTTAATGTTAAAAGGTAGTTTCATATGAGGTTAATAAGGGGTCATAAGTGGCACTGAGATGCGCGCATGTTATGGCCATTTTTTTAAATTTATTCACTTTTCGCTGTTGCGAACATGACAGTCGGAAATCTTCCAGTGGCAGACAAATAGTAGCCATGAAGGCCAATTTACTGCACCATATTAAGGTTGCGACCGGCGTGTTCACACATGCTTAATTCTCATGGTTTTTAGGCCTCATGAAGAAGCCGTTGAATGGCCCTAATTTCCTTTTCACACGAGCTTTCTAATGTTGAAAGCTTACTTAATTCACCATTTCCAACTTAAGCACATATGTGCGCCATTGTAAAATGAAGGAAATTGAATTTCAGATGGCTGATTTATAATGTTTACACTCTGTTTTAACCGTATTTTTCATTAATATTACATGCCTAACGTTTAAATGGATCAGATGCATTATTGTGCGAATATATATTTTGATCTCATTAATCAGTAAAACATGAATAAAAGGTCAGCGATTTATTTATCAACTACTTGTTTTCGAGAACATTTTTAAAAAGTGTTCTTCCGAAAAGGCGCGAAACAAGTTTTTTTTTTTAAAATGTTCTCGAAAACAAGTAGTTGATAAATAAATCGCTGACCTTTTATTCATGTTTTACTGATTAATGAGATCAAAATATATATTCGCACAATAATGCATCTGATCCATTTAAACGTTAGGCATGTAATATTAATGAAAAATACGGTTAAAACAGAGTATAAACATTATAAATCAGCCATCTGAAATTCAATTTCCTTCATTTTACAATGGCGCACATATGTGCTTAAGTTGGAAATGGTGAATTAAGTAAGCTTTCAACATTAGAAAGCTCGTGTGAAAAGGAAATTAGGGACATTCAACGGCTTCTTCATGAGGCCTAAAAACCATGCGAATTAAGCATGTGTGAACACGCCGGTCGCAACCTTAATATGGTGCAGTAAATTGGCCTTCATGGCTACTATTTGTCTGCCACTGGAAGATTTCCGACTGTCATGTTCACAACAGCGAAAAGTGAATAAATTTAAAAAAATGGCCCTAGCATGCGCGCAACTCAGTGCCACTTATGACCCCTTATTAACCTCATATGAAACTACCTTTTAACATAAAAATTTTTTTTTTTTTTAACAGCCCAAAAATCGGCCTTATCGACCCACGTTCTTTAAAAAAAGTTACAGATTTTTGTTTAAGAATATAGCAGTTTTATTGCTTTTGACATTATTTAATTCTCGTACCTCATAAAGTCTATTAAATGCCTAAAAGTTTTGCTGTAAGAAGAACACTCTAAACATGCTCAGCATATCGTAAAAGCTGTTTTCTTACAAGAAAACATATCTGTGGCTTAGAGCATTTTAAGAGGTACCGTACAGTGAGGTATTGATGCAGAGTATACTTTCTTGGACATAATTCAAAAGTTGTTACTTGAGCTAAATTTTACAACGTTCAATTTAGCTGGATTTCATATTTTTAGGTTTTCTTTAGCATAGTGCTCCTGAACCAAATACTTACAATTGAATTCATGGCTTTTGTCAATTACAAATGAAATTCGATTCATTTTACAAATTATTTGTTTTTACTTTATTCAATCGGTATATTTTATTTAAATTTTGTACAAAATTTGCGATATGCAGTAAGCCTGTTGCATATTTTAGTTTTCCACAAATGACTAAATCTTGAAATTTTAAAGTAAAAAATGTAAGACTAATTGATATTAGCTTTTAAACCATATTCGATATTGCGGCTTCAGTCCTGAACATGAAGTCGGTTTTGTTCCCTCGCAGGGTACAATATTTTTGAAATGATTCCTTGTGACGTCTTTTCACGTGACTAATTAAATTAGAAGTCCTGGTCACTCCCATTGTAAATTTAACAGGGTATAAACATTCTTTACAGTACGCTAAATGTTCGTCTTGATTAATATCGAAAAAAACAAAGATTGGACTATCCATCCTACTAAGTGTGTGTTCCAGTATACCTAGAAAATAAAAAATTAAAAAACTAAGATTATGATTAAAATTTTGAGTTCAATTTTTTTTGACCTGCAGAGCACTCTAAGTTAGTTCGACGCCATATTTAAATTAGGTGCGAAATTAGCTAGACAGAGGGCTCTGCATGTCATCGAAATATACAACAACGGTTGAGACAGGGTGTTTGGTTGACAGGGTCTTTTACATATTACGTCAGCATTTCGAGGGGAGGGGGGAATATATAGCGAAAATTATGCTGATGTGGCCTCACTCCAGTACTCAGTTTCTTTAAAGGCAAGCCTATTTAGAAGGGGTCGAAAATTGCCCAAATGTTATACGAACAAGGTGCATTTTGATTCAGCCAAGGGCAACGGAATCAAAAGTTTCCAAAATTTTGCTGACATAATATTTGGTATGGCATCTTGGAAGACAGTTAGGAAAGTCATGGAATGATTCAATGGAAATTAAAATGTGTTTAACGATTTTATTGAGATGATAATACTTATAGATTTAAGGAGGTCGATTAATTACGGGACTAGATCAGTTAGGAACATTGATAATTTTGACCTCATATGCTTCATCCATTCTTCTTTTTCGTCCATTATTATCCGATAATAATCCGGATGCCTTTTCATATGAGAGTACAAAGATGAACAACTGTAACCTTTTTTCATTTTTAAGGTCTTTGAGCAAATTTTACAACGTGCGTATTCTTCGCTTCGATTCAGATCGTAATAATCCCAGATTGGGGCTTGTCTGGAAAAACAACCTGAAAAGCAATATTATTAATGTGTTAGTAATGAGGAAAAGCAATTAGTATTCGTAGCGCAACGAATCAAAGGATTGGAATAACGGTTTGAAACTTGGGGACAAGGACGTCAAATCAGGGTTGGAATAACAAATATTTTTTGGTGAGGGTATTAAACAATGTTAGTATAAGAAAAACAGTTTTTGTAAAAGAGGGAAGTGGCAATATATTCCCACTGGCATGACTTGTAACCACTTGCAGCGCCCTAAGAAAAATGTTTTGAAAAAGTCATTGAAGTTCAATGACTGAACCATTTATTCGACTTCCTCGTTAAAATATTAGGGAAGTTGTAAAGCTCAGAAAAACGTGTAAAGTTCGTGGTATGAAAAATATTAAAGCTGCATTTATTTGTTTCTTATAAAATTAAAAAAAAAAAAAATTACTCTACAGTCTTTAAAAACTGAAAATTGCGATGAAACATTTTGGTTAAATCGCTTTTGCTTTCTAGCCATTTTTTCTTTTCCTTCATGGCTCTTTCGTATTCCGTCGGATGTTGCTTCATGTGAGAATATAGCGGAGTGCTTCCGTATCTTTTGACGGATATTTTTTTAGCGCAGAGTTTGCATATTGCAAAACCCTCTTTTTTGAAGCGGATGAAGGATTTCCAGATCGGTGGCTTATGACTTCCTGTTATTAAATCTGGAAAAAGAGAAATTTCCGAAGTTAGTTAAAAATCGTTAGAGTAGTGGGTAGTAAAATAGTCAATCAGATTAAGCGGTTTTAGGCCTAACGCCTAATTCAAATGAACGCTTTAATAAAAAATGCAATGAAAACACAATCCGGAAAGAATCACCGAATTTTTTCTAAAATTTCGTCTACGCCATTAAAAAAATCCTATATTTCTATCTTCCTGTCCTTAATCATTTAGCCATTGAAAGGTTCGTTGTTTTAACACCCATTAGAGATTCGCTATTTAAAAGTCCCATGCAGATATTTCGCATCTCAAAAGCTTAGTAATGCCCCCCGCTCGCCCCAAGGCCAGAGAGTCGAGTCATTGTCCCCCATAGACAAAATAATTTTTCCATTATTTGATTAACCCCCAATGGGTAATTTTTTTCCCACCTTGGCCCCCTTATGTTAAATATTGTTATGCTCCTGCATAAAATCCTAGAATTAATTTTTATTTTTTTTACTGAATTGTTTCAAGAGCTAGAAATTGTAAAAATCTAATAATTCAAGATTTTTTCCGAAACGGAAAACAACCCGGCAATTGGGATTGAAATTTTTTCTAGATACCGGGAATACGTTGCAAGTTCTGAGTTCTTAAAACAATGTTTGAATCTGATTGGAACTCATAAGAAAAGAACAAGCGAGTTTTTTTTACAAAAAGTTACTTTTTGGATTCGCTAAATCAAAATTCTGGAAAAAAAAAATCACAAAAGTTCAAAACAAAAATCTGAAAAGCCGGCTTTTCGTCTCAGAATATTATTCATATGTTTTCGTGCATCAGATTTAAAATTAATCATACCACTTATTTTCCCATAATTCATTATCTAAACCGGGTATATAAAGCTGTTGACTTTGGTATCGTGCTTCCATCCATTTGGCTTTGTCGATCATAGCCATCCTGTATTCGTACGGATGAAGTTTCATGTGACTGTACAAAGGGTAGCATCCTCTTCCTTTTTTCACTTTTCTAGTTTTATAACATATCTTGCAGGTTGCGGTATTTTCATCGTTATTTCTAAAATATAATTTCCAAATCGGAGCTTGAAGATTACTTAACTGACAGTCTGAAAATAAATTTTTGTCGGTCAGCAAATCCTTTACAAAAAAAAATTAAAAGGCGGTAACGGTAATGGTACACTTTTTAAAAACATTATTATTAAACTATTTTTTATTTATTATTGATTATAATGGATGTCAGCATTGTAAAACACATTTAAAACTTCCTGATATTTCCCTTCCAGCCAACACTTTTTTAACATGGTGGCTTTTTCATAATCTTCAGGGTGCCTTTTTAAATGATTGTAAAGACGATTACAACTGTAGCTACTTTTGACTTTTATAATCCTGTGACAAATATAACATGTTGCAGTTTCCTTCACTTGATCCCTTTGAAAGTATTTCCAAATTGGATTGTTTCTTGTTCTTTTCCCAAGTTCTGCAAGCAATAACATCATGATTGATTTATATTGATATAAAAAAAAATTTATCTGTGTTCCATCTGTTAGCACAAATACACATTTTAAAAATATAATCCTTTATTAGTATAAAACAAATGGTTATTCACAATAAGAAAGACAACTATCTGTTATTTGTTAAAGATAGAAATGAAAACATTTCTTTCTTTTTTTGAACCCATTCAATTTCCATCCTCATGAAAAATTTGAATTCATGTGGATGAACTTTCAAATGGGATTTGACGTTTGACGTTGGTCTAAATCCACCTTTGTTCCTAATTATTTTGTAACAAATAGAGCATGTTGCATTATTGTCGTTATCAATGGTAAAAAAATTCCAAATTGGTGAGAACCGAGTGTTGCTGACAATTTCTGTAAAAAAAAAAAATTACAAACAATTGAAGATGTGTTGATTACGCATAATAATTTTCCTTGTGAAGTATTTAAATTATACTTACATTATAGATTTCCTTAAAATAAAAATGAAAAGGAACAATTTAAAAAGAAAAAATTAAAAAATTACAGATTTGTAATAAATTATTATTTATTATTAATTTGGCTAGATTGAAATTGTGAAATATACTCTAATCAGTAAAATTAACCACGACTTCGTTTCTTTCATTACAATTGATAAAGATTATAGATTACGAACTTAATTATAAAAAACAAAAAAAAAAAAAACCTAACCTCAAAATCATAACAAATGAACTTTATTTTTTTTTTCAATCATGCGTTACACCCAAATCAATCATACTTGTTACATATTTAAGCCATTTTCTTGATAAGAGCAGGGTACCTAAATACTTTTTACAAACCTCAATGAATGAAAAAAATAAAACAACGAGAAAATAAACAAATGTAAAAAATCGCACCGAACGGCTTTCGTATAAGGACAAAGTTTGTTAACTCATGTAAAAGTCCATAAACTACTCACAGTTCACTCAAATCATTTGCTAAAATACACTCGTGAAAAATATAAATACTCAAAAACAAGCAAAGCAAAATAGAATCATTATTTAATATTGTAAAATAAATTTCTAAAAAAAAAAAAAAATTAATGTTTTCTTTTTGACCGACGCCATTTTGGTTATTTGTAGTGGCGTTAGAATTTTACAAAATTATTTCCCGCGTTCTGATTTCAAATTAAATGAATGTTTCTGTATCTAGGCCTATATTTGCAATCTCCATTGAAAAAAAATCTTATTTTAATATTTCTGTTTCATTTCGTTCAATTATAGGTAAGTAAAAGATAAAGTTAAAGAAAAGAAAAGTTTCATGATGAATATACCCGGCCTCTAGCTTAATGGGCTAAACATACTTAACTCAAATCGGATTTTGCATTTCAATTTAATTTAATTTCGCAAGTAAGAAAAACAAATAAAAATTCGAGAGTAGCAATTGATTGAGTTTATTAAAATAAAAAAAAGCATAATTTCTACCTTCTTAATATTCTAACTTGGAGGCTTTCAACTTTTGTTGTATCTGGGTTTTCTTTCCAAAAAAGAATGATATTCTCGAAAAATTAATGATGTATTCAATAACACCTAAAAGAATAATATTAGATAAAATAATTATTTTCAATAGTAAAATCGGCTATAAGCTATCTTTTATTTACCGTCAACTCGGGGATATGGCGATCGCCAAGATAGGGTTGTTTTTAATATAAGTACATTTTTCGTTTTTTGACGGTGGAAATTGTCTTTAGTGATTTAAAAAAGGTCCATATCAATTTAATAAACCCTCTCGATAATGAAAAAGTGCATAGATAAGTAAAAGGTATTAGGTCAGGAGGAAGAATACTGCAATATTATTATTTTTTTCTTTTATAATTCCATAATTATTAGGTTAATAATACAACAATATTTTCTTTTTGTTTTCATAAGATCCCTGAATATTTTCTTTTTGTTGCTTTTAAGATCCCCAACGGATTTAATGCGGTTTGGGAAGTTCCGGAATTCGAAGGTGTAAAGGACCAAAAAGTCCTTTTTGAAATTAAAATTCACATATGTGTACGTGCATATGAAAACCTCCCACTTATACAATCCGGATAGTTTGTTTTGATTCGAAAACTTATTTGTTTACAAAAGGTTAAAAAACAAAACAAACTATGCGGATTATACAAGTGGGAGCTTTTCATATGCACGTACACATATTGTCTGTGATTTTAGGTACGGTAAATAATCACTATTCAGTAAATTATTATTTCAAATTTTTTTATTATACTTTTCTTTTAAGATTAGAAAGATTGGAATGATCCCAAAGAATATACTATAAAAAATTTAATCAATGAAGTATAACTTCGGCTTATTTCAAAAAAAAAAAAAAAATCTTTTAGCGCAAAGTTTCAGAACCACCATAAGTTTCATTTTTCCTCGTTCCTCGTTCAACTCGCAGCCATCTTGTGTTAGTTTTTTTTTTGGACGCCATTTTGTTGTTAAAAATCCGATTCCAACCAAAACAATGGTATGTTATTATTTTTAAAACGAATCCCTTGTCGGTATCTTTTTTTCCTTATTTGAGAACTTATTTTACGTGGGACTTTGTGATTTTAGGAAAACGCCGACGAGCATTTCTCTTTAAAATGGAGCAATTTTCGGTCCAGCATCACCGAGGGCTTTCACGACTTTCTTCAGGAGGAAAGAATGGTTGACGTGACGCTTGCTGCAGAAGGAAAATTTCTTCAAGCTCATAAATTGGTTTTGTCAGTCTGCAGCCCGTACTTCAAGAATTTATTTAATGTAAGATATCAGAAATAGTGAATCCTCGTCGTTCTTAACGTACTTTCGGTGCCATTTCTTTTGGAATTGGAGTGTCACTTATTATAATGTTTTGATAAGTGTTAACAAAAGAAAGCATTCTTAAAGGCTTTGTTTTGCACAATGAGAAACCAATATATCCTTGTTTAAGTTCAAGACATTACAAAGGAATATGAAATTGTGAAGTACGAAAGTGTTTTCAGTTAAAATTTATGTACTATTATTTTTATTTTTAGGTTAACCCTTGCAAACATCCAGTTGTTATATTTAAGGATGTTGGACATAATGAACTTTCTTACATGCTGGAATTTATGTACAGAGGTGAAGTTGGAGTGAAGCATGAAGAATTGCCATCGTTTTTAAAGCTTGCTGAAAGCTTGAAAATCAAGGGGTTGAATGGCGATAAACTAGAGGTTAGTTTTAACTGTTTAAGATTTAAAAATAAGAATTGTTTAGAATGAATTGGCATCTTAAATCTTAACTTTTAAGATTGTCATGCTTTATTTTAAGAACTAGTTTCAGTAAAATTAATGATTTTAACATGAGTAGTGATAGTATCGTTGGTTTTTTTTTAAGGAATGGAAGATATTTTTTTCCTTCATTCTTTTCTAATGTAAATTTTTAAAATAGAAACAGTTATGTATCATTGGGATATTGGGATATACAATATTGGGAGGGCTGTCAGATAAGTGGGATGAACTCCTAGTAGGCTTGAATAGGTTTGCTCCTGACTGTTTACAGTCAATTAATTTGTACGTAAATAAATGAATTTCCACGTATGGGGTTGCTAATGATTAACAATTCAGGTTTGAGGTTATTCATTAGTTACATCAAATCATTCAATGTTTCACAGTTTAGAAACATTTTTGATCTTTTGCAAGCATCCAAACTGCAAAAAATCATAGGCTACAGTTTCTTTTGAAAAAAAAAAAAGAATGGAAATTTACAATTGAGGAAAAATATTTTTAAAATCTGGCTTGTTACAAGTGATTAAAAATTTCCTAAAACATTCCATGAAGGTGTTATTCAAGTGGTATGGAAAAATATTTCCATTCCACAAGCTCATGTGCAATTTGAGTATGCTAATTTCAAATAAGGAAAAATATTGTATTAATTATTTTTTAATACCCCATAACGAGGTTAGATCTAATTGGAAGATTGGACATGTAGAGTTAATTATTTTCTTTCCCCTCTTAGTTTTATGGCATGACCGACCTTGAAAATTTCTGAATTTTTGGAATTAAAGGTGGCCTAAATAACATTCTCTTTTTTTTATTAATTAATGTAATTGTTATCTCTTTTTTTTCTTCAGAATGAAGATTACGATCCTTTATCAAAAACCCGCTCGACGATCACAAGGATTAGAAAAAAGAAAGTGCTTTCTGATCCGGGTACAGACAACACAGAATCCGAATCAAATTCCGGAAGGCAAAGGGACGATAGGTTCAGTAGGCAAAGAAAACGAAGATTTTCTTCTAATCCAAAGTCTGACAATACCAAAACAAGTTATTCCAAAAAAATTAAACGAGATCAGGAGAAGAAATTGTGTAGTAAAAATAATACTCAAGATAGTTTCGACAATGACGATGAAAATCCCTTGATAAAGTTAATATCGAATAAAGGGATTAACGATGAAAATTCGAAACCCGGAGATTCGCGTGATTCTAATATTGATAATGGATTAGATGCGGATGATGATGACGACGATGATGATACAGGTATGAATAAGACATAATTTTTTTTCTTTTTTTGGTATAATTTCATTAGGCAAAATTTTTTACAATTTTTTGTTTATTTAGGAGGACAGTCGGATGACTTTGATATACCACCGAGCCTTTTCACTGCGGATAATGCAACCGAGTCAGAGCAGATCCCGCAAGGTAAGATTTTTTAAAACTATTTTAAAAATATTTCGTAAAGTCGAAGAATTGCTTAAAAAGAAATTAAAAGGAAATTTCTTTTAAAAAATTTGATTTTATAATGATTTCGATAAAGGCTAGTACCGAGTTACTGTATGATTTCTGCTTCCAGTATGAATTTTTTTTACATTTTGCCTGTCACAAAAGTCTTACTTTGCAAGTAACTCTCTCTATTTCTATTTTTCCTTAAGGCCGAAGTGAGTCTATTGGAGGCTCAGCCCAAAGCCGAAACTAAAATTTTGATTTTATATTCATTAAATAATCGAAAAGTGGTCTGGAAAATAATTTTTTTCCCCCAATTTTTCGCTGGTGTTTTAAATTGGCATAAATTGAGTTAAAATCAAGATTTTTTTTGAGTACTTTAATATAATATTTACATACAGTAAAAATCCGAGACGTTACTCTACCCATCAGTTAGGTAGTGCTCTGGGAGAAAAATGGGCACTCTAATGGGCACATATTAAAATGAACAGTTGAAACATTTGCTAAAATTGCACCAAAATGTCCCCGAAACATTTGCCATTTGACGAAACATTTGCACAGTTGAAACATTTGCCATTTGCCAAAATGTCCCCGTCACTTCCTAAAGATATTCAGTAAAATCAACTCGATACTCAGCCTTTAATTAATAAAACTAAATAGGAATTAAAATATACATTGTAGGGAATCTTTTTCATGGAATTAAATTAATGTTAACGACATTGTTTACATTGTTTTGACTTTACGAAGTATAAGTCAAGTTGCATCAGATGTAAATGTTGATTTTTGCATGCCGCTTAAATGTGGGAAAAAAAGTGTATTTTTTTAATTTTTAATTTATTATTTATCGGAAATGCTGGATCACTTAAAAATGCCACGATTATGTTTTCATGTGCTAGCATTTTACAAAGGAAATTTTATTCCGATTTTACTGCTTAAGGATTCCCGGAAGTGAAGTTCAAGAAAATTTTGAATTTCCAAAACATTTCTTGACGGAAAAAAAAAATTGGTTTTAAAAATGAAATTCAGGTTTTTAATAGAATTTTTTTTTTGACGTAGGACTACGTCATACCCCGTAACCTGGAGATTTCTGTTTGTTAGTTTGTTAGTTTATTCGTTTGTTCGTTCGCACCGAAAAGAGCACTTTTATTTCGTTAATATTTCGAATTTTTCGTTAATCTTTTAAATTTTTCATTATTTTTCGTTAGTTAAAAAAATTAACGGAAAATTAACTGATCTATTAAAAAATTAATGATGAATTAAAGAAAAGTTCACGAAAATTTTTAAATTATTTTTAAATTTTTAAATCTTTTTAATTTTTCATTATTTTTCGTTAATTTTTTAAAATTTTCGTACATTTTTAGAAAGTTTTCGTTAATTTTCGTCAAATTAATTCGAAAATTACGTTCTTATTTATCTTATGGTATTAAATTATATTATTTAAAATGATAGAAAAAGATCAAAAGTTATGGGCGAAATAACACCGAGACAAAAATTTTCGAATAAAAATGATGCTCTTTTGCAAAAAAGCCTCATTTAGCGGGAAAATAAACATTCCACAAAAATTTCTTTTGAGACAGCTGCACCAAATTTCTTTTGACACACTGTCCTTTTTCAAAAACATAATTTTTTTTAATATTATTAACATTACTTTTTTAAATTTTTTTATCATAAAAATAAAAATTTTTAAATTGTTTTATTGTTTAAATTTAGTAATATTAAAACAGTACCCCATAGACGTAGTCCTACGTAGGGATATGCTGCTATATCCCAGTATAATTTTTTTTAAAAATGTATCGAAATATTCAGATTTTTAAAAAATATTTAGAGTATCGGTTTTTTTTTTTTTTTTTTAAATTTGGAAAATTTATTCAAAGAGAAATGGAGCTGGTTTGCAAAGCAATGGAAGCCCTGAAACTATTTTTGTAATTTTTTACTTTAAAGAGAAAAAAGATGAAGCTGAAAGCAAATGAGGAGTTGTTTTCATAGGCTCAATACATTTTTTGCATAACGTCAACAACAGTCATTTCTATTTTAGAGAGAAAGCCCTTATGGGAGTTTTCAGGATTTTTTCTTTTTCTTTTTTAATCTTATGGAACTTTTTATCCCAACTTTTTATCCCAGGACTAAATGTTGTTAGCGATTAAAATTTGGCCATTTAATGAAGTCTTGTCGATTTTATTGCTCCCGATACGACGGGTAAGAGATAAACTATGTAGTCTCCGCCGACCTAAAAGCCTGACATAACCGTCTTATTTTTTTACGACACCTAATTTTTTTTTTTTTTTAAAATGAAGATGCTCAGATTTTTTTCCAAAGTGCAATTCCCTCCTTTTCATTGTTAAAACAATGAATTAATTTTTTACATTTAATCTAAGGCGTTGGTTACATTACTCGAAAATTTTTGTTCGAAGAGTTTCAAAACTTTTTTCTCGATGAAAGTGTTTACACTTTTCGAACATATGTTCGAAAAGTTTCGATGATGTTCGATGATGTTTGATGATGTTTGACGTTATTTTTGGGGTTGTATTATATTTTTTACGTAATGGGAGGATACATATATCATCGGCAGAGTACCCATATTAATTTAAGTCATTTTTTTCTTTTTTTTCCCCCAAACTTTTTTTCAGTCTTTTTTTCCTACCGCGTGCAGGAAAAAAATGACTTAAATTAATATGGGTACTCTGCCGATGATATATGTATCCTCCCATTACGTAAAAAATATAATACAACCCCAAAAATAACGTCAAACATCATCAAACATCATCAAACATCATCGAACATCATCGAAACTTTTCGAACATATGTTCGAAAAGTGTAAACACTTTCTTCGAGAAAAAATTTTTGAAACTCTTCGAACAAAAATTTTCGAGTAATGTAACCAACGCCTAAAGTGGCAGAAAATTTTATTTTTAGAACCCCCAAAATTCTCTCAAAAAACTAAGTAAAAAGATTAAAAAAATTTTTTTTCCATAAATTCGACGATGAAAAAATTCGCTGCAGGGTAAACTTGTGGGATTAATTTTTTTCGACCGCACCTTCCCCCCCCCCCCCCCCTCTTCTTTATCTTAGTGAAAGAAGCACGTCAATGGCTATTTCTTAAAGATGTCCTTAATTTTTAGCTCTCCATCCTCGTTTTAATAGTCAAAGACTCCATTTTAACTTGGATTTAAAAAAATAAGGAGCCCAATTTTGGACTTTCCAGGACAATGCCCTACCTGGCTTGAATTTGAAATATCTGAAAGGTAAGTCGTGTGTGCTTTTTGCTATTTTTTCTTTTTTAGTTTTAATCTGATGCAACTGACTTAAAAAAAAAATTAATCACCAAAATTTTGTTATTTATAATTCTTTTTATTTTTCAACAAAAGGAAAAGGTTCAGTTCAAACCGTGGTGCCTATAAGTTTTAAATGTTTACTTCTAAAGACAAATAGACAATAATCTGCAGAAAAATTATTCCCAAGTTGCGAAAGCTTGTAAAAATGTTCAAAAGTTTGTCTCCATTTAAAAAACGATTATTTGGAGCTTTTGTCGTTTTTACTGGCTATTATTTTTTTACTGTTCTTTTTCAGTGCAAACAGTTTTTTAAGTTTTTTTTTTTTTTTTTTTTTTTTTTTTGTAAAGTAAAGTAAAGTAATGTAAAGTGAAGTGAAGTGAAAGTAAACTAAATGTTAAAGTCCGGGTAAGAAAAAAGTAAATATGATAAAAGTTACTAAGCGTAAGTACTTTCAGAGTATTTTTCAGAGAAACCCAGAATGCTTCAGTTATATTTGGTATGTTAAACTTATGAGCATGGCAGTCGTCGGAATGAAAGAATAATCGCTCCGGCTCTGACTTTCTTTGCAAGCTGGAGTGCTTTGGGTTTCTATGGTTTTTAATTATTTTTATCTTATTTTAATTTAATTTAGGAAAAAACGAATAGGTACACTGTGTCCTAAATTACCCAAATTCACAGAAAAATACAACCAAATGAAATAATCGCGCTCAAAACTTACAATTTTTTTTTTTTTTTTTTTGTGTTTGTAAAATAATGTTAGAAGTTTTTCAGTTATGTTTTAAAACTCAAATTTAGCTTATGAGAGCTCGAAAAATATGTTTTTTGAAACTTAATAGCGGCTACTGTAGAAATGAGAAACTTCCAATATGAAATCTTTTAAGGCAGACGCTTTAAAGCTTTTTAAAACGTTATTTTCGGCTTTTGAAAAGCCGAATTTCCGTTATTTTCGGAAGTTTTGAAACATTTTAAAATTAAAACGGGAACATTTTTGATTTCATGGCGTGATTTGATTTGGATCAAAATCGGTTATTTTAGCCAATCAAAGAATATTACGTTTGTTAATGACCTCAGCGTCATCGATACAAATAAATGTTCTGATTGGTTGAATTGATCAAAATGTTTTTGGCGCCTCAGCAGATTAAAATTAAATCGAATTCTTATATCCGGAAAAAAACCTGCATAGTGATTTATACCGAGTGAATGATTAAGTTTTAATATTAGTTCATCATATTCATAGGAGTTGGTAAGTATAAAAATTTTAAGACCTTGGTAGAAATTAACAACCTATTTCCAGTGTTTGATATTGGTTTCGATACCGGATATTGGATCGGATAATTCGGGATTGGATTCGATTGGATTGGATACCGGATAATTCTCGCTTGAATCCAGTAGTGGATCACGGATTGGTAGGGGTAAAGATGTTGGGGCAAAATTATATATAAACTATATATAAAATATATATAATTTATATATGAATTGTATATAAAATATGTATAAAATATATATAAATTATATATAATTTTGCATAGCATCTTTGACTCTACCCACGGACTTACTATATTAATTCGGGTCGGAAAATGTCCGAAAAATTTCTACCAGGGGAAAAGTAATTTTTTTTTTTTAGTCTGAAATAATGTACTTGTACTGATTGTTCCGCAAATATGTCCAATTGACGTGCTTGTTAGGGTGGGTCGAAAAAGGCGAATTTTTGAATTTCAAAACGCCTGATATGGGGATCGATGCCTTTTTATAATACTATTAACCCTAATTTTTTTCAGATTTTTTGAAGGTCATCTTGAGGTCGCGCAATGACCTTGAAGTTTTTCAAAAGCCCATATAAGGGCAAAAAATAAGAATTTTTTTTTTGCTGAAAAAAGTATCGCTTCCTATCGGAAATTTTGCGTAGATTACGAATATGAAGTCCAAAATTTATTTTTGTGTACAGTTTTTAAGGTAAAAGGAGAAGCAGTCTAAAGTATTTCAGGGTTTAGAAAATAGGAGTAAAGCTCAAAAACCGAACACTTAAAATGATTTTGGATTTCATATTCGTAATCTACGCAAAATTTCCGATAGGAAGCGATACTTTTTTCAGCAAAAAAAAATTCTTATTTTTTGCCCTTATATGGGCTTTTGAAAAACTTCAAGGTCATTGCGCGACCTCAAGATGACCTTCAAAAAATCTGAAAAAAATTAGGGTTAATAGTATTATAAAAAGGCATCGATCCCCATATCAGGCGTTTTGAAATTCAAAAATTCGCCTTTTTCGACCCACCCTAGTGCTTGTGTTAGTGCAGTCTTCTTATCTTGACAGGTATACGATCGAATCAATTTTGCGATAGATGACCTGGTGCCATAAGCTGCAAATGCGCCTGATTGTAAATGCTTGCATGTTTATACATGCAACTTTCTCCAAAACGTTAACTAAAGGTAGCTTATTTGATAGGCGTTATGAGGCTCCGGTATGGTCAACGGGCACCTTGACTCTTGTCATTTGAAATTACCGAAGCTAAAGCCGCCTTTTCAGAGCTTGTAAGGTAAATAATTCGCTCCCTAACCAACCTTTTGAAGTCAAGTACAGTACTTAATTTAGGAATGTGAAGTTGTTGATTAGAAGAAATTGTCGTAGATGTTGCAATAATTGCGGCACCAGAATAAAGAACCCTGGGAACGGACCATTCATTTCCTGCAAATTTCAAATTCTTCCTCCATATCTAATTTGTTTCTTTTTTTTCTTTCTCTTTTCTAGAAAAAAGGAAAAGTTACTCAATGCTTTGGCAGTGGTTCACGCGAGGACCAAACAAAATCGTTTATTGCAATCTTTGCGATCACAAAATGAAATTTCATCATACGGGTCAGCTATCTAGGCACTTAAAATGCTTTCACGTCGAGGAATATTCACAATTTTTAAAAAGTAAAGTTTCTATTATTTTTCTAGACAAAATGAAACCTTGTTGATCTAGATGGAAATACTTGGTGCCTGAAAAAAAGTGAAAATTTGTTGCCGTTTATTATGTTCGAATAAAGACATAGCATTGAGTACCCCTTCTAAACATTCCAGATCCTTTTTTTTAAAATATAAATTTATTTGAGTTAATGAAAAAAAAGAAATGTTTGTTTTTCTTCTTTCGTGTCAGTACCTCACCCCCCCCCCCCCCCAAAAAAAAATGGATCACGCTTCGTGAAACGATCCATTTCAATTTTTATATTGGTGGCAGCGGGAAAAGAAAATGGTTCGTATGGTGGTTTTTTTTGGCAAGTCGTGATATACTTTCATTTGTTGATTTTTAGGATTCAAACGGCCCTCACCAATATGGAATCACTTTTTGAGAGTCTTCAGTTCCACACCCGATGACAAAGACTACGCAATTTGTAAAGTTTGCAGAGCTACAATTAAATACCATAACACGTCTCCCATGGTGAGGCATTTAAGGACGTTTCACGACAGCTCATTCCAAACGTACAAAAGTGAATTTTTAGAACAACGAAAAAGACTCGGTCACTGTGTTCGACCTTCCATTTTGTCCTCTTGGGCGAAATAATTATTTTTGGTTATAGTAAAATTATTTATTTTTGTAAGGATTTTTATTTATTTATTTTTTATTTTAATTAAAATTTTATTGAAAAAAAGAAGCGATCTGATGCAAAGTAGTGCCAGCAAACACAGGAGTGATCTGCTAAACTTTTGCCCTTTAAAACCCTGTTTGAAGTGCTTGATTTCACAAAAAAATATTTTGAAGAACATATTGTCCTAGGCAGACTGAAATTATAAAGAAGTATACGAAATGCACAATATGTTTTTGTCTGGGTAATAATGCTTAGCTTATGGGTATATCTGATTGATCCAGAATCGGTCATAAGATAAGTATTACCCCCCTAAAGGGCTTAATTTTAGGTCTGAGTATTTTTGTTTTAATTTTTGTCACGTTTGTTTCTGTAGGTTTTCTGGCAAACGGTAGTCTTCTGCCTTTGACGTTTAGTTTGGACGCCAATCATCGATATAATTTATCTCCGATTTGGGATTATTATTATTACGATAACGAGCAAAATAGATCGTCTTGTAAAGCTTGCGGGAAAATGATGAAGACTTCGCCGAGAAATGGGACGACCGTCGTGATTTACCATTTGAAACATAGACATCCGGACTCGTATAGCGCGTATATCCTTAAAAAATTTGGAGGACGAATGATGACGTGATGACCAGTGAATGCATTTTCTCTAATTCTTTTAAATAACGCCTGTGATCAATTTTTATACAAGACTTTTATGTGCGAAACGTTTACAAAAGTTTTGAAACATTAAAAAATAAGGAAGTCAAAATCAATGGATTTTGGTTCGATTTTATTTTGTTGGGAGTTTGCGTGATGAATATGATGCGAGAAAGGCTTAGGCAAGATGTAGAATAGACAATCTGGATAACCAAAGAGGCTTCAATTTAATTTTTTTTTCGGAATCCAATCTATTTTAATGTGAGTTTTTACGGCAAGCTAAATCCGCTAGGGGGCTGTCGGCTGCTATCATGGTATAATGGCTGCCGGCTTCGCATTGGTTAATAACACGATCTTACATACTGATCAGGCAACTCGGGTATCCCTCATATAGACAAAAATGTCCCCCGAAATTGAAGCAGAAGAATAGTTTCCATATCGCTCGATAGATGGCTGGAGCTGTAGTTAGAGAATCACGTGTTCTGCCAGCCATCATAAAAAGAAGTGTTTTGAAAGTGTTGATTGGATGGAGGGTACACAGTTAAAAAAAATATGTAAAAATTTAACAAAATCACTTGTTAATATCGGTCCACATAAAAACGTCAACAAACTCGACTTGTGTTAAAAATAAAAACATTGAGCGGCCATAAGATCGTCTTTTATTTTTCGTCATTTTTTTTAGTCTACACAGCAAATTTGTTCTTTTTTAACATAGAAAACGTAACATGCTCAGTGTGTAGACCATTTTCTACATAAATACATATTTTTTTTAACTGTGATATCACGTGATTCCCTAACTACAGCTCCAGGCATCTATCGAGCAAAGTTTAAACTATTCTTCTGCTTCAAATTCAGGGGACACTTTTGAAGTTAGCAGTTGCCTGACCTGTATGTAAGATCTGTAGGACCTGTAATTAAGGTTAATAAATATTCCTTTCTCATATTGAAGTCATTTATTAACCAATCCGAAGCCGGTCGCCATTTTACCATGATAGCAGCCGTCAGCCCCCTAGCGGATTTAGTTTGCCGTAAAAATCCTCATTGGATCCGCAATGAGTTTAGCTTTGGCTCCTTTCAACTTGATTCAGGTCCCAGAAATTTGGGCTTTACTGCCGAGTAGATTCTATAGCGACCCTGCTGGTTAACTTTTGCTTCTGTTTCTCTCATTGGAAGTAAGTTTTTGACGAAAAGGTGACGCCATGACAACTGCTTGACGATTTTAGAAAATTTTGATTTCAAAGTGGCGTCAAAACTAGTTTTAAAACCGTAAAACTTTAGGACGTCAATAACACGTCGTAAAATGGTAATGGTCTCGGCTATAAATATTTGACGTCATTTGGACATCAAAAAACTCGTTAAGTCGTTCGGGAAGTGTCCATGCCGGATGGTGTCAACCATTTGAGGACTGTCAAATTCGAATATAATTTTGTTTCGCATTTCTAAATTTAAACGAATCTGAAGTACTTAGCTCTTAGTCGACCCTGCTTGACTTTTTTAACTTGTCCCTTTTTCTGTATCTCGAGATAGAACACGGCAGAGTCCACAAAAATCGTATTCTAAGAAGAACGTTCAAAGTGTATTAGAGGTATTATAGAAGCAGTCTTCTTACAGTATTCAGAAATTTAAAAAAAAAATTGGTTTTGATATCCCCGGTCCTCCCCACCAGGTCCGCGACAGATAATCGTCCAATAGTATCCCTTTGCCATTGTTTTCATTTTGTTATAAGTTTTGCTTTTTATACCTATACGAATATGCCGATCGGATTACATGAATGTTCATTTCTTGCCGTGGGGCCAAAATCGATATCTTGACTGTAAGGGAGGAGGGCCGATAACTCAAGTTTTTGCTGATAAGCTAAAGTTTTTGAGCCGAAGTACCACCGGTACTTTGGTGTTCGGGAAGTTGTCCGTCATGAACCGCAAGCGGTGATAGCAAACCCGGGTTATCGGCCCTCCTTTTTAGAACCTTGTCAGGTTCTAAAATAAATGTTTGTAAAGAAAACAAATTACTACATTTCTGCATTTCTTGCGCTAAGTTAATTTTCAAAAATTTGATTGCCATCCATATTCATCACTGCGAAACTTGACGCCATCCTTGTTTTAGCCATCCGCCTATTTTTCCCCCCGTTAAAATTCTCTTAACCGTACTTTGTTTTTGCACAGAATCATACTTAACACTTCGCTTCTCGCCTATTTGGAGATTTTACGAAAGAGTCCGAAACAACATGGCCACTTGCAAAATGTGCGGGAAAACGTTGAAAGGAGCTCAAACTACGCAAGCCGAATACCATTTACGTGCCAAACATCCGAAAGAAGCTAATATATTTTTACAGCAAAAAGCAAAGTGGATCGAAAAAAAAAAAAGAATGAACGTGTTTTTTGTACCGGGTCTTGGCCTGGTTTGAAAAATATATCTTAAAAAAAGAGAAAAATGAAATGTTTTGCTTGATTTCTATGTTTTTCTTCCACCTTTCGGTTTGTTCTGTGGGGGGTAAATGGCCCAGAGCAGTTGTTGAAAATATTTTTTTATCCATTATTTTAGATTTTGGGTTGAAGACGGCTCACGAAGTGGTGTCTTGCACTCCGAGAAGATGCTACTTATGCGCAAGGCAAAGAGTAGAAAGAAGGACGAAATGGATGTGTCAAGGGTGTCAAGTGCCTTTGTGTATGATGAAGCAACGGCAATGCTATGTAGCGTTTCACAAAGCTCTTGTCCAGAATAAATAATTTTTAAAAATCAAAAAGGAGGATTTTTTTTTGAAAATGGATTACGAAAATCCCTTTTTTAACTCGGTTTTGGTGTCGCGGAAATTGCTGCCTGCGGTTTTTTGCTGGTTTATCTTCTTAAAGTGTGGAGGATTTTTGATCAAGTCAAGGTGAATCAAATGACGAACAGTGGATAACTCAATAAGGATTTGAGAAAAGTAAATGTTTACTGTCTTTTAAATGCTTATTGGCTATTTCTGAGACAAAAACTCACGATCGGGTTTTTGATCCTTTACTAATGTTACGACCCTAATTTGATGAAACCCGCATATTAAGTCAACCTCACATCGAAATCAAAACATTTTGATTTTTTTCAAGCCACACTATTACATATAAGCTGGACCTATAGTTTGATTCCGGCTATGGAGACATTCCAATATTTACGTCATCACTTCAGTGGGATAGGGGACATTTGCAGAAAATGACACTTGAAGAAATAAAAATCTTTTTTCATTAAAAATAACGAAGCAAGGGCATTTGCTTTAGTGAATCTGCCATTTTGAATTTTGAAAAACTAAATATCAGATTTGAAACAAGGACCCCAAAATCCCGCTAAGACCGAATATCGATCCGATGTTCTGGAAAAATCAAAAGCACGCGCCATATTCGATCCGCCGTCTTGAATTTTGAAAGACCAATATAAAATTCGCCCTTGAAAATTACTGATAACCAAGTTAAGTAGTTCCTGCGCATTCTAAGAAGATAAGGAGAAAATACCTAGATTGCAGCTACAAATTCAAGCTCACCAGAATTAATTAATTTTTTTTTCTTTGGCTATTTCCATCCCTCTTTTTTTTTTTTTTTAGGTGTCAGACGAGCCCGAATTCCCCCTTTCATTTGGGATTATTACGACAAACAGAAACATTTTGCGACTTGCAAATCCTGCGGAAAAATAATTAGAGGCGAAAGACCGAATACGACCTGCGAAAAGCATTTAAAGAACCATCATCCAACCGAACACGGGGAACTTATCGGGAAGAAAATAAATCATTATTTATGGTCGTATTTTAACAGAGAAAACGATTTCATCCATTGTTTGCTGTGCAGTGTTGTCATTATCGGCTCGGAAACTGTTAAACAATGCGAATTGCATTTAAAAAGCACACATCCCGAATCCTACGATGAATTTGTCACGCTTCACAATAAATTAATGTCTAAATAAAATTTTTAAAATTTTTAAGAAAAAATTGTAGCAAAATTCCTCCGTCAGGGTCGCCACTGGAATTACCTGTGCCTAAAATAAGAGATGATTTGGCCGCTGTATCATATTCACTAGCGACTCTAGCGGATAAATTTTGTGGCTACGTCTTACCATTTCGAATAAGTTCTTTTTTTTCCCCTCCTTTTTCCGCCAGAAATGCTTAATTTTACTTCTTTGCTAAGATGATAACAAATATTTTTAGAATTCATTAGCTTCCAACTGGCTTCGTCAAGGCGGACTGGCAGGACGTCTCAGATCTGGGAATATTTTATTAAGTATCCGGCTTCGGCTACCTGCAAATTATGCGGGAGGAATTTTAAAGGATTCAGACCTCACACCAGCATCGAGTGCCACCTCAAGACGAAACACCAAAAGGAGTACAGGGAATTCGTTCAGATAAGGGAGTCCCAGAGGCAAATGGTAGCAAAGGATCAGTTCGGGAGGTTGATGTCGAAATTTTACGGAAGCAACGAACACAAGGACTTGAAGATAATACCGATGATGAATAAGTCATAGTAGTGCGATTTTTTTTTTAAGAGGGGAAAATTTGGGAGGACCACGAGGTTTTATTTTTGTAGAAATCTACAAATTTTAGTGAAGGGAATTGTAAAAAGAGTTAAATGTATGCAAACGATTTTCAAAATTACAGCTAAATTTGATGTAGAAGTGCAAATTTCTAGAGCAGTGAAAGTTGAGGATGAAACTGGTGCAAGTTGACGTTTACCAGAACAACTAATGATCGCAAATATGCATTACAGCTTTTTGAGAAACAATTAAAGTTGCCATCTTTATTGCTGGAGCGCAAGATTTAGCCAAAGTAATATGCAAACATTGCATTTTTGTTACAAATTTAGCTCTGATCTGACTAACTATGAATCCTGTTTTGATAAATCAAATCGTATGTAAGCTCTGAAAGGCCCAAAGCTGTAGATTTATCTCTTCTTAATACCACGACTAGCAGTGCCAATTATCAACTATCAGTATTTTAGAATGTCAGTTGGTTAATTGGCAGCGCTACTGACACATTAATTGACTGCAACTTTAAATGCTGGCTGATTACTACTGTTGGTCGATCAACTATGCACACTTGACAGTCAGTGTATAAGCAGATTGGGTAACCCTTTAGAGCTTCCGAATAATCTGATCTTGACAAAATGGGAATATTGCCCGATTTAGTTCAGTCGATCAGAAGTATTAGTAACCTTTTAAAATTAGTCTGACTGAAATCGTTTAGTCAATATTAACAGTACTCATTGACTTAGAGCACAACCCAATGTGTTGTGGTATAAATAGGTTGTGATAGCCGATTTGTTGCGGTTTTTAATTGGAACGAAGTATATATTAAGCATAGATTTTAAAAGTTTCAAATTGCTATGAGAAACAATTTGTAATATCACAACTATATATTTGCCATACATTGCCTGTTTACACCAATTTCTGGAATTAGAGTCATGGGCTGCAGGGCTTAAGGCAGTTCCGCCATTCCGTGCGCCCAGTTTAAAAGTTTGTTCTAGTCAAACGGTTGAAGTAAAAACCAGCCGTACGAATTTGGAAATTATAACGAAGTCTGCAAAGGGATACTTTCTCCTTATGACTCATAATCAAAACAAACAAGACTTTAACCTTCAGCGTGGTCACTTTAGGGATCATTCTGAAATTGTGCCAGCACCTGACTGATGGGGTCTGTTGGTAATGTCAATGTTAAATCTAACTTCTATTTTTCCTGACCAAGGGGGGAAGGGGGGGGGGGGAGGAGGAGGAGGGAGGAGGAGGTGGTGGTTCAAAAATATTTAAAATCGTGCTGACATAATATTTGAACGATCCCTTTTTAACAATTAATAACAAAATATCGTAGCTTAGTATTTATTTATTTTAAAGTTCAGTATTTAGTTATAAAAATCGACTGTTTTTTCATTTACTATTTAAGAGTGCCGTAGCCTTTCAAAAATAGTATTGTCTCTTTTGATACGGATTGTTTATTTTATTTATTTTTTTCTTTTTAACAGTTAGTTTTTAAGATTGTAACCGCCTTAAAATTTTGTACGAGGTTTTAAGTATGCTCAAAATCGTAAAATATTAGGAATTATAAAAAGGAACCAAATCTAAATATTTTTTTGTTTGTTTTTTGCAATTCCTCCGCCTCTTTATTTGTACTTTGTCCCCAAAAGAAACGAACCAGACGAAAATAAGAATGATCATTTTATAGGTGAAACACTTTTCGGGAGGAAGAAAATATCACCTATATGGAATTTTTTCGATTTTGATAACGATTTAAGGCGATCGATTTGTAAAACTTGTCATAAAGTTTACAAAACAAGCCCGAAATTCGGAACGAGTATCGTCAAATATCACGTGGGGAAAGTCCATCCGGAGCTTTACCAAATATTTTTAAGAGAAAAATTAAGAGAAGAGGAGTTGAGCAAACGAACCCTGGATGGTTTGTGTGCTTTTTTGTCGGGGAACATGGCTCATCAGTAGATAAAAGCATATCAAATTTTGTTTTTGTGAGAATGTGCCAGTAAGTTGAGGTTACGGTTTATTTGTACGGTGATCGTGGCTCCTTTCCGACAATTTTTTAAAATATTTCAATATTTGACTGATTATTTTTATTTCTTTATTTTAGAAGAATGGGTTCCTCCTTCGTGGATTAAAAAAAATTCTTCCAAGACTAAAAGGGCTCTCGGGATAAAATCCAGGATTTCGCCGATTTGGGATTTTTTCGATTATGACAACGACGGGCGGAGATCGATGTGCAAAGCTTGTTATAAGGTTTATAGGACTTGCCCGAAGTACGGAACCAATGTCGTGATTTATCATATCAAACATGGTCACCCAGATCTATACGAAATTTACCGGGAAAGAAAACAAAATGATGTTGATTTGTATATTATGGCCGATGCTAATTTAAGTTGATTTAATGGTTTATGTTCTATCTACAGTATATTGTTTTTATATTTTAAAATATAGTATAATAAAATAAAATTTTGTAAATCAAAGTTATTCTTGTGCGTCTCTAAAGCTTCTTTCGAGTACTTTCTGGCTTGTCTATAAATGTCCATCATAAATTTGGTTCAAATGGCAGTTTGGCCAATAGGAAAAAGTTAGTTTTGGGTTTTAGTTCCGACTTTTTTCAAACCAAAAAATTTAAGAACCAAAATCTTGGATTGTTAAATGTTACCATCCAAAATTCTGTTGTTAAAATTTAAACCAAAATATTGATTTTTAAAAATTTTCTGATAATGATTTCTTGAAATTTTTAATTGTTTAATTAAACTTCGCTTTACAGATGTTAGACGAGAGAGACTGATGATGGGTTACAGATCTTCTCCGATTTGGAGTTATTTCAGGCGAACCGATCACAGATCCATTTGTTTGATTTGTTTTGCGTCTTTGGCAGGTGTCAACACGACAAATGCCGAAAAACATTTGAGGACGAAACATCCTCAACCACATGAGGAATTCAAATTATTAAAAATGGATTGGCTTTACAATAGAAAAAGTTTTATTTGATCAGTTTAAAATGGGTTGCTTTACGATTTTTTGTTTCTAATTTTGAATATCCGAAACAAAGTATCGGCGGTTGAGGATATTGTAATCATTTAATCAAATTTTTGGTTTTGTACTGTCTTTTTATGTTTCTAAAAAGGTGATTTTATTTATTTATTTATTTTTTTATTTATTTATTTCATTTTTATTAACTTTTTTGGTCCTTTTTCGGTTTTCAGTTGAATTAATAATTTATATTTTTTAACATTTCCATTTTTTGTTTTATTTTTGCTTTTAGTTTTCTCAAAAAAGAAATGGCGTCAATCGCCGATTTGGAATTTTTTCTTTGTTCAATCGACGTTTGTCATTTGCAAAACATGCGGGAAAAAATTGAAAGGGGTCAAATCGACCAATGCCGAATCCCATTTATCATGCATACACTCGGATCTATTCGAAAAATTCAGCCTGGCCAGGAAAATTTGGAGAAACGAAAGGAAGAAAAAATTTTCCATAATGCTTCCTGAAGTCACCATGCACGAGCTTAATCAATAACTTTACCAATTTATTGTTTTACAATATTTTTACATGTTTTGTTCAAAGAAAATAAATATTTTTAATCATTAATCAATCTTTTCATTGGTATTTTTTTTTAAAATGTTTTTTAAAATTCTTAAAAAAAATTTAACTTCATAATTTTATTTTTTTTCTTATTTATAGGAAAAAAGAATTCGAAAAAGTCACCGATTTGGCAGTTTTACATAATTGGGGAGGATCACGTGATATGTAAAACCTGCGGTAAAAAATTAAAAGGGAAAATTGCGACGAATGCAGAGACTCATTTGAGTTCTATGCATCTGAATGTGCATAACGAATTTATGGCCATTAAGCAAAGGTGCATTCGGGAAAAGCAAGAGTTGTTTCAAATGTTGCTTCAGGGGCAGTTTTTACAATGACGAAAGTTTTAATCTTTTTTCTCTCTCTTCTTTTTATGCTGAAAACTTTGTTAAAATTAATACCAAAGCTTGTAGTGTTAAGTCATTTTTTATAATTTCTCGATGAGGAGCATGATCTGATTAAATTTGTGTTGTGAGTATGGTTATTGGTTATCGTGTATAATCTACTGCATGTGCCATTGTAAAATACAGTGATGTATAAAATACATGATATGTACAGATGTTTAATATTTATGCCGAACCAAAAATAAAATTTTGTAAATGAAATGCAGTATGCCGGTGTTATGTTTATGACGAGTAAAATTATGCTCAAAAGTGAAGCAAATAATCGAAGCTGTTTACTATAGTCACGCCAAAATCACATGCAAGAATGTCCAAGTGTAAAAAGAATTAAATTCGAAGTAACGCAAATGAAAGAGATCGAAGTGTAAAAAAGTCCTGTATAAAAGTGGTCAAGAGGTAAATGTATCGATTTTGATCGGATACATTCAAGTATACTTTTTACAGTGTAACTATTGTACTATGTTAACTATAATACATAGTGTTACATATTGTAATGTGTAATAGGTGCATACTACAATGGTATTCGTAGTGTGACTGCTGTACCTGGTGTTACCTTGTGTAACATTTTTGCACATACTGTACCTATTGTACAGTGTAACATGCGTAGTTGTTACAGAATCTAACATTTAAGTATGTACTTTAGTTACCTACACTACATGGCAATGCTGTACCGCTTACAATTTGTTACACTATTTGCAACTATCACGCTATTACACCACTGTTAAAAAAAAAGGAGTAAAATCTACTCTTAAAGAACACATATCGGACCCGCTACTTTTTTAGAGTAAAAAAGCCTTTTTTCATTGATACACTAATCTTTTTCAGGAGTAAAATTTATTTCGGAAAAAGTAATGCTTGTATTACTTTCTCCGAAATAAATTTTACACCTGAAAAAGAGTAGTGTATCAATGAAAAAAGGCTTTTTTACTCTAAAAAAGTAGCGGGTCCGATATGTGTTCTTTAAGAGTAGATTTTACTCCTTTTTTTTTAACAGTGACTATAGCCATGTGCTATAGTTACGTAAGGGAGTCATTGTACATAGCTTTACATAGAGTAAAACTTAATATTTATTGTAACTATTGTAAGTTATCTAACTCTGCTACTTAGTGTTACTTTTGTTAATAGTATTGCATTGTCTGACATTGTTACATTTTGACGCAAAATATATTCCGCCAGGTTTATTAGATTGCCTTTAACAATAACCAGTCAAAGATAAAGATTTTCTCAAATGGTGAATATTGATTGGTTACCGCTACGTAACATGCAGCACCCCTGGCGGATTAATTTGCATCGGAAATCTTCATTGTGCGTAGTGTAACATATTAAATAGTTACTGTAACTGTTGTACATAATAGGGTGTCTCTTAAAAATGTAAATATGGAATTTAAAAACGTTCGCCCCCTGAAAAATTTCTAAATAAATAAATAAAAACATGTCCCGAAGCTGGGCTTCGTAACTTGTTTCTAACCCGTGCCTCTGAGGCCTTGCTTTTTCCCATATAAAATACATGGGGATTTTCACGACAATCCGATATTATTTTTTAAGTAAACAAAAAATGTAGGGAAAATTCTGCCAGTATGGTGGAACAATGTCTATGAGAAGGGCTTTCCATAGGGCCTATCCCGGACTTTCTCCCCTGACTAATATCGGAGGAAATGGGGGCTAAAAATGAGAAAAATTCAATTTTGAACTCCGTTATTAGTCAGGGGAGAAAGTCCGGGATAGGCCCTATGGAAAGCCCTTCTCATAGACATTGTTCCACCATACTGGCAGAATTTTCCCTACATTTTTTGTTTACTTAAAAAATAATATCGGATTGTCGTGAAAATCCCCATGTATTTTATATGGGAAAAAGCAAGGCCTCAGAGGCACGGGTTAGAAACAAGTTACGAAGCCCAGCTTCGGGACATGTTTTTATTTATTTATTTAGAAATTTTTCAGGGGGCGAACGTTTTTAAATTCCATATTTACATTTTTAAGAGACACCCTAGACTACATAAGATAGCATCTATAACAGTTACACGATGTAACTATTGTACACGTCGTTATTAGGTGTAACATTGTCAAATAGTGTTACACTGTTGCACTGTAAAACCCTCTTTTTTTGTAAGGCGTTATGAATATCATGGTACAATCGTTAATACAATCGTTACACTTAGCTTTAAGAGTTTTGTTTCTTGTTCCGCTACTTTATGGGCTAAAGCTTTTATTTTAACTGCTCCATGCTAATCAATTTTCTTAGTCCGAGTTTCCGTGCGAGAAAAAAAAAAAAAAACAATTTTCTTCTAATATTTTTTTTGCATTTTCAGGAAGAACAAAAAGAAGTAAACCCTCTTTAATATGGAATTATTTTGATATAAACGAAACTCACATGATCTGCACTAGTTGCGGGAGACATTTAAAAGGTTTCAAAACTACGAACGCTGAAGGGCATTTAAAAGCATGTGATCCCGTACTTTATAATTCGTTTTTGGCTTCGAAAACAAAAGAACGAGCTAATTTATTCAATCAGTTTTTCCAAGGATTCATGTCAAGGCCCAGTTAAATATACAAGGATTAAAATATAATATGATAATGTTGAAATTTTCTTTTCACCCGAACCATTTCTTGTTCCGCGGGATTTAAATTTTTCCCAGAGCCTTAATATTAAAATTCTTTTTTTTTGTTTTTCCGGTTTTTTTTAGCTCCACCTCCTGCTAAAACGAGAGCTAAACCTTCGGTGATTTGGAGATATTTTATAGTGAAGGAAAACCACGTGGAATGCAAAACTTGCGGGAAAATATTAAAAGGAATAAGGACGACGAATGCTGAAACCCATTTAAGTTACGTTCACCCGAATATTTACCAAGTTTTTTTGGGATTGAAGCAGAAAGCATTGCAAGAGCGAAGGAATCAATTTTTTAGTGTCTGTAACGTTTTTACGACGGATAGTAATTTTTGAAATTAGTACTGATGACTCATTTTTGACACGGAGTATGACAGTGTATCAGAACTCTATGAAAGTTGTTGCATAAAGAAGAAGAAATTTTTTTTAATCAAATGCAAAAAAAAAAAAAATATTTATTATTTTTTTAAATACAATGGGAAAATGGTATTTTATATATTTATACAGTTAAAAAATAAATCATTAATTATTTAGTTAACAATTTTGTGTTTTGTTTGTACCTCTTAAAGGATATTTATTGAAATATCTTTAAAAAGGGTTTACAATTCAAAAATGATTTAAAACCTGACTTGATGATTTTCAAAGTTTTATGTGTCATAAAAATTCCCCAAAATGTTTAAATCTTACAAGCTGTAAACGCGTAAAGATGATTCTTTTGAAATGGAAATACATGAGTAATTTATGTTTTGAAACATGTTGCGAAAATTTGCATCGTTTTAGAACATGAAGATTTTGGAACCTCAAGAAATTTTTAAAAGAATTTTTGTGACCCCAAAAGTTTTAAGGTTTCAACAACCCAAAATATTTTTAAAAGTTTTATGTATCGCACCATGTTTTCATCTTTGAAAGATGCTTTATAACATTTTTCAAATCATATTTTCCAAACTTCAAATTTGCCGACGGAACATTTTTCAATTTTAAAATTTGACAAGCATTTTAAAATTTTCAAGTGCATTTTAAAACGTTTTAAAATGATATCAGCCATTTTAAGAGCTTATTGTTTCAAAGTTAAAAAGAGCGGGATATGTTTTGAAACATCAAGAGTTTTAAAACTCTTTAAAGTAGTCGTTTTAAATACTTTTAAAGGCTTTCAAACATTTCTTGTTGTTAAAACATTATAAAGTTTTAATCTATGAAAAAATGTTTACCAATTGTAAATCGTTTTTGCTTTATCGCGAACCTTAAAATTAGAAAGAGAAATTAGAAAGAGTTGAAAAATGTTTCTTGAAACATGTATAGAGCATGTTTAAAACTTAACACGCTTGGAACCCGCTAAAAGCGTTTTAAAAATCAATAAAATATTTTAAAAATGACGGTATTTATGACTGAACCACGGTTCAAGTTCAAGTTTTCGATGCAATTTAAAGTTTCATTGTGAAATGTTTCAAACTTTTTTCATTTTCTAACTCTCGATTTTGGAATGTCAATCATCTTCCGATGAGGCATACAAGTATTACGTACTTACGGGGAGGGGGAGGTGTCAGAAATCACCGAAATCATGTTTACGTTATACTTGGATGACTTTTAGCCATTTTCTATTTTAAAAACATATTTTTTAATTTTATATAAGCAGGGTCGTCTCCATTTCCTGGAAAAGGGGGAAAGAACGTCCTTTGGGAATTCTATCACCAGCTCCCTGGCACAAATTTTATCATCTGTAAATTTTGTCAGAAGCGGATAACGTACAAAATAGGATCCACTCAAACGTCGAATCTTCTAAGGCATTTACGAACTCACGAAAATTTCCACGAGTTATACGAAAAGAAAAAAGGAGAAAAATATTTTTTTAATATTTTTGCATGGGACAGTGCAAATAGTAAAAACGCAGATTTTAATTTTTCAGAATAAATTGTTTTTCAAAGAAACTATATATTTTTTTCTTCATTAAAAAAAAAAGACGTATCCACGTTAAAAAAAAATTAAAATTTGAAAACGATTTAGTTCAGCTGCCTACCTATATGGATGATGTTAAGTAGAATGCTGAACTGAACAATCCGGGAGGGATTTGATTATTTAATTTAACTATCTGTAATTCATTTAGGGGCTTTGCCTCCCCAAATCCCTGCACTGGGATCCTTGGCACTGAGTTTGTTGCTACGTTTTACACGTTTAAAAGTTTTTTGAGATTTTCGGGGCTCAGGGACAAGGCTCTTGGTGGAGGATCGGGATCAAGCTTCACATGACCTACTGGTAGCTTAATTAAATAATTACCAAAAATTTATTGAAAAACACTAATAAAATGATTTTTAAACCGGCAGGTAATGCAGGACCGTGGATACCAATGAATTCGTCTTATTGGACGAATCCATTGTGGAGTTATTTCTTGAAGGATTCAGTGGATATAAATAAAATGTATTGCAAAGTTTGTAGCAAGGCTTTAAAATATGTCCATGGGCGATCCAATCCATCGAATTTAGTTCGACATTTACGAATCAAACACGACAAAGTGTATAATGAGTATATGGAAGAGAAAGTGAGCAGAGCAACGAATAACGTCATCGATAACGCTATTCGTTATTCTTTTGTGTACAACAAAATTTAATTTTAATAATTTTTTTTTTAATTAAACCAAAACTTAGTCATCGTATACCAAAAAATTTATGTCAATGGACAGTACAAATCTTAATTTTAATGTGCCATGTATTTTTTAAATAAAAATTTGTGGAAAAAAAACAAAAACAAATTTGTAGAAAATGATTTGGGTAACCTTGAATTTGATTTTCTTTTGATTGAACCTAATACTAAATCGTCTTTGATTTTTTTTTTCAGAAAGTAATTTTATGGCCCCGAATAGAAAATCGAATCCTATTTGGGATTATTTTGATCTGAAAGGAGATAGAGCCACTTGTCAGATTTGTAAGAAGACTCTGGCTTACAAGAACCACATGTATTTAACTTCTCTTTCGAATCATTTAGCTTCAAAGCGCTACGGGCATAACCTTCATTATTTGGAGTACATCTCAAAGAAAAACGAAATGAACAGAGAGTCGGATTTTATCAACAACATGTTCGCTCAGTATAGGAAAGGGCAAGAAGCTGGAAATAGCTTTTTCCCCAATTTTGAACATTGAAAGTGTGTTATTTGGTGCCTATTGCATTTCAATAAAGTATTTAAATTTTTGTAAAAAAAAAAAAAAAAAAAAAAAATCGACTTAATTTTTTGTGTAGGCCTATAAACGAAATTTTAGATTTTTTAAATTTAAAAAAAGTTTAAAAGATTTAAAATTTTCAAATTTGAAACCTTAAAAAATAGCCCGGCCAAGTTCGTGAATATTTAGCTGTAAGAAGATAGCTTCCGGAGTATGTTTACCGCGCGTAGAGAATTCTTCTTGCAAGAAATTTTTTATGGAAGTTTGGTCGAGTTTTTCCTGGCGTGAAATAAAAGTTTAAAAATTTCCAACTGAAAAAATATTTTTGGCTATCCAGTTTAAATTTAGTTTCGAGGAAACAAAAAGTGGATAAGTTGTCACTTGAAGTTGTTTGTAGAGGCCTGCTTAAAGAAACCCCAACTGGTAGTATGCAACTTAGAAGCTGTTAAGTCTGAAACTCAAAACGAAGTACTGTTGTTCACAAGTAAAGCCTTCATAGTCCTAGTCGAGCATGGCTCGAAATGGACTCTTATCACGGAAAATTGATTTTAAAAAATTTTGCAGGGGGCGTGAAACTTTTTCCAAGGGGCTGAGTCTACTTTGCTTATATAATCAAAGTTAAAAGAAATCGGATTTAGGACTAAAATCTTAAGTTAATAAACGGAGGGGGTCAAAAGTGACCAAAATTATATTTACATAATATTTAAAATTAGTTTCCAGCTCCTTTGAGTTTCCAGAATTTGAAATCTCATATCTTTTGCAGTAATGACTGACCAAAAAAATAAATAAATAAATAAAATAGAATAACAAAAAAATAATAACAATAATAATAATAAAGGAGGGAGGGACACTGCAAAAAGATTACCAGCCGAACACTTCGGATGAAATATTATTTTTTAACTTGAGTTTAAATTTTTTTGCAGATCCTGCAATAAATGGCTTTAGTAATTTTTTCGCTTACCCCATGCAACCTTGTTTAAGGATGCGCGGTCATGGGACTCACGAGTGCCCTGGTTGTGGTAAAAGATACGTCCAGCGGAGTCATTTAAACCAGCACATTAAGTGGGAATGCGGAAAACCGAAACAATTCAAATGCCCCCATTGCCCCTACGCCACTAAGTTAAAATATAATTTAAAATCTCACGTCAGTCGGCGGCATCCTTCGTAACTTAAGGTTTTTTCTATTATTCAATTATTCTTCTTCTTATTTCATTTTTTAAATTCTTGATTAAAATTTTTTTGTTCTTGTACTAATTTTTTCTACTTTTTTTAGGTGGATTTAATTTCAACGAGTTGTTTTCCGATTTTCGGTCCAACGAGGATAGGATCCATCCTTGTGAGAATTGCGGAAGGAAGTACAAACACGTGAAGCATTTAAAGCAACACTTAAAATGGGAATGCGGGAAACCAAAGCAATTTAAATGTCCGCATTGCGCGTATGATACAAAGCTCAAAAGCAATTTGAAAAGTCATATCTACAGGAAACATTTTTATAACAATAAGGAAGAGACTTATAACGCAGAGCCATAAAATTTGACTGTATTGTGACTGTATTGTTTCTAGTCAGAAACCCTCGTTTTTTAAAGTACAAATTTTTATTATTTTGTTTGTAATTAAAGCCATGTTTTTTTTTTTTTTTTTAAGTTAAAGAGTTTAAAAATAAACTTCGATGATATTTGTTTTAATCATTTTTTTAAATCCTAACATTTTAATTACCTTATTTTTCTGCCCCCACCTACAGTGTACCTATTCGTTACAATAAGGTTAAATTGGTCACAAAACCAATCCTCCAGGGTCGCTAGTGAAGATTGTCTGCTAAACAACGGTCATGTGCGATCTGATCTGGCTTTCAGGGACGGCTGCATTCTGAGAGCTGCTGATGGAACTGGACGGATGCTCTATATTGTGTGCTATTGACAGCTCCACATAATTCATCCATTTTAGCAGACAATGTGCATCGACTATCGTGTGGAATCAGTTTAGGAGACTGTCCCTTGAAAAGTCAGCGCTCCTGGAGGACTGATTTTGGAGCAGAGACCTTTACGTTAATTTCTAAAAATCATTTTTTTTTTTTTTTTTTTTTTCATGTCTTAATTGTAATTGGAACTGGAATGCACAACATGTAAAGGGCCGTAAAATTATTACATAAGCACGATTTGCGAAAGTTTCTGTTCTCCATCCCCTTTTATTAAGCAAAAGCGCGAATTTTTTTACAAAAAATGTACAAGCTGGCTGTTTAGTGTCCTGCATTTCAGTTTCCTGTGCGCCTGCATATTTAATTTTTGTTTTAAGAATTTTTGGAACGTTTACTAATTAAATTTTCTGATGTAAAATTTTTTAAAATTATTATTTTAGGGGAATTCGGTACTTCTCCTCTTCGGGTTTTAACCGAAACTTTCCAAAATGCTAATGATACCGAACCGGAGGTAGTGAAGGTAAAAGAAAGAAAACAGGAGTGGAACACTACCTACATTTTAATTCTAATTCCTTACTTTAATTTTTGTTTGTTGTAGTTAACTAGGTATTGTTCTGATTGTGATAGAGCATTTGAAACAAGAAAAAAGTATACGGATCATAGGACAAAGGCACATCACAGTACGGAGATCCCGTGCGAGCATTGCGGCCGGATTTATAAAAATATAAGCGCTAAAAATCAGCATATAAGACGTGGATGCTCCGAAAATCGCTACTTTGTACCAACTTCTTCCGAACGGAGGAAGCCTTTAGCGCCGAAGGAGTTCAGGAGGATATTTTAAGTTAATCTTCGCTTAACTTAAAGTATTGTTGGATGTTGCTTCGTTCGTTCGATACCGAGCGATTGATGAGACACACAAGATCTGATCTCTTAAAAAACTTAAAAAGTTTGGTCGAAAGTCGCGAAAATGACAAGGTTAGTCTTCAGGCTGACCGAGATTAAGATAAAATGGACCATTCAGCATTGAAATTTTTTATTATAATAATTATGAAATGTCAGTATGTTCGTTTATTTTTTGAAAATATAATTTTTTTATTGCTTTTTAATCGCTTACAATTTTTCGGTGACAAGTAGACTCCGGATAATCCAAAACCTTAACCGGATTACGTTATCGGAAGTGGCATTTATCGCTAAAATCGTCTTTCGTGTTTTTTTTTTTTTTGTGATTTTGTACTCGAATTGCACAGCGAATTAAGTATAAGTTACCTACCATCGATGTCTAAATGTCTGATGCCTTTTGTAAATATTGAATGAATTTACCACGGACTGAACTTCCCAGAACTGAACCTTTTCCATTGTTAAGTACTTATTTATTTATTTATTTATTGTAAGTAGTCCTCAGTGAATTTTTTCTTTTTGAAAAGAAAGAAAAAAAAACTCGATTGTAAATGCTTATGACGTATTCGTTATGTGGGGCTGTTAGAGTATCCCTTGCTTTGCGAAATTTTAATTTACAAATCGTCGCCTTATTATTACAGGGTATTATCGTTTTTATATGTCATATGTTTAACTTACTATACGATGAACACTACAGAACTCTGTAATAATAAAGCGACGAAATGCTTTTCCGATTAAAAAAAACTTATATTTTTTCAGATTTTTTGGTTTTTGGGAAAGTGTGCATAGCAGGAGTCAAAAATAATAGCTTGTCAAAGTCTATAAATAAAAAAGAATAAAATTTCTTCTGCTGAAAATGGCGATTTCTTTTGAGTGAATTGCAAAACTGCAAACAGTTTTTTTTTTTTCTCCATACCCATATATATAACTAACTTTGAGCCACATTTATAAAATTTTCTCTCTCAGTTTCCATAACTTATAAATCAAAACTTTCGCTTCAAATCAAATTTTTTTTCTTTTTTTTTTGCCTAAAAAATCTTTGATTAGCTCAAGCACCTCTAAATATTTTTTCATTACTCATAAATAGATAGTCACTTTCCACGGATGCGATCAGGGCAGAAAATGACTTTTCCCACGTAGGGCAAAACAATGTTAATCCTGTTGACGGAAGACTTTGTTTACAATTTATCAAATCATTTTCTTTATTTTTTCTCAATAATTATGCATTGATTCGTAATGAAAAATATCTTGTTTAACCTAGGAAGTCAAATGAATTTTCCGTTTCGGTTTTTTAAAAGTAAACTTCAACTGGAAAATTCATTTTCCTCCTTAGGTTAACAATATATATTTAAAATATTTATAAAAATAAATTGTAGAGCTCTTTCAGGTATTAAAGAACCGAAATTTGCCCTTGGAGCGAAAATCTGGAATGGACAATTTTTTTTGACGCATCCTATTTATCAACTTGCACCTTACCGATAAAAATAAATAGAAAAAAATTATTAATACACGTATTACTCGTATGGACCAGAAAAGTCTTTCGGCCCTTCTCATCGAACCCTTTTTTAATCTCTGTTCCGGTTTTCTCGAAGCGAAAAAAAAAAAGCATTTTTAGTCGAATTATTTACCGGCGACTGCTTCCAAAAAAGCCGAAATTCGATCCTTGTCCCTATTTTGAGCAATATTTTTGGAAAAGGCCGACAAAAAGTCGGTTCGAGCCCGTCTTCGCAAAATTTCCAAATGAAAACAATTTAAAAAAATTTTATTTTTGGCTTTTCAAAACTTTTAGTCCCTGCGGCGACTACCAAAAAATCTGAAAACATTCAACTTTTATTTTTTGACATACGTAGGAAAAAGTTAAAAAGGTTCCCGTCTCGACAATCAAAGTAGGGACACCCTCACTAGTGGACAGCCCGCAATAAAACCGAGAACAAAAAAAATGCAGATTATTTCCTGAATCTCATAAAGGTGTAAGTCATTCGTGGTTTGCTTCATTCAAACCTAAGCTTACATAACACACCTTTCCAATGGAAAAATACCTCAATGTTAGTGTTGGAAAAAAAAATGCTCCCTATTAGTATATTAATTTAATTTAATTGCGATAAGATTCTCTCACTCCTTTTTCCTCGTTATTGAATTTAACTTGTTATAAAATCACTGAACCAGAGAGTCGAGTTATTTTTTTTTTTCTTAAAAATTTTTCACCGGACATATGTTAATCAGTTTAGTATCTGACCTTTCTAGATTTGGTGCTTTTTTTTTTTTATAAAAAATTGTTTTATTTGTAAAATCGAACCCTTTTTTAATCTGAAAGTTTTATTTTTCCCGCATGTTATTTTTATAGGAGGTGTAGACTATCAAATGATACAGACGAAACGCGGTAGAGACATGTTGCTCTACGATGGATATACCTTTACTCAAAACAGAATGTGCAAGGACGGTATGAGGTGGCAATGTTCCTTTCCTAAATGTAAAGCATTTTGCAGAATGTCAAGCGCGGGTTGGTTAACACCTTATAAAACCAATCACGAGCATCCGAGGCCTTCCGAAGAGGAAATCAAAAGGAGAATACTCAGGATGGAGGTAAATCCTTTAATTTTACTCATATTGCAGAGCTCGTCCAAGGAATGTCCATAGGACGTCGAGTATGGTCTAAATTATCATATTGGACCATATTGGCGTTCTACAACCATAAGTGCGCCCATTGATGACCATCGAGTGAATCCATTGTCGGTCGTAAGTGTGTCTATTGACGGCCCTGAATGTGATACGAGTGCTTTAATTGACCGCTATAAGTACGCACTTATAGCGTACGGACTATAAATGCGTACTTAAAGCAATCAATAGACGCACTCGTATCTCATGGCCGTCAAGGGAGGCTCTTATGTCCATTGGCGGACGTAAGCACGTTCTATGGACATGTTTCAGAGATTTAGGGGATGTTCTAGAAGTGGCCCTATCTAGTCATTTTCCGGGCACCCTATAATCATTCTCGGATGAAATTCTGCCATCCCGCAATAACCTTAACCTTTGGTCCTTGTGATGCCATCTTTTTTTTTTTTCGTAGTTGAAAGCCCGTGCGCAATCTTCCGGTGCCACACCCGGTGAAATAATACGAAACGCTTTACCCGCCGACGAGTACCAAACGTCGGATCAAAGAGCTTGCTACACTAGATGCATCCAAAGATTTAGGAAATCGTTACAAAGGAAGAACACGAAACCCCAAGACGACGGCTGGTCCGGTCATAGCAACGATGGGAATAACGCTCAACAAAAGGAAATTATTAAACCTCCAGCTCAAAATTCGGAGGAGACCCCGTGGATGTCCGTTCACGCCCCTAAACCCCTAATACCACTGCCTTTGCCGATGAAAGACGATGGGAATAAACATCCGATGTGGCAAAATCATCCGGAGCCGGTTCAGTTACCAGAAGGAGAGAAAAGAGGACATTTAATAGAACAGAAAGATGAGCTCCATACGAAAATTGGACCGTATGGGATGTGAAATTAAAGTCATTTTTTTTTTTAAATTTTGATCAGTATTATTGGCCTGTTACAGAATTTGAGATTGACTGACGTAAAGTGAATTCTATGCTTCGATTTGGAAAAGCGTGATTTAAATACTTACAGTGTGGCTATTTCCTCTTTAAAATCCATGTTTTACTTCCACCCTGTCAGAAGAGTGGAAAGAGTCAGAAAGAGGTACTGTATTTGATTGGTCTCTAATTTTGTACTTCAGTGCAGAACTAGACCAAGTCCTGTCACGTTTTAACTTCTTATTTCAAACGTGACTTTACAAAGCATATACAAGCATTGCCAACTCAAATTAATGTCTTTTGCTAGTTAACTTTCCTGCTGTGTTAACAAAGTAAACTTGTTAGTAGAAGACTTAAAATCAGCACTTCCAATCGTTGAGTCTATATACGTTTTGTAAAGTCGGTTACCTTTTGTAAGTTCAGGTTTGAAGTAAGAAGTTGCAACCCTTGAATGGACTAGATCTAGTTCTGCACTAAGAACAGAATTCAGGTTTAGCTTTTATCTAAAACCTGTAATTTTTTAAATGGCATAAATGTTTTGAATTTTTTGCGTTTTCCCAAGCTGTTGCATTATAACAGATCAGTGGAGCCCTTCCGGTTCCTAGTGACCAAAAATTTGTGGTGTCATATTGCCATTTTCATTATTTAAAAAAATTTTTTTTTTTTTTTAATCATGAAAAATTCAGCCAGCTTTTTTTTCTGTAACGGATAAAGCAACCGAGATTATGTAAAATTTGATGTTTAGTGTGTAAGTTAACCAGTGATAGAACCTTAGACTGAAAAAATATTTCCAATACTCTTTATACTCATGACTTAAATAATAATCTCAGGTTTGATACCTCAAATTGTATGTGGTAATCTATAAACAACTTCACGAATAATTTTAGTATTAGGAAAAAGTATTATTATTAGGTTGACAAAAGACTTTAGAGAAAAAAAAAGGAAACAAGTACGGCGATTTACATCAATTAGTGTTTTGATATAATGATTTCAAATCTTGATGCTTTTATTTCGATTTTTGTTTCATTTAATTTTATTTCTTTTATATTTTATATATTTTTTTTAATTGTAAAAATATCAAATTTTTATGATGCATTCTTCCTTTGCCTAGAAAACATCTGAAACTTTTGTGCAGATTAATCATTCGGATAGCACATTATACTGAATAAGAATGTTTATGAAAAAAAAAAAAAAAAAAAAATCTGTTTGAGGGCAGTCGTCTGCGTGACGATAAGATGGTGTTTGGCTTCTGACATTGGAGGTTCACTTATAACGTGAAAATGGCATTCAGGTCATTCTTGCTTTATGAGCCTCATTGCCCAATCCGAAGACAGCCGCCATTTCATTGTTTAGCAGCAGCCGACAATGCCCTAGAGGAATTATTTTTGCGGTGCAAATCCTCCTTGTAAGAATTATTCATTTGTGAGGGTGAATAAGGCATTGCTGATGCCAGTTTTTTTGCTGTCACAAATTCTAGTGCTAATGCTGATGTCCATGCGGTAGGGATTTTCGACTCAAAATTATTTTACCAAATTCGTTGGATGTATATTACTTAACGATATCCATTCATAGCTGACAATTTTCCAAAATTAGGGATTTTTATTGGTTATCGTGGTGGCCGTGCAACACCCATGAGGTACTGCATGGGTACTACATTTGCATCCGAAATTCCCGTTATTGATTAATACTGACTGATATTGATTGATATGGATATTGGTAATAATGTAATATTGATACTAATGATGATTTTCGATATTGATATTGGTATTGGTATTGGTATTGGTATTGGTATTGGTGTGCTATTCGGATACTATCTCCAAATGTATTTAACATTTTATTCAATGGGTTGATATGTATTTAACCCAAAACCTCAAACAAAACTGGAAAAAACATTCAGTATATTTTCTTAGGCAAAACTGCCTGTTCTCTCGACTGTAATCTTTTTTTCTTTGTTAGTTTTCTTTGAATCTTATCAAAAAATTATTTTTAGAAAATGACTATATTTGAAAAAATTTAAATGCAATAAATCAACTATGTATAGTACATGTCACAATTTTTTTTAATGGTATTTTTTTTTCCTGAGTTATTTTACTTGTTGCTTAAATCATAAATTTTCTTTGTTGTTATATTTCATTTTTATTTTTCAGGGTCAGGCGATTTTTATTTTCAGAAAAATCGCAAAGGAATTACAGTATATACCATAAAGGTTATTATTATAACAGACATCTCCGAATCAAAGGACAAAACGAACCCCCGCCAATGGCTATTCGTTGGTGGAGATGTCAGCGCTCTCACACATGCAACGCCAGAGCTTTATTAGACGAAATTGGTCGTTTCAAAATAACTCACTCCCATAATCATCCACCTTGAAGATACAGTAAATATTATATATAATTTTATATGTATGTGAAACATTACTAACGCCATTAATTTTTGTTTCAGAGTATAGATTTACGAGAAATCGTCGGGGAGGATTAACGATCATCCACAAGGGATATTTATATAACAGGCATAACATTAACCAGGGGGTTTCAACTGGTGAAACGTTGCGTTTGTGGCGCTGTCGTCGGTGCAGCAAAAAGTGCAACGCTAGGGGAATATTAGATAAACACGTTTTTAGAGTTACTGGGAATCACAATCATCCGCCCGACATTCTGTTCGATCAGAATTATAAAGGGTGACCAAGTTTTAAATTTGTTGGCATATATTTTGTTACAAATATAAAATTTTTTATGTGTTTTGGTTACTGGAACAATCGCTGCTTTTTTTTTTCAAATTGATATATGGAATGGTTTTAAGTTGCCGTAAAATTTGTAGTCGGTTCTGCTTTAAGTAAACTTACAGTAAGCAAGGGTCGTCCTTAAGTTACGTAAACATTATTTTGGCCGAATTTGACCCCCTCTCGTTTCAGTTGTAAACAAATATTGGAATCTCCTAATGGGAATTGCATGTTTAATTTATGGCAACAATTTCAAATTCCGTCTGTGAACTTAATGTGGGACCGACTACAGTCCCTTTTTTCTCAGTAAGGGAAATAGGACGAAAAGAGTTCACTCGTGGTGACATTTTGGTCCCAGAATGCTTTGCGGAGCGAAAACACTGTAATCATATGGACTACATTCAAGCAGCTATCAATGGCGCTAATGGAATTACTGCGTAGCAGCCAATTAGAGCCGCTGGCAGTTCCTCGAATGTAGCTTTGGTGCTGTACTATCACAATAATGAAATTGCTGTTAAAAAAGTAGGTAACATTGGCAGCCATCGGCCGGGTCATTGGCCATTGGCAGCTACAGCTTCAGACTCGATCATATCAAATGTTTAGCTTGTCTAGCGGTCATTTGATGTATTTCGACTCTCACCTTCAGAAGTGCTGACTTATGGATTTAGTGCTACATCATTCAGCGTTGAAAAACAATTTTCGAAGGAGCTCCATAAACAGATGCAATTCTACAGTTTGCAGCGTCGTCGGGGTCACACTGATAAACCACGCAAGGCTCACGTATAAAACTGAGAGCAACATCATTTCTATCTCCGGGGCCATAAATAATGCACTTAAGCCTTTTTGGGGGAAGGAGTGTATTAAAAAATCATACCCTTTTCTCACTTGCAGCATTAAAAAGATCCAAAATCTGCATAATTACGCTTATGTAATATGGTGGTTGCATTCCAGTAGCTGCCTATGACTCTAATGGGATGTCTGCATTAACACATTAATAGGGCTATTGTTATAACATTAGCAGTCACTTGAATGCAGCAGGTCGCTTCTACACTTTACTACTTATAATATATATATATTGATATATTTTTGCCAGGTTACTTTTACCATGAAGCAAGACTAATCGGAAGGGATGAATACACGTTAACCACAAGCCTTCGAGGAATGCCGAAGTTAATCCACGAAGGGTACAGTTACGTCATGAAACCCACAAGAGGACTGACGCAAACAAATATAAGATACTGGAAATGCTCGAAAAACGTCAGATGTTACGCCAGGATGGTTTTAAAAGAAGACGGGATGTTGATATACAAAAAAGGGCATAATCATCCTCCATAGTTGTGACCAAAAATATATATAATGAAAAAAATTTTAATCTGGATTGTAATTTCTTTCTAACAGTGACAAACAATTTTTTTAACTGTGATGATTTTGTTGCAACACGGTATATATATCAAAGCCAATTTGTCGAATTTTGAAGTTGTCACGTGATCCGTGCTCTGTGCAAATATCTCATGCGATAATGCTAAAAATGAGCTGACAAGGACGTAAATGCGAATTTTTCATGATCGAGTGCACTTGTGTCGCTACTTACAGGAAACCAATGCAAAAAAAGTAGTGGCCATTTTGTTTTAAATTCGACGTCTTGGCTCTGATGCACAGAATGGATTAATAAAAATTTTCAATCGGTTTCTAGATATCGTTTATGCGGGTGTGGGGGAGTATACCATGTGCCAAAGCATAAGAGGTAGACCAAAATTAATATGCCACGGTTACAGCTACGTTACCCAGTCTTGGAAAAGGGTAAAACCGACGGACAGAAGATCTTACTGGAGGTGCAGCAATCAAGAGTATAAGTGCAATGCAAGAGCTGTGTTAGAAGAAAACGGAATTTTAATCTTAAAAAATGTACACCGGCATAACCCAACTTATAAAATGATACAGCAGCGTTACTTAAAGTCGGATCAATTTACGGGTGAGTATTTTTAGATTTTAAAAGACTTATTTTACCTAACTGATTTTGCATTTTTTTGTGTGTTGCAGACGGAAACGCGCAGCAAAAAGCATACTTCAACTTCAACAACTTATTTAACAAAAATTAAGCTTTATCAAAAAAATATATGAAAAAAATTATTAAATCGAATGTTGAATATTTATTATATGTCTGAGAAGGACTTGGTCAATAATGCCAATCACCGCTGCCACCAACTTTGATTCCAAATCATAAGTAATGTTCTTTTTTATTTTCTTCAAGGAACCGGAAATAATGTAGTAATAGTTCCTACCAGCGCCTATGTCATCGGACAAAATCGCTGCGGAGGACCTCAGATCATCTACCGAAATTACACTTTCAACGTTCATCGGCAAATGGGTTGCGAATATGGGAAATACTGGGCGTGCGCGTCTAAAAGTAGTAAAAGGTGTAACGTGTCGATTATCCGGAGCGCGGACGGGAGTTTAATACATAAAGGGCAACATAATCATCCCCCTCAACGTTTACTAATACCCAACTTCATGAACCCTAAAGTAACTTAAACCCTCCTTTTTAATTCTCTTCTCCCTTGAAATTTTTTTAGATCCGTCTCAATGGGTTACGAAAAAAGAAATAGAAAACGTGCGGCAGGGTGATTATGTTTTCGGTCAAACCAGAAAAGGAAGGCTCCAAATCATACATAGAAATTACAGATACAACATGCATCGGCAAATGAGTTCGAAACTTTCGGAAATGAGATATTGGGCTTGTTCGGGTAGAAGCAATAAAAGTTTCAGGTGCAATGTTACCGTGGTTATGAATGAAGATGAAAGTTTATGTATTAAAGGGAGGCATAGTCATCCGCCCTTCAAAAATTTTTTTCGGTGATTTTTTTTTCTTTTTTTCTTCTTTTTCTTTGAAATAATAAAATATGAAATAAGTCAATGAGGTTTAAGAAGTATTATTTTGAATTCCCCAACCATGTTTTATAGGTAAGGCCATTCAATCTATAAAATTATTGTCGCTTTTTGTTTCTTGGCCATATTTTTTTTTTTTTTTTTTTTTTTTTTTTTTTTTTTTTTTTTATTCATTCAGTTTATAGTCACCGGTACTGCAATTTTCTTCTACTGCCATATTTTTTGTTGACTGAAAAAATGGTTTTTTCACATTCCTATATTTCTCCTTTATCGTTGGACATTTTCCCCATTTTCTCCGAAGTTTATTCGAAATGTAACTTTTCAGTAGTTTTATTTATTCAAAGTCGTTTTCTACACCTTTGATTTTTTCGATGTTTTTTTTTTTTTTTTTTTTAATTTTATTTCATTTATTTTTCTTCTTTTTCCAAATTGACTCTTTTTTTCCCTCCATTCTGTCATTATTTTTTCATTTTTTCCCCCTAGCTTCCTTAATAGTTAGAAGGTTAGTATTTATCCCATCGTAATCTACATGTTTCATTCATTTTTAAAGTTGTGAACGGAAAAAAAATATAATCGAAAACTCTCTTTTCCCCCCAAATTAGGAGACGTGAGACCACAACCCAGAATCGTAAGAGCCGAAGAATATACAATCGGATCTACAAGAGTAGGAGGGCCTCAAATTCACCATGATGGTTATTTATACAACGTTCACAGTTACCAAGGGAAAACCCGTTTCGCTTGCTCCACTCGGTCCTCCACAAAATGCAAAGTGATTTTCTCAATCCAAGATGACGGGAGTTTTGTGATACAGCGGGAACACAATCACCCTCCAAGGCTAATTACTTAATTTTTTTTTTTTTTTCATTGTGATATTCATTGTTGTTGCTGTTATGTGTCTGAATGTTTTACGTATTAAATTTTTTTTTCTCTAAAATAAAAAAAATAATTAGGTATTTAAAATTTTCCTTCGAAGAAAAAACAGAATTTTTGTTATAAAAAAAAAATATTCTAACAATTTTTCTTTTTCTCAGATTTCGATTTAAACGATTTTGGCATCATGTACAATTTTGTAGTGAGAAAGACGAATCAAGGAAAACCGAAATTACTTCATGACGGATACGAATTCGTCATGGCTTACTCGAGCAAAAAAAACCCTTTGAAATATTGGAGGTGCAGGAAAAGATGCGGGAAAAGGGGATCATGCGGTGCCAGAGCCGTGCTCATGGATCCCGGAAAACTCGTTTTAACTAAACCTCATAATCACGTCAGCAAAAACATATATGCCTTTTACGAATATTAAAAAATTTTGAGGGTGAGCGGAAAAGTGAATGTTTTGGGGGTTAGTAAGTATAGAAATTGTTTTTACTTATTTATTTATTTATTTTTTTTACAATAAATAAAATCGGGAAAGCATAATCCATCGATGGGAATGTTTTATTAACATTGTTTCTTTTAATCCATTTTTAAAAAAATCACTGTAAAACAAAATCGATTTGTAATTTATGTAAAATTTTAAATTAAACAAAGAGTTCTTTTTTTCTAATTAAAAACAATTAACAATCTTTTTTTTCTTTGACTTTCTCCATCATTTTTGACGTGAATACGTCTTTTTTTTTAAATTTTAGTCTTAATTTTAATTTTAATTTTAATTTCTCTAATTCAATTTTTTTCTTTTTAGTTTTTAGTCCTTTGTGTAATTTCGAAGTAAAGAAAACGAATCAAGGGAAGCCGAAATTAATACACGGAGGATACGAATTTGTGATGGCGCATTCTAGCAAAAAAAATCCTTTAAAGTATTGGAGATGCGGAAAGAGAGGATCCTGCGGAGCAAGGGCTGTGCTGCAAGATGCGGGTCAACTAATTCTCACTAAACCTCATAATCATCATAGTAAAGATAGCCAGTTTGCGACGCCTTACAAAGTCGAACAAAATTTTTAATTCGTAAGAATTTAGTTATAAAAAAAATGATGTAGGTCTTTACTGAAAACTTGGATAAATAGCCAAAAAATATTTTTTTGCTATTCGATCAAACAGGGGATAAGCCATTAAAATTTTGGCGACTTTTAACTCCGCTCTCTTCCTTGGGCCATAAAAATGGAGATTTAAAATATTGGTGGCACCTTAATAGCTGACGAAAATTTTAATGGTCTTTCAATGCGTTTGACGTTATGTACCTGTTTCAGATTTAATAGTAGAGATCGATCGTAAAGAAAATGACAAGAAAACTTCAAGGTTGATTTGAAAATTTCCCTTAAATTTTAGTTCACTCATTTCAGAAGCCTCCGACGAAAATGTTTGTACAATAATTGTTGAGTTATACGTCCTTAAAAATATTCTTGGAATGTGTTGGGACTTTAAGAGACATTTTTTAATCATGTAGATAATATTCAATTTGAAAAAATTAACTTCAGGGTTTAATTGACTTGAAAAATTAGAAACTTTGAGGTAGAAATTTCCTCTTTTTCAGAATTACCTGCAAAAAATTTATCAGGTTGTTTTTTGATTTTTACGAAGGAAATCTTATAAATCTAAATTTGAAAAATACTTTCAAAGCTTGTTGGAGATATTTTTACGAAATTAGCAGAATTTTTGGAAATCTGCGTAAACCTTCGTAACGACTTTTAAAATTTACGTACTTTTCAGACATGAATGTATTTTTTATGAAGCTTTTGACAATTTTTCAAAAACCCCAGCAAGAAGAAATGCGGTGCTTCCGATTTTTTTCTTTCTTCAGTGTGGGAATCTCAGATGACTTTACTGAAAACAAAATGGCCATTTAAGTGACTAAGTTATTATGAATTTTAAGAGTCTATTTGAAATTTATTCCAAAAGATGACAACTGCTTAGCTAAGCTTGGCTAGCTTAATGTTTTATGGAATATTAATATCGAGACATGAGTGTAACAACAAAGGATGAAGGAGCTAGGACGGAGTGTCCCTGATCGAGCTTACATCCCCCCTTTTTTTTCTGGCTTTCAAACATAATTATAATATTAACTCAATTTTTTGGAATAAATTGTAAGTTGACTTAGTTGAAACGGGTCATAAAAACCTATTTACCTCCAAGCCCTTACAGTTCACGAAACTGAAGTGTGCCATATACTCTTACGTATTTAAGGTTTTAAACAAAGAAAGTCGCGAAAATGTCCGTAAAATCTAAAATCTCCCGAAAATCTACTCACCTACTGCATCTACTTTTTTTTTTTTGCATTAAAAAGCAGGCAAAAATTGGATGTTCGATTTGGGTTGTTCAGTTTTTTTTATAATGAGAGAGCAAGTTAATTTTATAAAAATAAATATGCTGTTAAATATACCAATTTAGCCTGTGACTCAGGTCTATTCTATAAGCTAAATATAAAAGTAGCAGAAATATTTGCATAGTCCCTATATGAGCCATTGTAAGGACTTGAAATACGTTATTTTGACGTCACGTCATCTGATTCTTACATACATTTTTACATCACACTGAAAAGTTTTTGCTTTTGAAAGGATATTTTCTGAATATACAGTTTATTTTTTTAGATAATTATATTTTTCAAATGAATTTTCTTTTTACTTTTAATTAATTTATTTAATTTATTTAACTTAGTTATTAATTTTTAATCACAGTTTTTTTGTATCATAGTGTGCTTTCTTTTTTTTATTTTGAATAATTTATTAATTTTGTGCTAATTTAAAACAGAAAAAGGAGGGTCGATCACTTTACTTTTGAATCCCCCAGCTAAATCCCTCTGTATTACTGTTAAAGATTCATGTTATGTACGAAGCTGAAATAACTACTGTGATCAGGTCGCACAGATCGCGTGATCCCATTACAGTATGTAATCTGATCACATGAGCCGTATGATACCTTCACAACCGGGGCCCAAAAGCACGTGTTATCTACCCTCCTCCTTAATTTTTTTTAAATTGTACTTTAAGGCGTTCATCGCTTTAATATTTGTCACCATGTAGCAATATTTTTCCGAGTGCTGAATTTGAAAGGAAAAAAAAAATCACAAATTATAGAAATAATAATGTTGAAAAATTGTATTTCGCGTATATTTTTTTTTCTTTTAGGAAAATGAACCTAAAAAATTAACTAATATATTTTCAGAAAATTTAATTTAGTTTTTCATATCCTTATAGGATACGTAATAGCACCGACTAATAAAGGTAGATACAAGATAATATATCAAGGCTACGAATATTTATTCGAACAACGAAAAGTTCCTCTCAGCGATAATCGACGTTACCTCCAGTGCCAAAAATACCGACATCCCGAAAAATTATGCAAAGCGAGAGCTATCCTAGAACGGAATGGGATTTTAACCGTCAAGGGAGTTCACAACCACTAACACATGCGGGGGAAAAAAAAAGAAAAAAGGAATTAATATACCTACGAAATAACTACAAATGATTTTTTCCAGGTACTGGAAAAGGATACGTGATGTACGGGAAAGAAGGATGTTCGGGTTTTGTGGTAAAGGATTCCGGAACGACGGATTACACCTTTAGGAAAACTTACAACGGAAAATTGATTCTCCAGCATAACGGATTCGAATATAGGACGAATAAAAGCAGCAAGCAAAGCATCGTTTGGAGATGTTGCTGGCATGCTAGGTTTAAATGTTTGGCAAGGGCTAGGATCTCGAATGCAAACGGTTTGCTTTATATTACTAATCCCATGCATACTCATCCGTCTGTTAAGGAAATTAAAGCGGGGCTTGTTGGTTAATGAAAATGTATGAATAAAGAGAAAGGGGGTTTGTAAAAACGTTTTTTGGAATGCTACTTTCTTGAAGAAAGCAAAAAATATTAAGTTTCCTTAAGATTCGTAATTTTCATAGCATAAGGTAAACAATATGACCATTCAAGTGTCTCGTAAACATAGTTTTTGTAATTTATGACTCCTTCCCCAGAACGTGTTTAATTTAAAAAAAAAGATAATGTCACATCTTCGTAAATTCCATATGGACCTACTTCAAAAAGAAATAATTTCATAATTATGTAAGTAATAGCTCCCTTATTAATTATAATTATTATTATAATTTAAAGTTCGATGAGCCTTGTAAAACAGATTATAACTTTCAGGCTGATCTTCGGCTTTTGTTGACACAACTCCTTGAAATAAATTCTTTGGTCAAGATAAAATTAAAATTAAAATTAAAGTGAAATCAAGGGATGGATTAGAATAATGCTATATACTGCCCTCAAAAGGGGAATCGACCTATCGCACATGTCTGAGTTGGCCATGTTTGTTCATAAGCTAAACATAAACAAACATGGCCACCCCAAAGATTTTCGATAGGTCGATTCCCCTTTTTAGGGCAGTGTATACTTGATCGATGAAACTACCATAGTATATACAAGGAAACAGTGCTAAAAATTTAGAAATTTATAAGAATTTGTTTTAATTATAAGGAAAAGCTCCCAAAAAACGTTTTTTCTTTCTGAAATTTTTTCTATAAGAACAGTTTTTGATATTTGTTACAACAGCAGTTTAAACTTTATTTATTTATACGATGTCTCCATAGTAATAATTAATCAGAAAATCGGAAATTATGATCATATGTTCCTATTTTACAGTTGAAAGATGGGAATTAAAATAAATATACGGGAATTTTCGGGAATATTTCAATCTCGATATTCTAGTCATTGAGTCTATTCTAATTGTTTCATTGCATCTGATTATCTTATCTGTTATTTATTATCTATCACCTCTTTCGTTTATTTTTGAAGAATGTTAGTCGTTTTTTTTTTTTTTTTTTTTAAAGAAAAATATGGTTTTGTCCGTTTCTCTGATACTTTCAAAAATTCCCTGAGAATTAGTTTTCCGGAAAATTTTCAACTCTATTTTCCATAAGGTAAATAATTCTGTGTTTTAGGATAGAACTCGAGCAGATCTATAAAAAGTTTTTTTGCAAGAAGAACGTTCTAAGCACAGTAGCCGTATCATTAAAGCCATCTTCTTATACTGAACTTTGGCGAAATCTTTCCTCAAGGACAGAATTATGTTGTGATGGCATGTTGCTGCATTACTCATATAAATATTATCTTTCTTTAACTTTTAATCTTTTATTTAATAAAAACCAATCGATCTAGATTAATTAGTCAACTTTTTCGGGTTTTCATTGTACCAAAATATTTTTTGCTAGTCTTATAATTTTAAAAGAAATAAATATAAATTGTTTTTAAATTTTAATATTGGTTTATAATATTCGTTTATTTTAAACAAAAAATACGATTTTAAGACTAAAATGCCAAATTTTCGGTTTAAAATTATCACTTGCCTATAATTGTTCATGTTTAACTAAAGAGAAAGTACCACTTTTAGTTTTAAGATTGCGAAGTTCGAAAGACTTGTAACATTTTTACGTAACAATTCTTATTGGCGTTATTTTAGGATGTGCAAATCAAAAGCAGGAATTAATCGTTCACCAGCCGTTTTTCGAATTTGGAATCACTTCGAAAGGCCATTTAATGGTCATGCACGAAGGATATAAATTTATCAAAAACACTTACATACCTAAAAATAATGCGGATAATCGAAGTTATTGGACTTGCACTAAATATAAATCTAAATATAATTGCCGTGCTAGAGCTATCGTTTTCGGTAATTCGCCGCCAACGTTGATATTACGTTTTCAACATAACCATTCCGCATTCGATCCGTAAATAAAAATGCTGTATTTTTTTGTTGTTGGTGAATAAAAATTGATTCAACTATAAAAACATGCTAAGTATTGTTTAGTAATCCTTGAGCTTTTCAATTTCGATTCTTGTGTAATCATTAAGCGATTACCGGAAGCAGTCATTAAAAATTCTGCTGTAAGAAGACAGATTCTGGGATGTGTTTGATGTGCTTGGAACGTTCTTTTTACAGAAAAATTTTTAAAGACATGGTCGAGTTCTTCTCTGAGGTTGAAAATTACAGAACACCAGAACTGTTGAATAATCTATATATACAGAAGTACCTAGGGTCCTTCTTAGGGCCTATACGTCACTAAATTCGCGCTGTATGGGATTTCGGGTACAACTAACTAATGTCGTGTTTTTCCGGTTCTAGGCGACTTTCAGCTTGTACCTTGCGCTTCTGCGTATAAGATTTCCAGAGACGATTACAGATTTGGAAGCTCCTCCAAAGGGTATCCCACGTTAATATGGAACGGATACCAATACGCACAAAATAAATTTCGATCCAAAAACGGGACTTTTCATAAATCGTACTGGGCGTGCATGAAATTTCGATCTTCCCTGAGATGTAAAGCTCGGGCTGTTCTAGAATCTGATTTAAATGTTATTTTACGTTACGATCACAATCATCCTCCTTTTTGTAATAAATAATATAAATTTTAATTAAAATATTTTTATTTTACAAGCTTTTTTTTTTTTTAAAACTATTTCTTGTTGGATCACCTTAAGGGGATTCTAGCCTGTCAGCAAGGCAATCCCTTCATAACTTGCTGATTGGGTAAAATTTTGATTCATGTTTCAGGACTAACGGTGATACCGCCCCAAGATTACCATTTGGGATCCACATCGAGAGGACGACCCAATTTAATTTGTAGCGGTTACAAATACGTGAAAAATTCGCAGCCAAAAAGAAGTAACGGCCTTAATAGAACGTATTGGCGGTGTTCCAAATATTGGTCGCAAAAATGTTCGGCGGGCGTGATCATGAATCCCAACGGTTATTTGCTCATGAGAAAATTTCACAATCACGAGCCGTTTACTTATCAAAACTTTGAAAATTATGCTGGAATCACTTAATTTTTATTTTTCGGTTTTTTATAATTTTTTATTTTTGTTTTGTTCGAATAAATGTTTTTTGGATATGTTTGCAGTTCAAATGGAATCATTTTATTTTTAACCGAAGACGTGAAAGCCTCTTTTACAACCAAAATTTTCAGTGTGTTGCCTACATAGTCTATGTACACTTCCTTTATTAGAAAGAATAAAAATAGTGCCAAAAGCATGTATTTTAAAACTGACCAAAAAAAAAAAAAAAAATAATCTGATAATATTCAACCGATTTTAAAAAAAAAAAAAATAAAAATCGCCTTAAAAACGTTGATTAGATTTCCAAGTATTAGAATACTTGGAAGTCTAATCAGCATTTTTAAGGCGTATCTGTATTCATAAAATTTAGAAAACCGAATATAACGAGTCTAAAAACTTGAGTATTTTTTGTAGTTCGGTTCCATTCAAGTATTATATATGCGCATCGGGGAAGACGTGGGGGAGGCGTGATTTCGAAGTTTGTACTTTTTAAATGATTTATTTTTAGGAAGGATTTACGGCAGATCAATCAAGAGGGAGGGGTTTTTCGAGATGCTTATTTTGGCCGACAGTGGGAGGGAAAAAGCCTAAAATATCTAGTCATTTGATTTGTTCCAAAGTTCTTAAAAAAAATTTAAGCTAACTAATTAGTAAAATATTTTTTCCAGACTTTTATACTGGCAAAACAAATTTTTCACCCAGAGATTACGAACTTGTAGCCACAATGAGGGGTATGCCAAGCGTTGTTCACAACGGGTATAGATTTTTAAGGGACAACTCGAAAAGAAAATCAAATTCTAATTGGTACTGCCGACATTATAGATCTAAAGTGAAGTGTAGGGCCAGGGCAATTATCAGAAAGGACGGAACGTTTGTGTTGTGCAGCGAGCATAATCACGAACCTCCAATCGAAGGTCTGCGAAAATTAGAAGATTCCTGCTTGCTGTTCCCTTAATTCATTTTTCAATATTAAAAAATATGTGTGACTTTTTTAGAATTGGCTATTTTTTTAATTTACCTATTCCCACTGCGATTCAGATAAGTTTCGTGAATAATTTTAGCATGAATTGAATTTAATTATAAAAAATAATAATTTTTTTTTTTTAAATCAAAACTCACATTTTTTAATATTTTTTCAGAATTCATGACACTAGACCATTTTAACAATGCTCTACAAAGCCAGTTCTCGCCGAGCATAATCTACACTCAACGGGGAGTCCCCCGAGTTTATCACCAAGGATATTATTACACTCAGCAAAATAGAAAAGTCAAATCGTCTTCGAATTGGTTGTGCAGTCAGTATTGGACGACGAAATGCAGGGCGAGATGCACCATCAAGCATAATAATTTCATAAGTACAGGGGATCACAATCATCCTCCTTTCGTTGGGAAAACGTATAAAAAGGAATTCCCCTCTGAGGGATTTCAAAAACTTCATCTCACCTCGATCTCTCCGACCGAAAGCAATTTCGATCCGAGTAAATTTGGAAAGTCGGAATCAGGAAGTTTTTCACCCTTTTCGGAAAAGAAATTATTAAAAGGATCGTAAAAAGAAAATGTCTTCGGAAAAAATGTACAATTTATAATTAGTTATACAAAAAAAAAGTTAATTAAATTTTTATTCTTTTTTTTCGGAATTAGGGATGTAACAAAGGGGAGGCAGGGTAGGCATTGCCCTCCAGTTGGAGGTTATTTGCGCCCCTTTTTTTGGAAAAACAATTTTTTTTTACGTTTACATTGCTTCTCCCCTGGGAAAAAGTTTTGTCCCTCCAGCGTCCGGCTCACCCCCGGGGCTTTGATACGTTATTACATCCCTGTTTGGAATGCATGATTTTATGATAAGCCTGTAGCTTGATAGCATAAAATTTTACGTAGATGAGAAAAGTTTAAGCTAAATTAAATTATAGGTACATAAAGTACATATTTGTATTTAATTTTTTTTTTTTTTTCTTAAAAACGGTGCGGGTCGAAAGCATCACAATTTATTTATAATTCATTGAAAATCGATACACTCCGCTCGCTACAAAAATTTTATAATGATGTGACAATGTATTTGGCATTATGGTATTAAATATAACAAAAAATTGAAAGCATTAAAAAAAAGAACTTTTTTATGCTGAAAAGCACGCCGGAAATAAAATTAATATTTAAAATATTAAGTTCAATCAGAAGAGGAGACCTTGCAACCAAAATTCGGTGAGCTTCCGCCAGTTTTTTTAAATTTCGTCTAATCCTTACATATAAACAGTTTCAGCACGGATCATCGCTGAAATCACGGATTTCGATGTGGTCCAATCACGGAGGGGTTACCCAAAATTACACCACAAAGGTTTCTTCTACATACAGCAAAATAAAAAAATGAAAAGTTCTTCCAACTGGATTTGTTCGGAGTATTGGAAGTCGAAATGTAGAGGACGTTGCATCGTCCGAAACGATGGAAGGACCGTCGTCATTCGCGGATTCCATAACCACGGCCCGGCTAATAACCAAATGGATTTCGGGCTGAAAACGTATTATTAATTTTTAAAAATTTGTTTCGTTTTTATTTTTTTAAATCAATCAGGTGCTTCGTTAAGAATGCAGTTTTTTAAATGAATTATAATTTATAAAATTGTTTATAAATATAATGTTTTGTACTGATTAAAAACAGGACGCTTTTCCCATGTGAGCGAGTTTCACCAACACCGATTTTCTAAAAGACCATGATTAAAAATGATAACCGGCCGATTTTGGTCAGTTAACTTATGAGCCAAAAAGAACCATGATTTTTTTTTTTTTTTTTTTTCGACGGTTATCCCCTTAATCACCATTGATGGAACTGGCCTTAAGTAATTAAAGTATTTTTTGTGTAGATTTTTAAAATATTTCATGAATTTTTCTCACCTTCAAAAAGTTTTAGTTTTTAGCTTATTAACGGGCCATTCCGTGAGCTATGTCGCAACATTTGTCTATTTTTGACCCCTTCCATCATATATTCGAATGGCTCCGTATTAGCCTTAAAAAAATATTCGGCAAATAAAAAGAACTTTTTTCGCCGATTTTAATCAAATTCCTTAATTTCAAATTTTTTTTAAATATTTTTGTTTTAATGTTCCCTTACTAATATTTTCAGTGCCTACCCTGGATTTTAATACAGTGCAAATAGTTCAGTCCCGAAGAGGTCACCCTAAATTGCATTACAAAGGCTTCTTCTATCTACAGCAAAGTAAGGAAAACATGAGAACTTCATCTTATTGGATTTGTTGCGAATACTGGAAGCTCAAGTGTAAAGGGCGTTGCATCGTCAAGAACGATAATAGGACTGTTGTGATACGTGGATTTCACAATCATCCGGCGTATGATCCGGCTCAAGAGACTAATAACTCAAATAATCAACGCTGTTTTTATTGATAATTACGTTGTTTTTCTTTCTTTTTATATTGGACAAGTTTTGTTTCACTAAAATGAGATTTATTTTGAAATTTTACTTGGGTTTTATTTATTTTTATAAATTCGTTGGAATTTTTTTTTTTTTTATTCCACTACAGTGATTGTCATCGCGAAGCGGGACTAAAAAAACACGATTAATAAAGTCATGAGAGGGCCCGTAGCCAGAACGAGGAGCCAGGGGGGGCAGTTTGTCCCCCTTGTTAAGGGGGGCAATAGGCCTTCATTTTCTATACCTGTCGTGTTGAGTCAATTTACTCCATGGGGGCATTAAGTCAGGTCAGGGGGGCAACGCCCCCCCCCTGACCTACGGGTCCGGTTATTAGACCTTTTTGCTAATTTTGAACATCTGAGATTTAGTCAATCGATTAATCTGAACACTTTTATTCACTGGAGTGAATTTGGCTTAATGGACTAATTTAATCATTTGACTAAATTTAATTACTTTGATCATTAAACTAATTTTTACGTTTTAACCATTGTACTAATAATCTAAACTATCGGACTAAATTGGGCATATTAGTAATTTGATATCTTTAGTCATTGGACTAGCTTTGAAAGATTCCGTTTGGGTCAAATTTGAAATTTTTTAATGATAGCAATTTTGGCCTAATTTTGGTTTATTAATCGAATATTCGGACCTTTTTAGTAACTGTATTATTTGCTAAACTAACTGACTAATTATAAAGTTTAGTCCTTGGGTTATGATTTAACGTTTTAATTTATCGACTAAAAACATCTTTAGGCATTATACTAAATTTGATACTTAGCCTTTCCGTTAGAAGTGAAAAAGGGCGTTACCAAAATGCTGACATTTGTTGATGGAAGGAGGGGAGGGGGCGTTTTTTAGTTCGGGATTTCGTTTTTAAAAAAAATTAATGAAAATCGATGATTAATTTCGTTCACATTAATTTCAGTTTTGATACTTTTAGTACCGGAAATCAGACTTACAGTTGTATGTGTTATGTTTCAGAGTTGCTCAATATATTTTCCCAGAATAATAATAAAAATTCTTTCACTCCAAGACTAATAACTTCGCAAAAGGGGAATCCTAAATTATACCACATGGGTTATTATTATACGAGGACAAATCGGAAATTAAAATCTACTACAAATTGGATTTGCTCACAGTATTGGAACATAAAATGCAGAGCCAGTTGCATTATAAGAAGCGATGGAACGACAGTCACAAGGGGAAATCATTATCATCCACCCTGCAAAAACGATTTTGGACTTTAGTGCTTCTTTTTTCTTTTTTATTATTTTTTACAAATATAATTTTCTTTTTAATTTTAATTTTAATTTTTATGTTTATGTTTAAAAAAAATTATCCAAAGCATTTTTTTTTTCAACAAAATATACGGAAAATATACAGAAAAAAGTAACATTAAATTTATATTTATTTTTCCAGTTGCCGTTTATGTAGAAGAACAGCGAATGCAAAGATGGTTCCCGAAAAATGATTTTCAAATAGTTCGCTCGCAAAAGGGGAACCCAAAATTAATCCATCAAGGTTTCGAATACATACGGAGGAACCCTCAAATAAAATCTTCGTCGAATTGGTTGTGTAAAAATTACAACATATCGAAATGCAAAGTGCGGTGCATCGTCGGGAGCAACGGAATACTCTTAGTCAGAGGACTCCACAACCACGATTTGTAATATTGATTTTGGAATTTATTTTATTACAGATTTTGTTATAGTCGCCTCGCAAAGAGGGAATCCAAGATTATGGCATTTAGGGTATGATTATGTTAGGAATAATTACCGGAACGAGAAGAGTTCGAACTGGAGGTGCAGGTCATATTGGTCCAGCAGATGCAAGGCAGGTTGCATCATTAAAGACGACAGGTTGATTGTTAAGGGGATTCATAATCATGCTCCCTCAGATCACGCCCCGCCTTATGTTTTTTCGGATTGTTTTAGATATAATAAATGATTTAATTTTTTTTCAATTTAAAATTTCGTAGTTTTCTTATTTCATTTCCCTTTAAAAAAATAAATGAATAAATATTTTTGAAAGGAACTGGGAAAACGTTTTTTTTTTTTTTAAGAAGAACTTTCTAAGCGTATTAACAATACAGTGGAAGATGTCTTCTTACAAAAAGATTTGTATAAACTTCAGTTTTTTTTTTTTTTTTTTTTTTTTGTATAAACTACGTTTTACGGCGCTACTTTAAAATTCAGCTCATCTCCTTGTTTGTTTGATGTTTGTTACTTTGACGCAGTCTATGCCTTAAAGAATTTTTAGGAAAAAATCTAAGACTTGTTTTGAAAACAAGCCCCGCCCCCTCTCCCTTTACTCCCATTTCACTATATTAGCAGTAGTGATTTGACATATAATAAGTTCGCCTTAGGGATCGTACATAAATTACGTAAGCACATTTAGGGGGGAGGGGGTCCAAAATTGACATCGTACTCATAAGCTAAGCATAGGCGAAATGGGATAAAGAGTGCAAAAAGGGCCTAACCCATGCTTACGTAATTTATGCACGACCCCTTAAATATGTCGGTTAGGTTTCCGAGCACTCTAGAATTTGAATACTCGGAAATCTAATCAAAGTTTTTAAAGGCTACTTAATGTCTTTCTATATTATGATTTTAGTTCATATTTTCGTCACTATGTGCAGTTAAAAAAGAAAATTGTCCTAGGCAGTGGAATTAAAGAAAAATATAACAGTTATGTATAAAGTGGACTAGTTTTGGCACTTCTTTTGCACTGGGCAATGCGTTAAATTTTAAACTTTACTTCAGTGGAATAGGGCAGAAATTATTTTTTTGAACTGTTTTACACTTCTGTAAATCATCCACATTCCTTTTCAAAATAATTCCATAAAAGAAATCTTTTTAGTCTAGAAAAATTCATAAAACTTCTGTTGTAAGAAGACCGCTTCCTCGAAATGATTGCCATGTTTGACACGCTCTTCTTACATCTGAATTTTTATGCATTTGAAAAAATAAAGTTGAATTTTAAAAAAAAAAAAAAAAAAAAAAATTACCGGTAATAAGTAATCTATAAATAAATACCTAATTAAACAAAAATACATTTAATTTTTTTTTTAATAGATCAAATTTTCGGGGTGCAAAAAATATTTCCAAAAACAGAAATTTTACCAATGTTGTCTTGCGAATGTTTTTAACCGGGGAAGAAATTTCATTTACCTTTTTTGATTTCCAGATTTTCGACGTCGGAACGGACCTGTTGTTAATAATAAAGAAATAACTCAGACATGTCGTATACCTCCTTCGTCCTATTACATAATTAAATCTCAGAAAGGCCGACCTAAATTGCACCACCAGGGATATAATTACATTAGGAACAATCGAGCGACCTGCAGAAAAGCCTATTTCGCTTGTTCGCAGTATTGGACGCCTTCGAGATGTAGAGTTAAAGCGGTTTTAGAAAACGACGGGACTTTAACCCTAAAAGGAGTTCACAGTCATTTGCCTGAGAGTTCTAATAATGCCCAAAACAAAGTTTTTGCTTAATTTTTAATAAAAAATTGAAGTAAAAATGGCTTTTTTTACATTAAAAAAATTATAAAACGGATTACCCTGTTGTTGTTGTTTTCGTATTTTTTTTTCCTTCGCAAAAATTAGCAACCGTTCATATATTACGTAATCGTTATACTTCGCCTTAAAAATGCTGATTAGGTATCCGAGTATTTAAATTTTTGAGTATTCGGAAAGCTAATCAACATTTTTAAGGCGAAGTTTTACATGTTAAATCGTTACCACTGGTACTTCTAAAGGGGAGAGGGGGGGAATTGGTTTCTAAAATTACAAGTTAAACGCGAATTGAACTATTTCGAAGGGGATTTAGAGCTGGAATCTTACGCGATTAGGAAAAATGGATCAGAAGCGATTAAAATCGTACTTACGTAATATTTGAACGGACCCTTTGCTCAGGTTTGAAGCTGAAAAGAATTCATAACTCAACGTAGCCGAAGCCGTTATAAATTTTTGTACCAATAAACCGATTGCCAGGCAGCTAAATATATAAATAGCGGACAGCTAGTGTCGTTACTTGCATGGCCCCCCCTGCAAGGGGCAAGCTATTCTACAAAATTTTGGAAATAACTACCTTCAGAACAACTTAATTCCCAGCTTTGCATGTCTGAACGCTTTTACTCGCTTCTACTGCTTCGCTTTTACTCGTTTTATTTTTATATTCTAACCTATTCTTGTTACCTTGTTTCTACTTTTCTTTTTCTCTTTTTATTTCTTCAGGCATGGCAACTTCCTTCACTTTTTCGACCGCCCAACACGGGATGACCAAACTTTTGGTGTCAGGTTACGGTTTCGTGAAGCAAAAAGGAGAAAATCATCGAATTTGGGAATGTGATAGACGCAAAGTGAAAAAATGTCTCGTGACGGCAACGTTAAGAGACGACCACAAATTAATGTTAAACGGTGGAAAACACACTCACGAGCCTCCGTATTCCCTCCGCGGATATTACGATACCAGCCTATTTTCGTAAAAAAAAAAAATGATGTTGCTAATTATCAAATATTTTTTTATTCGTGTAGGATCCGTAGCTGTAACAGAATTTAGTATTGAAACGACGCAAAGGGGTCAACCGAGATTGGTTTACTTAGGATATGGATTCGTGAAAGCTCTCAAGGATAACTTCAGATACTGGGTCTGCGATAAAAAAAAACAAAAGAAATGCCCGGTCACTGGAATAATGAATAACAAAACGTTGTATCTTAAAGTGAAAAGTCATAATCACGTGCCGCCATATTTGAATGACATGAGTTTTATGTCCAAACACTACGAGGAGAGTCTACCGTTTTGAGTTTTATGTAGTGCCGTAGTGCCTTTTAATGTGTGTAATCGATCGTCTTAGTAATAAAGATATATTTTACTATGTTTTATATTTTTTTTATGATTTTTAATGCTGATGGTATCAATTATAATTTAATTTGACGTCTGTGTTCGACGGCAATGTTAAATCGCCTTTAAAATGTTGATTAGATTTCCGAGTATTTACATTCTGACGTACTCGGAAATCCAATCACCATTTTTAAGGCTAGGTTTTTGCGTTTCAAATCATTACCCCTGGACTTGGGAAGGGGGGGGGGGGTGATTATGAGGAGGGGTGTAAGAGGATTCTGAAATCTTATGGTAATCAGGGGAAAATTGGGATAAAAAAGGACTGAGATCATGCTTACATAATACTATGCAACAAGTATTTGCTAAATAAAAACATTTTTTTCAAAGACATGACAACTTTTGTCATGACCGGGTTTAAAGAAAATCTTGAACCTAAAGAAAAATTGGCCAAGTCTGTGAAAGTTGTATTATACAAGAAGATGACTTTTATAATTTGGTTCCTTTGCTTCGAACGGTCTTCTTACAAAAAATGTTTCTGGGATTTGATCGAATTCTTGCCTAAGTTACGGAGTTGTTTTTAGAGTTATGCTTGGCTGCAAAAGAAGCTCCAAATATAAGGGGTCAGTGAGGTATTACGTAAGCACATTTAAGGGGAAGTGGATTGTTAAATGAGGATTTTTACGGCAAACTAAATCCGCTAAGGGGTCTCTGGCTGCTATCATGGTAAAATGGCGGCCGGCTTCGGATTGGTTAATAATGACATTAACATGAGAAGGGAATATTTATTGACCAATCCGAAGCCGGCCGCCATTTTACCATGATAGTAACCAGAGCCCCCCTAGCGGATTTAGCTTGCCGTAAAAATTCTCATTCTTTCATAGGCATGAAATCATTTATTTTTGGGAAGTATTTAAGGTCGATAGATAGGTAGATTTTGACATCATGTCATCTGCTGCTCACGTCAGAGTAAAATTCTTTATTAATTCTCTAAAATGGACGCAAAAATTTTGTTTGTCAGTTGGATGGTTGGGATGGAGGTGATATTTTATGATCCTTTTTTTTTTTTTAAATTTTTTTGTTCTAATCTTTTGTGATTGATTGTTATTGCTTTCAGATCATTTTTCGTATGTGGATCAACAATTCCACATCCTTGGTTCCAGGGTTCAACAATTGCAAGATTCCATCGATTTCATGCTTCCCACTGTTCTTCAAATGAATCCAAACGGAATAATTTCAAATGTACAGAGAGTACCAATTTCAAATTTACGGAGAGTACCAATGTCAAATATACGGAGAGTACCTATATTAATTACTAAGGTGGCTTCGTTGGCTCCGGTGGCTCCTGTAGCTCCGATGGCTCATGTGACCGATTCGGTGGACATGTCCAAGTTTCCTTTGAAAAGTCTGGAGGAAGTCGAGGAAATGGAAAGGAATTTCTCGGCTGATCCTGGCTTAAAAAGTAAAGTGGTAAGTACCTTTGAATACTATTAGAATTATTATCGAATATTAGTAGAAGAATTATTTGTTCTTCTTCAACTTCTGCCACAATCTAATTCCGATCTTAAGAAAATGTAATAGCGACAGTTGGGTTTAAAAAACAGAGTAGGCCTACAGTGTTTTCGTAGAAGACTGAGAGAACACCTCAGCCTGATATCGAATGAGGAGTTGATTTGTTTGTAAACTAAACGTAACAGACGAGTGAGTTTACTGACTGGGTTTGATTCTGGCTTTTCATGGCAGCAGAATGGATGTGCCATATGACAGAAGACGTAGTTCCATAATTTTTTGATGATTTTTTATGCTAAAATGCTGCTATTGCTGCTTCTGTACTTTCGAACCAAAATGTCCAATTATGAAAGTTACTACGTGATCTTTTCTTATAAAAGCGGCCATCTTGATTTTTTCCAAATTCTACTTTTGATTCTGATGTACAGAATTTTTTACCTGCAAAACTCTCGGCTCTTTAACTTGGATCAATTACCTTACAGGCTGAAGCATTAACGAGGACTACTGTAGGAAATGGACCAGGGCAAGTGTGTCGTAGACTAATGAAAAGAGTCATGACTGACGGTGTGGCTCAGCTGTATTCGTATCACGGATATAAAAAAAAGAAAAGCTTCGTTAGTCTTCAGCTGAAAGATGTATTATTCGGTACGTACGAAGTTGTAGTCATGTGGATCCAAATAGTTTTTCTCGGAAATACTAAATTCCAGATTTATTTTTTTATTTTTTTTTTAGATGCTATTCGAAGGAACAAATCTATAACTTCCACCGATAAGGAAATCGAAACTATTCTGCAAGATTGGTTGCGATTCGCAAGGTTCCGCAAGGAAAAAAAGAAATCGAATAACTGAAAAATCTTTTTGCTTCTTTCCTCCTCTTTTTTAATTTCTTATTTTGATTTTTTCTATTTTTTTTTTTTTTTTTTTTTTTTTTGGTTTTATGCCCTCAGGGAAAAGGATGTCTGGGATTTTAGTAGATTTTAGAATTTAGTGCATTTATTGATTTGAACGTAATCGATATGCCGTGGTTCTATTGTGCTTCAGGAAGGATAGAATTTAAAAGTATTTCCGTAACATCAGAGCCAAAACGTCGAATTTGAAAGTCACGTGTCAAGAATAAATAAATCATTTCATTTTTTCAGATTTGTCGTTTTGGCTCTGGTTTTCAGATTTTGTTAAAAATAAGCAAAATAAATGCATAAGATGTGGCTTGCAAATGGCTTCCGTAATAATGGCCCTTCTAAACCCGCCTCTAAAAGTTCTAAACCCGCCCCATGTAGCAGTACCAATGATAGCGATTTAACGTATATAAAATTATAAAACTTCGCCTTAAAAATGCTGATTAGATTTCCGAGTACTCTAGAATTTGAATACTCGAAAATCTAACCAACCATTTTTAAGGTGATACAACTACTTTTTTTGAGTTTCCTGATTTTAGTTCTCATTTTCATTTTGGATTCTATAAAATCATTGAATGCACTGAGTTTTTCATGTTTTTCAAATTGCGGAAGTACTAGGAGGGTGTATCAGACCTTTGAAACTCCGGGGAATCAAGTCATAATTAGAAAGGTATAGAATTTCAGTCGGAAGGGAGGGAGTGGAAAAAGAGCAAGTAATGTTCAAGTATAAGAAAATATTTTTACATGAGGGGAATCTCTGTTATTATACACTTCTGAGAACCGTAGTATGTCCGCAATCATAAATACTTTTTAATCCTCCTGGAGCTATTTTTTTTAGGTATACGTATTTCATTTTTGACTAATAAACTTACTTGTTTTTTTCATTATAAATGTGAACAATTTATCATTTTCAGCTAACCATTTTAAAATTGGAATTATACCGGTCAAGTATTACCGTTCCTTCATTTAAAAAAAAATGACATAAATAAATAAATAAATAAAAATGAGTTTAAGACAAATCATTTGCACCAAGTTTATTAATAAAAGTCACGATTTGTACCTAAAAGTGATTGGCCTACACAGCAAGACTCGATTTTCTCCGGTAGGAATTTTTCTTTGCCCCAAAAGTATATGTTTTCCTACAATTTTTTTTTAAATATGTTACCTTATTTAAAAAGATTGTGTAGCATATTTTGATTTTGGAGACACTGGAGGACGATATACAACAGCTTTCCAAGATTAGAGATATTCAAGAAACTTAGCACAACAGCCAATTCTCTTAAATATCTCTAGGACAATTTTAATTGCTTTATAAAAAGCAATCAAAATTTGCTTTCATCGAGATTTCTGCAGATCAAGAGTCATATTGTAAGCATTTAAGTATTATGCAAGTACGATTTGATAGTAAAATGTTGATAAGATACTTTCCAGAAAAATTTCAAAAGATCTATTGTAAGGTTATAAAGATTAAGAATAATTTAAATATATTAATAATCGCAATATAAGACGTTCTGTGGGAAGTTGACTTTGTGAGAGAAAAAAGAAATATTAGAACTGTTTTAAATGATCTTGATGAGAAAAATAGCCGATAAAAAAAGGACAATTTACAATAAATTAAAAACAATATATTTGATAAGAAATAAATAATTTGTTAGCATAAAACAGAAAGGAAAATGAAGATAGATATTAGGCTTATAGGACGTACAATATCTTATTCGGAAGAATGATCTTTTTAAGATCGATATAGACGGTAAAAGAAAAAAAAATATAAAAATTTCCCGCTCAATGCCGTTATTTGATTGTTTTTGAAACTGTTTCAAAACCCACATTTTATATATCTAAAACCACGTTAACTACGTGATAAAATGCCTTTGAACGATTAGGAACGGCGAAAAGTGAAACATAATACAGTGCAAACAAAATACTCATAACATTGACAAAATCAAAACATACTTATCATTGCGGGTTTCTTTTTAATCAATTCCAATAAATATTACGTGAAACATATCATTTTCCGGCGTTTTATATGAAGTTCAAAATGCCGCAAGCCGAAATGGACGAACAATTTTCTTTAAAATGGAACGACTTCCAAAATAATTTAACTACTGGATTCCAGCATTTGCTTGAGGAAGAAATCATGTTAGATGTTTCTTTATCAGCAGGTGGACAGTTAATTCAAGCTCATAAGGTGATACTGTCAATTTGCAGCCCTTATTTCAAGGCTTTGTTTCAGGTGAAAATTGTGATAATTAGATGATAAAAGTATTATAAATTTATGCTAAATAACAGGTTTTATAATTTGCAGACAAATCCATGCAAACATCCAGTGATAATATTGAAAGATGTCAGAGCAGAGGAATTGCTCGATGTTTTGGATTTCATGTATAGAGGAGAAGCAAACGTTAAAAAAGAGAATTTGGCTGCATTTTTGAGGCTAGCTGAGAACCTGAAGGTGAAAGGGTTGGCAGATTATCAGGATGAGGAGGTTAGTTGTAGTATAGTTGGAAAGGGTGGTTCTATGACATTAAATAATTCTTTAATTTTTTTTTTAGGAAGAGGAAAACGATATGGAGTACAAAGAAACATACAGAAAGATTCCTATGAAAAAAAAATTTAGATCGTCAGATTCTTCCAATTCAGAAAGAACAACAAGACAAGATGGAGATCTTTTCTGTGGATCTGGGCCACCAAAAAAAAGAAAAAAAAAGTAAGCATAAAAGTACTGAAAGAATGTAAGGGACTCCCTTATTAATAGAAAAAGTTGATGGGGAAAATAATAAAATATGATCAACTTATAATCGAATTGTTATTGTTGGTGCTGTATAAGAGTAAGAGAGGTTAATAATCTTGATATTGGAGTAAAAAAATATTTGTTTGTTTTGAATGAATTGTAAGTTGGAAAACAAATTTTAAAAAATTTAATGAGAAAATGCCCCAGAACAAGAAAAAAAAAAAAAACATTTATGAGATATTTTTTGTGGAGACAAGAGACCTTAAGCTAAGTTCAGTTTAAAAACAGAAATAAAAATGTTGACTGGTTAGTAAAAGAAGAGAAAATGCCAAACATAAAAAGCACTACTTAAAGACTAATTTTTTTTAAAAGCTAGCCCTAAATGGAGCGTTATATCACAAAATATAGCTTTTTATTCAGAATAGAAAGAAAAATGATATTTATATTATAAAATAATCATTCTTAATTGTCAATTGTTAGAGAATCTAAAAGCTAAAATAATTTGAAGGCAGAACCCAATTTCTTTTCTTATAACTACCACAACCAAGTTTTTTACTTAACCTATTTGCTTAAAAATGCAAGATATAAGCTTTTAAATCGTAAATAAAATCTTTATACACAAATTTTCTTAATTCTTAAAATTTCAAAATAACAATTTTCAGAAGAAACGAACTTAATTTTTTTTTTTCCAACATTAAATGTTCATATAAAAAAATTTTTTATACTTAAGAAACAATCGAAACAAAAATACTTCTTTTTCCCCCTAAAATATGATTTTCGAGGTGAAATAAGGAGAGCATTGCAGGTCAAGCGTCTGAACAATCGATTTCGACGATGCCTTTCGGTACATCTATGAATTGATAAACCAAACGTTGGCCGTTTACTTTAGCAAGGATTCCCCGTTGGTAATAATATCTAAAAAAAAATATATATTCTTTATAGAGAAATTAACAGCACCATTTACCGGTTATAAATAATCCAGAGGTGTTACGGTAAATCCGACTTCTGACCTTTTTCGGGATTTTAATAGATTTTCCTTACCTTAAAGCTCTACTCATGGTGTCGTAGTTCATATCAGGCTTGTTTCTGTGAACTCCCCATAACCAGGAAACGGCTTTTGGATCGACCAGTTTGAACGCACCCTTTTGTCTGTTGGTCCATTTTATGTATTTAGGGCAATAATTTCTGTCTTGAAGTAATTGTAATAAAAACTCCCATAGATACGGTCCGGATCCTGAAATCAGAAAAGAAAAATTAGAGTACTGTTCCATTTTTCTTTTGCCATTTTTTTTTTCTCTGCTATTTTCTACTAAAGGCAATATTACTGACAAAAATTTGAACTTTAAAGTTTTTTAGCCGACAATAGGCTTATTCCCTGAAAATCAAAAATAATAAAATTTGGAGTTTTTGAAAATATCCCCGAGGAATAAAAAATATTTTCAATGCAGGAATTTTTTCGATTAGAGAAAATACCGGTCATCCGGAAAATGGAACTAAAATGATGCAGTTTTTAAAATTTTGTTAACTTTTCAGATTAGTGTCAAAATCAGTGGAAGTCACAGAGGCGACAGACCCAAAAATAGAAGTTAAAACAAACGAGAACGACAAACCGGTAGTAGCAGCTACCAGTAACGAAAAGACTGAAAACTCTGTCATTAAGCCAGTTGATAGAAACAATGTTAATAATTTAGATAGCTCAAATATTGATAATGATAATGACGATGATGATTTTGGTGAGTGTTTTTGGACCTATATTTGTTCGATACCGGGAGATTTATTTTTTTGGGCATAGTAATTTAATAGAGTAATAATTCCCGGGAAATTCATTTTTGAAATAATAAAAAAGTCGGGAATATTCCCGAACTTTTCCCATACCGAGAATTTCGGATTTTTAAAAGATTAAAACATTTTGGAATATTTCCAAAAATTTCATGGAATCATTCGTGCAATATTTTTCCGGAAAATATTCTTTTTGTCGAGAATTCTGAGAAATGTTATAAATTTTTGTAATATTTCCGAAAATGACTAGGAATTTACTTTCTTTATTCAAGCGGATATTCCGGAAACTTATTTATTGACGAAAATTTGCGGCAATATTATTACCCTATGTTAAAAGCCTTTTTGATTAAAAGTGTTAGAAAATTTGAACTTCCCAGAAATTTATTTAGTTTGATTTGTAAATTTTTTGAAATCTTTTAGGAGACGATAATATGGACGATTTTGGAGCTGGACCTTCAACCTCTGATGACAACACGGACAATTTTCCGTCTGGTGAGAAATTAAAATCGAAATACCTGCATGCTAAATGTAAGATCTTCATTATAAAAATTACCTGGCATAAGTTTAAAATCTTTGTTTGTGTACATCCTTTATTTTTGCTGTATTATGACTGTTCAAATCAGTTTTTGATTTTCGTGTTTTAGTGAGTTAAAAAGAAAAAAGTGAACGTTAATTACGGGGGCGCGGGCTGAAGGGGTAAGTAAACAAGAACTAATTGCTTTTCTCTTAAAATTTTAGCCTTTTTTTGGAACGATCTTATTGACTTGAAAATTTTTTTTCAGCTTTCAAATTTTTGTCGATGGCCACGAAACACGTAGAATTTTTAAGACAAGAAGACTGCGCTTTGGCCATGACATCTAAAGGAGGAAGAAAGCTTACGTGTCGATCGTACGAATACACTCTAAATTTATGTAAATTGACAAACAACATGCAAACTTTATATTGGAAATGTGCTAGATACGTTCAAAGCAAGTGCTACGCTAGGATTATAATGCTACCTAATGGAATTATTAAATTAACTGGTTACCATAATCACAGTCCTCCTATTAAATCATAAATATTGTAAAAAATCTGTTAATATGTGTAATAAATGTGCTGCAATAAAGTATTTAAGAATATTACACATGGCGTCATTCAATGTAAAGCCGCCATTTTGTTCTCTATTGTGTTTTACGGATAAATGAACAAGATGGCTTTTTTAGTGATGGGGAATGTATATATCTGTAGAAATATTCCTAAACGTTTTCCACGTGGAAATATTTCCGGGAATATTTCTCAAGAATTAAAGTCCCGAGATTTCTCTCAGATTTTTTGGTATTACTGTTAAAAGTACCCCATTTTGTATATTTATACTGTATTTTTATTTATATGTAAGCACAGATCATTAAAGCTTTACGTAAGCATGATTTTAGTCATTTTTATTAGCAGTTTTATTGATAATAATTTAACATGTAAAAACTTCGCCTTAAAAAAATTGATTAGATTTCCGAGTGTTCTAGAATTTTCGTACTCGGGAATCTAATCAACACTTTTAAGGCGATTTCACTCTTTAGTAATGCTTGAACGGCCGCTTATAAAAATATTTTGGGAGTAGGGAAAAAATATAAATATACGTGTGGTTGTACAAGAAAATCCATCACTTAAAATAAGTGTATAGCCGCCATCTTGTTCGTTAGTACATGGGAGGCAGGCGCAAAAATTCATCCTTTAGGTTTTGCTCAAGGGAGTTAACATCGTTTTGTGTATTGTACTTTTCATTATAAATAATACGAAAAGCCAACATATTAGAAATTGCTTTGGTGCTTTCTTTTAAGTAGCATGACAGTGCATAAGAGTAAAATGGGATATATCGCATGTGTCACTACTTGCACGGTCTTTACAACGGATATCTACTAATCCTTAGGGAATGAATTTTGCGCCTGCCGCCTGCGAATTCCGACCCTTTCCAATTGATGAAAACCGGAAATAGAATCGAATGTGACAATTGTTTTTCAGATTTTAGAAGAGCCGCGATTTGGGATTATTTCGACGAGAATAAAGCAGACGAAACAGTCACTTGTAAAATATGCTTTAAAGTATTTTCGAACAAAAAAAAATGGGGGACGTCCAACATGAAGCGTCACATGAAACTCCATCCCGTCGAAAATTCGCAATTAAGAGCATACATGCAAAAAGAATGGGAAAACAGGACCTTGGCCAGCATCAGGATGACTCAGCAGCTATTGAACCAATGATTTTAATTTATTCGTTTAAAAAAATAATAAAAGAGAAAAGAAAAAAAAATTGCGCAAAATGTTCAAAATTATAATTATTTATCCGACACTACGGCTTTTTTGTGTCCGCTTTTTTTTCTGCCGAAAAAATAAAAATAAATAAAAAAAATGAAGATATCTGATAAACTTGTTACAATTCCAGATAATGCGATTAAAAAATCGACCCCGATATGGAATTTTTACATAAGAAATCGCGAAATGGGGATGGCTCAGTGTAAAATTTGCGGGAGGATCTTGAGATCGGCAAATGGTACTACCACCGGAGTTACCAAACATATCATAAGAAAACATCCAGAGGAAGGAGAATTGTTTATCCAAATGAGAGCGGGCCAGCTTGAAAATCCACCAAATTTCGTTTAGGTGTTGTGATTTTGTTATGAATGTCGTTATTTTTTTGTAAACATTTTCAAAAAAAAAAAAAAAAAAAAAAAACAATTTTTGTTTGTTTTCGAGTCATAATACAGCAAAATAATGCCACATAAGTTTAATTTACACTTGAGCATGACAGATAATTACATCCGTGTTCTGCCTTAATGACGTAGCTCATAAGGAACTGAATATGACTTTACAAGATGGCGTTGGAAGGACCTTGCAAGTCAATTTTAAATCATTTTACCTTTTTAGGTCCTAAAAACGAATCTTTGTACCGTTCCAGACCCCCTTAATTACCTTTTTTCTGGGGGCTACCGACACTTTCCGGCTCTTGCTTTAGATCCTATGCTTAGCTAACAATCAATCAAAATTTATTACGAAAGGTTCCTTGTAAGCTAAGCAGAAGAGCGATAAACATGAACTACATAAACATTGTACTACATGTTTTCGAGTTTAAAACCGTTTTAAAGCATAGTAAAGACATAGTCTGTGGCTTCATTACAGACTATGTTTTTTCTTAACAGCCAGTAGTGTTAAAAAAAAAAAAAATTTTGTAAAAACGTGGCAGCCAAAAAATATATAAAAAATCGACTTCAATATAAGATTATCTTATTGCATGAATCTGTTACTTTTCTTCTTCTCTTTTTTTTTTTCAATTTTAAAAACCCGAAGTAAAATTTGCTTTTTTATGCCGTGTCCTTTTTTTTTCAGTAACGATACCTCACAGCTACATGTCCCGATTTAAATACGATCACAATCCGATATGGGATTTCTTTTTAAAAGACAAAGAAAATCAAAGAGCAATTTGCGAATACTGTCAGAGGCCATTGATTTTCAAAAGAGGATCTACCTCTTCCCTTATTAATCATCTTAAACGGTTTCACGTTCCTGAATTTCATTTATACGCTCAACAAAGGGATTATTTTCACGAACAAAGGAGGGAAAGGGTTCGAGAAACCTTTGCGAAGGTTGGTTTCTGTCACTTTCGCCGGATTTCAAAGGAGGAAACGTGTGAAAGAACTTTTTTTTAAATTAGATTCCTTTATTTACAGAAACACGGAGATCCAAGGACGGTTTTACATTTCGACATGAATTCCGATTCGGCTCCTGGATTGAAAGAATCCAATTCGGATGTAAAAACGGGAACAAACAAGCCGGAGAGTTTAAATAATTCTGCGAAAATAGAATCCGCTTCCGAGTCTTAATTTTTGTGTTACTAGTCTTCTTTTTTTTATGTTTTTGCATTTATCATTTTTTTAAATGAGCTCTAGTCGTGTATTTTTTTCTATTATGAAGATTAAAGTCAATTTTTTTACAATTATTTATAATTATCGAAATTATTTGACTAATTAAGTAATTAATCAAGTGCTAAAAATGTTTTGTAATTCCTGATTTTCATAATTGTGACAGTTCTTCTTACAATGATTTCGTTTGAACTTGATCCTGAGACGCAGAATTAATTACAGAAAATTTTGAAACATAAAAAGACAGGTTTTATGATACAATTATCATGCTCCGTACGTTCTTCTTACAATAAAAAAATTTCGACTTAGTCGTGAGATACGAAATTAATTATTGAATTACTTTAGTAAGAATTTAATTGGAAGGAATTAATTAATAAATCAAAAAAATATTAATGCTTTAACATTTTTCGTAATTTTTTTACAGCTATGAAAACGACAGGTTTGGTTTGGAGATTTTTTGAGAAAGGGATTGACAGATGTTCCGTTACTTGTTTAGCTTGCGGGAGGAAATTGCTTTGGAAAAAATTTTACTCGACTAATAATTTGTCAAGACATTTGAAATCGCAGCATCCGGAATGCTACGAAGCGATGCAAAAGGAAAAGTTATTAATTTTGGAAAGCAAACGGCAGCTGTTCGAAAGCGTGGATCGACTAGACTCATGTTGGAATATTATTAACAGAAGGCCCACAGAAACGCCTTTGTAGAGCCTTAAAAAGATAACGAATTTGACAAAAGTCTGGAACCCCAGATTTGCTCACTAATATTAATTTTTTTTTTTTCTAAATTTGTCGTGGGATGGATTTTTGACGGCTAAACTGAGATAAAACTTTGTTAGATGTTCATATCAGTTTTTTTATCAGATATACTTTGGTATAAAAAATCACAAATTAAATTCTGTTCTTTATTTCACTACTGGGCCATTCAAATATCATGTCAGCATAGTTTTGGCGATTTGATCAGCTAAATCTTCTCTCCCTTGATCAGCTAAAAATGACAGCAGGATTTAAGATTGTGTGTTTCGTGAATCCCAAGCCCGTAAGGTGTTGACGTAATTTTTGGATGGATCCCTACGGTCTTTCTTACGAATATTTTTTAGAAAACATTTTTAGTAATTTTATTAAATATTCATTTTTTGACAGGTGGCAAGCTTAAATTACCAAAACCGATCTCACAAATATTCCATCAGAGTTCAATAGGCCAAAGACCTCTATGGAATTATTACAAGCTGGAAGAGGATATTAACAAGGCGCTGTGCCGAGTTTGCGGGAGAAGAATGAGCTTCAAAAAGGGAGTGACGCAAACGTCGAATCTGATTCAGCACCTCATGAGGCGTCACCCGGCCATGTATCAACAATTTTTGACCGAACGAGAGTATAAAGTTAATTTTTTGTTCGGAGCACAGCTTCAGGATTTTCATAAAAATTTTAATAAAGAATAACAAATACATTCCAAATTATTTTTAGCCGATTTTTTTAAAATTAATAAAGCCCTGCTCTCACTGGAGAGGCCTTTCACTAAGTCCGGTTCCGCACCGAGTGCTCTCAGCTTTATTTAATAAAAATTTTTTTTTTTTCTGTATTTTTTTTAAAGGTTATTTTACGGACTATGATTTGACGACTTCTCGACGAGGAAAACCAAAAATTCACCATCGGGGACATTTTTATATTAACCAGTATTATACGGGACCGAAGGCATATCGCTATTGGGCCTGTGTAAAGCGATATTGCAAAGGAAGGCTAAACATGGATAGCGACGGAAGGATAACGGTCAAAGGCGAACATACGCATTCCGTCGATGATACCGGAATAATGTTCACAGTTGTCGAAGAAAATGATCAAAAAAAAGTTAAATTACTTCTACCCTCTCAACATATTAACGTTAATCGAATAATATTGAAAACAGTTGGAGATAACGAAGAGGACGACGGTTAACAAATTTTTATGAAATCCATGGTTGTGGTTTTTTTTTGTTCAAAAAATTTTAATATAAATGACGTAAATATAGCTGTTACTTCATGTTCTACAAATCCTTTTTTAATCAATAAAAATATGACCAGTTTGACAATATTTACGTCCACCATGGCTGTAACAGCGCCATCTTTGTACGAAAATAAAAGTTGATCAGTTGCAGAACAAAATATAAACCGTATCCATGTGAACGTAATTTTTAAGGGCAATAGACGGGAAGGCATAAGCTAAGTATTAAGAAAAATGGCTGCCATACATGGGCTTATGGGAGCATGGATACGGTATATCGAAATTTGCAAGTAAACGACACTAGCGCTTTGTTATTTCTTTAGGTTATAGGTTCCGTGCGACTTTTTTTCGTATTAATATACATTTAAATACACCTGTTTGCCTTATAGAAGCGTATACATTTCCATCATGCTATCAGTTCGCGGGAATATTGCTTTTATATAAGCTAAACATCATTTTAACGGTGGCGCTGCAGTCAAAGTCGCTCGGAGCCTATCATGATTCTTCAATAAATATTTCTGGGGCATAAGTTAAGCACGTATTTTGAAGCGTTAAAATTGTGTGGCGCAATCACTATAAATGTTAAGGTTTCTTAAAAGCATGGAGACGTAAAAGTATCACGTGATTTTTCGCGCATGGACAAATTGATCACAGTGAACATTCTAAATTGAAAAGACTACGCTAGTCATGTTTCACTGGGGTGAATTTGCCCAGATTGCGTGATACTCATCACGCTCGTAAGAATTGGCTGTATTATAATTTTTTTTTTTTTTTTTTTAATATTTTGTTAATTCCTGAAATAACACGAAATTATACTTTAGGTGGAGGTGAAGGATTCAACGACTATCAGATACAAATGGGAGTGCGGGGAACTTTAAAAATGCGACATCGAGGGTACATGTTCACTTGCCAAGTTACCAAGGGACCTTATGCCAATAAATATTGGTCTTGTGTTTATGTCACTAGCCATTGTAAAGGAAGAGCGATACTTAAAAAAGACGGACAGCTCATTACAAGGGGAGAACATAACCATCCTGCTGGGTTCGATAAAAATGTCTGGCAAAATATGTTGATTTAGAAAAAAAAATCGACAAAACCTCAATGAAATACTCATAATTCTCAGGACTTTCCGCACACGACTGAATTTATCGCGTACGCGCTTTGCTTTGCATTTACGTACCCGCGTCTCATCATATAAAATATATGTAATTTTATCAGTATTATTAAATAAGATATTTATGTCAATTGTTTTTTTTATTTTATTTTAATTTCGTTTAATTAAATGTCAATCGCATTAAAACCGTATGGTTCCAAATCGCCCAGTTTCAAAGACACGGGTTTCATATGTTTAGCTTATAAGCAACTAATGTCAATTAAATTTTTGAAAACTAAGTAGAGAAAAAATTGATTGGAAGCTGGATTCGAACCAACGAGGACTCACACATCCTTGAACCCCAATCCGTGGGAGAACGCCTTAACCGGTCGCCCATTCCAATCGTACGCTTCCAACTGCATTTTACTCTACTTAAATGATTCGTTTCATTGATATTAACTCATATGAACTAAGTAGGTCTTTACGACATTCGACTTTTGTTCGAGATATCTAGGTGAATCACATCTCCTACTCCAAGAGGGATGTAAACCTTTTTAATTTAGCTTAAATGTCAATTAGTCAAATTCAGTTGGAACTTTATGGTTTTAATGCGACAAAGTACTAATATCGACAATCGGTCGCGCCATCTAGTGTAGGAAACAAGTACCGCATTTGGTACAGACGAGTTTTCTAATTCGCCATATTGGTGCAATAGCAGAACCCGAGCTTCATAAAAGTGATGATCACATAAGTTAAACATTAAGAGCACGTAGCAGACTTGGCAGCAGACAAATTTTATTTTTTGACGGAAAAGTTAGATTTAAGTTTTTAAATGTGTGGTAACTTTCTGATTCTCGAGATTCGTCTTCGTTTTCCCTCAAATCGAAAAATACCATTTGTCTGGTGCCATGACTAATGCGTACTTTTTATAATTCAATTTCTAATTTTTTTTTTTTTTTTTTTTTTTTTTTTTTTTTTTTTGTTAAAACTGATTCTACACGTCACACCCAAAATGGCCGCAATTTATTTATTTCCGCTAGAAATGATCACGTGACAATTTTAAGATTTGGCGTATTGGTTCTTGTTCTCATAATAATAACCTAATCAGCCGGTAGCATCACGCGATCCCTTAATGTTATAAGCACGATTCAATATGGCGACAACCTGCTCACAAGATGACGTCGAAAGGTTACCGACATTATTTATTCACTTAAAAGTGTTGTTTTCCAAAATAAAATTTTTGAGCAATTTTAAATCTAACATTTCTTTTTCCCTTCAGTGCTTAAAAAAGGTGCAAAAGCTGTGCATTTCGTGGAAAAAGGAGGGTATTCCATTGAGACGTCTTCCCAGGGTACCACTAGAATCATTCATGACGGTTACTGTTTCACAATTCAAAATTACAAGTACAAAATTAGCAGAGAGACAACCGTATGGAGATGCAACCAAAGAAGATTGAAATGTTCTTCCAGAGCGATTTTGTCCATGGCTACTGGATTGCTAGAAGTCAAAGGACAGCATAATCATCCTCGGCCTCCTTCAACGATCAATTGCAATTTTTTGTTTTAATAAAAAAAAAAAAAAAAAAAAAGGATTGATTGTTTTTAAATAAAAATTTTTAAATCGTTTACCCCGGTTCTTGTTTATGAAAACCAAAATTTGGAGATAAGTATCCACAATTTAATAATCATTTTTAGATTTTTCCGTGTTTGGGAAAGCGTCTGACGTCATGGAGCGGGTGTCAGTTGAAGAGATACGAATTTGCATGTCTCAACGGGGCACGCCTAAACTCCTCTGCAGAGGGCACTCTTACAATATAGATAAAGGACTGAAAAACTGTAAAAAATTAGACAATTGGAGATGTTCCTTTCAGTATAAAAAATGCCGAGCCAAAGTTTTCATGGAATCGGAGTCGACTTTCTTACTGAAAGGCGTCCATAATCATCTCCCAGTTGTTTGCAAGCAACTAAATTCGACCGTGAGGTTAGATGACAACACTAAACAGTGGCTGGAAGATATTTGGAAAGCTGCTAAAAATTTTTAAGGTTTTTTTTTTTTTTGGAAAAATAAAATTTAATTTTACCGTGTTGAATTGTTTTCTGAATTGGCATATGTTTAGCCTATGTAAGAGCTAGAGCATATATTGCGCTGCCACCACCATATCTTTATTCCGAAAGAAGTGGCTCACATGAGATTCCACCAGTTGTCAGCCGCGAAAAAGTGACAATAGAACTTAAAAATTACATGCGAGTCGCTTTTGACAGTTTTGGGGGTTGGAAAGCAAGTTTTTAACTTAGAAATTTTAAAATTTACGAGGACAAATTTCGTTTACTGCTTTTTTTTAATTACCCAGCATAGGAAAATGCTAAGATTAAACTTAGCTTATGGGGGAAATCCTTTGGCGAAAAAAACCTCCGTAAGCTAAGTGAGCGCAAGACAAGTACGACATTAAAAAGAGATTTAGGACGGTCATTAAGGATTTCAAATATTTTGTTATCATTAAAAAATGAAATTTTTATTTTTTAAATTTTAGAACTCCTGAAATAAGAAAGGATTTTGCAAATTAAGACATGATTTTGGACGGGGTTTAGGCCAATTATAATGATTGGGGGAAAAGGGTGGGAAATTTGCGGGGGGGACAAAAAAAATGACGTATATTGCTTGAATGTCTCCCTAAATGTAATCTTTTTTGCTACTTTTGTCAGGAAAAATTCCGTTCAGCCGCCGAATCGAAGCAATAGTGCCTTACGGATCGTACACGGTTACAAAATGCCCAAGACGTAACACTCCCAGGATCGCTTACGAAGGTTTTACATATCGGCGGCAATTAAAATCCTCCAGAAAAGAAGTCAGCAAATACTGGAGATGTACCTCAGAAATGAAAACATTTTGTAGGGTGACAGGGAACTTAAACGAAACCACAGGAGAATTTATTGTTAAAGGGATGCACAATCATCCGCCTGATACCCAAGATGGATTTTATTGAAATATAATGTTTTTTTTTTAATATTTTAATTTTGTACTTTTTTTTTTCATTTAAAAAAAAAAAAAATTAATAATCCACCGGAGAAAATTTGTAGTTTTTGATTGCTTTTATGCTTTTCGATTTCAGGTCCTATCCAAAATGCAAGCGGGGGGAACAAACTTAATAAAAAAGGTAAATTTCGATTTTTTGAAATTGATAAATAAATTTTTTTTAATGAAGTTTTAACGGCTTCTAGCGAATGATACGACTCTTATTTTAAAAATGCTCAAAGAAATAGGCGCAAATGTAAAATTGATACGGCGATCTCAAGAAGAAATTCGACGAAACGTCTTACACCTGAATAACAATCGGCCAACGGTAACAGAAGATAATCAACGACCTGCAAATCCGAGAATCGCCCTCGAACCTGTAGACATGGCATCGGAAAATGAGGTGGCAGTTTTGTTACCGATAGAGTCCATGGAGGATCTTCAAAATGTGGAGTTGAGACTTTGCGAGGATTTGTTCATGAGAAGCATGGTTAGAGTCAAAATTTTTAAAAAACTTTTTAAGTGGCCTTTTTTCATTAAACTTTAATTTTTTTCTATATTTTCTTAGGTGCAGTATCTGAGAAGGATTGGCGGAAAAGATTCTAAATCGATCATTATAAATGTTTTGCGTCGCCTGCTGACCAATGAAATAGCTTCCCAGTTCAGTTGGGTTGGATTAAAAAAGAAAAAAGTGTTTTCAACTTTGAAACTAGTAAATGTTATTACAGGTGAGAAGAATATTAAATTTTTGGCTTTAAAATAAAAAATAAAAAACATGTTTTTTGATGTTTTAGATGTGGTTTTACTCCAAGTGGAAAATATCACGCTGCAGGAAATTTCAGATAATATAAGGAATTGGCTGAGGTTGGCGAAAGTACGGGCGGAAAGAGACACTATGAGGTTAGTTTTAAACAAAGTCCCCTACAAGTGTTTCCTGGTAAAATATACCGTCAAAGATAAATAGTTTTTGCAACAGAGCCAAAACGTCTGTAAGAAATCAAGCTCTGAAATGTCTTTTTAGTACTTCCGGGCCCATAACCTGTCATGTTTTTATTTCTCGTTTAATGCTTGCTTGTTTGCATTTGCTTTTGCTGTTTGCTTTTTCACTTTTAGTTTCATTTTTTTTTTTTTTAGGCAACAACTGCAACTGAACCAAGTTCTTTCGCAGCCATCGATCGTCAGCGACTGGGAATATAAAGGCGAACCAAACTGAAAATCTCATGAGTTGTAATATTACAAAATAAAAACCAAATATTTCTTAATCTCTAAAAAAAAAAAAATGTCATTTATTTTTCTGTCTCGTGGTATAGCCTCACCTATTTTTAGCTTATGTGCGATAGCCTAGATTTTTAATCAGCCGAAAAAATTTATGTAAGTTAAATATATGTGAAGCAAAACTCACGTTCAACTCCCTACCATTCCTTCTTTTTTGAGATATGAAATCTTTTAAAAATAACCGATTATTTTCCTTATTCTTTTTCAGATGATCAGTTTCATTATGAAGCAGTTGCAAAAGGCGAATACCAAATGTACATAAGCGGAAACGGGATGCCTAAATTATACTATGGAGGCTACGTTTTCGGCGTTAGAAGGCACGACAATCACCGAAGATGGAGATGCACGTCGCGAAACACTAATTGCTGCGCTAGGGGAATAATGCACTACAACCACACTTTCGTAATTAGAGGATCGCATAATCACAAACCAAAATATTACCTAAAAGCACCGCCTCCGTGCGAAATGTTGGAGTGATCAAAGGATTTGTAATCATGGCTAGTCAGGGTTCAGGATAATTAATTTTTGGGGTTTTTTTTTGATGAAATATATAATTTTTATTTTTAAAAAAAAGTTAATTCTTGTTCAGTTTTTGTATTGATGTCATGTTCGAAATGCATTTCTGAAAAACCGGAACCGAAAGATTTACTCAGGCACAAAAGATACTATAGATACCATAGGAGCAGGATTATTTGGATCGAATTTGGACAATTTTGACCATGCGTTGGAACTGAGCAAATAACGATAATTCCACTGAAGTCGACTAGCATATAACAGCCATAGTTCTTTAAATCAGTGTATGCCTTCTTCAAGTTAGTCCGTTATGTTTTTATGTAGCCTTCGTACGCTGTAGTTGAACATGAGTGTGCTTTAGTCTTTGAAAAGGAAAAAATAAAAACTGGCTACATGAACTTTCTTAATTTTCAGTTCCAGATTATATGAGTTATCCCAGCAGAAATTATACAATGGGATTGACCAGAAGAAATATGCCGATGTTAATTAGCAACGGCTTTAAATACCGTTTGAGAACTTACAAAAAATACCAATTTAAAAATAAAGCGAATAAGACTCATTGGAGATGCACGCATTCGCTGTGTAAAGCCACGGCTATAATGAATGCAAACGGCATTGCTGTTTTCAAAGGTTATCATCAACACGATTCTCATCATTATGAACCGTTTTAGCACAAGGTATGAAGATTGATTTTTGCATTTACTAAAAATCGGGTAAGATTTTTTTTTTGGTTATTTCGTGATTGATCTGTGGATCAACACTATCAAAAATTTTGGCAAAAAAAGAAAAAAAAAGTGGTACCTGAAATAATGTAAATTTCATTTCTTTCAGCTCCTGCAAAAAAACGATGCCTTACTAAATTTAGCAACCTCGTTTTAGGACCCGGACAGTACACTCTCGGGAAAAGTGTCAAAGGGGTCCCAAGACTCGTCTACGAAGGCTACACGTACATGTTGGACAGAACTAAAAGTTTTAAACATAAAAAGCACTGGAGGTGCACTTTGACTAGGACTTGCTTCGCCAGGGCTCACCTGTACGCAAACGGTGTGGTACAGCTCCAAGCTCGGGAACATAATCATCCTCCTCAGTTAAGAAAAGAATCGAACGTGGCTAAAAATTTCGCTTTTCACGATGTGAATTATCACGGATTTTGAAAGTTTATGAAGATTGTTGAAATCCTTGTTTTTAAATTACAAAATATGTTTCAAAGAAGGATACATATTGCTTATTAAAAATCAATGAAAATGCCTCGCAAGTCAAAAATAAGTCCATAGTAAAAGAAACATAGCATGCCAAAATCGGTGATGCGCAGAAACCACCAATCAGAGATCGTCTTAGCCGTCAGAAAGTACCTATGGCACTCCCTGCGTATTGGCACACTATGTTTTTTTCATTATGAGTGCATTCGAATCATTTTTTTTTTTTTCAAATTGGGATCGTAAAAGTCCATTTTCAAAAATATACGCTTAAAAAAATCTGTTGGGTTATTCTCCGCTTCTTCTATTAACGTTACGGAGCTTCTTTATTTCTACTTTTAGCTTATGAAATAGCCTCGACTCTCTGTTTATTTTACAGGATGGAAATATTTCCGGAACATAAGCTACACAGATATTTTCAAGCGTATATTTATTCAAAATTGGTATGCCCAATCCCTTGTGCGATGTTTAATTTTAATTTACTTAATTCCTCGCTAACGTTTTTACAGATGTACGAAAAAATCAGGAAGTGTTTACTTATGTAGTTCCGAAAAGCGAATTCAAGATTTTTAATACCCACAGAGGACTGCCGAGATTAATATATCAAGGGTACAAGTACGGAATAGATAGATCGAAATGCACGTCGCGATCTGTGATTTGGAAATGTACCTTAAATCGGAAGTGTTCTGCCAGAGCGTGTTTGAACAAAGATGGGACTTTATTGCTCAGAAATCAACATAGTCATCCTTCCCCGTTATTCGCCAATCCATAAAGCAATTTTTTGTGATAATTTTCAGTTTAAAAAAAGTATAATAAATGCTATACAGTAAATGTATACGTAGTTTTGTTTCTTTAATAAAATGAGGAGCCAGTTGGATGGATCATAAAGGTTGCTAGTCACTTTTCATAAAGGGTCTCAAGTTTTAATCACCGCGCAAAAAAAAGTTTTAGTACCGACAAATTTTAGCCAATTAAAAAAAAAATACCCGGATTCGGATGAAAGTGTAAATTGTGCATTCTCCCAAATATTGCTGCGGTCATTAATTTTTTTTCTACTTTGACTTTCCAGAGGGTTATCTCTTTGGTTTGACTCAAAAAAAAAGAAGCCAAAGCTCGTTCACCTTGGATTCGTATGGGACCCTCCATAAATTACGTAAGCACATTTAGGGGGGGGGGGGAGAGGGTTCATATTTGACATTTTATCCATAAGCTAAACATAGGCGAAATGGAATAAAGCGTGCAAAAAGGGCCTAATTTAAGCTTACGTAATTTATGGACGGCGCCAATACAAGTGCGCCAACACCCAAATCAAGCATGGCGCTCTTGCCTATTGGCCATGCACGCAATATTAAAAACTCGATTGTAGAGCCAGGACTGTTCTTCGTGACAATAAATTATCCATCAGGGGCCATTCAAGTATTACGTAAGCATGATTTTGATGATTTTGGACCCCCCCGGAGAATTTATAAATCGCAAGACATTTCGCCATACTTAGCTTATGGCAAAGATGGTTATTGCTGACCCCCTCCCTTTTAAGATGCTTACGTAATACCTGAACGGCCCCTCAGGAGGGTTCATTCTCATGAGACACCAGTCAAATATACTGAAATCAATTTACCCATTGCATTTTGGCTTTCCAGACAAAATAAATGAATAAATATTCGTTAGCAAAAAAATACTTTAAAAAATCGGCCTAAGTTTCTTTAATGGCTTTTTTTAAAATTCATTAATTGTTCTTAAATTTTAGGTTTTCAATACTCAAATAATAATTTCCATTGCCGGTGCGGAAGAATTTATAAATCCACGAGAACTTTAGTAAAACATCAAAGATACGAATGCGGAACTGAAAGAAAATTCCATTGTTTGTATTGTACGTATTCGGCGAAGCATAAGCACCATTTGAAATACCATATCGAGGGGCGTCACCCCAATGCAAATTATGTGAACGCGGTGTGGAGATTGTGATATTAATATTCTTTTTTAAGATTTTCGAGTGCCTCAAACTAGTTCAGATTTGTGAAAAGGTTAAGATATTTGTATCGGTGTGTTTTTAAATAAAAAAAAATGACAATGAATATTTCCCAACTTTTAGCAAAATTTATTTAAAAAAAAAAAAACAACTTAAGTAAAACAATTTTTAAAAAAATTTCAAATTCAGCTAAGGAGCCATTCAAATATTACGTCAGCATCTGGGAAGGAAAGGGGGGGTTGGCAGAATGTGGACGCCATTGTTAAATGTTTATCAGGGAAGCCCGATTTTGGCTGATCAAGGGGAGTTGGTAAAAAAATATCACATTGTGCTGACGGAATACTTGAATTGTCCCGAAAAAAATTCATCCGCAGATCGAAAATGACTCTCGGACTTTACACGAATATTTCAAAATATTGATCAGGATGAAAGTTTCTTAGATGACGCTTTAAACCGGAAGTGTTGCTCCTGGTCATTTTTATAACTACTTTTCTGGTTACACAAAGCCGGCAATTTCCATATTTCAAACCCTGATTTCCGGTGATTATAAAATATTTAGCGAATTTGCTGCTTTTTTTTCCCGGTACTGGAACTGGAGCTGGTTCCATCATTTCGTTTCCGTTAAAATTCATATTAAAGGGATCCCTTGCTCTTCTATCCATCGAAATGGAGAAATAATCTAAAAGAAAAAAAATAAAACACATTGCGGAAAATTTGTATGGGATGAGCCTACGTTCGTCTGCTTGCCAGTAGAATTGATCGAAATACGGAACCAAATCACATAAATTAGACAATTACGAACGTAAAATTACAGACGAGCGTGCATCCACCAAGAAGAATCTTCCATTAAATTACGCAATCATAATTTAGGGAAGAAGGGAGAGGTCTTCAAAATTTTAACTCTAATTTCAAATCTTTATTAACAAAAAAAAAAAAAAACAACTTAAGTAAAACAATTTTTAAAAAAATTTCAAATTCAGCTAAGGAGCCATTCAAATATTACGTCAGCATCTGGGAAGGAAAGGGGGGGTTGGCAGAATGTGGACGCCATTGTTAAATGTTTATCAGGGAAGCCCGATTTTGGCTGATCAAGGGGAGTTGATAAAAAAATATCACATTGTGCTGACGGAATACTTGAATTGTCCCGAAAAAAATTCATCCGCAGATCAAAAATGACTCTCGGTCTTTACACGAATATTTCAAAATATTGATCAGGATGAAAGTTTCTTAGATGACGCTTTAAACCGGAAGTGTTGCTCCTGGTCATTTTTATAACTACTTTTCTGGTTACACAAAGCCGGCAATTTCCATATTTCAAACCCTGATTTCCGGTGATTATAAAATATTTAGCGAATTTGCTGCTTTTTTTTCCCGGTACTGGAACTGGAACTGGTTCCATCATTTCGTTTCCGTTAAAATTCATATTAAAGGGATCCCTTGCTCTTCTATCCATCGAAATGGAGAAATAATCTAAAAGAAAAAAAATAAAACACATTGCGGAAAATTTGTATGGGATGAGCCTACGTTCGTCTGCTTGCCAGTAGAATTGATCGAAATACGGAACCAAATCACATAAATTAGACAATTACGAACGTAAAATTACAGACGAGCGTGCATCCACCAAGAAGAATCTTCCATTAAATTACGCAATCATAATTTAGGGAAGAAGGGAGAGGTCTTCAAAATTTTAACTCTAATTTCAAATCTTTATTAACAAAAAAAAAAAAAAAAAGCATATTTTTGCTTAAGGAAAAGGTCGCTGGAGAAGTCCAGTTCAACCAGATAAATGCTTATGGAATTTTTTTACAGTCCCTTATCCGGCTTACTAGGAAGGTATGGGAGGAATGTCGGTTGGAAATAAATTCACCAAACGCCAATACGCGTACCCTCATTATCCGAAAATCATGTTTAAATAAGTGTGTTAAAAACCGTTGCAACAGGTAAACAGGGGACAATAAAAACAAGCACCTGCCCCTATAATCAACATTTCAAGGACCTTTTGCAACTTGAAACGTAGGGTCTGGACGACAATCAACTTTTTTTTTTTTTTTTTTTTTGTTCTCTGCAATATGTTCATTAAATTGTTTTGTTTAAATTGCAGCTTTCCGGACGAAATTTCCAGAAAAAAGATTTATGTGCCCCAACCCCAACTGCGGGAAACAATACGCCTATAAAAATACTCTGATCTCGCACATGCGAAAGGAATGCGGGCAAGCTCCAAGGTTCATATGTCAATTCTGCGGCTACGCAGCAAAATTAAAACATCATTTGAAATCTCACCTCAAGTGCCGACACAACATCGACTACAATTCTGTAGAAATTGCAGAAGCTGGACCGGACTGCTTACAGGGGATTATGAATGTCGAAACCCTTTAGTGACATAAATAATATAAAATGGCATAAGAAAAAATAAAAACAATATATTTGTTATATTTACAATTTCGTGAGTGTTTTTTCGTTATCATACCCTATTGTCGTTTGTCGGAGGATGGTTATGAGGTCCTCGAAGTCTCAAATTACCATCCGGAAGAAGGATGCATCTTGCCTTGCAAGAGGAACATCTTGAGCAACGCCAGTATTTCATCGGGTAATTTTTATCCGTTATCTGTTTTACATATTCAAAACCCTGGTATAAAAGTTTATAATTTCCTCTTGAAGTTAATCCGAAGGAATATCCTCTGTGACTTTCAAAACCTTTGAGAACTAAAATAAAAGAATACGTAATTAACAAAAAAATGTGTTCGGGGAATATGAAAACCGCCGGCGTTGACAATTAGCAGATAGTTTGTTTTGATTCGAGAAGCTCATTTGTTTACTAGAGGTTTCAATTCCAAAACATACCATTCACTAATTGTCTAAGTGGGCGGTTACGAGCACACAATTAATTTTAATCCTTTTTTAAATTTTATATTTTAATAAAGACTTTTTTTTTTTTATCTCATATAAAAAATTTTATTTTTATCTATATCAGGTAAATGATTATGTTCTCCGGTAAATGAAACTTCTCCGTTTAGGCTTTGCTTTGCCCTTGCCGTGCATTTTTGGAAATATTTTGTGCATCTCCAATACGTTGCATTAGGTATCTTTTCCCTGGCTTTGACCGTTTCCATTGTGTAGTGATAGCCGTTGCGAATTATTTTGGGTTTCCCACGCATCGTCAGGCTGAATTCGTAGTCCGACGTGACCCATTTTGACGATACCATCTCGACTGAAATGCCCATTTCAAATTGTTTTTAGATAAAAATATAAAAAGCATCAAGAGGATGATTAACGTTAGCGAGGAAAAGACGAGGAAAAAACTGGAGATTTTGAAGAAGAAGCAGGATTACATTTTGCAAGTCATGGCCTCCATTTACGAGAAAGTTACGGATAAGGAAAACGTAAATAAAGACATCACTTACGAGAATAAAAGCTTTATCAATGACAAAATAATGGACGAGAAATTTCCGCTAAACACCGTAGAGGACATGGAAGATATTGAGTTGTTTTTGGAGGATGATAACAATAAAGCACATATTGTAAGTATCAGAAACAAAATATGTCTGGACGGGTCGCATTTAAAAAAAAAAAAAAAAAAAAAAAAAAAAACTAGTGTGGTCATTATTTTGTGACAGCATGATGTTCACGATTTTCAAAAAAATTAACCGAAAAGCAATAGTTTTATTAGGGAAAATTATGTAGAGTTTAAATATTTTCGACCCCTTTTTCTCTGATCTGATCTGAGGAGATCTGCAAAATAAGCATTTTGCAGATCTCCTCGCCCTTAAGTAATACTCCGTGTTAAATGCTCTGTAAAACAGATTGTTTTTTTTTTTTTTTTTTTTCAGATTCAAACTTTGTTTAGAATCGGTGGGCGAAATGCTAAAGATTGCACGAGGTTGATAATGAAGAAAATAATAGTGGATCAATTAGCGTCTCAGTATTCTTGGTTGGGTCACAAAAAGAAACGTCGATTTGCAGATTTGAAAATATCTAACGTTGTTTTGAGGACCGTTTCGCTCCACGATTTCCCCGACAGCGAGCAGCAAGTGATCGAAGTGATCAAAAGATGGTTGGCTCATGCTCCGGAAAGGGTTGCTAGAAATGAGTAAGTAAAAAATATCGGTAACACTACAAGAATGGTGTCGATGTCAGGGATGTTCTTAGGAAGGCTGTGTGCTACAGGTCCCAGGGGGTCCTTTTTAATGCATGCATATGGACAAATGCCAAAGGCATCGAGGAAGGTTAAAAAAAAAGGCAATCCAAGCAATGTTTGATCGGGTTGTGTTTTGTTTATTTTTTAAAAGAACTTGTCCGCGTGGCCATCACCTTCGGAATTTTCATTTGGCATGCATGCCAATATATGCCTAGCACGGGTCAGTAATATCAATGGGATCAGGGAATGCATTGGTTTTAGAAATGATTAGGAGTCAGGTTATAGCCAATAGGAATACCGATTTTCCTTTAGCATTAAATTTACCAGTAGGGTTCGAGTTTTAAACAAACTTTGAAGCTAGCTTTTTTGTAAGCTCGGAGCACTAGCTTGCAAACATCTGAAAATTCAACATTTGTAGTATATTTTTCCTCTCCAAGAAATACTAGTATCTTATACTCGGTTGTTCACTAGTCAGTTAAACAGTCAGTAAGGGTTGCATATACTGTGTATAATGTTTTTTTTTTTTTTTTTTTTTTTTTTTTTTTCAAAGGAAAAAAACTGCAGAGGAGAACGAGGAAAATATGGACATTGAAAATATGTACAATGTGGATATCAATGTTATTCCAATAGAAGAAATGGGAGAATCCGCCTAAAATCAATGACGATAATACTATTAATCATTATATTATTTTTTTTAAATTTCCATAATTTAATTTATTTCTTTTTTTCTTTCCCTTTTATTCTAAAAAAACATTTTTATAAAAGACACTTGAGATTTCATTTTTTATAAGCGCTCAACATTCTCTTATAATTAATTACCAATAAATGGACATATAAAAATTATAAATTCTTAATCTATAAAAAAATAATTTTTTTTTTCTTTTGACAGTAATTACCAAACGTAAAGGCATTAAAATATTTTTATGGGTAACTTGAATAATTAGGAAGACGTTAATAAATATTAATTCGGAAAATTATTCGCTAAGGGGCGCTGTAAGTTTTTTTAAAAGCAACGTTCCTTTCTCCTTTGGTACCAATAATTTCTTCTATATCCTTCTAGATTCTTATTAGTACCTATAAGAATCTGGTTGGTAGCTGGGACATCAGGGCAGTAGGTTTATTGCAAACCTGGTCTATTTGATCGAGTAGAAGCAGCCTAACAAGCCTGGTAAGGATTGGACCTGAACCTGAAGAGGAGATCGAATTCCATTCTGAAACAACCACAAGTGTTTTTTTGGACAATGGAATCAGAAAAGTAGAGGTCATTGACACGAGTCTGATAGGCTTAAAAACATTCAGTGCCACTTAGCGAGATATTTTAATGCTTTGAAACGTTTAGAAATTACTGAAATTAAACCCGTTCGATGAGTGTGTTCGAAGTAGCTGGATTGGAAAATACTTTTTTTTTAATGCTATTAATAAAATAAACAAAATAATGATTATCGTTCGTTACATTACATTTTTAAAAATAATAATTAAATAATAGGAATATATATAACGCTGTGCGTTCCCGTAAAGACAAGTCAAAAATTCTCTGTGACGAAGTGCCGGGTCTACAACAATAATTTAAAAATTTGTGAAATATAACTTGGATCGTGAAAGTAGTCCATGGGATTTCATTCGGAACTATAAGAGGATTGATTCTTGCATAAGAAATTCATGCATTTGAAGAAACATTGGACTCCACGCTTCAGCCGTTGATATATGGCACGGGGAGGAGGTCAAAATCAGTTCAAATAATGCTTTTGTAATTTATGGATGGCTCTGGGGAAGCAAATGGACCTTCGTCTAATGAGATTCTAAAAATGGCCTCTTGTAAAAAAACAATACTGGCGGCCATTTTGATCTTTCCATAGTCGTTTGCACACAGAATTTCTCAAATTCACAAGAAATTTCCTGACTTATATTTACGATCGAACATGGCCTTTTTACTGCGTATACGGTAGTATGACGTCGTGTAAAATAAATTATAGGCTCAATTTCTTTAGGGATCATTTTTTACACTGTAGCAAAAAAAAAAAAGGAAAATGCAATCAATCTCTTTTAGGCCTGTTTATTCTAGAAAGTTGATAAAGGCTTATTAAATAAGCTTGCAATTTGATTTCTTAAAATAAAATAAAATAAAAGATTAAATATACATGTTTGCAATATGAGAATTATTAGGAATATTTAGGGCATTTCTGTGAAATGCAGCGCACTATGCAGCTTTATTTATTATTAAACTGGAGTGCTGTATACTTCAGAGCCAAGAGGTTAAATTAGAAGACCAACCTAAGTAGTAAGATTACCGTATCTTTCGGTATTCTCGTCTTTAAAAATAAATATACAGTTAAATTAAAAATTAGACTTAAAATTAAAAGGCCATTTAGGATTAAAAAAAAATTTTTTGTTTTTCTAATTTATTCAACTGGCATGGAGTCTTCGATTTGATTCATCGAATAACCAATCCCTTTCAGTCTGAGGATGAGAATGAATTCCTTTTAAAACTAAATCGCCTTCCTCGTCCATGGTGGCTTTAGCTCGACAAGTGTTATATTGGGAACATCTCCAATGTTTTATCCTATTAAAACTATTTTTGGAATTTTTTTGATGCTGATGAACGTAAGCATAACCCATGCAGATGATTTTCGGTCGTCCCTGCATCGTCTCCCCAACGACGTATTCGTTTTTCTTGACGAAACCGGTTGTGGTCCTACTGTATTTTAGGTGCGATAAGGCGAACGAAGCATTTCGAACTATTAAAGACGAAAAAAAAAGGTGAAGTTAGTGATAAAGAAGAAAAATAAAACGAGAGTAAAATTTTTAAAAAAAAGAAAAATTAACAACAAAAACAAACAAAAATTCGAAAAACATTTTAAATAAAATTTATATTAAAGCATTCGAGGCATGGTTATGAAATCCTTTGAACAACATATCGCCCTCGACACTCATAACAGCTTTAGCAAGGCATCTGGTTTTGACATAACTCGAGCATCTCCAATGTTTCATTTGGTTCAAAAAATCGTTGTCTTTTTTCCAAAAGTGATGAGTGTAAGAAAATCCGTTCCAAACTATTTTGGGCTTCCCTTTTTTCGAACTGGTAAATCGCAGCATGTTCCTTGGTACAAATTCTCCTTGCAATGCATTAGAAGCTAAAAAAAAAGGAACAAAGTATGACAAATGTTAATCGAATTTAGGAGTATAATTCTGTACTCCAAAGCCAAATTCGAAAGCAAAAGTAAAGCCAGTTGTTTGTTGCAAAGTATATAGCAGCTACTTTGGATCATTCAAATTGGACGCTTTGGCTCGGAGGTATAGAATCTTAGGGTGATTTCAATTAAATTTTCAAGATTGTGTAAAATTTAACGTATATTTAGAAAAATATTTTTACAAAAAATTTGGAGATTTTTAGTTCTTCAACAGACCACCATCAGCGTTCATGGTCATTCTGATTCTTTAATACTGTTAGCGCAGCCTAGCGGAAAGTTCAGAAACTAAAATCTTATAAATAGCAATATAGGCTTCAGCCAAGGAAACTATGCATACGCCAGCGTTGAGCACTTAAAAATATTTCAGCTATTTTCAGCTTTAAGGGTAATCAAGACAAAAGTACAAATTTTTACTATTGAGAACCCTAATGTACTTTTTCGGAACGAAGCCTATACGTTCAATAAAAATAAACTAAAAATTAATTTAAGATCTATATGAATGCGTATTTTTTTTCTCCAAACCAGTTGCAATTGCACCACTATTTGGATTTGATTATTCCTGCAAATTCGGAATTTAAGACAGGAAATAGAATTCTTGAAATACTTTTGAAAAATATGCGATCATAAATACTTCAAAATGGTTTGGGTAAAAAAATTATGCCGCTGCTCTTTAACTAAAAGAACTGGAAGCCCGAAAAATCAATGAGCACAACTCAGTAGAAATGATTGAAATTTAAGAAAAAGCTACCTAACACTTAATTTTTTACTGGTATCAGTCGTTTTTCACTGGTTTCGATAATAGTTAATTCGCATTAACCGTAAGCTTTTTATTATTTTCCGTCATTTCTACCGATGAGTTTCCGTGAGGAAGAAGCTGCCTCGTTTTATATGTGCCTGTGCTCTCCTTTTGTCAAAACGTGATGAATTTTTCCGTCGAGTCCGTTCCGTATCTCCAACCGTGCATTGCAACCTTTCCAGCATCTTGAACATCTCCAGTACGTTTTAGTCGGTTTTTCAGCAGGGCCAAATTTCTGCCGGACGTAGTCGAAACCCTTATACAGGATTTTTGGATTCCCTTGCGACGTCTTTGTTAAGATTATATTATGGCTAAGATAAACAAAACCTGCCAAGAAATTTGTTAATTATTATTAATCGTGTATTTCGAAATACTGGAGAAATGGTATAAATAAGTTTGAGTTATTGATTCCTTACTGTTACTTACTACTAATTTTTTAATGTTACAGATGATTTATTGTTACATAAGAAGACTTTGTTCAACAGCAAAGCTGCTCTGGGTACGGTATAAAGCTTTGTTAACAATTTTAGTAAAAGGTTAATGGCATTAACAACATGAATATTGACATAATAATTGAAGGTTAAAGATTTATTAATATCAATAAATCGTTATTGCTAATAGCAAACGTTATCAGTACCAGTAATAGGTTATTGACTGATAACGGTTTACTGGTAAGGATACCAATAATTTTTTAATAGTGTCGATCATCAAAGGTTAACAATTTGCTGATATCAGCAAATTGTAATTTTTACACCAGTATTATATCAACGGCCAATGCCAATAAAAAACAATGTCACTGCCAATAAAAATCGAATTTATCAATAACTTTTTGAAAGCAGTAAAAGTAGCTGAGAAACTGCGAATATTGCCATTAAATGCTTTTAATACTATTACACAGTTGATTTACGGTTCCACTTTTTTACTGGTTAAAAAAAGTTATTAACCCCAGTAACTTTTTAGTCATATCAATCAATTTTTTGACTGTTATTAATCGCATTTTACTGCCAGTAACTCTTTTTGCCGGTACGTCAGTACCATTTGCTTTTTACTGATATTAATCGCTTTTGTCTTCGATTCAGGATGTATTTCGGGATTTAAAAAAAATCAAAACTGTAAATCACAAAATCGGTTCTTATTTCTAATGATTAGAAAAAGTTTCGGAAGGAACTTGGAATTTAAAATAGTTTTCTTCGGGAAGATGATTATGCTCTTTAAACCCTCTTTTTATGACTCTTCCATCTTCCAGCATACTCAGTTTAACCGGGCATCCTTTGGTAAAGCTTCGACATCGCCATAATCGAAACGGATAATGCTTGTTACGAATGTGTTGGACGTAAGAGTAACCGTTGTGCCTTAATAAAGGTCTGAATTGGCGAGTGTGTCCCATTTCGTAATTGGTTAATTCTGAAAAATATTAAAAAACGATTTTTTCATTCGCAAGTGAAATTTTTTTTAGTGTAAAAAAAAATGAATAAATTAACAAAATTTTAAACTTACACATCGGAAAAACATGCTTTTTATGTTGAATGAGGATTTTTACCGCAAATTTAAATCGATAAAGGGTTGTCGGCTATCATTTTACTGCTAAACGGACAAGAGCCCTTTAATCGATTTTTTTGTCCTTAAAAACCCTCATTCCTAATTTTGATTTGCACTGGTTTTTCTTTCATTTTAAAGTGGAGTCGAAGCGATAAGAAAACAAAAGCCACCCCATTTTAACATTATGATACCTCTTTTTCTGCTTAATTTGTTCCCGAGAGCAATAAAAGTTGGGATTCGCGAAGATTTTAATGGTAAAAAACGGTCATAATTAGGCGTACGGGATGCCTATTAATCACGCCCTCGATTTTTTTTAAAATCTATTTCTAATCCTAATTAAGAGATGTCCATTAATATGGGAGACCATATTAATGGACATCTCTTAATTGAACACATAAGTCTTTTTTTTTAGCTACGTTAACAATTTGTAGGAAAGAAAAAAAAAAAAAAATTGCTACCCTTTGAAAAGATAATTTAATGTCTAAATCCTAAATTTTTTTCTTCCAAGTAATCATCAAACAAGAGAGTAAAAATTTTCCCAGCCAAAGGCAATAAAATTTCAATCGTATCTTTCAGAGAGCAGAAATCTAACCGGTCATCGACTTGCGGACGTAGCAAAATGGTAGGGCACTCGCAACGATAGGTGGTCGTCCATTAATTACGTAAGCATGTAAGATGGTATTTCTGACCCCCCCCCCTAAACATGCTTACGTAATTCATGAACGACCCCTAGTGAGAGGTCGGGTTCTCGGCTGACGTATTTGGCTGGGAAATTTTTCACTCTTATGTTTTATGATCTTACTTGGAAGAAAAAAAAATTAGCAGTAAAACGTAATAAAGGTTATAGGTCGCCCCCTTTTTATCTTAAAAGATAATTTAATAAAAATCGATTAATCTTAAAATTGAAAACAAATATTTAATAAAAGCTTTAACAAAAAATCAGTATAAAATTTGAGTCGTAAGTTTAATTTCTTCTTGCTTGTCATCATTAAAATTAGTTTTACATGGAGGATGATTATGCCCATCAAAAGTTTTAAAAAACATTCTGTCGTCGAGCAACTTAAGTCTGACTTTACAGCCCATGCCGGATTTATTGCAATGCCAATGCCTCGTCGGATATTTCTTATCTATATTATGCAGTATATATGAATATCCATCATGTCTGATCATGGGCTTTCCTCTTTTCGTGGATGTGACTACATAATTTATTAATTCTGAAACAGAAATAACAAATGACGGATAAAACCATAAAATGGTATACTTCAGAGAAACAAAATGGCGGAAAGTGAATACGGAGCGGTCATTTCGAAGTTATAACTTCTTTCTTCAGGTGGTGCCGGAAAATTTGGTGCGATAACGGAAAATTAACAATACTAAATAATTAAAACAGAAAAAGGTAAATATATATTTGATTAAATGTAAACAATCAAATTTCGGATATGGTTTCAAGATTCAAGGAATGAGGAGTTAAAAAATTATTATCCGCGTAGTCGGGTAAGGCAGGTCCGTGTTTGTGGAAGGCATTCGGTAGCAAGAGCGCTCCTGTCGATCTGATAATTTTAGCTCTCGCCAGGCATTTGAAACGTTTGTACCAGCAGCAGCGCCACGTTATCGTCCCATCCGATATAAAATTCACGGTGTATTCGTATCCTCGATGTTGAAGAACGGGTTTCCCAGTGCCCTGTTGCGATCTTCGAAACGTGTAATCGAGGTAAACTAGGGGAAATAAATATTTTTAGTATGATTTTCAAAGATTTTAAATCGCGAAAATAGGAAAAATTAAGCGGCGTTGCCATAGTCGCTCGATTCCAACCAATCAGAAGCATGCATGCTGGCCACCTCAGAACGACTTAAGGGCGATTCACTCGAAAATCCTCAATGTCTGCAGTTACGTTACCAAGATTTCCGACTTTTTTGTGGCTGCAGACAATACGGATTCTTTGTGAACGCCCCTTTGCAACAGCGCTCAGCGGTCATTTTCAAAATATAGAAGTTTAAATTACGAAAAAACGAAATATTAATTAAATTTTTTTTTCCAATTAACATAAATAAAATCACATCGGACTAGAATTCGAAAATAAATTATTAAAACATTTTATATAGGAACATCGTGGTTATGATTTTCGTTGGTTAAAATCAAAAGTCCGCTTTGAAGCTCGATCTTAACTCGCGCCAAACAATTATATTTCCAATCGTAATAGCACCGCCATGTTGAGTACCGTTTGCTCGGTTTGTTGTGAGGCCTGTAGGAATGGCCGTTATATTGTAATTTAGGTTTCCCTCGTTTCGAAAAACATAAAATGTAATTGTTATACGGTACGGTGATGTGCGGTTTATTCGCCGGGTTGCATCGGTTTTCGCTTTTTTGGTAGTTTGCCCATAAAGTAGATTCTAAGAAACTGGGGAACATTTGCGAAATTGCGAATGATTGATTGTACGCTTTTCCGCCTGCTGAAAATTAAAACAGAAAAGATAATTAGGAATTAGTGGGATCCTGTTTTCAACTCGAACGAAAGCAAGTGTGCAAAATCGATCCGTCGGAAAGCTTGTAGTCGGTCGCTGAATGGGCCAGTAGTGTAGCGGCAAGTGCTGTAGGAATTTTTGAAGTCTTCGAAAAATATATAAAAACGGGGAAATAAATAAGAAAATTGAACCCAATTTGACAGTGGCCAAAGTTTCAAATTTTACATACATCGCTGTAGCTTAGAGCCAGAAAGTTAAATATGCAATTCAAAAATGGCCTTGATGGCCTTATGGCTAAAGACGGCTCATAATTCTGTTGCACAGGGACTTCAGCATAAGTGCCAAGTTTTTTTCATCGAAAAGGTGTTGCAAGGTGTTGCAAAATGCTTGCCGCTGCTTGCCGACAAGCGTCACTGAAAACGGTTTTTGCTTTTTACCTTGTCTAACTGAAATTTGGCAGAAGCCTTCTTACATGATTGGTATTTTTTTTTCAATTTATTAGTAAAAAAAAATAAAGGAACACATTTTATTAATTAAGTGTACAATTCGAAACTTTTTATAATTTTTTTACGTTTTCATCGTTTTCGACTGGATTGGAAGATTTTTTCCTGTGCCTTTGCCGGACGTTCTGTATGCATCGAGTGTATGACAATTTTCGGCGTTTGTACTCATCCTCCGGAAGTACGTGTTTTATTATTTCGGATGGAGATTCTTCGGAATTGAGAGCACGATTTCGTATCTGAAAAGACGTTGGTTTTATGAGGTTCCAGTAACCGCCACAGACCCAGCTGTCCGACTTACCTCTTGTTTGTATGCCTTATTCTGAATTTCTTGTTCCGACAATCTTTCGTGATTGTGTTCGTTTTTATGGACCGTGAGCCATCCTCCTGAGCTCGACTGACAGGCTGCTTTACATCCTTTCCTCGAAGCAGTGCATACCCATCTTATAACATCCTTGTACTTTTTATTAATATGAAAAGTGTATCCGTCGTACAAGAGCAAGTCCCGACCTCTTTGGCTTGGAACTATTTGATAATCGACTCCCCCGTCGATAGGTTCGCTTTTCAACCTCTTCATACCGGTCTCCTTGTATTTCAAAATGAGCCTCGTCCTAACGACGAACCGGGATAAAACGCTCGTGTTCTCTTCGAGCATTTTACGGCAATCTTCGTCTACTTGGTTAGCCACCAACTTGAGTATTTCCTGGGATTTGTGGTCAGTGTTCGACGCGTAATATTTTACCTGGAATAAAGAAAAAGCGTTTAAAAAAGAAAAAAAAATTGAGCTTGCCAATTTACCTACTTTATTTCTGATTATTCTCATACGGATTTCGTCAATTTTAGACTCCTCGTGATTGTGTTCCCCGACAACAGTTAGCCACTTATCGTTCTCCAATTTAGCAGTAACCTTACAGCTTCTTTCAGCGCACCTCCAATAGAATGTTGGTGCTTCTTGTTCGGTTTTTAATGAAAACGTAATCGTTGAAAACCAACATCGGGCTATCTCGAGTACTGAGAATAAAAGAAAAATTCGTACTGAATTGCTCCACCCGTTTTTTCGTTTCGTCTTGCTCTTCATCTGCTGCAAACGAAAAACATATTTTCAGTGAGTGCGAAAATCGGGAAACGGAGGCAAAAAACAACCTAAAGGAGGGCATGGATTTGTGAAAAAGGTAAATTGCCGGGTAGGATTGTCGATGAACATGGAAGAATTTAATTCTGAATAATTTCATCGCAATATTTCATTCAGAAAAAAATTGGCAGGAAGACTTGTTTTAGGACTTGTGCATCATGAAGGCGTTAGCCTTATGTACTTGGATCGGTTGAAAACATTTATATGCACTTGAGTTCAACTGTCGGTCAACATCGTTTATCAGATCTACAGGACAGTTCAATAGTCAGTCATTTCCGATGTACAGTCAACTTCGACGGGGACGTAGCCAAGGGGGGGGGGGCAGCAGGGGGCATTACCTCCCCTGGAGCAAATGTCTGTCAAGTTTAGCCGATTTACTACAAAGAGCCAGGGGTTCTGGCTACGGGACCGAACTTCGACTGACAGAAATGACACTTTCAATTACGCAAGTGATAGTTGCAATCGTGCAAATTACTATACTGATGATACTGTTATTATAATTTTCTCAACTGACATTATGATTTCTACTCTAGCGGCACTAAGTTAAAACTAACAGCGTCAGTTGCAAAATCGACAATATCAATTCCCCGACTTCCATCGTCGGTTATGCTCGTGACACTATATGTTGCAGAATTAACTTTGATAATTATGCGATCGACAATTCCAATTATAGGAATGACAACGATAGCTAAACCGACTGCAAAATACTAACAATAGCTACCGGTGTTGTACCTAGATGCGTCATTCTCAGCTTCAATGCTGACAACTAAGGTGTGGCATTGTCAATATTAAAACTGACGTTATCACTAGTTCTCCTGACAGAGAAATCGTAACAATAAATTTAACAATAAGTAAAAGTAACAGTAACAGTAAGTTAATAAAAATTTAGTAACTTTTAATTCTGAGTAGTAACTTTTAATTCCTGTACTAGACGAAAATTTTTTCTCTCAGTGATGTTTGTTAGTCCATAAAAGGTTAAGGACTTCAGAGATTTCAGCTTTTATAATATTATAAAAGGCGATATTTTTCCTCTCAAACTTTTAATTGATTAATTACTCTAAAATATACAGGACCACTATATAACAATTAGTGAGCCATGTTCTTTAAAAGACTGAAGGAACATGTCGTTTAGTTGGCTTTACTGACTTAAAATATTCACAAAAAGTAATCAAAGTTCTAAAAGTAAACATTTATTAATTTTAAAAATGACATTAAATTCACAATTAATTAAAATTGAACTTCTTTGGTTTCGAAATAGGATAATTTCCGTCCTTGAGATAAACTAGAACAAGACAGACTTTCCCCGTGCATTCGGGACATGTGCAATTTCAAATTAAATTTCCTTTTTGATCCATATCCGCACAGGCCGCATTTAAACATTGGAGGTTTCCCGCATTCATATTTCATGTGAGACAGCATGTACTTTCTGTGTATGTATTTTCTGTTGCATTGCGGGCAGTAGTAATGTGGTGTCATTTCGGTTAATACGAAATCTGAAATTAGTCGTTCACATTAAAAAGTGAAATAACGATACAGGGAAAAATGGAATGATCCCAGAATTTGATTTCAATTTTGATTGGGACCTGAGCAGTTCAATTTGTGCAAATTTTGGAGGGATCCTACGGAAGCACTAAAGCTGCCTGTCAGTTGTACAACTAGCAGTAGCCAGCTGAACGATTAGCAATCAGCAATATCAACTGACACTGCTAGCTGTGCAACTGACATTAAAAGTTTCGACAAATTGTTTGAATTTTAAGTACTTCCTCCGGTAATTGCACATGCTCTGGTATCAAATTCTGTCATTTATTTTTATTTTTTTTAGTTAAAAAAATTTTTTCCATACAAAAATTGGAATGTAAAAATTTGAACATTGATCATTTTTATTATTTCCCATTTTTGAGTTAACAAACTTTATTCTTAAACTCTTTATACTGATGGTGAATCCTTATTATATGTGCAGACAACCTACTATTCGTTTTGAACATAACCTGACATATCGGACACACGAGTTTCGGAGGTTGGCCGCATTCCCATTTCAAATGAAAAGTTAAATTTCTTTTATGCGAGTAACTATTCGGGCATTTCGGACAGGGGAATGGTTTTCTTAACGGTAGCCCAGATGATTCTGTCGACCATGTAGGAAATTCGTAAAATTCACCTGAAAATTATTTAAATTAAAAAAAATTTTTTGCAAAATCTTTTTTTTTTTTTTTTTTTTAATAGAAATTATTTTGTACAGTATAAGCGCGAGTAGCGTAATCGGTAACTTCGTTTCGTTTTTTTAAGTAAGTTTGAAAAGCGTTATCGTCCTTATGGATTTTGGATTTTAAATGAAGTTTTAAGGGGGTTGTGTTTCTCGACTGGGTGAACAGTAAAAATCTCCCGCATAATTTACATTCGGCCTGGCCGCTACTTTTATCAATGTTGTAGAAGTCGTATATTGGATTGCAGCTTCTTTGAACGCGACCTGCAACTTTAAAAGAAATTCGGAAATTAGTTTTCAAAATGGCGCTCTTCACAGTGGTCCGGAAAAAAAAATAAGTGCCAAAACTCATCCCCAAGTCTGTGTGAAACTTAGAAAGAAGATGAAGGTGTCAAAAGCTTCGATATTTTGTGCAATTAAAACCTGCTGCCCATGCCCCAAAATTCAAAATGGCGGGAATAATATGGAAGCCAAAATTTTTAATTATGAAGGGAATTTCATGAATATTTATTTTTAGGTATTTTTGTGGCTGCTGATTTAATATCTGGAACAATTATTTGGAAATTCAAGATGGCGGAGTTAGTACGGCGACAAGTGTAAAAAAAAGTTAAAGTTGTTAAATTTTCATGAAAATTGATATTAAGGGGTTTTCGAGGTCGCTGATCTCGAATTCATAACCGGTTTTTTTGAATTTCGAACATACAATGAGTAAATTAATTTTTTTCGATTTATCGAGCCCCTTTAAAAAATTTTAGTACACTATTAGCGGATTTGAGATCAGCGACCTCGAAAACCCCTTAGTACAAATTTTCATGAAAATTTAACAACTTTAACTTTTTATTACATTTGTCGTCATACTAAGTCCGCCATCTTGAATTTCAAAATAATTGTTCCAGATATGAAATCAGCAGCCACAAAAAAATCCGAAAATAAATATTCATGAAATTCCCTTCATAATTAAAAATTTTGGATTCCATATTTTGCCCGACATTTTGAATTTTGGTGCACGGGCAGCAGGTTTTTAATTGGACAAAATATCGAAGCTTTTGACACCTTCATCTTCTTTCTAAGTTTCACACAGACTCGGGGATGAGCTTTGGCCATTTATTTTTTTTTCCGGGACCACCAAGCCTTGGTAAAGTTAACTCGTGTTTAGTCCTCTCAGGGGGCGGACTAGCTTAAAAATATTTAGAGTTAGCGGATGACCCGCAGATGAGGCGAAATTTCACAGAAGTTGTAGGGGCAGCAAGTCCTCACGCTAAAAATATACGGAGTCTCCGTAAGTTTTACGCTAATCCTAAATCTCCAGAAAATGAAAGTTTTTTTCTTTTGAGGGGGGAGGGGCAAAGTTCAAAACAGCCAATTTTCTTCTGGGGAAAGAAAGGGAAAATGGTGTCAAAACTACCAGAACCTAAAAACTTTTTACAGGAAAGTCTTACGGAAAGTAAGCCCTATTTGCCCTCCCTTCCAAGCTCCTTTTTTTTACTTATTTTTTCCGACGGATGTCGCTTTTCCAAGTAAACAGAAATTATTCATAAAATTTCGTCTTCAGAGTCAAAAAGTCGAATTTAAAAGCAGAAAAATAATCGGTTTGTTCTTTAAAAAAAAAAAAAGTGTAAGGCTCATTTTGGATTTTTCAAACTCCAACTTTTTTCGGCTCTAAAATACCGAATAATTTTTTTAAAAATATTAACAAAATAACAAAGTATATTTAAATTATTGCTTTAAAACCAGTAAAAATTCAACGTACAATTATTTGATAGTGCTAAGTATAAAAATTTAGTTCAGAATAAAATTAGGTTAATAAAATAATGCATTTTCTTTTAAAAACAGAGCGATTGTGCCAGAAGAAATTCTGGAAAAATTTCAAGTTTTTTTTTATTTCCCGAAACCTGGGAAATTATTTGTTCCCAAAAGTCCGGAATTCGAAATCTTCGGATTTCCCGGGAAATCACGATCTCCATCTGCAAATGAAAACTTCGAAATGTGATTTTGTTTCTTAATGTGGCGTTTTAACGAGGAAAAATACTTTGATCCCTTGTATTTTAATTCCTGACCGCATAATTTGCATCTGGCGATTTCTTGCTTGTCGAAAATGATGAAAAATTTATAATAAAATTGAGAGTCCCTCGTCCTTTTATACGGGAAACCTAAAAAATTAATTAGAAATTTTCGTTTAAGAAAAGGTCGGAAAAAAGACGGGAGCTTACTCCAGAAATTACAATTACATTAATTACCTCAAAAATTCATTTTTGAAAGTTCGCTTGGCCGATCGTTTCTTGAGTTTTGAATTTTTAAATTAAAAATCGTAAATAAAAGGGCCATTCAAGTATCACAACCGTGATTTGGGCCAACTTTGACCTCTTCTCTCCAATAGTGGGGCTGACGTAGGACTTGAATAGCCTCTACCTGATAAATTTTTTTTCATATTTCGATAAACAAACTAATTTTTTTTTACTAAAAAAATATATTAAAAACTAGAAACAACCACATTTTAAAAAAAAGGCGAAAAATAAAGTAGGGGCAATTTAAAGTTTTCACACATTATGTTAATAACCATTCTTGCTTTTTCCTCTCATATTCCTCAAAAGTCCCGTCGCTGATGTGAAATTTGGACTTTAAGTGAAGTTTTAAAGGCGTTGAATATCTCGAGTGTTTAAATTGTAAAACTCGTCCGCATAGTTTACATTTAGCCAAGCCGCAGCTTTTGCTGATGTTGTAATATTCATAAATCGGATTCGGCCCCTTCCTTAATCCGTACGTCCAACCTGCAAGTTGAAAAAAAATATTCGTTTAAATATCTTTTTAAAATTAATTAATTGACTAAAATTCATCAAGGCTTATAAAATTAATTGATTTGTTTCAAAAGGATTTAAAATAGATAAATGTTTAATGAACTGATCGTCAATTAGTTCAAATATTAATGAAAGCTAAGCTCATCAGCTCGGGTCGCTAGTGAGTGTCGTCTGCTATAACGGTCGTATTGTTGTTATCCAATCAGTTTGAAAGTAAACAAAGCTCTTATTGGATGACAACAATGTGACCGTTAGAGCAGACAATATTCACTAGCGACCCTGGCGGATGAGTTTCGCATCTGCCTCCTTTCCTAAAGCAATTCTTCATGGATTAATTTCAATTAATTATTCTCGTGAATTAATTTCAGTGGATTTTAACAAACACGCTAAACTAAAATCTTTGATGCGATTGAAAAAATCACCTACATTAAATTTAACGGCAACAACCTGGGCTCTAACAATTGCGACTTTTTCTCCAAAAATTCATCGTAGGTCCCGTCGTTCATATGACCTAACGATTTTAAGTGCCGTTTTAAGGTCGTTGAATCTTTTGTACATTTAAATTTGAGCGTGGTTTTACAAATTTTGCACATTGCTTGACCGGACGAAAAGTTAATCGTATAAAATTCGTATAAAGGATTTTTGGTGTTGACGGCTTTGCTTCCGCATTTCCAACCTGAAAAAAAAAAAAATTTCGAGATTTATATTTTTACGATTAAAAATTCATTTTTTCAGTAAAAAACCCAAAAATTAATTTTTTTTTCAGGTTCAGAAAAAAAAAAAAAAAAATGAATGATCACTGAGTTAAAATTTTTATAAAAATAAAATTTTTTATAAAATTTATAATTATTCTTTTTTGTTAACAAGATTCTCTATTTGAAACGGATTGTATTCGCTTTGAAGCTGTTGGTATTTGAGTTTTTTCTCCATTTCGTAAGCAGTGAATTGTGCAGGATGCTGAATTTTTAAATGCTGAATTAAATTCGATGTTTTGGATGAACCCTTGATGAATTTGAATGGCCGTATGCATGTGAGGCAGGTGGCTATCGAAGCGTTCTTTTCATCGTTGTGGAAAAAATATTTCCAAATTAGGCTTCTTTTTCGTCTGGCTGCTTCGTGTAAATTAAGAGGCGTCCTTAAACCTAGATAAATATGAATATTAAGAATACTAATAACTTTTTTGAGGGGGCTCCAAATGCTCCCTTTTAAAATGGAAAATAGGGAAAATATATTAGCAAAAAAAAATTACAGGGGCCTCCTTTGCCCCTTTTTCATGGTTATAATTTTTATAGATACCTCTGCAATGGAATAGGGTAAATAATAGGAATAAATTTTAAAAAAAAGAACTCATTTACAACGTAGGAAACATAATGCTATATTGAGGATTGTACTGAGAATCATACAAAATTTTTTTTTGAGCTAATGCGTCTTGATAAGCTAACGGGTGCAGCCTTTTCAAATGTCTTGTCACATTACTAGTGCTGAATTCTTTCTTCCTGGAAAGCGTTCGCGAACAAATTTTACACGTAGCCTTTCCCAGTTTCATATCACAAGTAAAATAATTCCATATGGGAAGTTCTTTTGACGGTACCGTCTGAAGAAAAGCCGATAAATCTGGAAAATTGTGAAATAAAAAAATATTATGAATTTTTTTACAGATAACCCAAAAAAAATAAAAAAAATATTTCTCATTAGGTTTGAAATAAACTGCAATAGATGACGTTAAGGTCGGGTCCAGAGAATTTAATTCGTAATTGTAGATCCCATTTCTGTTAGGGACTTTCTGGTTTTCCCTTAAAACGTATGTTTAGCTTATGAGAGAAGACTTTCAAGCAGTTTTCACGAGTCAATTAGCTAAGTATGGGTTCGAAGGCGAATTCAAGAAAAGGCTTCTGTTGAAAAATTATAGTGAATGATATGAAAAAATTAAATTCCGCGTTCCGCATTTTTTTTAAATAACTGAAGTGGCAAGAATCAATCACCGGTTAGGCTCGGCTGTAAACTTAAAAATTTGTCTTTGACAGCCATCTTTTATTTTTAAGAAGTGCCCCATTGCCCTTTTTGCCTCTTCGAATGATAAAAAAAAAGGTGATCATAAATTGCAGCAGCATCAATACCTTTACGTAAAAAGTAAAATGTTCAATTCCGGTCGCCATCTTGGATTTTTAAAAAGTTTCATATGTTGGCACACTTCTTTTGGAATATCAATATCGATAGAGTCGAACAGTCTGACGTCACATGTACGTTCAGAACACCAAAATCGCTGCCTCCTTTATCGGTGCTCCAATAGGCTCCAACTCTAATTGGTCGAAAAATGGCAAAGCCTTCAGAATCAGCGTTTTTCGGACCCAGTGACGTCACGACTGTTCGACTCTATAACGAAAATTAATGTCGGATTATAACGGAATATACCCTTACCAAATCGTTTAGAAAATTATCAAGGGAGATGTTTGGTAAATAAAATTTTTAATTCTGTACCTCAGTGCCAGAACGTCGAATTCGAAAAATCAGCTATATTTTGATTTTTCGTAATAAACAGTTGGTCTTCCGCTTTCCAATTTGACATTTTGGCTCCGAGATATATAATTAAAAAATGATTCCTTTTAAGAGAGTCGAAACTCGTCCAGTCGACCAGGGAGGTAACTCATTGAATATCAGCACCCCCCGTGAAACTGGGGAGACCGGGTGTTGAACTCCCCGCTGTCTTCGGCTGGATAAATGTTTTCTCTCTTTATTTTCAAAAAACATTTTGAAAAGATCCATTTATAAAAATACAAACAAAATTTTTTTTTTAAATAATTTTAACGATTACAACATTAGTATACAATTTTTTTAATTAAATGAGTTTTAGAAAGTAAATGCCTCTCTAAAGCTGAATTGTTGCTGAAATTTTTAACCCGTATAACGGCGGAACAAGTCAGGCATTTGGCCACGCCATTCTCTTCGTCGAAGAAAAAATTCGAAAGGAAATCTGGTTTGAGCGACATCATCTCGGGATGGTTCCCCCTGCACCTTTTGGATTCCAAATGCCGTTTTAAACTGGTGGAGTCTCTAGGCCCCCTGTACTGAATTACTGCATTACAATCTTTACATATGGCTTTTTGAGATTCGTAGTAAAAAGTAAAATGTTGAGACTCTGATGAATACATCGTTTCAAAACCTGGAAATTTTACGAATTAATGATGTAATAAAAGTTTGGCATTAGAAAAGTCCGAAAAAGGCTGACTTAAGGCCCAGTTTACACTAACGTTTTTAATCAGATTTTTCACTGTGGCGGTTTTTTGGTTCTTTGATCGCATTATGGAATCAAAAAATTATAACCAAAGCCATATTTTCAGTTTTCAGCCACTTTCAGGCCTGGGCGTGGCAATGAGATCTGTTAAACAGTGAACATTTATGTTTAACTTACGGAAAACTCCGAATCAGTCTTTTTGGAGGAATTCTTAGTGAGGATGAAAAATAAATTTTCGGAAATTTTCTACCATATTTTCCTGGCTAGAAAATAAATTCCCCAAAGTTGGAGCGGATTGAACTTTGCCTCTTTTTAAAAAGTTCTAAGGAGGGAATATTTACAGGAAATTAAAAATTAATTACCGAGAGAGAGCGTGCTACGAACTTAGAATCAGAAATCGTTAGAGCACGAGTTCACCGCAGTCTTGATTCAAAAAAATTTTTTTTTTTTTTTTTTTTTTACTTTAACTTTATTTTTAAATTTAACTAACATTGCTACAGTAACATAAACTTTTTTTTTTCAATGTATGAAATTTCAATTATTCAATTATTAAAATACCCTGACTTACAAATAAAATAAATACAGTACAAACCTACAAAAATAAAATTATAAATATATTCCCATATTCCAATTTGAGCAATAATTAACAGAAAAATATGTCAACATGTAAAAGACATTTTTTTTACTCAAAATGACTAGCTAAATAACAATAAATTAACATCAAAATTTAATTTTTCTTATTGTGACCAAAGGTGAATTCAATTTCATTTTCCTTCGGTGCAACCATTCCCCTCTTTTTTGTTGAAAAATGTCAAATAAATCGGGGTGAAGAGCTTTCAAATGATATTTTGCGTTGCTATTTATTCTGGATCCGCGGAGGACGGACCCGCAGGATTTACAAATTGACATCTCTGGGTATTTGTGGTAAAAATCCCATATAGGTGAACGTAAGGCACTCCATCTTGCTTTCGTTGAATTGTTGTCTATGTACAATAAAAAAAGAAAAAAAAATTGGTTTTTTAATTTGGGGGTAACACTCACTTAATGTTCTTTTTTTTTTTTTTTTTTTTTTTTTTTGACTTCACATTAAGCGCCCCATTGACGTTCACAATAACCCAAAAGCGAAATTTTAAGCTTTAACATATTAGGAAGTAAAAAGAGGATATAATAGGAAAGCACCATTATCCAATTTTTGTACCTATAATAACTTTGGAAATAATAAAGTTTTTAAGGAACCAAAACTATGGCCATTGTCTTCTCTAAGAACTCTCTTGGTGTAGTTAAAAATGATGTATATATATTTATTGTACAAGTATTGCACCCTTTAAATTTTTGCTTTGATCAGCTTTACCTTTATAATTTATTACAAACTTTTCTTCAGAGTATTGACTAGTTATAGACAGATTTTATCCTATAATAAGGGTGTGAAAAACATGTTTAACAATTACAAAATGCTTGTACCTTAAAAATTAAGGTTATACTATCTGATTACAAAGTAATAGATCATATATTCTATAACGACAATTAGTTTAACCTTACTTCTTCATATGACATGCATAGAATTTTTGGATACCTTTATTGCACCATTATGGTCCTTAATAAACTTTAGAAGAAACAGGCACAAAAATGAACAATGACACCCTACAATTACAAGACAAGAAAGGAAAACAACTAAAATATTTCTTCGAAGGATGTAAATATCTTAAATGACTAAAAAAAAAAAAAAGGCATCTTATAAATTTTTTTACTTCAAAATTTATTTACTTCATATTTTGCTGTAATACTAAATTATTAGTAACATAAAACAATCTTTATTCTTACCCTGAAAAAAAAAAAAAAAAAAAAAACGGAGAAAATAAATTATGAACTTACCACATTATTATCTCATCTTATCCTGGTCATGAAAAAAACACAACCAGGTGGGTCCAATGATTATTATTACTCTTATTCAATTAAACCAAATTTTAAAAAAATATAAAAAAAACAATTACAAACAAATGATAAAAACTGAAAAGTAAAGAAAAAATTTGGAATGTCATTCCATATTTCTTACAAGCAAGGAATATTTAAATTAATACATTGGAATTACAGTCATTCACAATGAAAAAATTCTGTTTTTTATTAAAGCAGTGAAAGCAATCAATTTTTTAAAGTATTCAACTGTCATTTAAATTTTAAATAATGATAACAAGTTATTCTAATTTTAAAACAATTTCTTCATTATATTATATTACTTACGATACTGGAACTTTCTTTGGCACCATCACTAGCTTCAGGAAAAACATTTCTTATCAGGCATCCTCTTCTTCCATTTCCAATTTATAATTTACAAAAAAATTGATACTTAAAAGAGAACAATTTTTTAGATAACAATATCAACATCAACACTAAACACTTGAAATTTTTTCTTTGGAAGCTTTTGCTTTACTACAAAAAAACGATCGTCACTACAATTGTCAACTCTGTAATTACCACTTTCGTTTAAATAAAATTAATCGGGTTTAATCAATCATTAAAAGAAATAAAAAAGAAATGGAAAAAACTTTTGTTATTATTGTCTAGAACTTGGGGCCCTGAGTTCACTTTCGGGTGTCATCCCCCGGGATCAGTTCATGGCTTGCGATAAATATAAGGACTACATTAATCACAGAATGATAATTTTTTTTCTCTGGAAACCCCGGCATGCCATTTTCGGAGAACGACAAACGAAAAACATGAGAATATTTTTATTTATTTTGATTTAACGCGACTCCATTTTGGAACTAAATCAGGGCTGCCAACTTGATTTTAAAAAACCCGAAAAATTTGGAATGGATGCATCCAGCTGTTTATACATAATTTCGGTACCCAAACAAAGGGTAATAAATATTTATTTATGACATATGTCCTCGAATTAACAAATTGAGTGGGTTTCTATTAATAATATTTATTGATCTGGAATGTTTTTCCGGGATCGGGAAGGGAACTTTGCAAAAAATTTTCATAAAATTGCCGGTGTGACTCAAAATATGTGCAGTTAGACTCGGTCAAATAAACATGACATTGCAGACGGGAGACATGCATGAGTTTGGCTCTTTGACGCGAATTGACTAAGGTGATTGCCGAAAATAGCTTAAAAATTTGTTTAGGGTTTGTTCCTTTACGTGAAATCAAATTGCATTTTTCTGAACATATTTTTAGAGGAAATGTATGGCAGATTACGAATTTTGACTAACATAATTTTAGGGAATCATTTTACCAGGATTTTGATTGTATTAATTGAAATACATGGGTTAAAGAAAAAACAAGAACGTACGGTTTGAAATAGGCAAAAGAACGCGCTTTTTGTGGTTTGCTTCGCTCTTCGATCCCCATCAAGTGTGTTGAGCAAAAAGGGAATAAACGTGGGAATTTTGGCATTTTCATAAACATGAAATTGTTTTTGGTTTTAATGTAAATTAATTTGTTTAAATTCATAAAATTAACGAAATTTAATGAGAATTACTGATGATATGAACCCGGAAAATTGATACTGATGTATATTTGGGAATATATACCGTCTTAGGACGAGGCGATTGGCGAAAAATTAAATGCGTCCCGTTTGGACCTCATTTTTCATATTCTTTTTGCAGTTTAATTTTTCGAGGAATTTTGTATGCATGCTTATGAAAGATGGTCGAGATGATCAAAACGAAATAATACTAATGCTTTTAAGGCTAGGAATTTACGTAAGATTTGGGAATAAAGCTGAACCGGCGGGGGATACCGGTAAATAGAATTTTTGGGGCCGGTATCTTTGCAGTTTTCTTCACTCATTCTTAACTTACGTAAAGGGTGCTGCATTATACGATGTATTACCAGCTTTATGGAAGGGCAGTAGAGTGTCATTAATCCCAGATTTAATCATTCTTTAAAACGTCGTGCAGTTCCTGTTTCTTCCCATGAAATTATATAGTTAAATAATTAAAATTCATTCGTGAAGAGGTAAATATTCTATAAATATTTGCGAATCGGTTTATTTTTTTTCCAATATTAACAAACTCAGCTACTGTTACATATGCCGTTTCTGCATTGGCGCTTTGAAGCGTTATTGTCCGCGTCCAGAATAAAAGCCGATGACGCACTCGCTTCGCCCTCAGACGTTTGGAATAATTACAAGTGAATAGTTGAAATAGTGTGCTTTAAAATGGTTAGTGGCGTCTCTTCTTTTTTTTTTTTTTACTATTTGTGAAGTGAAGTTTCAAGTTAAAGTGCGAAGTTTATTTACGGTTTTTGTTTTCTTGTAATGTTGCAGGATAATATAGACGACCAGTTCTCGTTAAAATGGAACAATTTCCAGTCGAATTTGGCGACTGGATTTCACGACTTATTACAAGAAGAAATGATGGTCGATGTCACATTAGCGGCAGAAGGAAAATTTTTACAAGCACATAAAATTATTCTTTCAGTCTGTAGTCCATATTTCAAAGATCTCTTTAAGGTGAGTTTTAGTGAATTTTTTATGGTTTTTTGGTGCAAATTTTGTGGTATTGATTGATTTGTCAAGATGGCGTCATGGCTTGGCGTCGCTTGGGTTGGGCTGGGCTGGGCTTGGCCTAGCTTGCCCTGGAATGGCGTCGCTATATCGATCCGACTCTTGAGTGCTATGTTACTAATTTGAACTTTGTGGTATCATTTCAGGTTAATCCCTGCAAACATCCAATAGTCATTTTGAAGGATGTTGGTCATCAAGAGATGGCAGACATGTTAGATTTTATGTATAGGGGAGAAGCCAATGTTCGGCAAGAAGACTTAGCAGCTTTTTTGAAGTTAGCAGAAACGTTAAAAGTTAAAGGTTTAGCTGGAGACAAACAAGGGGTAAATATCACTTTAAAGTAGATGCTTTTCTATTTAAGACAAGGTGACTAATGATTGTGTTCTTTTGTATGATTACAGGAAGATGAAACTCCACCTCCTTCTTCACAAGCGCCTAGGAAGTCAGCAGCACCTCAACAAGTTCCTAAAAAGAAAAAAATTATAGAAACTTCAGTATTTGAATCAGATGACCATGATCCTGGCGACTCTGATTATAATCCCGGGGGAGGAGAGCCTCGGAGGAAAAAACGAAGGTAAGGAAAACCTTTTTGGTGCTTTTTAAGATTTGTCATGATTTTGTATTTTCCCCGGTTGATTCTGAAAGTTACATTTAGATATGAAATGACTTGGGGAATGTAATACTAAAGCCTTAAACAGAAAATTCTGAATGTGGTCTTTTTTATGATAAGAAAAATTAAGCTTTTTTTTTTTTTTTAATTATTTTTCATAATTTTAAAATTTTTCATGAAGAACTTTCCCATTTTTTTGAGGTAGAATCTTTCATAGTTTTAAGAGTTATGATTTAAATCTCATCAGTTTAGTATGAATCCATTTTTATTGTCTCTAATGTTAGGCAGTTAGTTTTCTCGAAAGATGTTAAGTGTTAGGTAATTTCCTAGGCAGGAATAGTTTTAAGCAATTAGACAGGACTTGTAAATTTTTAAAACTGGTTTGCTCCAGTAATTAATGCACAAATTCCTGTTATTGTAATGAAATATTAATTCAGTTGTAAACAATCCTGAGAACTTGTATAATTGTGAGTTACGTATCTGTAATCCGATGTAGAATTCCTTTGGAAGATTTATGAATTATTAGGATTTCATTTTCAAGTAGTTGTTTGTTGTCTCAAGTTAAAAATTTTTACATGTGCATTCATGCTTGCCTTTGTTTTAAATAAGCTTTTTTTTTTTTTTTTTTTTTTTAATGTGAAACGTTCCCAGTTTTGGAAAAAAAAATTTTTTAAAAACTGTCTGCTCTTAAATTTGCTTCTGATATGATCAACAATGCCAGTTGTTGATCTACCTGTGTAATTCCAATTATTTTTGTTTTGCTAAGAAGGCATTTGTTGATTTTTATGGCTGAAAATTCATGCCGCCTTGTGTTATAATAGATCAGTATAATCTGTTCAGTTCTATTATGATTTTTCATAAATATAATGAAACTCCCTACTCAAACCGAAGACTTTTTTTGTGATTTTAAATATCAAAGAAAAACATTTGCAGATATTGTGAGATTATGGGTATTTCCAAGTTGCAATTTTAAGCTTAACTAGGGACTTGTTCATCAGTGTAACATTAATTTAATACATTTTCGGAGTTTCTGTTTTTGGCGCTTTAAAATTTTTATCATTGAATTTGCTAAATTTTATTTTTCTTTTTATTTACAGATCTTCTCCACCACCAAAGACTGAAACTGTGATGCCATCCGCCAGTAGTAGTACAAGTGCCCAACCTTTTCCATTAGCTAATCCAAAACAAGAAATGCCTGATCCTGAAGAAATACAATTAATAGATGACAATGATGAAGCAAATGACCCTCTAGTTCAATTAATTTCTGGCCAAGGAACGAAACAGGAACACGATCAACAGGATTTTGACGATTCTAATTTTGATAATACATTAGAGGACACAGGTGAGCAATCGTTCATGAAGATTTCTGTTGTTGATTTATTTTTGGCGATATTTTAATGAGTTGTCTCTTTATTATTAGGCGATGGCTCACACGAAACGGATTTTGACATGTCGGCAGGACCTTCCGGTAATCCAGACGAATCGACTGACCAAGTTCCACAAGGTAAGCTGACATTGCAACGCAGTCTGAGTCCATCTCAATCTTGACAAATTGCAACCAGGTTACGTTTTAGGATATCCATGTTGAAGGAAATTAGATACAATTTCTGGGACGTAATTATAGGTTGTGGTTCTGTCATTTTGAGACCTCAAAAATGGTGAACTTACTCAATTTTGTGACAATGATTGTTCAACAAAGTTTTTAAAAGATGTTAGAAGAAATCGATCATGGTTGCAAAATTGTTATTTGTAATTTTTTGCTGGTTAAATATTTGGGTTGGTCTTTTTCGAATCATCCAAATTGAAATGGGAATCAATAGGGTCAATGTCAATTGTTTTGTTCTGTTTTGTCAAATGCTCAATGTATTTTTAACCAAATGAGGTTGTCAGGCATTTAACTTATCATGAGAAAGGCCAGCCAACTCATATCGTTTATTTGTTAGTCTTAATTCAGTTTAATTTGAGATTTTAAAATGCTGGTAAGGCATTTTGGGGGAAACAGTGTGTGAAATATTGCTTTCAAGGTGCAGTGTTTTGCTATTGTTTGTTCGTTCAGCGATTCCCACTGACGAGTTTTTTTTTTTTTTTTTTTTTTCCCCTCCCTAAAGTCACTCTTCAAATTTTTTTAAAATTTTATTTTGTTTTTTTTTTTACGAAACATTCGCGGTTTTCCAATTAAGTCGCGTTCTTTTTTTTTTTTCTTTGATCTTTTCCGCGGTTCATTCGGGTCAAATAATTTTTTAGTGAATTCCAAAATTTTTTTAATTAAAATTTCCCAAGCTGACTTGTTGGAATGGAAGGAGAGTCTTTGCTGAAACTGATTTAAAGCACTTGATCTCTGTGTTTTTCTTGCATTGGTTCTTGCCATAGCATGAAATCGTAAAGTGATCAGTTTGTCCTGAATGCAGTTCCAGCAATGGCTGTAAGGTGTGAGTATGTTTTGTAAGTATTTCTAGCTTAAGGTGACAATTCATTTTCTAAAAAAACGCGACGCGGTCGATTTTTTAATTTTTTTTTTTTTTTTTTTTTCTTTGGGAATCCGTGCGTTTGGGGGTACGACTCTTTAACGAACTCAGGATTGGGAAGTGGCTTTTTTTTTTTTTTTCCGGAATACGGAGAATTTTAGTGCTACTTATATTTAAAATAAAATAAAATAAAATTAAAATTCAACGTTGACTTCAACTGTCAGGTATGTATTCGGTAAGGTAACAAGGTGGCAATATCAAGCGGTATCATGTATTTGCAAACTTCATTGCGATTCAAATAAAAAGATTTGCAATTACATGTGTTAGTTGTAAGGAAATTGATCTGTCGAACGACATACAATTCGCGATGATCCAATTTTAAAAAACAATTTTTTCCTGATCTTTGTTTTTGAATTAGTTGTAATTACAAAATTTTACCAATTTATACGGATGGACAATACATGGAAAAATTGTTTTCTCGATTTAAAAAAAAAAAAAAAAATTTAGTGATTTTATTTCTTCGGAGATGTCATCTGCTATTCTGGATTGTGAGTATGGTCATTAGGTAAGAAAGTAAAAAGTCTAGGGAAGGGGGAAGTTTTAAAATTTTTTTTGTTTTTATGGGGACGACAGTTAGGATTTTTTCAGTTCGTTTTAGAGATAAAGACATAACAGTTTGGAGTATGTTAAAAGTCAGAAATACTGTTTCCCGTTTTTAGAATAATTTTGTGTGTAAGATACAAGCACGATTTAAATTACAGTCCAGTTTTTTATAGCTTTGTCATATTGATATTCAAACTCATGTTTAAATTTGTAGTTCGTAAAAAGTTAAAAGTTTCTGGGATAGTTTTTAGTCAGACAAACCTTGTACGCATTATCGATTCATTTTCACTTGAACTCAATCGCATTAATACCTGAAAGTTTCCGTTTAAATTGACGTTCAAATACATTTAAAGTTCTCTGCTTTTGTTCCAGACAAGATTTTTCGGAATACAGTGCTTAATCCTAAGCGATTGAACCTTTGATAATATTTAGTAAAAATTCTTGCTTTCATTCAGTTTCGTAAGTTCCGTTTAGTTACTCCGTAAGGGTTTTGAATATTCTTATTCCTTGAAAGTTTCGAAGACTTAAAAGTTCATTGCTTCTTGGGCCTGGGTTTGATCAATTCGAGATTCAATATAGTTTTATTTTACCTATTCCTAGAGTTGGTCAAATTTCAGTCACCTGAGAACGTCACCTACTTGCGACGTTTCAAGTAATTTCAGGCGGGGTTTTGAGGGTCTATTTGCTGTTTGTTAAATATTGAAATCTATAGATTTTTCATTCCTTGGGTAGATGCAAGAGAAACTTCATAGAGTTTTGATCAGGGGCGATTGTTTCTTATACGGAGAAACTTATTAATTTGTAGGTGTGCAACCATTATAATTTTAAGGGACAAATCTTAGTTTTAACTTGCTCCGTGTTTTAAACTTGTGTATCGACCCTTGCAATTATGATTAGTTTTTTCACCATTCAAGAGGATGTATAGTGCTTGTATCCTTTACATCCACTTATAAACTAAGCTGACATTGTGACCCTGAAAGGTATTTGTGTTAAGTATTATTCCGAACTCTCGCTAGACCCGAGCTGATTTCAATTTCACTATTGCCTAAATTAATTTCTCTGGGGACGGGTGGGAAGTTTACTGAATGTTCGCTATAAGCTTTAGACCTTAAATTCCGTAATTTCTGCAAACATTCCAGGGTTTTTACCATTGCTAAACGAAAGTATTTTAACTTGCATTTTCCCGAAAGTTCGTATACATCACTCTAGTTGCTTTTCGAGCCCCTAATGTTACTTAATAAATGTAAAAACGATTTGGGATAGCTAGTTGCCATTCCATTTAATAATCATTTCAATATAATCGTACAATTTAACGAAGACCCCTAAGAATATTCAAAAGAATGTGTGGCAGGAAGTTTACAACAATTTTCTCTTGGTGTTAAGAGGGTCGAAAGAAATTTTTTTGGAAGTTTGCTGTTTCATTCCCGCCCGCCACCAGGCTCGTTATTTCTTTCGATTTCGCGATATTGATTATTTAGCACGGCTGTGAATGAGTCACGGTTTCACTTTCCCTTAAATAATAGAATCCATAGATAGAACTTCAGAAATGTTTATATGGGCACGAGGTAGGCTCAATTTTTTCGGTTCAAAACAAACCATGCAAATAGAATAGGAATGTCCCGACATTAGAAAAAGCTTTTTTTTGTAATTGGAGAATGGTTGCATAACTAAATCCAAAAACTTAATAAAAAAAAAAAAAAGCTTTTTTTTTCGTGGCAATAGACCCCATTCATTAATGCCAACCGGTATATTCACTTGGAAAAGTTGAGGTTATGTTAGTTTCAATACATTCGATTAAAGCAATACGTAAAGTCATTTTGAAGTATTAAGTAAATTATTTCAGTTGATTCCCCACAAAATTTATTCGAGTAACAGCGTGTCAACTTTTTTTTTTGAAAAAACTTAGTATTTCCTTGTCTTTTCGTTTATTGATTGTATTTCGGATGAAGATTGGGAGAAAAAAAGTAAAGGGATTAGTTTTATAACCTAAGACGAAATACATTGTTTTCTCCATTCACGTTTCACATGCTAGAATTAATTCTAACATTTCAATAAGGTAAGCGCTATTAATTTTATGTAACATTGAACGAAATGGCTGCAATATACGAAAAGTAAAATATTTTTGAGGTTAGGTGCTTTGACTTTTTTTTTCTTTTTCAATATCCTTTTCTTTCAGTTTTTTTCTGTATGCCATTTCCATTTAAAGAGCTGGCCATTGCATTTAAAAAGTTCAGGCATACCTTAGGAATTTCCCATAATTAATTAATACTATAATTACAAATGCATAAAGATTTATTTTAAAAAACCCACATCCCAGATTTAAAATTATTGCAGCAGCAGTGGGTCTAGCTTTTTTTTTCTCCATTTATTGGTCATAATTTAAACAAACCATAACAATTTACCTGTGCATGAACATATATGGAGCTAAGGATGATGTTTAATTACCTGTCTGAATCAGAATCTGTGGAAGGTTTGCATTTGTTTTAATGAAATATTTCAGTAATAAATTACAAAACTTGCCTTTATTCTCACAAGAAAACAATACAAGAATAATGATAAATTTCCCTATTATCAGTACGATAAAGATAACTATCCATTAGCTTTGTTTTGAAAACAGTCAGTTATGAAAATAAATTTTTTTTTTTTTGTTTTTATGTTGCAAAATCGCTTTTTTTAAATGAGAAAGTATCAATATGAACGTTCAAGTTTAAATTAATATTAGGATTAATATTTTGCTTTTTTCCAATTCTTTTTTTTGAAAAAATAAATTTGGATGTATAAATTATAAATTATACATATATTGATTAATTTCTTTTTCTACCTTATCCAGCACAGTAATGTGTACAATATAAAATTTTTTATACCATATATTTTAATTCTATTGCAATTTTGCAAGATGATGATTAATTTCCATTCACAGTAAATTAAATGGTTGTCTTTGATCCTGCTATTGCTTTCAATCATATTGGTTGTGCAAAACCAGTTGAAAAAATTTGACATTAAAAGACTTTTTCTTTTTGTTACAGGTGTGATGGCCTATTGGTGCTCAGACAGTCACCTCACTCTTCAAATGCTGCCAGCAGGATGAGTTGCAAAACAGCCTTGACTTAAGGAGAAAGCGGAATGATAAAATTCAGTTGGTTGGCCATTCATCTGAGTACAGATGATTGGAAGTAAGAGTTGTCCAGGTCTTATTGGATATGAACCAACGTAATGATTACTATGTATTTATGAGTGATGTGAAAAAGTGCAATAGGGTTTTTTTTAATGATTTTAAAGAAAAATCAGCTGTTTAGTAGAGGAAGGTGCTGAACACCTGTACACCATGTTACATAGGTATTTTAAAAGAAAATGATTCTTCGAATATAGTCAAACAGTTAATACAATATTTATTATTTTCAAATGATTTGTTTCTGAATTAAATTTCTTGTTATATTGGAGCAATAGTATTTTAAGTTATTTTTATGAAGAAAGTTTAAAGAAGGGATAATAGTGTTGCACACTGAAATGTACAATCTGTTTGAAAAAATTAAAAATAATTTTATAATGCTTTTAATTGGTTGTGATTCTGCCTAATTCAAAAATTTTTGAGAATCATAATGGTTATAATAGCATTTTGTTGCTTATTTCATTGAGTTTCATGTATTTTTTTTCTGCAGCTACATAATAAATAGTTTCAGGATTCATTAAATTAATTAATTAATTAATTAATTAATTAATTTTTTCTTTAATAAAAATTTAATTTTTTTTTAACTCTGCTGTTCTTCAAAAATTTGAAACATTTTCCCCTGATTATTCTCATAAAATTTTAACTGGGCATATTCCTGAAAACATTCGAAGTTTTCAATTTTTAGCGGTTATTTCTTTATTGTCGGGGTTCAGATCACCGGAAAAGTCGGGACGGAGGACTTGGAATGAAATTCTTTGAGAATCGGTAAGCTTACTTAACAAACCCTTTCACCGAAATCATTTCCAATACCATTCAATGCTCTTTTTTTGCAGATGATATCAAACCAGACATCCTAATGTTATACGATGCTTTTACGGATTTTAATTACGACCCTAACGTCTATTTCGCTCAAAACGGAAATCCGGGTCAATCAGAAATACTTCCAGTGCCAACGAAACGAAGAAGAGGAAGACCGCGAAAACAGTTTACCGAAAACAGACCGGTCATAGTGCAACCGGTGCAACCGGTCCGTCCTGCTTCGACGACCGGAAGATCATTACGACCTAGGGAAAAACCAAAAGAAAACAAAATAGAAATCTTACCGAAAGTGGTACAAGTACCACCCCCGGGACCAAGAGGAAGAGGAAGGCCGCGGAAAAATATAGAAAACCGACCGGTTGCACCGGTTGTAGTTCGACCATCTCGACCAAGAGGAAGACCTCGTAAACACAAAATTAAAATAATAAAAGGTACGGGAATATAGATACCACTTGATTTAAGCCGAGGCTTATAAATGCTATTCTGATTTTTTTAGGCGAGCCGGCTTGGTTTAATGAAGTCAGAATTTTTCAATTCTAATGATACAGTCAAATCAGATTAGTTGATTTTGGGAAGATTGATTGGAAGTTCAAGGTGATCTACCGCCCAAAAGTCCTCCGTAATCGAATTGTAGGTTGAGGTTATCCAGTGTGGAACACCGTTGAGGGCATCCCCCAAACCTGGCGGAATAATTTTGAGTCGAAAAAGTCTAGAATTTTCCTTGATGTCGATGTGCCGTTTGGGGAATCCGAAAGTTCAATCTTAAGAAGATAAACCCCTAGCGGGAAATATTTTGCTCTTCAACCTCATATCAGCTTTTAACTTATTGGAATTTCAAAAAAAATATAAAAGCTTACAGTGTCTTTATGTTAAGTGGTATTTGATCTCCTAAGCTGATAACCGAATTTACGTAATATTCTATGGGTCACACATGCCATTAATGTTACTATGTTTTTTTAAAATATTTTTTTGTAATTTTGTAGCTATTTTTATTTTAGTTGTTAAGTAACCAGAATAATCAATTTGGGATCGAGAGTCTGAAAGAGGATATCTTTCCCTCCGGTGGTGAAAGAATTTGTAAAATATTTTTGTAGTTATACATGTATATATGAATTATGAAATTATAAATAACGTTATTGATAGTAATGTCAACATCGTGTGTGACCTCAGTATAACAATATAATGTAAACAAAAAATTATTTATTACAGAGAAGTCATTGAAATAACCTAAACATTCCTTCCATCCAAAAAGTATTAAAAAGTTAAGCGATGGAAAAGAGTGAACTGGAACATTTTTGAAATTTTTAATTTAGGCTATTGGTTTTTGAACTCCTTAATCTATCATCTGTTTTGACAAAATTATGCCGTACGACTATCAAAGATTAGTAACTTTAATTTTATTGAAAAAAACTGAATGAGGCTTTGACAGAAAAAAATCTTCTAGAGGAGCTAGGGATTAATTTTGGTAGAGTTTAAGTAAAAATACAAGGGCTAATCAAGCTTTCCGATTTCCTCCTAAATCAGTCTAATTTCACTACAGAAACATAGCCATCTTCAGTTCTCAGGCCTGGAGGATAAATCATTGGGCAAATTTAATGTTCAGCTGGTGGGTCAGGACCCCAGCCCCCAACGATTTTTACTAGAACGAAAATTAATTTTTCCAAACACGTTTGGGCCCTTCCAGCATTACTAAAGAAAATATTTTAAGATTTGGGTTGGCGAAAGCCGCAATAGGGCATCGCTTCGTTTACTTTACTAACTTTTTCGCCCGGTAAAAATGAGCGGATATTCGACCTGGGTATGTTTATTTTTTTCCTTTTGGAAATTTTAAAAATATTTCTTTTTTTTAATATATTGTTATTACTTTATTGCAGCCTTGATGGCGAGAATACTGGAAAACATCGGAGCCGGAGCTTCGGTAAGTTTTGCGATTTGATTCATTCTTTACGCTAAAAAATTAATCTTTTTTCCATTATTTTTAATTTGCAGTTAACAGCAGTTGCAGCTTTAAAGGTAGCTATCAACTTTTTTTTTTGAAAGAAAAAAATTGGAAGTCTCGTTTTTTTAGCAACGCTAATTTAAAAAAAACATTATTTTCAGTGCTGTAAGGAATGGACAGTTATAGGCGGCAGAGTGCTACACAAGCCCGATTTAATAGATCTTGAAGATAAAAAGGAAAAGGCATTGATGCGAGCTGTATCAAATTTTACAGGGGAAACAATGAAAAAAATTTTAACGAAAAGGGAACTGGAAAATTCCACTTTAACAGGGACTTCAAGTCCTTTCAACGTTAAACCAACTGTTAAAGAGCAATTAGACCCTTCAGTGGCTGATGGTATATGTGGTAAGTTAGGGCACTCTTTAAATTTTTTTACCGTGAAATGGGGTGAAAGTCTATAGTAACTTTTGACTGGCCTAAAAAAGACTAAATTTTTTTTACAATTTAACTGAAAAGAGGATACTTTGAATCATTATTTATCTTAACGAAGAAAACTACTTAACATTTTTACACTGAAAGAGGTTTATTCATGTTTCCAGAAGACAAGAAATGTTCAACCATTTTTCCAAGAAAAAGATCCAAATGTCTCCTCCCCAACCCTCTGGTTGTACCACCAACCCCACCGGTAAATCCCCCCTATTTATGTTAATGACAAATAAAAATAATTTACTATCTCTTGAATGTTACAGATTTTATTGGCAAGGAGTTTGGACTCATTGACGCAAAAAAATATAAGCCTAAAATACGTTCCTACATTCGAGCAGTATTAAACAATTATTCTTGCAAAAAAGAAAAAAATAAAGGCAACTGAACCAGGAAATTAGAAGCGCAAAAAATTACATATGCGCCTGGTAGATTCTACAAAAATAAAAGCACAATTACTAATTATTTCACGAAGTTGTTGACAAGAGTCATTTTTCCGTTTGTTTTAATACATTTTGATATCAAAAAAATATCAAAATAACAAGAAAAGCAAATGATATTGAAAATAATAATAGTATTAATTGGGCAGTATTTTGTACTATTTGGGAAGTAAAAATATTACAGTAAAAGTAAAAGAGAAAAAATTAACGTATTGATTAATAGTCGAGGCAGTAATTTAGTTTGTTCAGAAAAAAAAAAAAAGTTGTCAGCAAGCCAAAGATTTTTGAAAATAAACTGCCATAGAAGGGATCTTTTTTTCTGGCGAACTATAATTTTTTTTGGCATATGATTAGTATTATATTTTGCACTCTTTATTACGTTTCCCAGAATTGGAAAATTTATATTGTTCGAGTTTTTAAAAAAATACTGTTTTTTTAATTAAAATATGCAAGTCAAGGATAGCTTTTGTAATTGGTTTCATGCAGAAAACTTTAAAATATTTGACAAATTTAAACATACCAAAGTACCAAAAAATTTGTGAACTTTTTGACACTCTAAAAGCCACAGGTTTTTGCATTAAACTCGTTATAAAGTCATCCTCATCAACGTCACTACCCAATCAATGTGAATCTTTCATTTTACGTACTAATTTAAAAAAAAAAAAAATTGTAAACCTGTAGCTCAGAGCCAGAAAGTTTAATATGCAAATTAAAGACGGCCGTTTGTTATGGGTAAACAATTTTTAACGGCTCTCTTTAACTTGCATATTTAACTTTCTGGCTCTGAAGTACAAAAGCAGACTATTCAATTTTATTACTTTTAAGAACAAAATTATTTAAATTTTAATTAAGCTGATTGTAATTAAACACCAGAATTATACAAAATTTTAAATGTGTAATTTTTCCATATATTTTGTGATCTCATATTCACTGACTCGTAAAAACGGTAAGGAGCAAGAATTTTGTTTATACTTATAATGAAGTAAAAAAAAAAAACTTGTAACTGAAAATTAAACTGCTGTTTTTTCGCCTGTAATTTATTGGCGAAAAGAGTTCTGACCTTTTCTTGGTAAAAATCAAAACGAAAAAAACGTTGTCAAGAGCACCACAACTTTTTTTAGTTAGTTACTTGCAGCCTTTCTGGAAGAGATTTAAACGAAAAACTTAAACAAGAATTTAATGGAAGACAAAAAAAAACGAATTTCTATTTTCTCTCTCTGCATCAATGAACTAGGATGTAAACTAGACATCAATTACTTATGAAACGGGCAATAAGCAAAGTCTTTACCATTTTCCCTAGCCATACCCAAGCTTAACAGACTTAGGGGCCGTTCAAATTTGCACGTTAGGGGGGGGGGGGGGATCCAAAAACCTTTGTATGCTGAAGTTAAAAGGCCCCTTAGTAGGAAATTAAAATTATTGCTGGTTATTTATAACTGAAAAGAAATGAATTAATCACTAAAAATATTATTTTTTTAATATTTAAAAAAAAGGAATTTGATTTTTAAGATATTTTCTTAAAAAATTGAGACGTTAATTTGATGTCAATTTAATGTGAATTTAAGAATTATTACAATATTAACAAAAAAATTCAAAACCACTTAAACGACTCACATCCTCGACGGAGTTAAGCGTTGGTGTTTTCGTCATACACATCCTTCCCCCCGGTTTAATTAACCCGACATAAATATTACTCTGATCGTTTTGTTCCGTCAAAAATTTGATCTTTGGCCTGGTTTCCCTTCGGCAAGTTCCGGGTGTCTCTTCATGAACAAAAATAACCATTTCCGCCCGAATGAACACTCAAGCTTGTGCTTCGATGCCAATTCAGATGCCATTCGTACAATATCAGCATTTCTCAAACGGGAGCCAGAATATTTGATTTTTAAGCAATCCCTAACCAAAGATTTCTCCAAAAGCGCGTCAAGTACTGTTTTCCTACCGGGCTTCGAATTTAGTATTTCATCTATGCTTTTACCTTTATTATTATTGATTTTGAACTTTAATGTAGACTTAGGTATGTTGTAAACTTGCGATGCTCGATTTACTCCCAATTCCTTGTTTCTGACAGCCAAAATAGCTTTTTTCAAGTCTTCCTTTGACCATGTTCTTCCTTTTTTAAAGGGATCTGCAGATGTAAAAAAAAAGATATTAACAATAATTTGATTGGTCCCAACGTATAGTTAGGTTACAGGCCTGCTCCAAGCCCAAAAGAATTTCGTTTGCAGAAAAGCTTTAGATCGCCTTACAAACGCTGATTAGATTTCCTAGTATTCAAATTCTTGAGTACTCGGAAATCTAATCAACATTTTTAAGGCGAAGTGTTTAGGTATTAAATAATTGTTACTGATGCGATTTAAAGTGATGAACAGTAGCCTAGTTGATGGCGCGCTTGCTCTCAGTCATGAGAAGCTACGCTTCGTGTTTCTACCCTAGCTAGGAATTTTTCTCAGGTCAAAACTCGTGCGCTAGTCAGAAAATCAACGGCCACCACCCTTCGGCAGGCAATTAGCCTACAACAGGGGGTTCAAATGCATTCCTTAATGCGAGATTCGATTATTTTAAGAAATAATTTAGAATCGATTTTAATCCATTATACATTTAGCTGATCACAATGTCTGTGAAATTCATGAAACATTTCTCCCATGGTCACCTTATGAAACTAACTGAAAAATTAAACTCAAAATAAAAATTATTATTTATTCGATTCAGATCTAAAATTAATAGCTAAATGTCACAAGAGCGACTTATAAATAACGTGCAAAATTGAAAACGTATGTATTAAGATTAAAAAAATAAAATTCCTTGATAACCATAATCAGTACTCAAATCAATATTTTTTCCTTTTTTTTTCTAAAATTAATTTAATGATTCTCTGAAAACCAATTAAAAACTGCACATCTTAAATATAAATCGGAGATGTCCAAAGTTTTTAAGAAAAAATCTTTACAGATGCACCTTTTCTTGTTTTTATCTTTGATTTCGAAATAGTACAAATAGATATATGACCCTGTTGCCCCTTTCATTTTCAACACGTTTTTCTTTATGTAATTCAACTGCTTCTCCATGTTTGGCAGGGACCAAAATTCCGTTTGTAAAAGTTTTCTTTCCTCGAGGGAAATCTTTTTTGCGCACGGCTCATTGCAATCGCAAACTTTTCCTCCGTCCTGTAGACTTTTGAAGGCTTTCGAATTTAGATGTCCCTTTTTCTTGGAGTTGAACCATAACTGGAGAACTTTCTTGGTCAGATCTGAAAAATCAACTGGTGTTTTCATGAATTTCAAATGCCAATCTGGGAGACAGATGAAAATTTATTCCGCTAGAGTAGTGCTTAACAGTACTACTGTGAAGCATTGATCTTCATCTACACCCATAAGCTAAACATGAGACGTTCACATGGATATCAGGTTTATTCAAGGATTACGTACAGAGCGGGTCGTGAGGAGGGGGATGAGATTTCTAAAATCTTTTTTTTTGATGTTAAACCTATGAGCAAAATATCATTTTTTTCCTTACTAGAGGGTAGAAAAGGCTCAGATTACCCAAAATTGTGCTTACTTAAAAGGATTCATCAGTCGTGGCAGCAGACTAACCGTATTTTACTTTTCACGGGGAAATGAAGGCAAATCTCTAAACAAAAAATATTAAGGAATTTTCGGGATTTTTTCCTGAAAAGTCTTTAATATTTATTGTTTCGAAATTTGTTTTCGTTTCCCCGTAAGAAGTAAAATACGATTAGTCTGCTGCCACGATAGATGATTCCTCTTAATACTTGAATGATACACGTGCACCATATTTTTTATACATTTGAAACACGTGATTAGCATTGCTGTCAATAACCAATCAGAAATGTGTGTATTCTGCTGGCGATATTTCGATTGGCTGCCGTTAAGCCCTCTAGCGGATCAATTTTGCGCCTCCCCTCTTCATTTCATATTTCACTTACTTGGAGGTTTATCTTCCGGCGTTAATGGAACCTTAACTTCGCTTTCATGATTCATCCCTTCGTCGAAATCGCAGTTGTTGCTTTCCAGTTCGTCATCGCTTCCATTGGTCACCTCCACTTCCTGGATAGCCGCTGGATAGTTTAGACTAAAAAACATTTCTCCGGAATCTGAAAAAAAGGATTAATATGTTATTATAGTCCCCAATTAGGTTACTTATCATTGATGTTTCTAATGTGAATAAGTAACGAGGTTTGTTACTTCAAGAGAAGTTCGCCAGGGTTGTTGGCTGCAGTGCTAATAAAATGGCGGGCAGTTTCAATTGGGTAATAAATTACTTAAATTGGGAGTGAGTATTTAGTATCCGATAGGTGATAAATATTACATCATTACCTCGAGGAGAGGAGCAAGTCTGCAAAATGTTGACGCAATATTAATTAAGTCTCCATAAAAACCAACTAATTTTTGCTAACCAGGGAAAAGTAGGGAAGAAGTCAAAAATTTCCAAAATTGGTGTAGTACTTGATACTTATACAGGCCGGCGTCTATGCTTAACGTTCAGAACAATGGGTCACATTAATGCCTACTCCAAACAATGAAAATAGGTACAGTCTTATCACGTACAAAAATATTTTTATATTTAACAACAAAATTTCGCACTTAGATTTACAAATGATTTATTTTATTTCCCCCGAAAGGAGGACCAAAAATCGTTTTCGAATTTTTAGTTTTTGAAAGATGTATGTTCCTCAAATGCCTAGCCAAATTTGATGTCGAATAAACTTTAATTTTCTGATGACAGGAACGGCAATACGCAACTTTTTCTTCTTCGTTGTAGTCGAAGAATTTCCAAACAGCAGAGTGTCTTATTTTATTTGAAGGTTGTTTTCTGTACCCTAAAATTAGATCAATTTAAAAAAACAAATTATGATACACGTTTATCAGACTAAAAAGCTCATTACAGATGATTACTTTTTCCGTAATACTTTTCCCATAAGCTAAGTATGACTGCAATCAGATTCCGACGAGAAAATCGTTATTGTAAACAAAAGGCTTACCTTGCCGATAGCTGGTTACGACATGTAACGGTGTCTACGTTGTATTAGAATATCTTTTGAATTTTCTGTTCTTTGAGGAAGGAAATAATCAACGTATTTTAAACACAAAACACAATCTTATAATAATTAAAAATAATATAAATGTACAACAAAAAAAAAATTATTTGAATTTAGCTATTTATTATCTTTTGGATGTTGACAAAAAAAAATAATGAATGTTAAAATTCAGGTCGATTATTAATAAAACTCATGAAATTACAATAATGTGTTGATTTTGACCTGATTATTGGTATATATCTACACTGAGGAACAGAACCGGGTCATAGCCTCAAATTAGAAACCTTTTGAATACAACTAGCGCTTTCAGTGTCAAACCAATTGAACTAAAATTCGAGCAGATAAGCTAGGCAGCATCCGCGCATACAAGAGGTAGGAGCTTCCAGACCTATTTTTATGACCGTGGTCTACCCCTCGGTGTAAACATAGTAACTATGTCTCTACCAATCTGTCTTGTTATAGAGTCAAAAAGTGTGACGTCATATCCGCCTGCCTATGGTGTACGCCATATTTGTTTACGTTCCCTCCATTATTATTCCTTATGGAAAATAACACAGGATATGATAAAAAAGCTCTGGTAAGTACACTTTTTAATCATTTTTAACATATTTTCGTTCCGAAATGTATAGAACAAGAGTTCTTCTAAAAACTGATGTAAGTTCAACCTTGAAATAGTTCGTTTTAAAGGATCTTAATTTATTTATCAGTTACGTTGAGGTTATGGATTGCATTGCATAGCGCATACAGTTACCGGGTTTTTGGTTTCTTTTTTAGAAGGAAGGAAAAAGAAATTAATAAAAATGGGGCTTTGCTTCGTTTCGGATTGTCACCATAAAAGTGAGAAAAACAAATGCTCGATGTTGACGTTCCCCACAGTGAAGAAATCACCTAAAAGAAGGCTAAAATGGATAAGGGCGATTCGGTATGTAATAATTCATAAGAAGGAATTTTTTGTTGTATTTTTATATATCCTTGTTGTATTTTTATATATCCTTCCCTCCTCTCCTCACTCAATTTTCATATTCCTGGTCGAAGAACCAGGCAGCGAAAGCTATTCTCTCCATCATCTGTTTCACCATCTCGATTTTTACCTCCTATCGACCGTTTGCTTAACTTATACAACACCTTAACCGAACATCTTGATATTGATCTCTTTTGCATGTCCCTGGGTACTTTTAAAAAATCCGTCACTGAATTCCTGAGAGAATTAAATAACTCTGTAATAACATTGTAAATTTTTTTTTTTTTTTTTTTTTTTTTTTTCCTTTAAAAAGAAATGTATTTTTTTTTTTTTTTTTTCTTTTTTTTCTTCGTTATAGGAACAAAACTGTAAAAGGGCTGTAAAAGGCCTGTTGTTTTTGTCTCTTTAAAAATAAAAAATAAAATAAAAATAAAAATATATAATTTGTTCATACTGTTAATGTTTCAGGAGAAGTGATGCAAGCCCCAATTATGAGTCAAGGGTTTGCAGTTGCCATTTCGAGAATTTGGAAGATCCAAAAAAGGTTCCTACAATATTTAAAAGAAATGAAGGGAAAAGATTTATTTTCAGCTCCAGAGAAGCGAAGAAGGAAACAGAAAAGTGAAAGGTAATTGTATAGTGTTGTACATAAATATACTAAGTTGTGATTTGCTGGTAATGTTACTTGCTACTATTCTTAGGTCGTTTCCCCTGAAGGATATTGCTGCTATCTCAGCAGCATTTCCCACAGTTGATTCAACAGTAGTTTTTCTTTCCAGGCAATTGCTTCTTGCTGATGTAATATCCTTCAGGGGAAACGACCTAAGAATAGTAGCAAGTAACATTACCAGCAAATCACAACTTAATATATTTATGTACTGTACAACACTATACAATTACCTTTCACTTTTCTGTTTCCTTTTTCGCTTCTCTGGAGATCTGAAAATAAATCTTTTCCCTTCATTTCTTTTAAATATTGTAGGAACCTTTTTTGGATCTTCCAAATTCTCGAAATGGCAACTGCAAACCCTTGACTCATAATTGGGGCTTGCATCACTTCTCCTGAAACATTAACAGTATGAACAAATTATACAAAAATACAACAAAAAATTCCTTCTTATGAATTATTACATACCGAATCGCCCTTATCCATTTTAGTCTTCTTTTAGGTGATTTCTTCACTGTGGGGAACGTCAACATCAAGCATTTGTTTTTCTCACTTTTATGGTGACAATCCGAAACGAAGCAAAGCCCCATTTTTATTAATTTCTTTTTCCTTCCTTCTAAAAAAGAAACCAAAACCCGGTAACTGTATGCGCTATGCAATGCAATCCATAACCTCAACGTAACTGATAAATAATTAAGATCCTTTAAAACGAACTATTTCAAGGTTGAACTTACATCAGTTTTAGAAGAACTCTTGCTCTATACATTTCGGAACGAAAATATGTTAAAAATGATTAAAAAGTGTACTTACCAGAGCTTTTTTATCATATCCTGTGTTATTTTCCATAAGGAATAATAATGGAGGGAACGTAAACAAATATGGCGTACACCATAGGCAACCGGATGTGACGTCAAGACTTTTTGACTCTATTCCTCCTTTTCAAAAATCGGACATTAAGGCCACTTACAAAAAAATCAAGGTCATTCAAGTAACCGACGTCAAGTCACATTTGAACAATTTCGGAAAAAATTCTTAAAATATCAAATCAAAGAATTCTTTAAAATTAAACTTCTACAAAATACCACCACATTAACTGTTCATTCCAAGCACATGAAAGACTCCTTTGGACATTTAGAACAAAAAAAAGTCTAGTTCCACGTCTCCGTACTTTTAAATTACTTTTTTATCTCTTTTTACGGTTTCTACAAGATCATGGACCAATGTTGGAGTCCAGGAACCTTATCGTTTATGCCTGTAACATTATTTTGTTAACAGTGCTGACAGCTCAGCGAAAAATAACAAAAATCGTATTTTTACAGATAATGTACTAAAAATTGAACATCCTCCATGTTGGATCTTTCATGACAAATTTTGACAAGTAAAAAGGGCACATTAGGTTCCGAGCGACTTTGACTGCAGCGCCACCGTTAAAATTATGCTTAGCTTATATAAAAGCAATATTCCCGCTCACTAATTGCGTGATGGGAATATATACACTTCTATAAGGCAAACAGGTATATTTTAAGTGTATATTTATCCAAAAAAAAAGTCGTACGGAGCCTTTAGGCTTCTATTAGGGTTACGTTATTGCAAGTTTTACGTTTTCCTCCTGTACATTAGAGGTAGTTCGAAAGGCATCACGAGATCGTTTCTTGTGGAAAATACGTAGGCCTATATAGCGGTGATTTCGATTTTTTTAAGTTCCACGATTATAGGCTCCGAGCGACTTTGACTGCAGCGCCACCATTAAAATTATGTTTAGCTTATAAAAAAGCAATATTCCCCGCGAACTAATTGCGTGATGGAAATATATACGCTTCTATAAGGTAAACAGGTATATTTAAGTGTATATTTATTTTTAAAAAAGTCGCTCGGAGCCTATGTTCTGAGCTGCAGGATTTTGTGTGAATCGCAAAAGGAAACCAGCATGGCGGCGCTCAATCTAAATAAATCTGATTATAATTAATTCTTTCAGACTCGTCGGTTTACCTTTCATCAACAGAAATATAAAACTAAATTCTAAATATTATCATGCTTTGGTACACAAGGCACTTTCTAACTTATATAAAATTGTATCTATGATGATCATATATGCAAGGAATGTTACAAAAATACTCTTTTTTTTTTAATCAAAAATTTCAAAAATCGTCAAAGCAATGCAAGCATTTTTTAAATTTCCATCACAGATTTACAATTTCGAAATCTTACATATACCGGGTGGCCCAGTTAAGATACCATGCTTTTTCATAAGGGGTCGTACACATTTTACGTAGACATGTTACGGGGGAGAAAGTCCGGTAAACAACTTATTCAATGTAAAAATGTCCATAAAAGAAGGCCTGTTTCAAACTTTGACGGGGAGGGGCTAAAAATCTTCATTTCGGTCACGGCCGTATAAACAGGTCCGGAAACTCCTATCCCTTATACATTGGAGACCATGTCCCGCTTAACTACGCCAAAATTAGTTCCTCCTTTCTACCACCGTGAGCGCTACTTGTTAGAGAGACACTTTTTGATTGGTCGTTGGTAATGTAAACAATGATGGCGGCTACTTTCTCTTGTTGTTCGAAACGAGAGTCCCAGTGGGAGTCCCAACGTAAACATTAGACATGTTGCTGGTCTCAAGATCGCAGCGCCGCCAGTGGCCAATTTTAGAACTAATTTTGGCGTTAAGCGGGACATGATCGGCATAGGAAGTTTCCGGACCTGTTTATACGGCCGTGATTTCGGTTACGTATATGTGTTAGCTGGGCCATCTCCGTACTTCTAAAATTAACAAGGCATAATCTAAATGACTATAAATTAGATATTTGTTCATTATTTTAACGACGGCTATGAAGCAGTGCAAAATTACTGTCAAAATTTTAAAGAACTTCATGCCCTTGATACACGGGCACGTTCGCTTTGTCGCCTTCGTACATGTCGATCTTATGCCCTTGATACATGTTACTCTCTGCCTTAAGTTTTTCGATAAGAGGTAAATCCTTAAGAGTTAAATCCGGATTCCCCTTAGTTTCGACGTTCAACTTCCCTTCCGCCCGAGCGTCAGCCATGTTCATAGCCCAAATATCAAAAGAGGTTTTCGAATTTTTGTTTAAGTGATTCGCAAGGTGAGTATGGGCTCTTCTGTTCGAGATGTTAAATCCGTTGTCCTTGTCCAAAATGCAAGTCACCATGCATTTCCTTTCCCTTCTTTTGTCGCAAACCCAGTTCCGGAAATTATATCTCGATTTTTGAATGAATCCGAATCCATCGACTATTATTTTCGGTCTTCCTCTACATGTTTTAGTGATTTCGTAATTGTAATAGACTCCTCCTACAAGAAAAAGAAATGCATTAGTACAAGTTGACACTTAATACTTTTTGATGTGAGGGCCGTTCAAATGTTACGTCACCATTTTTTGGGAATTTACGACACCTCTCTTTAAATTTGTTATCAGAAAAGAAACTTTTTTTAAAATGAGTTTTTAGCAATAGCGTCGTCATTTAAAAGTTTACTATCCCCTGTACTAGTGACGTGAAAATTGAATCAAATCAATAATACATATGATTTATTTAAATAAAACCATTTCAATTATATGTAGTTTATTCGGTCATCTCGGACAGTTCGGAAAATCACAAAGACACGGCTTGTGATAACCAGGTTAATTCTGCCCTGAAAAGGGGAATCGATCTATCGTACATTGCTGGGTTGGCCAAGTTTGTTTATAAGCTAAACATAAACAAACATGGCCTTCCCAGAGATGTGCGATAGGTCGATTCCCCTTTTCAAGGCAGAATTTTTCTTAAAAAAGAAAACTTTGCTTCTGTTTACATAAAATTTTTATTTTAACAATTATTTTTCGTTAATGATTATGATTCCCTCGAAGAATCAAAGTGCCGTCTCCTTTGGTGCTGACTGCTGCCGTGCATCCCGTCGTGGCCCTCGTCGAACAAGTCCAATAAATTGATAAAATATTTTGACTATTTTTTTTAACGTTTTTGTGATGGAAATTAAACGTGTAATTCTGAAAATTTATCTGAGGATTCCCGTGATTGTTCCTGCCCACTGTATATTCGTCGCTTGAAAATATCCGAATTTGTTTTCGAGGTTTCGATACCCATTTCGGTCGATCTGATACAAAATAAAAAGCTTTGGTTATTCACAAAAATCTGGGAAGATGACACATAGGCGTCATTCAACATTTACGTGGGAAATGGAAAAAGACATCACCAGGGCGGGGCAAAAGGGGATTCATCCCTCCTGAAAGGAGGATTGAGGCTCCCTGTGAATTTTTTTTTTTTTTTCGGCATATATGAATTTTCTAAATCTTTCATGTTACAAATTTTATTTGAGTCCCCATTTAAAAGCCTTGTCCTCCCCTTATGGCCTCCCTGTACTGAACGTACACGAAAAATTTTTAAAACAACACCAAAAATTTATTTTTTTTTAAAACAAAACGAAAAATATTTTTAAAAAACCAAATTTTTCTGAAAATTAATAAAACCTGAAAATAATTTTCACATCCCAAATTACAAATCTGACAACTGAGTCATCTGTTGATTGTTTTTCATAATCATCATCATCATTTTTTTCCTCGCTCGACATTTTCTTTGCCGTAATCTAGCTTGCTCCCTTAGCACTCTTCGCTTTTCTTCGGTCATCATTTTAAACCTTCTCTTCATCCCGTACTCTTGGGCCCAAATCCTCGCCAAATCTGGAAAAAATTAACCAATAAAAATGTTTTAGTTAATTTTTTATTTAAAAAATTTAAAATTAACCAAATATCTCAAAGATACAAAAACCAAAACTGTCTTAATTTAAAATTTAAAAATTTTAATGTTAAACTTAATTTTTATTTTACAAAAAAAAAAATTAATGATTATGCTGCGACGTCGTTTTATAAAACAATCTCCCGTAGACTAATTTAAGCGCCACTTTGCATCCAGTTTTTGTTCCGTAAGAACAGTGCCAATGCCTATCCGGATGTTTTTTATCAACGTATCGCTTGAGATATGAATAACCGTTGTGAACGATTCTAATTCCGCCTTTTCGAGTTTTTTCTTGCACCCACAGGCCGAGCAGTTCTGAAATAGGTTTTAAATTCGGCCCATTACTAAGAAAAGCAGCCAAAACAACTAAAATTTTAATGCAGAAATTTCATTAGTCAACTTACGATTTGACAAGCAATGGATTCTCCATGTTAATCTTATGCGGCACACAAACCTAAGACGAATAAGATAATCTTGATTTTGAAAAATGGCTTCGCAAAATATTGTTGGAGTCGTTTCCACGCAATTTTTCCGATTTGAATGACTTTCAACACATTTAAAAATTTCCCGTCATCCCGTCTTGAATAAAAATGCTGAAGGAAAATAAAAATATTCAAAAGGAACTGTTTCGATTTTTTATATCGGGATTAAAGAAAAGAAAACACCATTTATTTTTAGTAAAAACTGCTTAAACCATTAAAAAACAAAATCTACATACTAAAGTTAGTCATTTAAAAATGTTTTACAAACTAAGAAAACTCAACACAAAAACAAAAAGAAAAAAATTTGATCGAAGAAACTCATTAGTCAACTTACAGTATGACTTAGAGTCCATTTTCCATGTTATTCTTATGTGAAACGGAACTGTAAGATGACCGAAGATATTTTTACTTCGCCGCTGCGATGATATTTTTGTTGTTTCTATGCCTTAATAAATGAATTTTCAAATTGTATTTTAGTTTCGATTTGTAAGGGCAAAACGGACACTGAAACTGTGGACCTTTTCCGCATTCCCACTTTAAATGTCGTTGTAAACTGTGTTTCACCGTGTACGATTTTTGGCACTGATGGCAAACGTATGGTCCATTTACTTTACAAATTGGAAACGGATCATGAAATGAGATGAAAACATCTGAAAAATAACAAAAAACAATAAATAGTTAGTGATCGTGGAGTCAAAACTTTGAAAATTTGTACTGAAAACTAATATTGATATACACGGTGGAACAATTTTTGTTGTCTGATTTTATTAATGTATGCAGAGGAAACACCGCCATAAAAATTGTTTCACCGGGTATTATTAACATATATGAATGTATATGGGCCATTCATATGTTACGTCAGCATAATTTTGACCATTTTGGACCCCCTCTCCTCTTTTCGGCAATACTAAGTTTACGGGGAAAGTCGCTGAAACGCACCCCCTCCCTCCCCTAAGGTGCTGACTATATGAATATTTGAAACGCTCCTTGTCTAAAATTCACAGTTTCACTATTTTATCGTTAGCTTTTATTAACATGTTGAAGTGTTAAAGAACATGTAACGATTTAAGTAAATTGCCATATAACATGTTACCGTAATTATAATATAGTATAATATAAATATACTGTACACTTTAACATCACATTTATATTGGTGGAATTGAACAATTAACATGTCATACAACTTGCATGCATTTCTCTAACGATTTCTTATTATGTTATGTGACATGTTTTACATATAACAAGTTACACTTTTTTCAACATGTTAATAAAAGCCAACTGTAAATAATTACTGAATCGGTGTTTATCCATAAAGATATTATGTAACATGTAAGCTAACATGTTCCTGAGACATACATTATATATTTGCAACTAAATAATCATCTCACATTTATTTTAATATTTTCACATGTTCCACAAACATTTTGTGTAAAATTAACATCTTACTTAACATGTTAGGAGAAATATGAGGGAATATGTTAAGGACAATGTTAAAGAATGATATAACAAGTCGCTTAATATAGTACATAGCAAAAAAAAACATGTTCTTGAAGCATGTTATATTACACAGTGAGTAATGTAACATGTATATGACATACGGTATAATAAGTAATAAATTCAATAATATATTTGATGAACACACTAGCTACCATGCTTATATAAAATCCGCGCTTCAGGACTCAACCGTAACATGTTATAACTTAGCATGTGAAATTTTTCCATTTTAAACTAACATGCTACATAATACGTTCGTAACAGACTAATATGTTCCCTAACATATGGTACATAGTGAAATACCTAGTGGAATACCATGCATGCAGTGAAACTCGGCCGAAATAACAAATCATATAACATGTTTAACAAATATGATAATAACATGTTCGTCATGAAATTAAACCATAAGATATCATTTAAAAATAATGATATATCTGCAAATAACAAAACAGAATACAAAGGACGTAGATCGGTTTTCCAATTGACGCGTTGCTACTATGTTTAACTTATAAGCAAGTATACTGATCTCTTATCTTGATTTACGTCCTTTGTATTCTGAGGTCGCGAAATATTGAATATTATGTTACCAAAGTGTACATGTTTGTATACATGTTAGTAACAGAATATTACCAAAGGATATAAAATAATAATACCAGCATAACCCAAAGTTGAAATTCTTTAAAAAATTTTTAATGAAAGTAAAACAAACGCACCACAAAACGAATAAAAAGATTTTTAAAAATAATAATTTTCGTTTATTTTATCAGGGTGTTGCCTGTACACATGTTGCTTCATATTAAATTTAAATTTACAGACGTGACTGCACCATTTACATTGGAACTGAGGAGGTTTACCACATTCCCATTTCAAATGCCGTTGCAGACATGTTTTTACCGAATATTTTTTTCCGCATTTTTGACATTCGTATATTTCGTTTGAAGACTGGTAACTCGCTTGGACAAATTGGAAAATACCTAAAAGAAAAAATGATAGCTTTTACGTTAAAAATATTACAAAATTTAATTTATTCGTTTATTAACTAATTCGATGGATTAATAATTAACTCATTACTATTTAGTTTCTCGGAAAAGAAATGCGTAAAAATTCTGCTGTAAGAAGGCAGCCGTCACCATAAGGTTTCCGTATTTAAAACATTCTTCTTACAACAAAATTTTCACGAGCTTCTTTTGAAAGCACAGATTTTAAAAGTAATTTTTTAATTATTTAATTAATCGATTGTTATGTATGAATAATCAATACTAGAAAATATGAGTTTTCTTTTTAAAAAATTTATTATTAACGTTAACATGTAACTAATGAGAATCCTGGTGACTAGTTGTAATGAGGTAAGTAAAGCCGACCAGATTGAGTCAGGAATTTTTAAATTAATTAATAAGCCTAAAACAAAAGAAGAATAAATCAAAATTAATTTTTTTTAGAATATATTACCAAACGTAAAATTTAATAATTTTCAATTTGTCTTACCTTAAGACGATAACATTGTTCCCTCGACTAGCGGTAAATGATGCCTTCTCATGTGTTTCATGAGGCTAAATTTAAATTTGGTTTGATGCGGGCACCAAATGCATTTAAATCTGGGAGACTTTCCGCATTCCCAATTGATGTGCCGAGTAAGTGTACTTTTTTCCGAATATAATCGATGGCACTGAGGGCACTTAAAACGTTTTTCAGGTTTCACAAATGCTGAAACATACAAAAAAACATGGTTTTAGACGAGCCAGTAAAAGTTTTTTTTAGCTTCGACAACCGTTTGTCTCACTCCCCTTGTCACGAGTAAGGAGAAAAGGGATCGTGCAAGTCAATTTTAAATAAATATACCTGTTAGCTGACAGTCCGGGAATATTCTCATCCTACAAAAATTTAAAGAGAAATGGGGCTATAACATTAGCTAAGTACAGAAACAACACCTACACACTTATTAAAAAAAATGGCTAAATGTTTGTGTTACGAAACATTGCTGTTATATAAAATTTTTGTTGCAAAACGGAACTAATGAGACTCAAAATAAGGCTCGGTCTTGGCACTGACTTGCACTATACAAACTTCGAATTAAAAAGCAGAAGTCAGACTTTTGTAATGGGAAAACGAAGTGCAGCAACTATTTTTCAGATTCTATGTTTCGGCTCTGAGGCACAAAATTGTGGTCTTCAAAAACGCCTTAACACCTTAAACTAACGTTTAGCTTATTCAAAATTAATCCCTGCAGTTTTTTCATGTTCATAAGCTAAACATGATTTGAACCAGTCTTACTTACGTAACGGGGGAAAAAAAATTGGATTAAAAAGTACCGTGATCACACTATAAAAAATTTTGTATAATTTTAACACAATTTATTATTGAAAAATGGTCCACACATTTTTATTTGTAAATAATAAGACAATAACAAATATTGCCTAGCAACACGTGTCAAAATTAACATAAAATGAGTTACATAATGAGTGAGTGTGTGGACCGAGTTTGTTAAAAATACAAAACTTTTTTACAGTGCACGTGATCTGAACAAAAGGAGGCGCCTACTTGTCTATTGGAAAATTGCTAATTCGTATGGCTTCGTGATAAGGTGAGCAATATGGCGGACAAAATCGTCAACGTTCTTAAATTTAACAAAAGTCGGTTTTATAGTTATTAAAATTTTTAGAGGCCCTTTTGGGTTAAGGAAAGCATATATGTTGTAGGTAAAAGAAATGGAAACAAAATACAAATACGAGTATATTTATTGATTTTATAAAAATACCAGATAAAAGCAGTCACCAGAGCTGGAGACACTAAAAGGAGGTATGCGACAACTTAAAAATCGAGTTTATTGGTCCGCCATTTTTGGAGACAAGAATTTCAACCAACTAAAATTCTCTTAGCAGACGATTTCATGACGTCATAATATTTCTTTTCTTTGTTCCACGATCATACAAACAGGTCTGGAAACTTGTACACCGTTTATATGTGCGCTTGTGTCCTCCTTATTGATGCTGTTTTTACTTCCGAATTTCAATCAATAGATAGCAGGAACTGTATGTAGTCAGGTCATGTGACTTAACTTCCATTTTGAAACCAAATCCTTTAAAACACAAAAATGTTTTTTTGGATTGTTGTTAATAAGTTTAAAAATGTTTTTGTGCCCAACATTACTTATTTTCTTTATTTTTTCAAAATAACCTAACCTTGTTGTTTATTTCATATTTATATTTAGTGTGTTGTCAACCACCATGTTATTATTGGTGGTCACATGACGTGACTACAAGCAGGAGGCGCCATCTATTGATCAAAATACAGAATGAAAAATGGCTTCAATAAAGAAGACACTTTTTTACCCCCCAGTTTCCAGACCTGTTTGTATGATCGTGCTTTGTTCCACTTATTTGATTAAAATCTCCTAGCAAATGCCGTCTGTCGCGTCTCTCCCTCCATTTAGCATCTCCATTAGCGTGTGACCACCTTAACCTAAAAAACAAAAGATGGCGGTAATAGGACTTCTGGTTTGTAGGAATAATCGGCGTTTTTTTAAAAATAAAAAATAAAAGCATTATACCGTTTTTTTTAAAAAATAAAAGTTATATTTATTTAATGTCACTGAATCACTGTTAAATCTGAAAAAGATCAATCGAATGGACTTTGCTCCAGTGCTTTGTCATTAAATCTTTACGTTTCGATGTGTACGAACAAATTTTACATTCAAATTGTGCGCTTTTCCCGCATTCCCATTTCAAATGTCTTTGTAAATTTTTCCTGTATTTATAATAATTATTGCACTTTCCGCATTGAAATTTTTTTTCAGCTCCTGAATTCAAGAGATCAGAATCTGAAATAAACATAAATTATACGATGCATTATTTCGGATTTAAATATTTTCTATTAAGTCAAAAAGATTTTTTTTTTTTCAAGTTAAATCCGTGGTGTGTTTTTTAAGAACGTGTTTTTTTAAATCGCATCTCCATTTGGTTCGATATTGACAAAAATCGCAGTTAAATTTCGGTTCGACACCGCATTCGTATTTTAAATGCCTATTCAAAGAACTGGAATCTATATAACTTTTGGGGCAGCGACTACACTGAAAGGATCTTCCGTGGTTTGTATTCACCCAATGCACACGAAAAAACGGATCGGCTGGAACGTAAAAGAGAAAAACAAATTAAAATTAATAAAGGGAAAGAACACAGCAGTGTAACATTGTTTGAAAATTGAAAAGGGGGAACATTTTTTTCAGGGGGAGGGGGAAGTCTGAGTCTACGGGGCAATGATCCGTACCCCCTGCTTTAAAACCAGGCGAGGCTAATAATGACTAGCGAAACAAATATTCTTTCCAAGCGGTACAGGAATGCAAAAGGTGCAGGAAAAATATTTTTCTCAAAATGGGGGGGGGGGGGGCGGCAGTGCACATCTGGCTTCGGTTGCTACACCCTTGAAAATACGTTCCGTTGTCGGAACATCATTTGACCAAGTCAATTAAAAGTCTGCTGCAAGAAGACGACTTTCATAATACGATTCCTATGCTTAAACCGTTCTTCTGACAAGGATTTTTTATGAATTTTGTCCAATTCTTTTTTTGAGAAATACTGTTAACAGAAAAGACAAAATTTGTAAAATAAAAAAGCATTACACATTTTTTTCACGAAAAAGATGTAAATTTAGTAAAATGGCCGAATTTCAACACCTCAAAATAATAAATAATAAAAAAAAACGTTAAAAAAATCTTAATATATTTTATTGGTAACATCATGCTTTTTGCTAATATGATTTATCAAATTAAATTTTAGTCTTGTCAAATATGGACAATAGATGCATTTGAATTTCGGCGGCTCTCCGCATACGTATTTGAGATGCCTACGGAGGTTACTACGGTCCGTATATCCTTTATTACATTTAGGACATTTATAAGCGCGCCTCTGATCGATTGGAAGGGGCCACGGTAAAAAATCTGAAATGCAAAATGAAATTTTCGAATTATCAAAAAAACAAAACAAAAATTAATATTAAGAAAAAAAAAACCGAGAAAGATAAGGTTACAGATAACCACTTAAAATTCTATGCTTCAAAAAAGAATTCAACCAAATTAATAAACGTGTTATTGTAAGAAGAAAGGTTTCAAAGTGTGAAGCCTGTGCTAAAACTTTCTTCTTATACGGACGCACTTGGTCGAGTTCTCTTCTGTAGTACAGAATGTCTGTAAATAAATGTCTGTACCTTAGAGCAAAAGCAGTCAGTTTTAGAGAGCAGAATATCTAGTGTCTCCTTATGAAAAAACAAAGTAGCAGACATTTTGGATCCTTCAAATTTGAAGATTTGGTTCTGAGGTACAAACTTTAGCAACACACTTAGCATTTGAGCTTTACTTACTAGAATTGTGTTTGAAAAATAAAACATCCCATTTTTTGTAATAAATAAAAATAAACAATATATTTTTAAATTTTGGACCCTGATCGTAATAGAAAATATAATTTAAGTAACAATTTTTTTAAAAAAAAGGACGAAATCGGAGAGCATACATTCGTTTTAAAGAATTTTTTAACAAAAATTGTCTACGCTGCGAGGTATCCATACTCGGTGTTAAATTACTCGGTGTTAAATTCTAAATCAAACATTGCATTTGGAGGAGGAAATAGCACCAATCGAGTAAATAAATAACGAATGTAATCTAGGGACTCTTGACACAAAAAGATTGGTGAACTTCAAATTGAAAGATATTGTTAAAAATATGGCAGCCCACAATGGCGACGAAACCCGGTACTTTTTCTAGCAAGATCCTAGCGAATTTCTAAGTTTTTAATATCCAACGACGTAATATCTAACGATTCCTAGTAAGCAGAGTTCCTTTGTATAGTAAATAAAGGCTTAAACCGTACAAGTAGGCCCTCTTGAGCAAGCAACTAGATACTGCACTTCAAATTCGTGAATGAGACATAAGCATCAAAATGGCTCCTTTCCCTTTCCATCAAAAACAATGTACAGCGGCCATTTTGATTTTTCTCTTAATCTTTTTCCTACACTAGTGTATGCTTATTTCTTATGCTTAAGTCTCGAATTAAATTTTCAAAGGAATTAACTCTTCAAGAGGCCCTTAGGCTAGTTCACCGCGTTGCTGGATCGAAAGCTTCGGATTGTGGCTTAACGCGGCCATGATTCGGAGGATGTCGTCTGCTAATGTGAGCGTGCAAATTGTCTTTTCTTTTGGCTCGATAATGGCAATAAGGACATGCGAATTGAGCCTCCACTCCGCATTCGTATTTGAGGTGCCTCCTCAGATGCGCAGGAGATGAGTACCGTTGACCACATTTTGGACAATATATGCAATCTTGATATATCAGCGAATAATTTTCAAAATTTTCGTAAATACCTGAAATTTATACAAAAATTATTTTAAGTTTTATCGACAAAATTGAAGCGGTCGCTAATAAAAAAAAGCTTAATGATCCATAATTTCAGCGATAAGCCTTTATCTAAGCGTCCACTTCAATGTTTAAAAAAAAAAAAGTTTGGTTAGGTAATCAAAATAAAAATTTTTGGTTGTCATTTTCATCAAATTTTTACCGTGTATTTGATCCTTAATTCACAAAATTTTCAGCAAGGCGCTTTATGAACGTTTATAATATGACGTTTTAAATTGCTTTTTTGTTTGCATCTCTGAGGGCAAAATGAACATTTAAACATGGGCTCCAATCCGCATTCTAACCTCAAATGACGTATCAGGTTACATTTTTTGGTATAAGCTTTGGAGCATCTCGGACATATAAAATTTCTCGGTTCCGCTCCGTACCCTTCCGGGAAAAAGTCTAATCCTAGAAAAAAAACCAAAAAGAAAAGCATGTTTTATAACGATGCAACCCTGGTGTTTGGTGGATGAGGGACTCTGTGGACTCCTTGTATGTGTCTTCTTAAGTTCCCTCTCTGTTTGCATTTATAAGGGCAAAAGGCACAACTAAATTTAGGTATTTGACCGCATTCGAATTTCAGGTGACGTTTTATAGTTGATTTTTGGCTGTAACGCCGACCGCATCTCCCACAAGAAAAAGGCAGATTATATATATTTCTATCGTAGAAATAAAATTCTTGGAATTCGCCATCTAAAAATAAAAAAGAAAATGATGATGGGTATCAACTAAAAAAACTGCATCAAAATACCACCTGATGTGTGGGGTCGTTTCATAAATTACGAAAGCATTTTAAAAGGAGAGATAGGTCCCAAAGATGGGGATAATTATTTAGGATCAGTTCAAGTGCCATCAAGTGAAGGTTGAAAATTTCTAAAATCATGACTAAGAAATACTGGGGATTGGGCGCCATGCCTAAATAAACTTGATGACGCGGATTGTTTCAGGTTGGCAACTTGGATAACGACTTTTTCTATATAAATAATTTTATTAGTAGAAAAAAATAGAATGTTTTATAAATATTAATAAGATTACACAGGTTTAAATAAGTATTAAAAAATATACTTAATACCCATTGTTTTATAATCTAGTCCTAATTATTATATAACTCAGTATAACAAAATTATTTTTACGAGTTTCAAAAATGCCATTGCTGTAGTAATAAAAAAAATCGAGATCGTTAGTTGATTAAAAATGTACTTGCATCCAAAATACTTTTACTTTGATTCTTGAAGTAAAGCGGCTGCAGCCACAGGCGGTAAAGTTGCTTCGCAGCTGAAATCACAAAAAATTATAACAATTTCACGGTATATATAGAACAGTAATAATAATATTCATATTTCTCCCTTCTCCACAAGCATCTCGTGGCAGCAGTACACAGTAAAAAATTTTGTGTACTGTTAACACAATTTATATTTGAAAAACCGCCCACACATTTTTATTTGTAAATAATACCACAATTAAACAAATATTGCCTAGCAACGTGCGTCAAAATTAACATAAAATGAGTTGCACACAGAGTGTGTGGACCGGGTTTGTTAAAAATACACAAAATATTTTTACTGTGTAGCAAGTTGTTCTATCTGCACGTCTTTATTAAACATTAGTCCCCATATTTATCTTACGGAAAACCAACATCAACCTTAAAAACTACAGACGGAACAATTTAATCCCAATGCCACGATTTCAAACGCAGACGAATGCAAAAGGTCCAGTACTTACTTTAGTTGTATAGGCTCTGACTTAATTCGCGGGGGCGTTCCACTACCATCCTGCTTCATAGGCGTTCCGATCAGTTCAGTCTTACTCAAATCCGAATGAACCCTCCTAAGGTGCCTCCCTAAATTATCCTTCCTTGTAAATTTAGTTTGGCAAAGCGGACAGACAAATAATCCCTGACGTTGATTCACGCAGCATTCTAGAGCCACGTGTTTCGTGTAATGGAAGGACGATCTGTATAATCTTTGGCACAATTTACATTTCCAAAATGAGGCCGCTTGCTTTAATACCGACTCAGGCTCTATAAATATACCTAAAAATATTTATAATAAAAGTTAAACATAAAAATCATTTCGGTATACATATACACAGTACAATTATTTACAGTAAGAGAAATGTTATGATAAATTCGATTTTATCAAAAAAATAACGCAATGGTTCCTTATTATTTTTCCTAGAATTTAATGTCCAAAAACCGATATTCCTAAAAGAAAAAATTAAAAAAATTTCTCTAATTTCAATTTTAGAAGATATTTTTCCTGAGTTAATTTTCTTAATAATTAATTCTTTCGGTAAACAAGGTTTATAGGTGGTTTTACAATTTAATTTGTAATTTTGGTGGTTTTACAATTTTAATTGTAATAGCTTCTTTGTAAATTTTCCCGCAATTCAAACAAATATTATTTTTTGAATCAGAGTATTCCATTTTTACTAAAAGAAAAAAAAAGACTTGATTAATAAATAAAAAAAATTATATCAAAAACACTTTTTGCCAAAACCCGAACTTTGTTAAAATTTTCGCTGTAAAACTGACTAAATTTTGTCTTCACTTCAAACACATCGCGGTGAAATGTAAGTCCTAAGGTAAGACCTGCGAAGCTACGGACAACAGGAGCAACGAGAAGAAACGTAAAAGTCCCTTTTGTCCTTAGTGTAGTAATATACTATTGTTTAAAATATTCAGACTTCTATTACATCAACTTCGCTGTGAACATTACAATGTTTACAGTTATAATCTTTTCTCCGGCAGTACTTATACCATCAAATAATATCCGGATCCCGCAAAATTTCTTTACAACGTAAGCGAAATCTCGAAAATGGTCGGAACAGGCAAGCAGCTTAATTGTTATATTAAAAACAATGACATTCATGTAACAAATTTATTTATTAAAATTCAGTCAGTTTATTCGAACATGTTATATAACAATATTTATATTCACTGAGTGAAATTCTGTAAAATGAATTCATTATTCTTATCGAAATTTCCAGTCATTTTATGGATCCTTAAAAAATGCGATTTCAAATTCCCCCTTTGTTTGCATCTGTAAGGGCATAGAGTGCATGCAAATCGAGGCTCTTGACCGCATTCCCATTTCGTATGCCTCTGAAGATTTTTCAGTTCTGTGTAACGTTTGTTACATTTCTCACAGGCGAAAGGTTTCGTTTTTAAATAGTCAAGCAAAACTCCGTTTTCAAATACTGAAAAAAACGAAGTAGTAAATATAAAATTACGTTAATTCGCTTTCATTTTAAACAAATTACATAAAAGTCCATAAATATTCCGTTGTAAGAAGAATGCTCTAGCCAGGACATCTTTTTACAATTAATTTTTTTATAAGCTTGGCGGACTTATTTTTTTTTTTTTGAATTCTTTGGAGTACAAAATATAAAAAAATTACAGAAAAACAGGTGATTTGATCAACTTCCCAAAAATATTTTGCAAATATCACTTCCTTTAATTAATATCAAAATTACAAAATTTAAAAGCGTATTAAATTGCTCAGCTCTTCGCCATGTATTTTCTTCAAGTGCTGTTTCAAGTGGTGTTTCCTTTTGAATCTTAAAATGCACCGCAAGCATGGAAATTTGGGCTCTGTGCCGCAATCAAATTTTGTATGTTTCCGAAGGTTCCTAGACTCGGTATAACCTTTACCACAATTTTTACAAATCCAACGTTTGGGCTTTACAGCACTGTTACTGGTACGGACTATAAACGTACGCACTCCTGGAAAAAAGAAAGTCATGATAAAAGAATTTTGTACAAAATTTAAATGCAGTAACTGTTTCTAATTCCGTGCCCTTGAAATTTTACTGTAAGAAGAGAGTTGACATGATTAAATTTCAATGCTTAGAACGCTCTTCTTACAAAAAACTTTTTATAGGCTTCGTCGATAAAGTTAGATATACCATTTCTGCCCCTGTAAGCGACTTGGGCGTAAGTGCTATTTTGCACGCAATTGGTGTACCTTGTTTTTAACTACTTAAACAGAGGATTAATGAGTTTAAAAGGATTCACTTACTGATTACAAAAAAACGATGTACATAAAAATTAATTTATTATCTTATGGCCATTTCAGGGACGTCGCCCCATCATCAGAAATAGTAACTAAACAGGGACGTTAAAACAAGATTACAATAAATAGATCAAAAATTTCATTGCAATTTATCGCAATTTTGTTTTGATGTCTCGGTTTAGTTCCATTTTCGATGATGAGGCGAGGTTTCCGGAATGGCAATAAGATAACCATTTTTATGCACACCATTTTTTAATAGTCAGTGGGTGGATCGTTTCGAATTTTTTAACTCAAATTCTGATCACAGGCCCCATTTTCCATTAAAATCTGGAAACAGAGGATGTATTTCAAATTGGCAGTTGCGCTCAAGTCGCTTACAGGGGCAGACGTAGTTATAAAATTTAAAGAATATAATTTTGCAGTGCAAATACCCAAACAATAAAAGAAAGATCAAAAATGGTAATCGTTTGACCCGATGATAACTGAAATCCGATCATTCTACCCTGAAGTACACAATTCACGAAACTTGTAAATAAGAAAAGTCTACCAAATAAATAAAACCTCCTTTTTACGTATTTTAAAAATTTCAATAATTTAATTAATTAAAAAAATTCAGGACAAAATCACGTGAACCCAATGCAATGTATTCTGTACATGTGACCTTTTAAATGTTCCCTTCTTTTACACTTAAAAGGGCAGTGAGTGCAAAAAAATTTGGGCTCCTGTCCGCATTCCCATTTTTTATGCCTCCTCAAGGAACTGGATTCAGTGTAACATTTTCCGCAAATCTCGCATCGCCAACGTTTGGCAGAAAATATTTCTTCGTACGGCAAAGCTAGAAGAAAACAAAAATTAGTATTTCAAAATTAAAAAATTCCTGAAAAACAAACAAATAAAAAACTTGCAAAGTTTTTTAAATTTTTGGTATATTTTTTTGTTTTTTAATCGGTAAATGAAGAAAGTCCAATAAATTAACTTCCCTTTGTACACTATACTCTTACTTTTTCAGTTGATGTTATGTAGTTGCGCATTTTTACTGTACAAAATTGAGTAATAAGTGACCTAAATTAGTATTCCGTCTTTTATTTTTCTGCCATCTATCTATCAGATTTAAATGGCTAATTAGGTGCATGACAAATTAACTTACAATTTTAATTTTTTTTTTCTTTTAATTTTAACTTCTAAGTTGCTTTAAAAAAAAAAAATTATTAGAATTGATAAAACGTTATACAGTGTCGGATTCAGGTAAAAGCATGCACCGATTTTATATGTCTTCCTAAAAGATCTTTCCTTTTCCCTTTGTACGGGCACATAGAGCAAGAAAATCTAGGCGGTTTGTTACATTCCCATTTTTTGTGCCGTTTTAAACTTGCTGATTCCGAATAGCGTCTGTCACAAGTGTCGCATTTCCAAAATTTAAGTGCAGTTTTGTCTTTTAAATCTAAAAAGTTAAAAAGACGATTAAAAATACAAAATTTTCTAAGCTGTTGCATTTCATTTATTCAAAATAACTCAAAAATAAAGCCTCAAAATAACTTGAAAATTATAAGATTTTAGTTAAATTCTAAAAAAAGTCTTAATTAATTTACTTTTTTTTTGTAAATTTCTTCGCTCAAAAGATGCGTAAAATTATTGAAACCATGAACAAGAAAAAAGTGTACAAATTTTAAGTTTCCATACCTCAGAGCCGAAACGTCAAATTTGAAAAATCCAAAATGGCGACCTAGGTTTTTTTTTACGAGTTGGTGTTCTGTTTTCAAATTCGACGGCTTGGCTCTGAGGTACAGATTTACAGACTAGAACCAACTTCTCAAAAAGCCAAAATATTTAACTAAAAAAATTTTTACAAAAATTGTCGGTAGAAAATAATAAAAATTTTTTAATTTCAAAAGATAAATTTGTATAAATTTCTTATATGATTTTAAAACCGTCGAATGGATTCTTAGCAAATCAGACTTTAAATTCTCATTCCTTTTACAGCGGTAAGGGCATTAATTACCCGCGCATTTATTCAAATTCCATCTTAAATGATTTACTAATTTTTAGAAAGTTTGTATCGCTTCCCGTGTTTTGTGCTAATACATTCTTTTTTACAATTTTTATTAAAAAAAAATTACTCTTCTGGAAAAGAAATTTACTTTAGCAAAATAAATTTGAAACGATATTTTAAAAAAATTTAAAGTAAATTTATTTATTTATTTCCTTATTTTTATAAAAATCAGAAGGTCCATGTTAGATCCCTGTGAATCCTCTCTACGTGTTTTTTCAAATTTCCCCTTTGTTTACATTTGTGAGGGCAATACGGGCACTTAAATTTCGGCTGCTGACCGCATTCGTATTTTTTATGCCTCCCAAGAGTCCCTGATTCCGTGTAACACTTTCCACACTTTTCACACCTCCAATTTCTTTTAGGCTGCTGGACGTAAAATTCTTCAAGGTGAGGGAAAACTAAAAAAAAAACAATAGCCAAAAGTCACTTCGAATTCGTAAAAAAAAGGATGTCATTTATTTCAATGCAAAACCGCAAACATTTCGTAAAAAACGAAGAGTGGCCAGCGACATCTAACGATCAGTTAGGAAATTAAGAAGGAGCGTTATCTTGTGGCATGTTCGGAAACCACGATGGTGCTCCTTCCCAGGTATCTGATATATTTTTTAACGACATTTGAGCACTCATTCGCCTTAGCTTCTCTGAGTATCTTCTTTGAGCTTCTCGGCGCCTTCTCAAGAATTCTTCGCATTTTTTGGGATCGTTTTTAATTCTTTGTCTCCTCATGGCCTGAGCTACTCGATTTCTTAACTTTCTGATTGCTTTTCGATCCAATCCAAGTCCTAAAAACCAAGTAAAATATAATTCTTTTAGTCAGTAAAAATGTTGTGAATTTAGCCAACGCCGCCGTTTAAAAAAATAAATTGACTGATCATTGGTGAAACATTTTAGCTGAATGCAATGCATTTACTACTTGAAATTTTGCAAAAACATGACACAAGCAGCTCATCCAGACATTCAGCTAATTAGCTACTTTAGCTAAACAGGCAATTTCTCCAATTAATCCAACCACAGGCAGGGTGGATAATTTAGTTAAGTGTACAAATTCAACCCTAACTATTTTCTAGTCTGTGCGGCTTAAAGAAAATTTCGGCAAATTTAAAATTTCAAAAAATTAATTTTCTATTATAAAAAATTTTAAATATAAGCGTTCGTGTGTTTCCGTATAAAATGAGATTTCAAACTTTCTCTTCTTTTGCATCGGTAATCGCATTGATTGCACGCAAATTTAGGCACCTGTCCGCATTCCCATCTCACATGCCTCACCAAACTTGTAGAATTTTTATAACGTTTCCCGCATTTCACGCAAGTCCAATCTTTCACGCTATTCCTATTTATAAAATATTCTGAAAAAAAAAAAATAGAAATGAAATGAAAATTAAATTTTTTTCAAATCAAGCAGAGCCTTGGACGGGGAAATACAGTAAAAAAGTGCAGTGTCCGAAATTTTTAGATGAAATGCACTTTTAGGCAAAATAAGTGCCTCACTTACACTTTCATACTGACACTTTTTTCTTACGGTGTTAAAGAAATGACAAAAACGGGATGAAAATTTTAAATCTCAAACGTTAAAAATTAATATGCCTAAAAGGTTCATTACCGCGTGGATCAGCATTGAGACTCCTTTTCCGAATAATTAAAAATTCTCGACGAAGCTCGCTGTGGAGATAGATAATTTCCTTAATTCATCACTTCTAAGTCACTCTGCTCAACTATAGCCCAAAAGCATATAGCTGTTTGAAAAATATAGCGGTGATCACGTGATCGTTCCACCAGGTCCGTCCGTGGTGGTGGCGGTCGCACGTGATCACTTTACTATGATCAATACAAGGGCAAGGGTAGAGACCCTTAATTAAAAGAGACTGGCCAGAAAAAATGGGCGCGAAAAAGAGGTGTCAATGTGACATGCGCTTTGAGTTAAATTTTTTGAAGCAGCCACCATTTACAAACCCGAGCAAAAGAAAATGGCGATTGTTTATTTTGGAAAAAGTTTACATTAATCAAATATTTCAAGTTCAACATTTTTTAAGTTTTATTTTCACAAATTTTGATTATTTCCACTCATATTGAAACATTGAAAATTCGTTTATTTATTGATCACTTTGATTTAAAAAAAATAAACAATCGCCATTTTTGTTTGCTCAGGTCTGCAGATGACAGTTTGCTTTTTGAAATAAAACACAAAGCGCATGTCCAGTTGACACCGATTTTTCGCCCCCATTTTTTCTGGCCAGTCTCTTTTAATTAAGGGTCTCTAGGCAAGGGTAGAGATCCTACAAGAGATTAGCCATTCAGCCATTTCCGGTTTTTCAATAAACCCGAAAAATAAATTCCCGCCTGAAATATTAATTTTTTCAAGTTTACAAAATGGTTCCTGACTGTTTCTATTTACGTTCTTAATTTTCCAAAAAAATTTTTAATGGACCAATAATTTTCAGGAGAAAAATATCGAAGAACCGGAATTACAAGTATGGCTAATCTCTTCTAGGATCTCTAGGGCAAGGGCACAGAAAATGTGACTTGCTCTTACAGAATTTAGCTATTTTTACAAACTTGCACCGTTTGCTTTGCAAACCAAACTCAGGTAAAACATGTTTTGAATTGTATTATTTTTCTTATTTTCGTTTTAAACTTAAAAAGTTTGGACATCTTTAAAAAAATTAACAAGTCTACAAAATTCAAAATTTTAATATAAATAATAACAATTTCTTTTCAAAAAAAAGAAAATAAAAATACTTTCTGCTTAGAAAAGATTAGAATATGAGGAAAAAGTCTTGACTAAAATCAGTATTTTGTTATTCACGTTGGATTCGAACTCCTGTCTCCCCACAGAACAGGTCCATAATCGTATATTGTCTAGCAAGAAAGGCAAAAAGCTGGAAAAAGAACTTTATCAAATCCAAAAAATGTTTTTTGATAAGGGGCCGCATTAAGCACCCGAATTTATATCAGCGGTTTTTTATTTCAACTAAATTTTCATGAGTTTAGTTGAGTTTTTGCCTGAGGTACTTATTCACCCTTTTTCCAGTTCTGAGAATTTATCCATCCCTAGCTGCAACTCAGCTCGTTGATTGAGCCATTCAGGGGGTAGAAACGCTTTCGGAGCGCCTATGCTTAGCTTATGCTAGCTCAGAAATGTAAACGAAAACGCTTCTTTTGCTCCCATAAGCTAAATATTAGAAACGGAAACGGTCATTTTGATAATTTCACCTCCTGGAGCCGTTACAACGATTTTTTTCGCAAAAGGGCCCCCTTCTTTATTAAGGATTCTTATTTATCAAGAATTCTTCAAACTTTTTTCATCATCTCTAACCTTTCTCATTAATTAAAAAACCAAAAATAATCTTAAATAAATCAAGTCGCAGTTAACATTTCCCTGTGCCTCCTTAAAATATGCCCTTTCAAATTCCCTTTTCTCTTTGATCTAAACGGGCACATCATGCACTTGAATTGTGGCTCCATCCCGCATTCCCATTTCAAATGCCTGGAAAGATTATTGTGCTCGGAGTAACACTTTCCGCATTTAAAACATTTCCATTTCATTTGGTTCATAAATTGCCACTCTAAAAAGAAATAGCAGAAAAAGAAACGTTACTCATACACATTTTTCTGTCGATTTCATACTACTGTTTCAAAAAAGATGAATTAACATTGAAGCAACATTGCAGTAATTTTAAAAGTTACAGGTTTGACAGACAGGTTCAGTTTTGTTGCAAATTTTTTACGAAATTCTGTACAAATTTCTTACGAACTGAATTTCTTTCTTCCAAAATTTTATAACATATTTTCGACGAATGCAGCAACAGCGTTTCAAACTCCTTACAAAATTTTTGTTATATTCAGGGTTCATCTAAAGGCATTTTAAACATTTTTTTTTTTTTATATAAAATATATCAAACTAGTTTATTTAACAATTTGAAAAAGAAATAGAAAAAAAAAACAAGAATCAATTGTCAAATCAAAAATCGAACGAGTCAATGAAGCAATTATTGAACGGCCTCCGGATGTCGCCTCTGCAGATGCGAAGTCAAATTCTCTTTTCGCTTAGCTTTATACGGACAATAAAGACACCGAAAAGCGGGTTCTTTCCCGCACTCCCATTTCAAATGCCTTTTAAGGTTTCCACGCTCCGTGTAAGATTTACCGCACTTAAAACAGTCCCATTTTTTGATATCGATTGTTACTAAGTTCCATGCTAAAAACAATAAAAATAAAAAATTCCCAATGTTAAAAAAAATTTCAAGTCAGTCGCCCTTCATTCCCTCTTCCTCCTCCGCTCCTTTCCCTCTTTCTTTTGAATGAATCATTCCCTCCGATTTTAGTTCCGATCGATAATCACCCCCTGTCGGGTCGATTGTTCAGAACAAGGGGGAGTGGAACTCCTCTTTTTGTATTCCTCCTTATTTCGAAAGGGGAAAGATTTTTTTTTTTTTCAAGTAGGAAATAAACGCTTTTAAAAGTTAAAAAAAAATATTTTTTTTAGAATAACAGTTGTTTTGAGTCATTTCTGAGTATCTATGTTTCCTTGATATGTGTAAATTTAAGTTTCCTTTTTGATGGCATTGGTAAGGGCAGTGAGTGCATTTGAATTTTGGCTCTTGACCGCACTCCCACTTCAAATGTCGGCGTAGGCTTCTTTGCTCCGTATAGCTTTTCCCGCATTGAGTGCATATCCATATTTTGTCTCTGGATGGCCATTCTGTAAAATTAATAAACGTTAGAGGAAAAGATACAAAAAACAAAACGATTAAAATAAAAGGCAAAGAACAAGCGCCAAATTTTTATACGTTACGTACTAAACCCGAACTGTCAGACGCAAAGAAATTTCCTGATTTCCAGGCAATTTGGAACCTTTAAAGGAAATGGACTGCTGACAAAAGGTTAGAAAACGCCTACAATTTTTTTTAAAATCGAATTTTTAATTTGGCAACACTGAGAATATGCAATTCTGGATAAACCTAGGTTATTTTAAACTCCCTCTTCAGTTCGTAGGGTTACCTAAAAAAAAGTATAGGTCATTCAAGAACTTCTTAATGAACTTTCCAGGTATACATTCAGAAATAGTCTAGGGCATTCTAGAATTGACAATCACACACATGTCACAGTTAATTTCCGAAGTCAGTCAATTCTAGAATTGGCCAATCGGCAGATCAATTCCAGAAGTATATTTACTTTTTTAATGACAGTAAATTTTACAACTGACTGAAATCAGTCCATTTCCGAAATGTCTCAATCTGGAATTGGCTGACTTCGGATACCAACTGTACCAAATATAAAATATCAAACTTGCTCCGATCCTACTTATCATGTTTTTTCTATCAATCTAAGAAACTGCTACAATTCAGGGTGGTTGCTACAGCTGAGAAACCACTCTGGATTCCAGCAAAAAATTCTACTGCATAAATTAACCAACAAAATAATAGAAATTTGGCGCTTGACTTTTAATTTAATTCATCCAATTCCACCGTTTTCAACTTTTTCAATGTACCTTTATCGAATCTCAATCACTTAATTGAAGATTCTGAGCACTTTCCGGATGCCTCCTTAATATATGCAAGTACAAATCCCTCTTATAAATACATTTATATTGGCAAAAACAACAATTTAATCTCGGACTCTGTCCGCATTCATACTGCAAATGCCGCCTTAAGTTTCTTTTGTGTTTATAACCTCTCCCGCACTGATGACACCCCCATTCTTTTACGTCTTTCCATCTGTAATTCCCTGAAAACGGCAAAAAACAAAAATTCATTAAAAGAAAAATTAATCTTTTCCAACGGTGAAAACTACTTACGAAGCGCATTTAATTCATCTCGCCAAGAGCCGGCTCATGGCGAGATGGGGAGGATGGTTAAGTTAAACTTTGTTTCCGTGTTAATTTTTCCACAAGCAAATATTTTCTGTACTAAGCTGATGAGGTTATCTCCAAAGAGATCATGAAACATTTTGCTTAATATCTCCGTCTGAAGCAAATATATCCCCTGTTTATCTTATGAGATTTTCTGAAATAGGAGATGACAGGCAAGGAATGGTAAATAAGGCAAATTACAATATGCTTTTAAAGCAGCCTCTTCAGTTCCGTATGACACCCCGTATTTCCGTGGGGGGCACAAGCAGGTATGTAGGTTTGGTGCTTTAAAATGACACTTATAAAGAATTTAAAAAAAACGAAAATGAATACTGTACTTCAGTGCAGAACTACTTCTTGCAACTTCTTATTTCAAATTGGGTAAATATTAGATTACGTATCAGGTGTGGAGGTAGCGTTTGTGCAAGCTACCGACGCACCTGATTTGTAATGTATTTTCATCACGAATCAAAAAATAATCATAAAAATTTCCCTCCCACGGAAATTTTATTTTCCGTCACTTTTTTTTCTGGCTTAATTTTCTATTTATTGGTGTATCTACTTTAAAGGGAAGAACATTTCCTAAATTAAGGAAATAAAAATTTGAAACTGAAATTAATATCAAAAACATTTTGTTATAATAAAGATTTATGTCTTCCTCTAAGATGAACCGTTAAATTTCCTTTCTGATGGCACCGATAGGAGCAGAAAGGGCATCCGAATTGAGGAGGTTTCCCGCACTCTAATTTTTTGTGCCGCTTTAAAGTCCCTTTAAAAGAATACATTCTACCGCAATCTGCGCATGGGTAATTTGCATGTCGCCTTTTGGTCATTAAGAAATCCAATAACATTTGTGGTTGTCCTGAAAATAGAAAAACAAAAAGGTAAAATTAAAAAGATTTTTTTTTTTCTGAATTTATAATTTTTTTCCTGGCACGACTTACATCTTTTCTTCGTTGAAACTATTGTGAAAGTCATCTTTCAAAAATTCGATCTCTGCAAAAAAAATACGGTCTGATATTTTAAGATTTTGACGAAGGAAATCAGTAAGTGAAAAACGATAGTCAAACCTCCATAATTTTTCAGTTACAATCCATATCAAACTTATGGAAAATGTCACGAAATTTTTTGAGTTTCTAGCAAAATATCATGTCATTAAAAAAATTTCCATATCTTAAAGCAAATTTCGACAGAGTACATAAAATTTAATTGTAAGAAGAAAGGCCTTAGCATAGTAATTGTTTCATAAAAGCTCTCTTCTTACAATTAAATTTTTATGAAGTTGGTCTAGTTCTTTTCTTGAGTACAGAAGTTTCTAGTGCACGTATTTCAGTTGTTGAAGGCAATGCAATACTGTAAAATTCCGTCTTAATTCAAGGAAAAATTAACAAGAAAAAAAATTGATAAAAAAGTTTGAAATTTTTTCTTTTAGAGATAAATATTCCGAAAACTATACAAAAATTATACAATTAACTCTTTCATTTGTCATGAAATTACAATTCAACGATTAAAATATAAAAGTTTCCACAAAAACATACGAAAATAATAAATTCAGTGTAGAGTTCAGTGTATTCATAGGCATTTTTTTAAAAATTTGGTGGTAACAGTTTGATTTTGAATTGTATACGTTTATCTAACAAATATAAATGGTACAAAATTAGTTCGTGTCAGGGGTGTAAAAACGGTAAAAAGCTGACAGGGCAGCAATATAAAGCTATTGAAAAATCCTTTTTCCAGCGAAGGCAATGCCCCCTCTATGCCGTTCGCACACCTCTGGCATGTACTTAGCTAAAGCAAACTATTCCCATAATTCACAAAAACATTTAAAAATTAAGAGGCCGTAATATTGTTTAAATTTCGTTTGCACAGAGCTCTATCCGGAAGAATTTTAAATTCTAAAACTAACGAAAAACCATTTTTTTTTTAAAGCTTTTAACTTAATTCACTTTCCCGCTTGCAGAAAATCCATTGTTTCATTTTTAAACGTGGAACTAAAAACACTTTCCATGCTAGTTCGTAACAACCCTAATGCTTTCCTTTCTTTGTCGTTTAAAAACTCTTGATACTTCAACTGGTGTATCCTTAAATGTTGTATCAAATTCGAAGTTTTCGAAAGTCCTTTACGAAATTTTAAGGGTCTTTGGCAAGTCCCGCACCATGCGATCTCCTGATTTTCTTCTAACGTAAAAAAATTCCAAATCGGATTTGATGATGAAACACTCGTTCCTTTTAACGGTTTCTTTAACATTTTTGCTTTAAGAAAAAAGAGAAAACAGTTAGGCAATGCTATTATACAAAAACAAATGTTAAAGAATAACGGAAACGATATTTTTTTTTTTTTTTTATTCAAAATATTTTTGAAATTAATTAACGTATAAAATTATATTTAATAACTATTTTCATATAATTCATAATAGCATTAAGCAGATGCATGGTATAACGCCCTTTGAAAACCATGAGGAAATATTGGTTTCAAGGAGCGAAAAATGTTTTTTAAAAAAATCAAATAAAAATTTTAAGCCTGAGTTTTACAGATCTGAAGTAAATTTTCGGAAACTGTTTTAGTATCCAGCTCCAGGTAAGACAAGCTTCTCTCAAAGACGTACTTATAAACACACTTATTAAACATGAACATACTCATAGTGTAAATAGCTTTAAAAATATAATCATTTGGGGAATCCGAAAAAAATTTTGGATGCTCCCGGAAAATTATTTAATTGCACCTTATACGTAAATTATGCTGTACACTTTCATAAAAAAATATTTATAAAATTTAACAAAATGCATTCAACATCATCTAAAATCAAAACAAATTTTAATAGGCACTGGTTTCATTTTTTTTTTCTTTAAAGTCAATATCGATTATTCCTTGCTATCCTGTAATTTTCATATTCATCAGGATGACATTGTTTCATGTGGATTCTCGCATTCCTCGAACCGACAAGAGGCACAGCTTTGCAGACTTCCCAACACAGTCTGCATCTGGATTCGTATTGGACGTTGTCACAATCGAAATAGTCCCAAATCGGAGACGTAGCTCCCCCCATCAAGAGCCTATGAAGGATCAGCCCGGAATCTACAAAAATCATACATTTTTTATTCGCAACTAATCCCACCCTCGAAAAAAAAAACCCCCGCCAGGATTGATTTGTGAAACAAAAAAAAAAATTTCAAAATTTATGAAAAAAATAAATAATTATATTTTTAAATGTCTTCTTTCAATATTATTTCTGGTAATATATTATTAATGCTATGAGAGTCTATTAAATGTTGTTTCATTTTCAATGTAGGCTTTACGTTACACTCGAATCGTTCCCCGCACATTTTGCAAAAAGCGAGCCTTTCCGCTCGATTTCGTGTAAAGCTATTCCACAGTGCCGCATTTACGCTCATGCTGTCACCGGAAAGATGATTTTCTAGGCATTTTTGGTATTCACAGGGATGAAGTCTTGATATATGTCTTTTTAAATTCCAAACTCCTGAATTGGATTGGATCTTCAAAACCATGCTACATATAATGCACATTGCCGTTTTTTGAACAGGATCCTCCATGAAAAAATCACGTATCGACAGGGATGATTTTTTCTCTCCTGGAACTAAATAATTTTTAAGTGAGAAGAATCTCAAAAAAAAGGTAGCCTATGAAAATTAAGTTTAAAAACTTTTATACAAAAATAAAATAATTTTCCTACCTTTCTTTTTTTTTTTAAATAAAAATCTACTTGTAGCCTCTACTTTACTGGATAATTTAATTACAGAGTATAATCGATCGGCGGGGACACATTTCGGAAAATATATGGCATACGCTATTCGTTTAGCTTAATTTCTATTAAATTAAATATGAGAAAATTTAAAAGTAAAACGCACAGGAGTGTAGTAAGGTAATTAAATGCCCAACAGAACAGAAGCTTACATTCATTTAAAACACTGGCAAGGAATCTAAAAGAAAGGGCTCAAAAGTAATATACACTAAATACTTGAGGATTTTTGAGAAAAAATATTGTATATTTAAGATCATTCGTACAAATTTGGTACAAAACACGTTCCTTTCCATTTTTTTTTCTCTTCTGAGCATAAAATACAAAAAATAAATAAAAGGAAAACTAAAATAATCGAAAAAAAAAAAAAAAAAAAAAAAAACATAAAAAATTATCAAAAGTGATTCTGCTAAAGATTTGAAATTCTGATACAAAATAAAATATATGTTTGGCCAAAAGAAAATAGCCAAAGCTGCTCTTCTTCATTTTTGCTGCATCCTCGTCACCAGTTCCAATGAAAAAAAATGAATTATTATTAAAACATAATTGACAAAAATTTTCCATAGAAATAAAAAAAAAAAAAAAAAATTCAAAAAACAAATATCCGGAATTAAAAATAAATTCCTGGGTATTTTCGAGAATATTCACTTCAATAGGAAAAAAGTTTCCCAGAGGAGGAACCTTATGAACTATTAGGGAAGAGATTTTTAAAGCAAAAAAGCCAAATAGTCTTTTTTTTTTTTTTTCCTTCTTCTAAAAGATTAAACGACTGCAGGAGTGCAACAAAAATCTTTCAAAAGGCAAAAGCAAATATATTTTCCAGGGGAAGGACAACGATTTAAAAGGTGAAAGTGTAAAGAAAAATCATTTTTTTAAAAGGGAGATTGGGACTCTCTCTGGGAGTCAATTCTACTGCCCCCCTGTTATTACACCCTTCTCAAATAAATATGCAAAGTTTTAGCAAAAAAAAAAAAAAAAATTAATAAATAAAAGAAGTCATTTCTAAAAAGAAAATCACAAACATCTTATTCTTTCAAATTAAGTACTTCTTTTCTTCCATAAAAATTAGCATCCATGTCTTAGATCCAGCTGCATGTGGATCGAACTGGGCACAGAGTCCTTGTTGTAGAACTGAAATGACTCTAACATGGAAAACAGGAAAAATGCTAGAGTCAAAAATATTTACGGGATTCTCAGCATCGCTCTTCACTCAGAGATGCTAAAATTTTATTTTTCCTCTTCAAAAGATATTTTTTATTCAGGCAAATTATTTCAGTTTTTTGAACATTTTTATATCACTCGTTTAAGATTCATCCTTATTTTTTTCCTTTCAAATTTATTCCCCCTTGGTTAAACAAATGACTTTTTTTCTTTTTACTTGCTTAATCACACCTGTGGGACATTGACCTTTATACATCCAAATAATTTCTTATTCTTCTATTATTATTCCAAAAATCTATTTTCACTTCTCCTGGCACCATTTACTTTTACTTCTGAAAAAACCTTTTCCTTTCAGCATGCAACACTTATTTTGGAAATTTTTTTCAAACTTCCTAGCTGGATATTCTTTTTTTTTTTTTCATTTATTGTTTTTAAATATTAAAAATGCTTTTTCAGGTTTAAAAATATGTTTTGAAAATCAATGTGCAAGTTGAATAAAGGCTCATCCATGGTTAAAAAAAGGACCATAAACACACTGTGTCAGAACTACTATTATATTATGCTAAACTTGCTGCTTGCAAAATGAGTACTTTTTCTTAACACTCAAGATGCCAGTTATAAATACCTATTGTTCCCCCTTTTCTTTTTTGCATTACTTAGCTTTTGATTTGATCTCAGCTTTATATTGAAATGCACTTAAAAATCCTGAACTCAGTTTAATTTAAAGCAGAGTATTGTAAGGAGCATTAATATTACTTCATAAGTATTAAACTATAGTTTTCAGGCAGCAGATTTTTTTTCACCAGGTACATTACACAATAAAATGTTTAATTAATTTTACATTTAAAAAAGGTTAATTATAAGTCTTACAAGCAGCTAAGCCCAAATGCTATCTGGATAACGTTAACATAAGCTAGTAACTTCTTTTTTTTTCCATGTCTTAATCCTACATATGTAGACATTTTTTATTTTTTGACTTAAATGGATAAACTGGTTTTCATATTTATGTTCTGAATTTAATTGACTGTCTCTACAGAGCCTTATCAACATAATTAAATCAGCTAAGCTTTTTATTTATAAAGCAAATTTCAATTCGATCCATTAACATTTTTATTCCCATCTTATTGCCCTACATATTAATAGCTCTATTTATACAACCCTTGTTGATTTGTACAGCTTTTTTTTTGTATCAAAAGCTTGTTATAAAAACAACTCCAGCTGTAACCAAACAATTCGAATAAAGAGTAACGGTTTTAAAAGCTTACCTTGTTCACAGCCATGCACAGTGGTTATTCAACAATAATAAAAGCAGATGAGTGTTATCCATGATTTGGTATCCACACACAACACGTAAATAGCACCGATAACTGGCACAACACTGCATTAATATTCGATGGCAACCACAAGTACACATTAGAATAGCTTTTCACTTTTCGTTTACTAACACACATGCTTACTATTTTAACGTTATTAGACCGAAAATTCGCGATAACAAAAACCGACATTACGAAAACATTGAAACCAAACACTATTTAAACAGAACTGCCAATTGCACCCGCGTTGTAGCCAACTTAAGACAACAAATTAACCGTTGGGCAAAAATTCAAAACGAAGATGTAAGAAAAAAAAAAGGGTTGAAAGGTTTCTTTATAATTAAAAATTATTTTCTGTGATTAAACTTTGGGAATACAGCAATAAAAATGCAGATTTACATGACGAAATCAATGAAATTTTATTTTGAAAAATTTTGCGGGGAGCGCCATCTTTGACACATCTTTCAAAGCTCCAAATCGGATTTTTTTTTATTTCTTATATTAAAAACAAAGTCCTCATCGAAAATGGAATTTTGATAAATTTAAATTTGTTTAGATTGCTTTTTGGATGATTTAAAATTAAAATTATCAGGGTTTTAAGGTTGTTTGTGGTAAAGCAGTATCGGTTTTGGTTTGCGAAATATCCGCCAGAGCCCGCATGCTTCAATTCGGCGCTGACGAAATCACGAAAATCACAAAAATGGCTGCGTCTGTTGCTACAAATCCTTCAACGCTTTTACCTTTAGGTAAGCTTTATTTTTTTGGTTTTCATCAAAAGTTTTAGGAAAGCATTACTTAAAGACTAATTTTTATTATATTTGATGCAGTAAGAGCTTTTAAACTAAATTCTAATGAATCGTCAAGAAAACGACATAACCTAATCTTGTTTCATCTAATGCCGGCAATTTTTTATTTTGAATGATCATGCCCCAACTCTTAACAAATACGTTCCATTTATCAATAGTTCTTATCGAAACGAAATCACGAAACGAAGGTCGTATGAAAATTAACGGGAAACCCGGCTGAGTCCAAAATTTTATATTTCCGGAGAAATCCGATTGCCAGTAAACCTTGAACTTGGATGGTTTTCCCAGACACCTTATAATCCATTAATCAAAATTCTTATTCTTTAATTTCAGAATTAGTAGACAAATGCATAGGATCTCGAATTCACATTATTATGAAAAATGATAAGGAAATAGTTGGAACTCTGCTTGGATTTGATGATTTTGTCAATATGCTTTTAGAGGATGTTACTGAATATGAATCCACTCCAGAAGGTAGAAGGATTACAAAACTGGACCAGATTTTGCTTAACGGAAATAACATAACTATGGTATGATTCATTTTTTATAAATTTTTTTTATTAGGTGCACATCGTGAATTTCACAAATATTTTACATTCCAGCTTGTGCCTGGAGGAGATATGCCAGATACTTGAGAGACTTGAAGGGCAAGCTGCTTTATATGATAAGTTTAGTCAATAAATTCCTTTCTTTTTTTTTAAATGATAGAATAGTTTTAACATTCTTTTAATTTTGAAATTATCCATCTGAAATTTCCTATTAATATTTAAGGCTTACAAAGAAATATGATTTTCATTTTTTTTTTTTTCAAAACTGTAAGGTTTTAGAGATTTTACATTGCTTATGAATTTATTCAGCCTGACAAGTCTGGGAGATGTGGCAAATCTCCAGAGCAAACTTATGAATGTAGAAGTTGACATTGTGGCAAAGAGAAATCACTTTATGTTTACGGTAATTAGAAACCATTTCTGTGAGTAATTCTTAATGTGTGTTTTCAACTACATTAAAAAGAAGCGATTGAAAATTAGGAAAAATAATTAGGTTAATTAAAAGGACGCTACTTGGCCGCCCTTGATAAACGTCTGAGTCACTGAGTTTTACCACTGAATCCAGGGTTTTGGCCTGGAATTTTTTTTTTCCCCTTAAATCGACACGTTTAAAACCAATCTTACTGTCCACTGACCAAAAAAACCTCAAAAACCTAAAAATGACTTTTAATTTTGAATTTTATTTCCCAATGAGAAGGTGGTTTTACAATATTCTGATTTTCCGTGTTGAATTTCAAGTTGCGAAATCGTGCTGGCGCGAGTTTATTGGTTTGGCCTTTGACCTTTAAGAGGGATGATAAATGTAAAAACATGTTGCAGGATGCAGAGTTTAAGATTTCTTGGAAGTAAATCATTCTTTTTTTTTTTTTTTTTTTTCTTCTTTTTCTTTTTGAGAGAAGAGAAAATTTGTGAAGCATAAGCATATTTTATGCTCTCTTGTGACCAGAACTTTATGAAAAATAATTTGGAAGCGACCATAAAATAACTATGCATGAAAATTGTTTGAAAAGAATCAAATTACGCACCATAATTGGCGGTATTGATGGGTGACAGAAAAGGTGTAGAGGTAAAATTCGTAAAAGGTTTTTGAGCAAATAAAAAGATTTTTGGATAAAAAAAAAAAAAATTGATGGCGATAATAGTAATAGCCAAAATGGAAATGAGATTCATCGCTTTTATACCGCCATCGGATTTTAATCGTCACGACTGACCGAAGGAAAAAAAAGCAGAAAAAAAACCATTCATTCATTTGAAAAATTATGTAGCAAACTATTTGTTTACGACCTTTTGTATACGCTCCTTTTGTAGGAGCGATTCTCCGGTCAGTTAGCCGTCTGAGTGCCATATAAATTGAGTATCATGCCGCTGGATTTATTGTTTTTTGGTCCTGAAACTTGCCAATATTTCTTATGCATACAATTTTTTTTTTTTTTTTTTTTTTCTCTTGACAATTACGCTTATTGTCAGAATTGTCAGATTTTTAAAATTACGAGTCGTTTGAAAATCATGTCATTATTTTGAAAAAAAAGTGGATAATGGAATATAAATCCCTTTTGTACCTCACATTTCAAAATAATTGATTACGGGACAATGGGGAAAAAAGTAAAAGAAGTTAAATTGAGCAATTAAAAAAGGGAAATTGTGTACTTTTGTCAATCTCATGCCAGATCTTTGCCCCTGGGTCCCTTTTAGGATCTATAAAAAGGTTTCGTTATAAAATATCGAGCGAAGGGGTGCAACTTCAAATGGGCGAAGCCTTTGGTTGAAGGTGCAGGCAAATCCTCAAATTGTTTTAGATATCAAAACTATATCAGGTTTCAGGTTCCAAAAAAGCTCCATGTTCCCAAAGCTCCAGGTTTATTTTCCCAAAAATAATTCCACCCTTTTTTCCTAAGATTTTTTTTTTTTTTTTTCAAAAAACCTTGAAAAAAATTCAATTTTAGAAAATGGGATTTTTTATCTGCAATGCCCTGTACGTACATGCGGCAAAGATATATCATTCCCCAAAAAAATATTAAAAAAATCGTAAAAACCCAAGACTAAAAACTTTGAAACATTAATGGTCTTGAAATCCCTAGCTTTAAAATTTTCAAAAAAAAAAAAATTATTTTTCCGAGCTCCAAAATGGTGCTGCCAGTTGGCATGAAATTTGGCCCAAACAAGAGCCAAACACCATGATGATTTGAGTGAAAAGCAGGAAATTTTGATTTGAAATGTTTTTATCATTTCCTGCCGAAACAGGAAATCTGGTAACATCGCTTTGAAAAAATTTTCAGAATTGTTAATGTTAAATCTTTGCATAAAATATTTGGATAAATTTTCCAAACAAAATTAATTTTCCGCAAGCGTTGTTTTCAAAAATTTTGGGAATTCTGGTATATAATTTCATGGAAAGGTGATATCCCTTCCGTGCCTGGTAATTCAGAGCATTAAGTACATGTCTTAACGATTTCAGCAGTGCTATCATCAATTTCCAAAAAAAAAAACATCACGCTACCGTAATACGTCAAAACCCTTTTAACAATGAACGGTTTTTACCCCCGTTTGAAAAAAGCGCTTGCGTCTCAAGACAGGGAATCCCAATGACGCCGTATCATTGATCTCTACCTCAAAATTAGCCCACGCGAAACCCGAGTTTTTTTACCATTTAAGGAAAATATCCCAGACTGCATTTCTTAATCATAAATATTGGAGAGGAAAAAAAAAAAAAAAAAAAAGCATTCCAGGGAACGGAATCCGCGGAATGCTAACACTCATAGCCGAATTGATATGGAATTTATGGAATGTAACGAATTCATTTGGAGTGGCCCCCCAGTAATATAAAACAAACACTTTCAGGAATAAGGTATTAAAATTCCTTTTTTTTTTTTTTTTTTTTTTTTTTTTTTTTTTTTTTTTTTTTTTTTTTTTGAGACGTAATGGATTGGGGAAGCCGTAAAGTCTGTACCTCTTAATTGTCCCTCGCACCTGCGTTTTAACCTTTTTTTTTCCCTCCAAAGGATGACTCATCGTCACAGTTTCACTTGTGCGCATTATGTATTTCGTCCTTTTTCTTACCTTTTTGTAAATTTTACCTTCTATTATTTTTTTTTTTTTTTTTGGTGGGTTTAACCAAAAAAAAAAAATCTATTGTTATCCCGTGCATACCTGAAAAAAAAAAAACAATCAGAGGTGGATAAACGTTGCAGGTGGAGATCATACATTCGGGAAAGACGGAATCGCGGTTGATGAAATTTGAAAAAAAAAAAAAATGTTCATCCGTAACCGAATTTAAAATTTAAAAATTACATAAATTTTTTTTTCATTTAATTTAATTTCAGACTTGTAATAACTTGAAAACAAGTCACGCGGTTTTACAACCGGTTTTAATTTGGCACGATGTTGTCGAAACGTTGTGAGCTGTAACAATTGATCGATTTTCTTTTGTCTCCGGAGATGGACGAAAGGTATCGATTATGACCGAGAGGTGAAGCGGCGAGACCATAACATTACAACAGAAAGAGTGGTACGACGGAGGAACGTCGGATGTGCTTGACCTTTACCGTCGTACCTCGTTTTTCGCGATAGTTTTTTTTTTTGTTATATTTATTTTTTATTTTTTTCCCTCGTGTTAAGTGCTTAAAAAAAAAAATGTGAGGACTGTAAAAATTTGTTTTTTTTGTGTGTTCTGTTATGTGAGTTAAAGTGCTAGGGAAGGTGGATAAAAAAAAGGTAATTGAATTTCGGCAATTAAAAATTTTTTTAACCTTGAATTTTGGAATTATATGGTGCCTTGGTTCATTTTTTTTTTTTTGAAGTCTGAATATGAGACTGTTATTGAAAAACGAGTCTCATTCGAAGAATTTGACATTTGAAACACGATCTTTACAAGTCGATTTTTTTTTTCTTTATTTCCTGCAAATAACGATAAAAAGACTGAAGGGATACGAAAACAATGATTTATACTTAAAAGCTCAAAAAAATACTGTATATATATGCATATATTTTTTTCTTGAGTCAATGAAGAAGCTACTTTTATTTTTGACTTTTTGGAAAAGAAGAAAACTGGATTAATTTTTAGTATGAAAGTTATTTTATTCTCTTCGTGTTGAGGGGTTTACCAGGAAATAACTATTGATTTGTTTTTCCATTTTCATTCATTCTTTAAAAAAGAAAATTAACATACTTAAATGATGTTGACATTAGCAATATTCCAGAAAACTGATTTATAAGGACTAATAGTATTTTTTAAGGACCTTTTTATCTAAATTTCCAAATTTTCATTACTTTATGGGTCACTTTATTTATTTGGCAGATAAAGAGTTAATTCCACCAGGTCTTCTTATTAATCCCATGAAATCTCACATTGTCCAGTTTTTAAAAATTAGTAACTCACAGTGAATTGTAGGATTCACAGTAAATTGCAGAATTGTAGGATTTTCATACTATCATAGAAAATTTCACAAGAATTTCAAACAAAATATCCTTTGGGTTTTTAATTTTTTTCCCCCATCAAGGGTCTTGCTAAAGGAATCTTTCTAGAAATCGATTTTGTCTTTATTAATGCACTCGAGGCTAAGATATAGTAGCAAAAAGAATTTAAAATTGGTTGTCAAAAATCAGACTTGAAAAGGTCAAAGACCCCAAAAAAAAGGGGAAGTAAAAATAATTTTTACCAACAAATGACACATTGACATACAAGCCAGTAGTGTAGTTACTAGGATCACCTTACTTCTTAGTGTCGGGTCTGAAGGGTATTTTGCAAAATTTGGTCAACATCAAAGAAGAATTGTGAAATGAAGGTAGTTAATCATAGAAAAGACTCCTATTATTCCTTTTGTAACGACAGACCTACTTGGTAGGGTGGGTTGAATCTGATGCCCGATGTCAGAATCGGGGATTATTTACCCTTTTTTTTCTTTTTTTTTTTTTAAGGTGCAATGACCTTGAAATATTTGGAAAGTAAATATCCGCGGGTAAAAAATTAAAAATTTTTGTCTGGTTAAAAAGTTGCTGGTTCTTATCAAAAATTTTGGGTACTTACATGATGAATATAAAGTTCAAACTTGATTTCAAGAGTTTAGGTTTTGATTTTCCGAGCTGAAAATCTTATTCGAAAAAAATGTAAAAATTTTGTTTTTAGGCTAATGTTGTTTGAAAACTAAATTTGGATTTCATATTCATAATCTATGCAAAATTTCTATAAGTCAAAATTTTTTTATCTGGGGGGAATATACAATTTTTTCAGAGACTTCATTTCATCTAAACACGGAAGATGGGGGGGGAGGGGGCAAGGTCATAAAGTTAAGGATTAATGCTTAATTCATGATTGTATTTAATGTTCTTATGGCAAGTATTCAGTTTTTGGACGAAACTAGAGATGGGAGCAGGGGGTCCCCTCATATGGGACACGTCTTTCTCCAGGAATCTTAATACTTCGAAAAATTCTTTTTTCCGACATAAATATAAGTAGCTTTCGTTGAAGGAGTCCCAGTCCAAAAAACTTTCCACCTTCGGAGTTTTTGATTTAAAAGAAGAAAAAAAAAAAAACATTCCAAATGTCATTAATCAAAAAATCAAAAATCAAGTTTCCATAATAATTATAACTGCCCAGGAAAAATAATTTTATGCAATCTCTTTTTTTTTTTTCACAGTACAAGAACCTAATAATGACCCAGGTGTTTGCCTCCTTTGTACATGTAATAGCCTCTGACAATCTTTCAACTTGTTTTGGTCATTGACATCGTCATTAGGCATCTAAATCTGTTTATTTGATTTTTTTTTTTTTTTTTTTAAATTTTAATTCTCAGGCGTCGTTGAGGGTAGGATTACCGGCATCTAATTTCCCCTTCTTGTAATATTTCCAGGGATTCCAATATGCACACTCCAGAAAATTCCGTGTCTTCGGACCAACCTCCTCCGGGACTTATAGAAATGGAAAATGAAGAAAATGAAAAGGAGGAGGAAGAAACGATGGCGCTTAAAAGAGCCTTGTCCAAGGACGATTTGGAGAATGACAAAAACAAGTAAGTTTTTTTTAAAAAAATATATAAATAAAATTCACACCATATGGCTTCCTGGGGTTAATCCCTTAACGTGTGATAATTTATAAAAACGTCAGAAATATGAGCACGCGATTTTTTACCGAGTGGAGGGTTGACGACTCACGGTCCCGACTGACGGCGACGCTTTACTTTTAAATTTATTATTGTTTACATTTTACTTATATGGCAACCCAGAGGTAGGATATTGCCGGAAAGTAAACAAAGGGCTAATTAATTGAGAAGTCGGGAGGGTGAGGGAAGAAAAAGGAGTGGTACCCGAAAAAAAAGTTTTAGAATTGAAATCTAGTTTTAAACCTGATTGATTTTTTCAAAAATAAAAGATAAGTATTAGGATACAAAAGAAGGGGGTTAATAAAAGTATCGGATGCTCATATGCAAAAAATATTATTTTGCTGACGTATTAATAGCTAAATAGAAAATTAATATTGAGGTTATTTGCTCGTGCTGAAAAGATGAGTTTTTGGAGGTATGTCCCTTTGACTTTAAGACGACTAATTTCCATCCCAAATGATGCCCCTGGTTTTGTCTTTTCTGATAGGTGAGACCGAAGGCCGAGTTGTCGAAGCTGGAGTTTCCATGCATCCAAGCCTAGAGGCAGCTTCCTAATCGCAGCTTGTAGCCGCTGGTATTGAGTTAAAAGGCCAGAAAAAAATGTATTATAGACCAAAATTAGATCAAAATTTTTTCGCCTCTTAATAGGGACAACCATCCGGAATTCCGGAAGAGACTGTACTACTTCAGAATCGAAATATCATTACAAAAAGGTTCAAACTTTTCAACCCTTTTAATTCAGAAGTCTACATTAGTCGCTCAGTCCCTATACTTTTCAGACATTATTCTGAGGAAAAATTCCAGTCTTATGAAATTTTTTTTAGTTAATTGATAGAGGGTCCATCCGGATGATAGACATCTTTTTTTCTTTTTTTAAAGAGGCAACGGGCTAATATTCTGTCTACACTAATGGGTTGCTTTGCTCCTAGGCACCCGGACACCCATGCATGTTCCATGTTTTTAGCTTATAGAGCAAAGTTCTGGAACACCTAGGGTGTCAGGGTGCCTAGGAGGAAGTAACCATTAAGTGTAGACAGAGTATAAACCTATGAAAAAAAAAAAAATTGTTTGTGTCTTTTAGAAAAGGTACCAAACGAAAGTTGGCGCTTAGAAGGCTGTGAAATTTTAATTTATAGCCAAATATTTTTGTTTACAAACAAAACATTCTAAGTTACTTTTTCCAGTTAGCGCCTTTTCGAAGAAACGTTTGATCAATCCTGAGTTAAATCTCACTTTCCTCTGACATGGCGAATTCAATTTGTTTTTATTTTTATTTTCCAGAACGCAAAATAAAAATAGCTCATGTTCCACTTCTATTTTTGATTAAAAAATTGTTTGTTTTCCGTTCTATTTTTGTCAAATAACAAAATTAAGATAAACAAAAAGGTGAAATCTAGACACACACTATCGCCATATTTCGTTTTTTGCGAAGCTAAGCGTTTTCTCCAGTCTTCTGGATGAGGAAAAATGTCTTAAAAAAATTAAGCGCAGTATATGATGGAATTTTTAGCAGAAATAATTCTCGTCAGCAGAAATTATATTTAAAAAAAAGAGGGGGAGAGAGAGAGGGAGAAAAGGTTTTTCCGATAAAAATAAATCCGGGGCCATTTTCAAGGTCAAAAAATGTATCTCGTTGGAAAAATTTCAAATCAGTGGAGTCGCCTTCACCAACATGCATTTCCATTGAAAAGGAAACTCGAAGGGGTGAAAAATACAACTGGGAGGAAAGTTGACGATCGATAACATTGAGGGGTTCTTACGTCACTCTTGATGTGCTTTTTCATTAATGTTTCGGATTGTCGAGAAACTCGAAACGCCTTAAAAAACGAATTAGGCAAATGTTTTTGACAAATTATCAGCAATGAGTATCAATAAAATTGGTCTCTCTGATATTTTCCAACTTGACGTGATTGCTTGTAAGTTGAACACTGGTGAGATTTAAAAGTATCGGACACATATAAACAGGAAAAATTATTTAACCCTTTCTTGTCGGAAGTCTGCATGGAAGTCTGGAATATTATTCTGAGAATTAGCGGATCTTTTTAAGGTTTAAGAAGAGGCTTAACATTTTTTTCAGTGTACCCCATAGGGTCCATTTGGAGGCTGAGAATTTTTTTTTTTTCAATGGGCCCAAATACGTGTTAATACTGATATTTTTTTTTTCGATTGCAGCACAGTACTTACGTTAATTTTTCAGTGTCCAATTAATTTTTTATTTTGTTCTGGCCTTTTTAGTTAATTTCTGATAGTCACTATAAGTCGGGGTCTCTCTCTCTTGTCCCCTGCGCTCCTTGGAGGTTGGATGGTTAATAGGGCTTTCTTAACTAAGATCTACTTTTGGCCTTACTTGTCGGTTTTGATTGTCCTGATTTTAAAAAGCCTTCGGGACTTGGCCTTAGCCCTTGGGCCTCGGTCGGGCTTTCTGCTTCATCAGTTTTTAAGATTTTAGAGCAGTAGACACCTTTAACCCTTTTCCTGCTGTTTTCCCACCTTAAAAAAACCATAGCCTACGGAATTTCGAGTTTTAACAGGAAAAAAATTTTTCCATAAGCTCAATATGGGCGAAACTATTAGTTAAATTACCGTTTTAATTAGTTTTAGTTCCATACGTGCTGCTACTTCGTATTCATCCGGGTAACGACAAATACATATTAATTTAGAACGTAAAAAAAAAAAAAAAATTTCATTCACCATCTTCCATAAGCTAAAAATAGGGTATATCCAAAGTTACTAATTTTTCGTGGCTACTGTAAGGTATTTATTTTTCAATTTAGATGTTACATATGTTTAATTATGAGTAGTTGCTGTGTGATAAACTTAATTATGGCATTTGCACATATCACATCCCCGTTTAAACACTTCGCCGCCATCTTGAATTTGGTTTTATCAAAAATCTGATAAAAAATTTGGACTTAGCGGTTCAAACAGGCCTAGTAGGCCGAATTTGATTGTAATCCTCCGGATTGGTAATCAAAACTTAAAATGTTTAATAAATGGCTCTTATAACAGTCACCAGTAGGCAAAAGCTTAAGAAGAAAAAAAAATTAATTTTCCATTTTTCCCCCCTTTTTTCGTGTCAACTTGATCTTGAATATGAAGGGAAAAATTAACTGATAAAATTACAGCACCAAAAAATTATTAGCACAATCGTTTTCTTTTTTTTTTTCTTACTCCGACCCTGACTTAACCTTTGGTTTTTCAGGCTATAAGCAGGCATCGAAGTGATTTATGCCCAAAAATTAAGAGACTATAGAGACCAAAATCAGAAAATAAGTGACCGTTTAAAGACTTTTGAGAGACTATTTGAGACTTCACAAAATCAATTTCATTAGAAATCTATTCTAAAATTCATTGCCCTTCTCTAAAATGGTGAGAAAAGAGACTTTTGACTTTTTATAGAATTAAGAGACTTAGAGGATAAGAGAGACCACTTCGATGCCTGGATAAGTGGATTCCCCGAAATCATAACAACTCTAAAGAATCAATCATGGTATTAATACATTTTCGATTTTGAGCCTATAAAATGGAAAGGTGATCTAAGCTAATATACTCTGGCCGAATTTTCCCAATCTCAAAATAATAACAGGAAAAGGATTGTAGTTAAAAAAACAAAAAAAAAAATGACGCACGATGCTGTAATCGTAATCTCAAAACCATTTTATTCGACCCAATTTTACCGCAGATACTCCATTTTTTTTCCCCACCTGTCTCGGATGATACGACATGTGTATAAGTTAGATTTCCTAATAACGAAAAAGAGAATATTCCCCCCGTCAAAAAAAAAGTGAAGAATGATTCATCCTATAGGTATCCAATCCATGGAGAACCGTGCACCATGACGGTACCTGCCAAACGGAAAGTGAGAGAGAGGGAGAGAGAGACAGAGAGTAATAGTATATTACTACTCTAGGGAGGAAAATGAATTTTCCCGTCGATGTTTTAAACGCGAGCGAAGCGAGCGTTTAAAACGACGGGAAAATTCATTTGACTCCCTAGAATAGCAAGATATTTTACATTACGAATCTACGGCGTCTTTTTGTTGTAAAAATCGCGTTTTAAAACAAAAAAAAAATCGATTTGAAACGTCGTTTCCGGTATGAATGACGTGCGGCAAATGGATTCCATTTTTTTTTATCGAGATGGCAACGTTGCAAGGGTATTAACCCTGTTAGACTCGTGGCATTAGACTCGTGGTGTACGAACAATTTCTATTTTTATTGTTGTAGAATTATTTTTTTCTTTTTTTTTTTGCCAAATTTTTATGAATTTAGGAATTTACTTTTCAAAAGTAGTTAATGTGGATTTATTTAATTTTTTTTTTTTTTTTTTTTTTGGTTATGTTTAAAAACAATCTGGTTTTGTGGTGTGAGGGAAATTTGCCGCAACAATACCGGAAATACCACCTTGAACGGGAAAACGTATTTTCCTCCCGTTTTTCTATAGCGGAAAGTACTTCTTTCCGACGATGAGTAATGTAAAAATAATAATCGAAGGTGCAGATCGGTCACAATGCAATAAAAGTAGTCGGGTTTTTAAAGTAAACAAAATAAAATATTCAATGGCATACATACTTTTACTACTTATCGTCATCTTTCGATTCTTCCATTCGGTTGGGAGGTTATAGTTGACACGTTATAGCATGCGCAATTTTGTGATTTAATGTATCATTTTACACTACGTTGGATTTACGTCACAGCTTATTATCAGTTACCTTGTGATGTATAGTTGTTTTTTCAGTGCATCAGGTGATTCGGCAAGATTTGTTTTTTTTTTTTTGGCCGAAAATTCGCGATTTTTTGAGTTCGAAATCGGGGATGTAAGGACCGGGTTAACTGTGGTGACAAGTTGAGGTTCATTTTGACAAGATTGCGGTGACAAGTTTTAAGTTCAAACGGAGAAATGAGAAAAAGAACGAAATGATTATGACATTTTACACCTTGTTTTTCAGTTACGAAGGATTAAATGAATTATTTAAGGAAATGGACTCGGACATTCCACAGCATAATTAAAAAAGAATTTTTGTTTTTTTGATTGCGCGTGTTTATCCTGTTATTTTCCGAACGGTTTTGTTTGGTCCTGCAAAAAAAATAGCTCGTTTACAGCTGTCAAAATAAACATGGGAAGTGATATTTGATTCGGGATTTTTTTTTCAGTCGCGAAAAAAAAAAAAAAAATGGGATTGCAACATTTGATTATGAGACCGAGCAGTAAGGTCGTGGAAAATAAAACTGTTGGAAACACGGATATTAATGACAGGTACATGTTAAAGCTGTTCGTCTGGCAAATTTTTCTGCGTATCTTGATATATAGGCCGATAACGTCACTTCAGGTTTCATAATCTCTACAGATTCTTGAACCCTACACATGGGATACGCATAATGTGATAACTGTTTTTCATCTAAGGGGAGGGGAGCTTGTGGAAAAAAATAAATTTCCAGAGGGAGGTGAGGGAAAATTATTGCGCCTACGCACTGGTATTTTTTTGGGAAGGACAAACGGGACAGGGTACGGAATTTCCTAGTGACGCATATAAGCTGGAAATGTTTAAGGTAGTGCAAAATGTATGTAAAATGTCGGTTTTTCGAGAATTTTTGAAAAGTCATCCTGCCAGATCATGGTAAAAGGATGTTCCTTTCATGCCATGAGAAAATTTTGGAGCTATATCCGACAAGTGTGGTTTGTCCGTAAGCTAAACATTAAAAAGTTGCCGCAATTCATTGAACAAAAATCCGATATTTTTTGGATTTACACAAGTCTCTGTGGTTACTGATTAAGAGGAGGCTTCACGAATACCGGAGTGAACAGCTGTTTTCTCTATACTCGATGAAAAAATCCGAATTTTAGGTGTCTAACGAACTCCTACCTTTGGTATATCCTAAAATTTTTAGTGCAAGTTTCAACTTGTCTGAAAGGTATGGGCGGTGGAAAAATAATTTTCAAAAAAAAATTGCGGCCGAAAAACTTTGATTTCGTTTTCCTGGTTTCTGTTTGTTTAGAACAAGTTAAAACTTGCACTAAAATACAAGAAAAAGTCAAAAGAGTTCATTAGATACCTAAAATTTGATATATGAAGACAATTTTATACCGGGTGCCCATTTTTAAGATGTGGGGAAAGTAAACAAACAGCAACGTTGAGCTTATCAAAACAAATGAATGTTTGTTTACTTTAAATTTGCTACAAGGGACACTGGGTATAACTTTGCTAGTGATGGTGATGATTTTAGAGGGGGTTTTTTTTTTTACTTTTTTTTTTTACTTAAGAGACTGAAATCTGACCGGCTAGAGACTTTTGAAATTTTTTGAGTTTTTAATGAGTATAGTCTCTGCGTGACAAAGCCCGATAAGCACGACCCCTAATATCGTTCGTTACAATTGAAAATGTTTCAAGAAGTGTCACGCCAACTTCCAATAATTTCTTGAAAATGTCGGCATATCTTTATTTTGTGCGGTTCAAACGACCGAAATGTTTTGTAAAGATATTAGACAACTGATAGATTAGATTAGGATATCTTCCAAAAAAAGTGACCGGAACAAAGTTTGCTGGCTCCCAATCGCTGTGGCGAAAAAAATAAGAACTCCCACCATATCCGCATTCATATTGATACGGCAATCTCCAATCATCTGTCTTGCGTCAGAGATTTTATTAAAATGGGGCAAGAAGTTTCTCACAAAGATTTTTTTAGTTAACATTATTTCCAGGGCAGCGGTGCCGTTTAGATTTTAAACGAAATCGGAATCGCTATCGGAATCGGAAGCCTAAATTTTTTTCAAGCAGTCGAAATTGGAATCTGGCTCAGAAATTGGTCGGAATCGCAATGTTAATCTGCATATTTTACGCTGAACCGAACTTTGTTACGAGAAAGGGAAAGGCAAATCTCACCATACGGAAAATGAATTTTGCAGGGTTTCAGGAGCATACGGGATGGAAATCTCAGTAAGGTCTCATTTAGTTCCCTAGCTGATGTGCAGCAACGGCCAAAAGAATTCGGGCTTTGGGCTTAAGCCCTTCTATGCCCTTCACATATTTAATTAAAGGAAGCTGGATAATTTTGTTAGTAAACCTTTAACATCCGTTGGGTTAAATAAATGGGTTTGGTTAACCATCAAAAGATTGTTTAAGATTAGCCAACCTTTGGCTTTATGGATTCTTGGATTCTTGGATTCTTTGGCGTTTAAGCCCCGAGATCAGTGGGTCCCTAAGGACTCTTTTTCAGCAGAGTTGTTTGATTAGTTTTGCGGGGGCCTCATATCCTTCATGGGGTGCTTTGGTACCATAGCCTTCATGAATTGGATCCACCAATCGAAATAACGTTATCTGGAAAAAAATTCACAGTGCAATTTTTTCTTTGCTTTTGTTTATTCTTTTTTTATCGCTCGAACACTTAAGAATCACATGTAATATTTTTCCTATGTTAACACAGTTAAATCTCAAAACAGCTCAATTTGTTGTTTTCAAAGGACAACAATAAAAAACACAAAGATATAAAGCGTCATATTGCAAATTCTTTTGTAAAAAAAAAATTAATTACTTGTGTTACACCTGCCCGATGCCATTTTAATTCATCCTGTTTTGCTTTATACCCCTCAAGAGGACTTTGAACCCTAATTCTGTGTGGTACACTTATCATGTTCAAACATGTTGAAAACGATTGTAGATCATTATCATCGTTTCTTTCAAAAATAAAAAAAAAAAAAAAAAAAAAAATTTAAAAGTTGCTTCGGGCGAGTACAAAATATTTTTGTTTATTCTGCTGAACCCTGAACCCTTAAAACGGATGCCGTTTTCCGATTGAATTGGGTCATTAACCGATGTAAATAAGGAATTTAATTCTTTGTATGTTTCTCAAATGTTAAATTCATCTTTAGAAGAAGAGGTTGGAGTTGGGTAACCTTTAGCTTGGATCGATTTATTTTAAATTTCAGCTCTCGGTTTTATCTGTGATAAGAACATTGTTGTAAATGTGAAAAGCTAGTGTTCGATAAGTATTTTTGAAATTAACTGGTGGCGTTTCGCGGGGGCTGATCTTTTTTTTTTTTCCGAAAATGAAAATCTTACTTTTGATTCTTTACTTGTTGTTGGACTTGATTTTTTTGGTTTTGTGACTATGGGACATGAATAACGATAGGATGAAAAAGCTAAAGCCCCGTTTGGAGCTTTTGTAAGTAGAAAATACATGAAAGGTTGAACACAGGCAAACTTGGTTACAGTTTCATTCTTTACAATTTTTTTAAAAAAATATTTGTTAAAAAAGAAAAGGGGAACCGGAGTGCTTAAGCAGCTCAAATAAAGAAAACTCCGTAATACCGATAGTAGCCATCTTGAAATTTTTTAACATGATATTTTCTATTTTTAGCCTTCAAATATTTATCATGGAAATATTTTTTAAAAAATTTGAAAATTGACACTAATTTTTTTTTTCTTCCTCTTGTTTCAGTATGCTTTGCATACAGGAGGAGTTAGGCGTGTTGGGCTCCAGAGTCGCGTCTCCTTTGGACAACGGGTTGACTCAAACGGACATGGGTTTCGAAGAGGCAATGGACCAGGTTCACGTCCCACCCTTGGACGAATCCCAAGAACCTCAAGGTTGGATGGACGGGTTGTTGGGTTGTTTGCAGCCGGTTTGGAAATATATAGGAAAGGCGACGAAACACGAGTTGACCGGTCATAGCGAAGGTACGAAATTTTGATTTTTATTAATTAATTTTAATTAATTAATTTTATTAATTAATTAATTTTAATTAATTAATTTTATTAATTAATTAATTTTAATAAATTTTAATTAATTAATTAATTTTGAGACTGTGTCAAATCCCAGACGCCGAGTCTCCCAGACTCTACTCCCGGGAGATCAAATCCTAGAATATATTATTTATTTATTTGGTCTATAATTTGGGAACCTAGAGTCCTACAGTCCAGACCAAAAAAATAAAATAATATAATCCCGATTTTGCTCTCCCGGGAGTAAAGTCTCCCAGACTCTACTCCCGGGAGAAAAAAAAGCAGAATTATATTATTTAAATTTCGATATAAATAATAAAGACCCCAACTGCGTTACGCCCTCGTATTTGGCCAAGCAGTTTTCTAAAATTCTAAGTTTTTCAAAGAAACACCCGGTAGCCCAAAACATAGACCAATTAGTTAATTAATTTATTATTATTTTCTAAATATTTATTAATTTCTTTGGTCTCGTTTGTAGTACTCTATGTTCCCAAATCATAGACCAAATAAATAAATGATATATTCTAGGATTTGCTCTCCCGGGAGTAGAGTCTGGGAGACTCGGCGTCTGGGATTTGATGCGGCCTCATTAATTTTAATTAATATTTTTTTATAATTTCATTATTTTACTTTAATTTTTTTTTCGTCGTTTTTAGACGATTGGGAAATACCTTTCGAAGCGATTTCAGACTTAAATTGGCTTGGAGCCGGGGCGCAGGGAGCTGTTTTCAGCGGGAAGTTGAGGGGAGAAACTGTCGCCGTGAAAAAAGTTCAAGAGCAAAAGGAGACTGATATTAAAAATTTGCGAAAGCTCAATCATCCAAATATTGTTAAGTTTAAGTGAGTTTTTTTTTTATTTTTTTCCATGCTGTCGTTACATGTTTAAGCTAAAATAAAAAGCACAAGTACTCTTAGGGTTAGGTAGCTCGCATTCTTATTCGGTAACTTTTACCATTAGACTTTTGCTATTTTTTTTAGATTATTGCACAGCAAAAAAATTTTGTGTAAAAAGTAGCGTAATTCACTATAGTAAAAAAAGGGCTACTTAGAGTATATGTTAATTTTTGTAAATTAACATGCAAATATATCGATTTAACATAATTTTATTTTAAAAATTAATATAAATTTTATGTACCCGACCTTTTTTACATAAAATTTTCAACCGTGTGAGGACCGTTAGTTAAAATACTGCGACACGGCAGAATTTCCTTAAAAATGAATCCTGAGCAAAAATCGACAACTTCACGAAATTAATTTGATCTACGAAATCGGTTTAAAAAAAAAAAAAAATATCCGTTAATAAATGGATTAAGATTGCGATAGCCGTAAAGAATTTTGCTGAATGTGTTGAAATTACGTTTATCTTATCTTTAAAGTTCAGCATACTCTCAAATATTTCCTATGGAAACATTAATTATTTGTTATTATTATTTTCTCTGAAATAAATCTCGGCAAACGATATTAATTATTTTTCAAATAAACAAGGGGGTTCCTTTACCGCTTATATCTTATCTTTTTTTTTCTTCTTAACAATATAATCTTTCACGCATTATATTTATCGACATATTTTTTTTTACAGAGGCGTATGTACTCAAGCTCCATTTTTCTGGATCATAATGGAATATTGCCCTGCCGGTACTCTATATAATATACTCAAATCTGGTGAAGAAGTTCCTCCGAAGCGCTTAGTCAATTGGTCCAAACAAATAGCAGCCGGAATGCACTACCTCCATTCCCATAAAATCATTCACAGAGATCTCAAAAGCCCGAACGTTTTGCTCGGGATGGGGGAAGTGTTGAAAATCAGCGATTTCGGAACGAGCAAGGAATGGAACGAAAAAAGTATGATTATGAGCTTTGCCGGGACGGTGGCGTGGATGGCTCCGGAGGTTATCCTGCACGAACCTTGTTCGGAAAAAGTGGATGTTTGGTAAGTTTTTATTTGATTTAATTTGAGCATGGGCCACTGAAGGATAAGAAAAAACGTACTGGGCCCGCCTTTTGATTTTTCTTTTATAGTATTTTTTTGATAATTTCATTTCACTTAAGTTTAATTTTATTTGGCTTCTAATGCAACTTAATTCCATTCTAATTTAATTTCAATTTAATTATTTCTAACTGGACTTCAATTTAAAATTTAATTCATTTTATAATTAATTAGACTTCTATTTAAATTTACTCGATTCAAGTTAAAATTAAGATCAGTTTAATTTAGTTGATTTTCAATTTAATTAGTTATGTCTGCAAATTAATTTAATTTGACTATAGTTGGATTGAACTACAACTTAATCTAATTTTTTTTTAATTAATAATAATTTTAGTAATTAAATTAGTAATAGTAATTGGGCTTGAATTTAAGCTTGATTAAATAATTAAATTTGACTTCCCTTCAACTTAATTAAATTTTTTCGCTTAATTTCTTTTATTATTTTAAATTCCTTGTTCATTATTTTACAGGTCTTACGGGGTGGTTTTATGGGAATTGTTAACCGGGGAAGCACCCTACAAAGACGTGGAAGAGAGCTGCATCATATACGGGGTCGGAACCAAATCCATGAAACTTCACATTCCGTCAACTTGCCCGGAAGGATTCCGACTCCTCTTGACTCAGTGCTGGAGCATCAAACCAAAAACCCGTCCCTCTTTTAAAGTGATATTGCAACATTTGGATATTGCAGCTCAGGAGGTTTTGGCCGAGTCGAACGAAGATTATTTAACCTCACAAGTAAGCTCCCCGGAAAAAGAAAAAGCAAAAAAAAAAACTTAAAAAATCCTCGAGTTTTTCCTTAACCTCTTTTGTTTATTTTTAGAAATCTTGGAAAAAGGAAGTTACCGATCACATGCAGCACATGAAAGCGAGCGGAAGTCACTTGAAAAAAGTAGAAGCTGATCTCATTAGGAAAAGGAGGGACGAATTGAAACATGCTCAAGACATTCGTTGTTTTTACGAAAGGAAAATGGAAAGAGCTAACCATTTGTTTCTGGAGTTGAACACAGTCATGATGCAGCTTGAGGAAAGAGAAAGGGAAATTCAGCAGTGAGTGTTTTTAAGTTTGAGGCGAAAAAAAAAATTATTTTAAATAGAAAAATTGACGATTAATTTTCTCTTCTTTCTTTTTCAGGAAAGAAAAAAGTTTGAATTATCCTAATCTTAGACCCAATCGTAGACGACAAGATAAAACATTCCAAAGAGAAGAAAGAATGAACAAAAAAAGAAAAATGAGAGATTCTGTTCCTACTTCACCTGAGGTAAATGAGAATTTTAACGGCCTTTTGGCAAAATCTGGGGGTTTTTTAAAGGAAAATTCTGAATCTAAATTGTGTTTTTAGAGTCTTACGAAGGCAGATTTATATGTGCAGCTCAACGGATCTTCAAAAACGGAATCTGTGATTTTGGACCACGGCTCAAACCAAAGAAAATCCAGGCATAGACATTCCACATGTTCGCCTAAACTTAGTCCTTCAAAAGAACGAAAAGTAAGTTAGTGACAAGATAATATTTACCGCATTTGCAACTGGAGCAAATTTCGATTAGGAATTTTCAAAATTTCCCGATAGTTTGACGACATGTGTCCGCATTGCTCCGAACTAAGAAGTTGCAACGCCCAGACCTGATCTATGGATCTCTCGCTTATGAAGCGAGCACGTTATTGATCAACCAAGGGACGAGTTGGACCGTTGAGTCCGAGTTACCTTTTATAGAAATTTTGTTGTTAGACCCCTTCCCGCCTCGACCTGTTGACTTTACATTTAAATGACCCACAATTCTCGACCTTAAATATTCGAATTTTTTTAGGTCAAACTATCTATACCGGATAACTCGACTCGCTTAGTAGATTCGTCCACTCAAACCGACACAATTTATTGTTGCCATAAGCACCAGGAAGAGGAGGACTCACCTAAAATTCCTGAAAAACACTCAGTAGCAACGAGCACCTGCATCGAAGACGAAGATGACGAATCAGCAACGAGGAAAAGGAAGGAGGAAATTTTAAAAGACGATAAAAAGTTATATCTAATGTTCGGTAAAGATGAAACAGACGACCAGAAAAGTTGTTATTTGTATAGGAGCAGCGATGGGGAAAAGTGTACATATTATTACAGTAAATCAGAGGATAGAGAATCAAAATCCGATTTATCGAGTTTTAATGACAACAAGATGTCACCGATGATGCTTTCTACGTCAAGCTTGGACGTAAGTATTTAAAGGAAAATGAAATAAACCTAAACTTCGGAACAGTGTCTGACTAAAGCCATAAAAATTCTTATGTACTAAGACTGCTTTGATCATTATGTTCCATTGCTTACATCGTCCTTTTTACATTGAAACTTTTGCAAAGGACCGTTTGATTCTTATGCCTAGGAGGACATCCTCATAAAAATTTACTGTGCTGTAAGAAGACTGCTCTTATTACATGGTTGTAATGCGTAAAATGTTCACTTTATAAAAACCTTTTTGACTTGTAGTAGAGTCTTTTCTGGGGTACAGAATTCATTTTTTTTCTAAATCAGTTGCATTTAATTGATTTTAGATAACTTTTTCATGGACTCTTTATGATTTAAAGAAACCTCATAATGTTTCGAACAAATTTAATAAGCGAAATAGGTTATAACTGGAAACTTATGGTATTTTTACTGCAATGCACCAGCTGCTGGATGATTGCATTTGCTTTGTGTTGTGTGTATTAGTCCCAAGCGAAGTAGGTTAAAAAAGCAGCAATCACTTTCCTTCGAAATCTAAGATGGTGATCATTACCCTGCTTTGAAGTCCAATATGGCGTCCGTCTTTGTGCTAATTAAATTTAAACGAGGTGATCCATAACTGATGCCTAATCCATAACTAGCGCAACTATCCTAGGACAACAACTCAGACCTTTCTTTAATTTTTTTAGGACGATATTAGAAATGAGAATCGGATGGCTCGGGAAGAAATTGAAGCTTTAGATCGGCATAGTCGATGCGTCAGCGACGAAGACAATTTAGAGACGCTTCAGAGGAAAGTTTCACAACTGAGTCTTAACGGTAATCGAATTGCTGAAAGCGCAGATGCGGAGAACAATTCAAGAAGATCAAATTCTCTTATTCAAGAGGAAACGCCGGACAGTTTATCCGGGGAGGATGACGTTTACGAACAAAAACCGATTAGGAGAAAAAGGTATAAACCTTGAATAAAAATTACAAGTCCAAAGCAAAAATTAATAAAAATTTTTAATTTTTTTTTTTAGTATATCGAGGAAACCCATCGGGCCCGGAAATAGAAGCTTTCGGTATTCGTACAAAGAGAGAAAATCGACTCAAGACACGGGAATGTCGGACGAAGAAAACACCTCTGAGTATATTCCCTCAAGCAGAGGTTCCACTTTGGAGAGTAATCTCGAATTCCCAAGCAACATACTCAAAATGCCTGCCGAGTACAAATATCGACAACATAAAAGAAAAAAATGTAGAAATTATTCCGACGGAAGTGATTCCGGCTCGGAATCTGATACGGAAGACACTATAAAAACGGAAACAACCGTCTAGCATATATTGTAAAAAAAAATTTTTTAAAGCCAATCGTCTCTTCCAAATTAGCATAAATTCACTGTATTTTTAATTTTTTGAAAAAAAAATTAGGCAATCGCTTCGTGCGTTTAAACACGAACATCACCGTGTATCTTAATTGGGTACTTTATTAATCATTCCGCACTAGTAGCTTTTTATTTTTTCCATTTTAGTGCCATATGTACCCCTGTTTTATCTTTTTTTTTAATATGACATTATACAATAATTCAATTTTAAGAGTGACGATTTTTTTTTATTTATTATAGAATCTCATGAAAATGTAGTGATGCAAAAAAAAATCGATGTCCATGACAAGCAAATCATTTTTTAGAGATGGTTTTAACTGTTGAAATAAAAATCCATTTAAACTTTTAAAGTTTTTTGCTGAAAATTAAAATTCCTTGAGTTATAAACAATTAAAATTAGGGGTAAAGCTGCTTTGTAAACGTGAGTTGTTTTCTTCGAGAAATATTCCCCGGAATTTTGGGAAATTTCGAAGGACAAAAAATTAGTTGGATTCACGTGATAATTCCTTTCGGATTATAAATAGTGGCCATTTAGATATTTTCAAGTTTGACGTTTTGGGGAGGTGATCTATATTATTTGGAGTGTATTTAAATTTTCCCGTAATTCCAAGAGTTATTTTTTCAGCTCTATGAGGTAAGCGTTTGTGGATGAAGTTACATTTGAGCTTTATAAGGCTATTCATGCACTTAGGGAGTCTGAAAAAACTATCGCTCGTTTAATGTCTTTTCTTTTGATGAACGGTATAGCTTCTTTTAACGCTATTAATTCCGCTACTAACACAGCTTGTAGCTATTGTAGGAATATAGGCTTAGCGCTTTTGTATGAAGAATCTTGAAGTAGTTTTATGAATTTCGGTATTTTGATGTTAATAGGATGGTTCTCATGCCATTGCATCGAGACATATCCTTAAGGCCCGGTATTGCAGGCGATCCAATCTCTTAAGTATTGAATTACTTGCCGGATGATAAATGATGCTACCATAATCAATTTGCGGGCGAAAAAGTTTTATAGACATTTATACGGAAGCTTGGAAGGGTCACCCTTAAAATATAATATTTCCTTTGTTTGTATGCAATACCATTGAGGGCATCCTTTTACTCAGTTCCTTTTTGGCGGTTTATTTGTTTGTTTTTTTATTTTTTTTTTGAATGATTTGAGAGAACTTAGAAATTGTGAAGGAAGCATTTCTTCGGCTAGAAATGGATGTTGAGGATTTAATTAGTGGGTATTTTAATCTTGGTTTTCAGCACCAGGAAATTGTGGATCACTTAAAAAAAGATGGTGTTCAGATTAGCCTGAAAACAGTAAAACGTAAACTGAAAACCTTGAATTTGTGGCGTAGACGAGATTATAGTGACATTCATGAAGTGAGAAACTTTATCTCCCAACAATTAAAAACCAGTGGAAAACTATTAGGATACAGATGGATGTGGTTAAGGTGCCTGCAAAATCAATTGGTTGTTAAACAAGAAACTGTTAGGCAAATTATACATTTATTGGACCCAGAGGGTGTCGAAAAGAGAAAAAAAAAAGCGCTTGTCAGAAGGATTTATTATACTGGTGGTACATTTTTTACGGTTCATATCGATGGGTACGACAAATTGTCGCCCTTCGGGATATGTGTGAGTGGGTGTATTGATGGCTTTAGCAGGTATAATTGAACATTGGTATTTATGAATAATTGCAATGAATTTTTTTTAAATGAATAAATATTTACTTCTGTTACAGATATATTTTATGGCTGGAAGCCAATTTTACTAATAAAAATGCAGAAGTCGTAGCAGGATACTTTATCAATACATTCTCTCAATTTGAAGGATGCCCTTTGACTGTACGTTTTGATCTAGGAACGGAAAATGTTCTAATAGAAAGATTACAAAAACTGCTTCGAGAAAATGGGGAGAGAATATCTGAACGACCCCCTTTCTTTTACGGTACCAGCCCGGCTAATCAGAGAATTGAGGCTTGGTGGGGGGTATTGAGGCGTCATAATGCCCAGTACTGGATGAATTTTTTCAAGATTTTACGAGATGTTGAAAATCAATTTAATGGTAGTCATGTAGATAAGGGGCTTGTCCAGTACTGTTTTTTAAATGTTATCCAGGTAGGGATACAGTGACTCTTTAATCAAAAGCATAATGTGTTTGTACTTTGGACACTTTTTTTTTTTATTCCAGAGAGAATTAGAAACTGTGAAGAGGGAATGGAACAGTCATACAATACGAAAAAGCAAAAATTCCGATTCTCCCGGAGGGAAACCAATTAATTTGTTCAGGTCAGTGTTATGATTGTTTTGTTAGATTTTTTAAATTCTGAAATTTTGCAATTTTCATATCTTAAAGTGATAATGCTATTCATGCTCTTAATCTGGTTTTGATATGTAAAAAGCAGATAATCATGTACCGGTAATCGATTGTTCTCAGGAGCAAAAATTGAAAAGAAGAAAAACAATTGATGCAGCTCTTTTTTTTTGCCTATTTCAGGTTCCCAGAAAAATATGGGAAAAGCAACCGCTTGATAATGGTAGAAAAAAATTACATAGAGGGACTAAAAACAAGGTGCATGTTCCCGGACTTTCCTTGTGACGAAAACTTATTCAGATGTTGTGAAGATATTTTAAGTTTAAGTAATATACCTTCTCCTCATACTCAAGCCCGTGTTTATGAAGCTTTGGACGCGGACAAAGAAATTGAAGCACTTAAATCATTATATAAGTTTCTCCGATCAATATTTTATGATAATAACTAATGCTATATTTTATAATGACCAAAACTTTTCTATTCAAATGAGTGTATTTTTTGTTTTTTTCTTTTAAAGGCCCTTTTAAATAAACCAGGCATTGTTAAAGGGGAAAAATAAATCTCTCCGTTAAACGGTATTAACTCAGAATTTCCTGATAACCTCCAGATAAACAGAAAATGATACTTGTTCTTCATTATCAAGACTTAATGAATGGACCTTCGAATTCATCCCTCTACATTTGACTCAGAACTAATTTACAGACAGAATTTAACATAGGGTATTAAACATTTAAATGAATTTTTTAGGATAAAAAAATTTTTATATATATTTAATAAAGAAAAACAAAGAAAAATTAACCGTCGTTTTTTTTTCTTATTATTATAATTTCAACATGAAATCTAAGAATAATTAATATCGATTAACAATGAGCATTTGTTGCACTGATTTGAAAGAAAAGAATCAAAGATTTCAGGACTTTTTGAGGATTAGTAAAATATTTTTTTTGGCAAAAAGGTTACTTTAAAAAGTTTTTTAAAAGTTGCTGTCGTAGCTCTTCTAGTTTTCATATAAATTCTTTTAAAAAATTCTTTCTCTGGACATTTTATTTCTGATCAAGTTTTTCCTGTAACTTTATCCTAGCTAATAAGTCATTATAAACATTTTTTTTTTTCACTTTCAACAGCACTAAAATTATTTTGAGCCACTTAAACGGGCATTGTCTCAATGGTATTAGAGTAAATTTGTGCTGATTCTGCAATGTTATGGGTCGTTTCCACTTGATGGTAGTGATGATCATGGCTCGGCCCAGTTTCAATCGGACTCGGCTCAGAGTAATTCGGCTCCTCTTTCATTTCATTCGGTTCGGTTCCTGCAATGCGGAGTCCAAAATAACTTTGAATGAAAACAGTTAGAGTGCATAACCTTGTCCGGTGTAAAATTTGCTTTGGAAGTTGACCCTGAAAAAAAAAAAAAAAAAAAGAAATTAATAAAATCTGTTTTTCAATTTGATTTCAAAATATTTGTACGTACCAGTGCAAACGTAAAGTGTGAAGATAAGCGCTAAGCCCTTCAATGAACACTAAGATACTAACAGTCAAGCAAGCCCATGCTTCAAAAACTATCCATAAAAATATCCCCCCAATCCAATCATCTCGGATCAGATTGTTTTTCAAATCTTTACTCCGCAACACTTCAGACAGCTCTAAAACAAGGAAAAATTACATTTTAATAGGAAAAAGAAAATCAATTTGCAGCAACTTACGGGCTGAGCAAGTGACAAAGCCCAGAGCTGCCAGTACGAAACTGTATGAGAAACAGATCCTAAAACATACTCAACGGTGTGAATTCCTTCATGAAATACCTTTCCGCCTAACCTCAAAGACACCGTATATTTCCCTAAACAAAACAAATCAAAACAAAACGTGTCAGCAATTTCATTTTCAGAGGCACTATCCAGCTAACGCCCCGTTTTTGTACTCCGATGTTTAACTTAAGACAAAAGCTTCCGTGCAAAAAGGGTCTATCTGCAGCCACGAAAATAAGCTCACAGTACATTACGTTTCCGCGGGGGAAAAGCCCCATAAATCATGCAAATTAACGCTTAAAATTATGACATTTATCTCTAATTATTTCAATCAATGCAAATTAACTTATTTTATTTCCTATAAACCATGCAGAAAGGCGAATCTTACCTGATAAAGATAAGCCGTGGCACGATCGCGGCCATACTTTTATTGAACTACCGCGTTTAATGAATTTTCAAATGTTTCAGATTTTTAATTTTTTTATTCCAAAATAAAGAAAGCGTTTTAGCTTTTGATTTTGAAGCAGTAATTTACTAACGCTGAAATTAACGTGCCGAAGAGGTCTTCAGTCATTCCATCTGGTTTTAAAGAAAATATCAAATGGTTTAGAAAACGCGGAAAAGATGGACCCTAACTATGATATGTCTGACTAAACACAAAAATCATTTTTTCAATTTTCAAAAAAGAGTTTTGAAAAAAGAGAAAATTCATAATTGACTAACTGGTTATGTTAATCCCTAAAAGCTCATTCGTCATTTGCACTCGATAGACAATTATTTCATAGTTTTAAAATCAATTCCACTTGGAAAAATTTTGTAGTTTTAACAAGATCACCAAAAATTCTGGAAATTTGGCTCTAGGACGTTTTCAAGTCCGGGCAATTCAATAAAAATACGTTTAAGTATTGGAAAAATGGGTAAATGTGTCCTTTTTTCAGGACATTTGGTTTTTGCAGCGACCAGCCGCAGCCACAGTCACACGGCTGGGAACTTTTAAGTTTCAGCGGGGACCCTCTTAGCTGACGTTGAACAGGCGCACATACACATATATGTGTACGAGCGTTTATAGGACCTTGTAGGGGTCTGAAGGGCCCCAGGAAAAAACTTGAATTAAAAGGCGAAACGCAGCAGCGGCTTACTAAATTCATCTAAAGCTCGGCCTAGTTAAATCCGGACCGAGCCTAATTAAGTTTGGGCCAAGCCGGGGTTCCAATTTTGCCATCCGGACTGGGCCGGCCCCAATTTTACGACCCTGGCAGACCCGTATCGCCGTGTCACTTAAACCCGTCGCCAGGCGGCTCTATTTTTCTTCTCATGGGGAAGACAGGGGGTCCATCACCTTACACACTGAGAAAAAAAACCGCCTTGGTGACGTTCCTATAGCCCCACACGCATAGAGATTTTAAATTTGTAGTATCAACTCTAATTTTTTAAGCTTTGAGGTTTAAAATGTTATGCCTGACACTGCAAATTTAAAATCTTCTTGCAGTTGGGGCTATAGGAACGTCGCGGACGTAACCGAAGGCGGTTTTTTTTCTGAGTGCAATAGGTCGCTTTTTTGTCATGCGACCTAATTTTATTTTCTTTAACCAGGATGTTAAAGGTGTCTAATTGGCAATCAAAAAGCGAATATATTAGTAAAATTAGGAAATTTTTAAGGGATATAAAGCATGCCGTATACATCCGTTATTTATTTATTTATTTATTTAATCATAAAATATTAAACATTCTTGTTACAACATTTTGCATAAGTTCTTCTATCAAAGAAACAGAAAAATCATCATCAAAAAAATACCTAAAATCTCTTTGTAGAAATTTCAGGCCAATTCTCCTTTATTGTAAGGAACAAAAAACATGCTTAAGGCACAAAAAAATATTTTCAGAGATCACACAGAAAAAGTTAACATCTTAACCGCAAATCAGGTTAAAAAAAATTAAGTAAAATAACAATAAAAAAGCTCGTGCTTAAGGCGCAACTGAACTTCTTCAGCAGTATTTTATGCAAGTATTAAGGAAGAATTCGTGTATTAAAAAAACAAAAGTTAAAGTGAAAAAAGAAAGAAATTTATTAAATGTTTTTTTATCAAGACAACTTATTAATTAAAGGAACATTCTTTATAGTATAATTTTTTTTTTTGTGCACTGGACAGCACAATAAACTTTTCTTAAAAATCAAGACTAAAGCATGCAGTACATTTAGTCTACAATATCAATTGTTACTTCCATTTTAGTCAGAGAAAAATATTATAAAATTATAAAAGGCGAATGAATTTCTCAACTTGTTAAAAAAATTTAAATAACGGACGCTAGAAGTCAAGCATTTAACGATGGTTAAGCATTTAATTTAGATATTGTATTTTCCCTTATATAAGCAGCAACTTAAGTACCTGAAAAGTACTATTTCTGTAGTAGCTTTTTGAGATACAAAAAATTGAAATTTCAAAACTAAACCTGAATCTTAATTCATTTTCATAAAAAAATACAAAATAAGAATTAGTTCAAATTTATGACAGTCTTAATTCTTAAAAAAACAGTAATCCTGATATCACAACTTTTTTTTAAGGAACAATTAGAATTTTTTGACTAAACTTATTTCAAAAGTCTCAAATATTTATCGTAATTAAATCTATGAAACAAAATCAGTTTCAAACATAAAAACAATTAGTACAAAAAAAAGTCTTAAAATATTGTTTTTTTAAAAATACTGAAATGGCACGTAAACACATATCAATTAAAAATTGCAATTAAACTGGTAACCGTGAGAGGTTTCAAATCACATAATATTAGTATTCGCACAAAAACATTAATTTAAAAACATTTTAGTAGAAATTTTCTCAAAAACATGATACAAAAAATTAGCTTATCAGCCTTTCAAACAATATTTGTAATAAAAAATAACTTTCTAACCCATTTTTAAAGATACCATTTCTGAAAAAACAGGGGAAATAATTTATTGACTTATTCTATCGGTACAAAATAATATTAGCTTATTAGCCATTTGAAATCGCAACGTCAATATTTCTAACAAAATATTATTCAAATGTTCTCAAAATATTTCTAAAAAACAAATACAAAAAATTAGCTGGTTTAAAAACCACAATTGTCTTAAAAAAAGTACTTTTTAACACATTTTTTTTTTTAAAACTAAAAAAAAGCTAAATATAAAATTTTAATTTAAGTATCCATCAAAGATGATGGAAAAAAGTCACAGCTTTTGCACAAAAATACACAGCTTTTGTTTTATTGATGACAAAAAAATATTTGCCATGCAATAACTAATATCAATTTAGTTGTACAAAAACTTATCAGTCTTGAGATGCAAATAAAAACAAAAAAATCTAAATTATTATTTCTTGTCTAGGAATAAAAATTTAAATCTCCATTAAAAAAACATATCAAAATTATTTAGTTTTTTTTAAACATTAAAACTTAAAATCACAAAAAAGTAAGTAAAAAAGACTAGTAAAAAATTAAGATGAAGTAAAAAATTAAGATGAAGTAAATTTTTTTTTGCCGCTACAAAACGCCTTAAATACCAAATATAAATCGTCTTTCCCCAAATCCTCAAATTGCTCAGGGAATGTGACTTGATTTCCGCAAGTACCAATGCAAATTTTCCCTGAGTTCTCTTCATCCTTGTAGAAGTCGACAATAATTTCCTTACCGAATAAAATCGTAGAGCTTGTGACTTCAAATAAAAAACTCTCTCCGTGCTCTTCGTTGTCCATTAAAAATTGGCACAAGTTCTGATATATTCTGCTACCTGGTTTTGCGCAAATTAGCTTTTTAATGATATTTGGACCAGTAGGGGTTATTTCTAGATACATAAGCATGACTTCCACAGGGGTTAAGTTTTCTCGGACAAACTTTAAACCTTCCCTAAGTGTTAGTATCCAATCATGATTTTGTTTTAAGACATATTCTTCAGCCGTGTGTCTTAGCAACTCTTGGTAATTATCTCTTAACTCTACCATTATTTTCTTTCTTGTCCAGTTAGACAAGTATTTTTCAAAATAGAAGCAAACGGCAAAATTGCCTTTAGCCATCTCCTCCTCCCCTCGCTTGAACATGTCCCTGTCTATTCGAGGAATTATGGAGAGGAAATCTTCTACTAACAAGTCGTTGTCTAAATTTTCGAATAAGGCAAACTGCCAAAGGGTCTGACATATTTTAATCGGTATCACAAAGTACTTTTTATATATGATACCTATCACGTTTGTGACAGATTTCATCATACTTTCATCCGTTTCATCCGTTTTGAAGAGAAGAAACGTATCTCCGAAGCAGAGTTTTTCGTAAAGTCGCTCGAGAAACAAAGCAACCAACTCATGTTTCGTTCCTTCACCAACGCCCAATTCATAAGATCCATCTGGGTTTTGGAATCTAATTAAGGTATTGTCATCAAAAATGTCTCCGTATTTTCCTATCTCTTTCAGAATCTCCTCAAACACATTAGACCGATTAAAAGTTAATATCTGAAAAAAATAAATAAATAAACAAATAAATAAAAACATAAGTTCTCAAAATATAGGCAACATTGTGTAGTTACACTTTTTGAGGTACGCAACCAAAAAAAGCAAGTACAACCTAGGCATTATATAAAAGTTTGAGAAAAATAAATTCAGCTAAAACTCAAAAGAAAAAAAAAAAAAAAAAAAAAAAAAATTGACCTAAAGTTTGTGATTGGAAATTTAACAGAAAAAATTGTTTATTCCTGCGAGAAATTATGGAGTAGAAAATTTCAGACAAAAGAAATGGAGTGTTCATTTTAAAAAAGGCCTATTGAAATTACATATATATAATATTTACCTTTGTAGCAGATGGTTGAGGTGCAGCTATTACAGAATTTGAGCCAAGATCTGAAACAGTAAACAACTTGTATTAGGCAAAGAAATTAAAAGGAGAAAAAAAAAAAAGGAAAACTAAAAAACAAACAAATAAAACGTATTTAGCCCAGTGAGCTAAAGTTTAAATGACTGGTCGACAAGGAAAACTGAGAAAGTTTTTGAAATCTTATTCAAGTATGGAAAAATTATCCCAGGGCCTAATATTTGGCTAAATATTAACTGCCGCTTAAAAAGATGGCATAGTAAAAATTAATCTAATCCTCCCTGTCACAGTCCTGTTAAATTTTTCAAAAATTCCTTCCAAAAAAAATTTATTGTTGCTAAATTTGGAAGAAATATTTTACTATCCTGGAATTTTTAAGATAAAAAGGAAAAGTGCAGCATTTGAAATCCTAGGCATTATATAAAACTTTGACAAAAATAAATTCAGCTAAAACTCCAAAAAAAGAAAAAAAAAAAAAATGGACTAAGTTTGTGATTGGAAAATTGATGGTTTTTACTGTTATAACAGTAAAAATTGTTTATTCCTGCGAGAAATTATGGAGCAGAAAATTTCAGACAAAAGAATTGGAGTGTTCATTTTAAAAATAGGCCTACTGAAATTTTTTTCATTAATCAATCTGAGTGACTGCCAATTCCGAACTGTTAAACCAAATTTTCATTTCCGAAGCTAGAGCGAAAATTCTGGGAGAAATTCTATCATAGATATACTTTTATTTTCATCAAAACTACAATTTTCACCTCGAAATATAGGTTTTAAAGGTTTTATAGGTTAAGCATTAAAATAGGCTAAATATAAGTTTTATACGGTTACCGTTATACGGTTTAATACGGTAAATATAAGTTTATTACGGTTTTACACGAGATACCCACGAGGTCAGTAGATAGCCTGATTAGCCTCAAATTTTTTTTCAAACGAACTTCAACACTTCAAGAATTGTCTATCCTTTGACTAATAATAAACAAGGTAATTTTAATAAAAAATAGTGACTTTCCCTGAATAAAGAAGCCAAGATCGTTCGTTTTTGGACAAAAAAAAATAATAACTGCTTTACTGAAGTCAAACATAATTAAAATTTAAAGAATAGTCTAGATGGTTTGAATTTTCAATATTTACCTGGCATTGATGTCTTTAATGTTCGAAATTGGTAAGTTAGAAGAGGAGCTTCCGAAATGAGATCTCTCTGCAGTTCTTCTTCCAATAAAACATCATTGTCTCCGAAGAGCCCTAGGACGACAAACATTCTTCGTGGACCTAGGACGCTTATTTCGTTGTTAAAAAAGAGTCCTTCGGTTTTGTTCAACAACACTGCTGTCGAATGCTGTGTGTCACTATGGCTCATTGTAGTCGAGCGCTGATCTATTAAATGGAAATCGTCTTCTCCAATGCGTTTGTTCATCCATTTCAACATGACTAACTTTTCCTGTTTATGAATTTCCTGTTTAAATAAAATAAAATAAATAAGCAATTAAACAAACAAACCAACAAACAATAAATTAATAGCAATGAGACAAAAACTAAAATTTACCTCAGTTTGCGCCACTTTGGTGCAGGCCAAAAAAAATGTGGGAACGAGCGTTTTTTGGGAATGTGCATACGATCGTTCTTTTAAGACATATTCCACAGTTTCATTATTTGAGGCAGGGAAGCTAACTTTATCCGCGTCTAAAATGTCGGTTTTGAAGTCTCTCAGTTTTCCAATCGAAGAACATTTTTCACCATCTTTTTCATCGTAGAAAAATTTTTTTTCAACTTCTCTTATCATTTTATTTTTATCATCATCACAATTAAACGTAATTTGCTTCATTGTTACTCCATGTACTTCAATGTACTTCTCATCTTCTGAATCTCTTTTCATTAATTTAAATTTAATGGTTATCCCTGGTTTGGAAACCGTTGATTCCGTTTCAGTTTTTTTCTTTCCAGATTTTTCATTTGCAGCTGATTTCTTTCTTTTATTGGAAGGCCCAGATGGAGTTTCAACGAGGCTTCCTGTTCCACTCAGCAGGTTTGGATATCGTAATTTGAGCAGCATCTTATCTTCTGGTTTTAGGTGCAGTTTAGATAACTCTTCAGCATTCTTTTCTTTTAAATGATCCTCCTGACTCTACAAAAAAAAAAAAAAAAAAAAGCTTTTAAGCTTTTTACCAAAATTCAATTTTACACTAAAACTAAAAGTCAATAACACTTCTTACATTCTCATCTTGCAATCTTTTTTCTAGATTTGGAAACTTTCTTTTTAATACTAGTTCATCTCCCATCCTTAGATTCAATTTTTTTAAATCATCATAGCTCATTATACGTAAGTGCTCGCACGTAATCTGCAAAATAAAAAATAAAATAGAAATTCCTTTTAAATGAATTATAATGATCAACAGATTCTTCTAAAAAGGAATGATATTATGTATTCAAACGTCATTCGATCAAAATGCCGCCTTTAAGTATTAACGACCAAAAAATATATTCTCCGTAAAAGGAACCTTAATATTTGTTGAAACACCATGCGGTCAAAATGCTGGCTCCAAAAAAAGGAATGCCTCTTTGTTTGTTTCTTACTTATCAACCGATCGTATCGTTCGTATTCTATTACAAAATCGAAATAACTTACGTTTTCGTCCTTTAATTTCTTTTCCCCGGAGGGAGATAATAATGGATTAAATAATTTCTCCATTTTCGCTTTCTGACTCTACATTCGTAGTTTAATGAAGGAAGACCGGATACGGATACACATAAAGCAAAGGAAACTTTTGTCAATGGTATTGCATACAAACAAAGGAAATATTATATTTTTTGGGGTGACCCTTCCAAGCTTCCGTACATTTAACATGGTCATGGGGTGACCCCTCCAATGAACTCCCAGTCAACGCGAGTCAACGTAAATCGGTAAATGAGGACCTTTAGAAACACAGAGCAAAGAACTATTAGAGACGTATATTTCATTATTTCCCTTGTTGAAAAAATAGCACCTCTAAAACCCGCTAAAACCTAAGACACTCTGTGCTGTGATAACCCCTTTGGCTTTCGCATTACGTGCTGCGTTTTAGTTCCGAAAACTTCCGTTTGCGTCGAATTGATATCACTAGCAGTTCAATGGCGGATGAAACTGTTGTTTATTAGATTGTGGCTATAAATTAAACGCTGTGACTTTTACGTAGGTCAAAATTTCATATCTGACCCGTGCAATACCAGGTATGAAAAAAATAGGATCGACTGATCCATATATACCGTGCCAAAGGTCTTATTTTTACTGTTTTTGGAACATTTACGCGGTTTGGTCTTTTGTGCAGTCATTTGTTTACAATATAATAAGCATAAAATATTCAACAAGAAACTTTATTATTGCAGATGAAGTAATCAGATATAATGGAACGGCGAGTTATATGGTACTTATTAGTAATGGAGGGCAAGGGGTAATATGAAACACAGCACACCATGTAGCCGTAGCAAACCTCCTCCTGCTCGTAGTTCATGCTTTAATTCATCCAGAATTAGAAATCATGTAAACCCCGCAGCGGATCGTTTATCATTAGTAATGCAAGGTTCTGATGGAAATAAGGTGCCAGAAAGAGGTAGTGATAAGGTTGGGTTAAGTATGGTTGTGTCTGCAAGTCCTAAAGATGTGTCTGATTGCATCAGCAGTTGGTTAGCTTACCTTCAGGTAAAAATATAAGAAATATTGGAAAGGATTTATCTTGTAATTTAATTTGTATATTTTTTTAGATGTTAAATGGGTTGTGTAGTGCTGGTTCTCGCCTGTCACATTGCCTTGCTGGTCTGATTCAAGATGCATCTCCTAATAATCGAATGATTGTGAGCCAGTGTCAGGCAATGTGGGAGGAACTTGTAAAAGCATCAACAGTTGCTAGTTCAAATATAAAATCACAAGTTTTAACTGCGTTACAAGAATTAAGTTTGACATCAAATTCAAGTGATGCAGAAGCAGATGCACAACGTAGTAGTCAGGTATAAAAATTGTGACACAGATATTATGCTAATTAGTTTCTGAAGATCTATGAAAAAAAAAAAAAAAAAAGAATGGAGAATTGAACAAAGACAATTAATGATGTATAATTTTTAATTTTAGGTTGTGTGTAGTAGTCTAGTCACTTTTATCAATCTACAATATCAACTTTGCGCAGCTTGTTGTGAATGTCTTGGACCAATTGCTGGTTGTAACTGTCCGATAAGTGCAGATTCAATGCACAAACATGAAGTAGATTGCAGTTTTGGAATGGTTCAACAATGTTTTCAACGATTGTTCCCTTCTCCTCTTTCATCTTCTAGCTACAGGGGAGCTAGAAGTCCTTCACAATGCAATTTCTTGTCATTTCAAGGTAAATACTTAGTCCTTAATTTTTGTTTTGAAAAAGTAATTTTTTTTTTTTTTTATGAAGCTTCGCAGCGCCGCTGGTCGGAAGCTGCTGCTCAAGAAGTAGCCGGCGGTAGTGACGGTGACAACACAATGAGGCGATGGTCCATGCCGTGGGAAAATTCCAAGTTAAACGATCACAGTGCAGCTTGGCCGGGGAGTCGTTTGTATGCGAAAAGCAAGCTATCCGTACCTGTTAGCAGCTCTCAGGAAAGGAGCCGTTCCACCACACCGGAATCTGTTTGGCATTCCAGTATGGCAAGTCAGGAAGAACTGCAGGAAGTCATTCAATTATTATCGTGCCCAGTGCCAATGCAAATGTCGTTATATCAGCCTAGTCCTAAGACTAATTTCCCGGGGGTCACTTTAACCGGGTGCGGGTTGGAAGGGAATAATCAGGAACCATGGTCAGAAGTCACCACTCCTGGATCGAGAAGAGGAAGTAGCTCACCTCACAGGACTAGCTGGGCTGTACCGGAATCTATTTCCCACACGTAAGATTGTTGATGGATTTTCAGTTATTGATTTTTTATTTTTCATTTTTTAATTTATTATTAGATGGAGCGACAGCGTATCCGGTACCGACAGCAATTACGAATTGAATCCAGCAACATTAGCTTCAAGGAAAAGCAGTTCCTCTACAGATTCCTCGTCTAGCCATTCTTTGCATAGCCGATCGACGACCGGATCTGTTTCCGGCGCATCGGGTAGTTCCGGTGAATCCGGAGGGCCTCAGGTAAAATTTTTTGACGAAAAATGACGACCTTAAGGGCCAAACTTGTTATTTGTATTTGAGATTCCGGAAGAACTATTTATTAAGAATTTATGGGAATAATTCCCTGAAAATAAATGCTAGCAGATTTGTGAACTTTTTCTCTTGGAATCAAAAATAATTTAGGAAAGGGAATTTAGGGAAACATTTTGTGTCCATATAAAATACTCTTCTGTACCCACTAGATAAAACCCCAGATATTTCTGAAAACTCCCCAGAATTCTGTGGAAAAATCCTGGAAAATGAAGATTTTAATCTCAAGAATCCGATCTGATAATATATATTTCTTTTTTTGAAACAGGAAGTGCGAACTCATTTATACTCGATGTGGAGCGGAGCAGATTTACCTTTCATAAAATTACCGGAATCGAACGAAGTAATTGAGGAAAACACCACTGAACTTCAGCCTGCCTCTCCGGAAACGGGAAATATATTCTTCACACCGAAATCTTATTAGTAAGTCTTAATTAAAATTGAATGTTTTTAATTTAAAAAAAAATTACCATTCTAGTTTTTTAAAAAAAAGAAGGAAGAAACAAAATTTAGCAAAGCTGGTTTTTGCTAAAATTAAATTTTTATATGTATTTTTTACTTAATTTTTATTTTAATTTTTTATTTCGGGCAATAATCTATCTTTGGTGCACGGTAAAATAAAGCAATAAAGTCTGCTCTCTAAAGAAAACTATCATTTTACCTGTGCCAGCGGTATTTTTTTAGTCTCTTGTAATTGAGAAAAGTCACAAAATTTTTTTTTATTTTTGCGGAGGGAAAATAATATTCGCACTGCCTTTTTTAAAAAAACAAAAGAATTTAGTTAATTTTTGTTTAGTTGATTAATTAATTGACGACGGCAGGATTTTATTTTAAAATTTTATTGGAATTTATATTCCGATAAAAAAAAATTGACACGAGGAGATTTTTATTTTTATTTTATTTTATTTGAAATGTTTAAATGGAAAAATGGAACAACGAAATATTTGATTAGTACCTCGTGTCTGTATTCCATAATGCGTTATATAAGTGTTCATAGTGGGAAATGTAAAAAAAAACGTGCTGTGGAATCACTTGACTGACATAAGCGGTTTAAAAGTAATAATAGTGAAAATTTGGGGATTTTTTTTTGGGAGGAATATTTCGGTCTATTTTCAGAGAGTGTCCCACAACTGTCCGAGACTTATAAGTTTCCTGGAATGTTTCCTAAAGCGTCCTGAAATGTATTCTTATATTCTTGGGAATGTTTGCTTAAATTTCCTGCAGTACTGCTACAGCTACCTGAAAAAATTCCTTAAATTTCCTTTAATTAATGTAGGAAAGCCGCAGGCGGCTTATAAATTACACTTTTATCGCTGATTGACTGACACTTATTGTTTATTGCCTTATTGGCTTATATCCGATTGGTTGATATTATTGAAGGGAAATTTTATTTACACATCAAACCTGCTTATGCCGAAAAGGTCATTTGATTCTCATTTCAGCGACATTTTTTTCCTGCTGTGAGAAAAAAAAGATCAAAAATTGAAATTTTTTTTGTTTAGAAACTTATTTTTTTGATGTTAGGCGTCGTTTTTTTCCATGTAGTCATGTTGTAAATTTTTTTCCTTTTCCACGGGTGTGTTGATCGCACCAAATAAAAAATTATTTCCTTTTTTTTTTATTATTATTTATTCGAAAATTTCACTTTCACGATTTCTTCGTAATTTATTTGTTTAGTAAATATTATACTTGTGAGATTAAAAATTAAAAGGTGTATTCAATTTGCTCGGAAGCTGTGAACAAGAACTCGGGATTCACTAAAATTTCTTTTATTCTCTTATGTATGCTTAGCTTATGAACGTAAAGTAGGTTAGTGTCAGGGTGGATAGGGTTTCCAAATTTGCTAGTTTCCAAACATCTCGAATACACCCAAAAGAAAATGTCAATCGTTTTTACATTTTAATTTTCAATGTAGCGTAATTTTAAATCAGCCTTCTCGAAGAAGGATGAAAAAAAAAAATGGTCAAAAATCTTCGAAAAAAAAATGTTAAATGTATTTTTGTATCGTGATGGGATATAATATGTAAACTGTCGGGAAATAAATAATTAAATCGCGACTGAGATTTTTCTTTTTTCGGTTACTTAATAATTTTATTCGGTTAGAGATCAATGATTTTTCTTATTTTTATTAAATCAAAGGCGATAAGAAATAAATAATTGAAAATAATTAATCCGTGGTCTTTAAACGAACTGATAAAAAAAAACTTGTTACGTATGTATTAAATGTTAAAAAAATATGTTTGCTGGAACAGACATAATTAATATTTTGTAAATAAGCAAGGATTTCGTTTTCTTTTTTTAATTTTTTTCTTTTAATTTTGTTATCGAAGAAAAATAACGAATCGCAAACTGGCAACTAGTATTAAAAAAAAATTATTATTTTTTAAAATAATTTAAAACTGAGGATCTTGTTGATTTTTTCATGGTGAAAAGAAACAGATAGTGTGATCATTTTAAATCAATCTTTTTTTTTTTAATTATTGGCTTTCGGCTGATTAATCTTTTTACTTGACTTTGTAAGTTCCTTTGTGCGATTACAAATGTCTACCTCGACTTTTGATCTACATAATCAGTGTGAATAATATGAACCTTTCTGTTCATTCATTCTGTAATTCCGGAGATAGAGACTGTTTTTTCTCCGCCATGTTGGCAGGCCTGTGGCCGGCCAGAGGAAAGGTTTTTGAGCTAGGGAGACTTAGAGAGGTAGCAGGTTATTAGATACAGGGGCAAGATAATTTTACTCGAAAAAACCGAGAGCTGACATTTTCGGCTCATCTAAACCAATGGTTTTCGCAAATCATAGTTAACATTTTTTTTTCATCATTGGTCGAATCCTCCCTCGAAACATTAGCTGACCTAATTCCAATTGTTTGATTGTCATTAAAGACCCTTTATAGACTCCGTGGATGTCTCGAATATCGTAGAGCATTGCTTTCTAAAATTAAACCAATATCCAACTGACGGCAGCAGCCCCAATTTTTGAAATTTTTTTTCAGCTAACAAAACTGTAAGCATTAAAAAATTTTCAGGAATGTGACCTAATTCACACAATATAATTAGTTGGTCACACTACCGTTTGTTTTCACTGTTTTTTTTGTTTTTTTATTTGAGTATCAATTTTTCGGGTTAAGGTGCAAAGTAATGCCGCTAGGGGAACTGCAAATTAAGACCTGAATTTGACATTAACAACAATTCGGTGTTCTAATAACTTGATTATTTAGTTACTTTTATCTTAACAAAACAAGATATCATTCTAAGATTGCAGAGCTCCTGGCGAAGCATCTAGCATCAGCCTCCTGCATTTAAATTTAGACAATCCTGTTATGTTATAATTAGTGATGTAAAAAGGTATATTTCCGTTCGTAAAGGCCTACATATTTCTATATCAGAGCCGTGCAAAGTCTAAAAGTTAGTGAGATTATAAATTCGGCTACAGAAAAAATTCGCTTAAAAAAACAAATTTTTTTTTCAATTTCATTTATACTGTTTTTATTTGTTGAGAATAACTAGCGCCATTTTTGATTTTCTCAGTTTGAGTCTTATTTTATTTTATTTTGAAAATGATTTGAAATTTTGTACCTCAAATCGAATAAGCCGGATCTGAGAGATCCAAAATAGCTTCTATGCTTTTTTTCATACAGTGAACGGTTGTTCTGTTTTTAAATTCGAAGGAACAGGCGTGGAACCATTTTTCATATCTAGTCTGCTTTTTTCAAAAAAAAGAATAATTACCGAACTCCTTAGATGTATTTAAATACGGTAAATATACTGCGTATTTTACATCACTAAGTTATTTTCCTCGAAAAGACTTTTCAGAATTCTCATTATAATTTTTTTTTTGAAAATAAAGCTTGGTTTTTCTTGTTCACTTTTTTTCATACTTTTTTTCCTTTTTTAATTTTTGGGGATGTTGGGATTGAAATTCAATAAAAAAAACGCATCAATAAAAACGAATAAAAAATTTTATTTCTAAATATTCTAAAATCTATATTTACAATTATCAGTCTTACAATTGGAAATGATTAATACTTTGGTACAACTTAAAAGGTTCATGGTCATGAGCATTAAAGTTCAATACTTCACTTAAAAGACTAGATTTAAATTCTTAAAATTCTTAATCAACTTCAGAGATCGTCGGTCCAGATCCAGGCTGCTGACTCCTATATTGTGCCCCACAATCTTGTTGCTGCTGTTGTCCGGCTTCGTGGACTTTCCTCATGTAAGGCGCGCAGAAGCTTTGCAGTTCCTGTAATTTGTACTCGAATTCCTCTTTTTCGGCTGTCGTGTTCGTGTCCAGCCATTTGATCATTTCCTCTACCTTGTTCTTCACTGCTGTCCTGTCTTCTTCCGACAATTTCTGACCGACGTCGTCCAAAGCTTGTTTCACATTGAACACGTAGCTTTCTAATTGGTTTCGAGCGGCTATCCTCTGCCGATGTTTCTCGTCCTCCTCTTTGTATTTTTCCGCGTCGGAAAGCATTTTGTCGATTTCCGCTTGGGACAGTCGCCCTTTGTCGTTTTTGATCGTTATGTTCTTCGTGTTGCCCGAGCTCGTGTCTTTTGCGGAGACGTTCAGGATTCCGTTCGCGTCCAAATCGAACGTCACTTCTATCTTCGGAACACCTCTCGGCGCCGGCGGTATTCCCTGAAGATCGAACAGACCTAGTCGGTTATTATCTTTCGTCATGGCACGCTCCCCTTCGAACACTTGAATCGTAACGGCCGGTTGGTTGTCGGCGTAAGTCGTGAACGTCTGCGTTTGCTTGCACGGAATCCTGCTGTTTCGTTCGATGATCTTGGTCATCACTCCTCCCGCGGTTTCGATTCCGAGAGAAAGTGGAGCCACGTCTACCAGAAGGACGTCTTGGATTTGAGAACTTTGGTCTCCGCTCAGAATGGCCGCCTGAACGGCCGCTCCGTAAGCCACGGCTTCGTCCGGGTTGATCGACAAGTTCAGATTTTTACCGTTGAAGAAGTTTTGCAACATTTTTTGTATTTTCGGAATCCTTGTGGATCCTCCGACCAAGACAATGTCATGAATGCTTCCTTTATCCAATTTGGCATCGGCTAAAGCTTTTTCCACGGGTTCAAGAGTCGATCTGAAGAGATCTGCGTTCAATTCTTCGAATCGGGCTCGAGATAATTTGGTGTAAAAGTCAATTCCTTCGTAGAGAGCATCAATTTCGATGCTGGCTTCGGTGCTGGAAGAAAGCGTTCGTTTGGCACGTTCGGCGGCCGTTCTCAGTCTCCTCAATGCTCTCGGGTTCTTTGTCAGATCTTTCTTGAATTTGCGTTTGAATTCTTCTGCGAGATGAGTTACGACGCGATTGTCGAAGTCTTCTCCACCTAGGTGAGTGTCTCCTGCTGTGGATCGGACTTCGAAAAGAGATCCTTCGTCGATTGTGAGTATCGAAACGTCGAAGGTGCCACCGCCAAGATCGAAAATCAAGACGTTTCTTTCGCCTTTTAAGTTTTTGTCAAGACCGTATGCAAGGGCGGCGGCCGTCGGTTCATTGATTATTCTAAGCACGTTCAAACCGGCTATGGCACCCGCGTCTTTCGTCGCTTGTCTCTGAGAATCGTTAAAGTAAGCCGGCACTGTGATCACCGCGTCTTTCACTTTTCCTCCCAAATACGCTTCTGCTGTTTCCTTCATTTTAGTGAGCACCATAGAACTGATTTCTTCCGGAGCGAAAGTTTTCATTTCTCCTTTGTATTCGACTTGAATCTTGGGTTTCCCGCAGTCGTTGACAACTTTAAACGGCCAGTGCTTGATATCTTGCTGAATTTTAGGATCATCGTATCGTCGCCCGATTAGCCTTTTAGCGTCGAAAATTGTGTTCGCCGGATTCATGGCCACTTGGTTTTTGGCAGCATCTCCGATTAACCGCTCCGAATCCGTGAAGGCAACGTAGCTAGGTGTCGTTCGGTTGCCTTGATCGTTTGCGATGATTTCCACTTTTCCCTGTTGCCAAACTCCAACGCAGGAATAAGTGGTTCCCAAATCAATACCGATCGCTGGTGTCTTCATTTTTGAATGTTTATTTCACACAGAATAACTTAAAACTTCACGAAAAATACTTAATAAACACTTGCAAAAAAAATAGCGCGTTAAACTTTTTTTTTCTTTGAAGTTTATCGTTCGCTCGCTTTACTGTAACTGACAATACTGCCACGAGCGAGCGTATATATAACCGAAATGAATGTTCTAGACGTTTCGAGATCATTTGTTGTGAATGTAAAGGAGTAGAATGATCTAGAATCATTTGGAACATGCTAGAGAGGTTATTGAAATGTTGTGAATATTAACTAACAAAATTTCCATAACTTGCCATCGGTGCAATGGGAATATTTCCTTTGGCATAAACTAAGCAGATATATTTATATGCAACGGTTAGTGTATATTTATACAACTCGATCCACAAGGAGGACAGTGCAATTCGTATAGAAATTAAAATCCCGCGTGACGTCATGATTCTTCGCAGTCGCTGGAAGACAGATAAGAAAATTTCATTTGTATCCCAATCACGTAGGAAATAATTCTTCTTCCCCTCATCTTCCGCCTATTAAATTAATTCAAAGCATGTACAACTATTGAAATTTGATAAATTTGTAATAAAAATGTGCATTAATCCTCCAATGACACAATGCATAACCCATTTGTTTCAAGGCGGAATTGTCGCCGTTTTGCAAACCCGCGACAAAAATTCAAAAATATTTGTCGGCAACTAGAAATTTAAATGCCGTCTGCAAAGTAATAAAAATGTCTAATAACAAAAAATTTGAAGAAGGTTTAGAAAGGATAAAACTCGCTGAAAAAGGGTAATTTATTCATATTTTTTATCTGCCACAGTCGCCCCTTTGTTTTTTAATTACATCAAATTTTTATCTTGTAAATCAACTATAATATATAGCTACTTAACTGACACAATAATTGATTGATTTTTTAAAAGTTTTATCAAAATTATATTTTTCCTTCCTTTTTAGTTTAAAAACTTCCTTGTTAAAATGGAGACCTGATTACGAAGTAGCAGCAGAGGAGTATAGCCAAGCGGGTGAGTTTTTCAAAATTTTTACGTACGTTAATTTGGACGTAGACAACCTACACAATCAATATCACACCACCCACATCTTTTGGTAAAGAAAAAATCCTATCTGTTACTCAATTATTTTTGTAAATTTTCAGCTACTTGCTTTAAAAATTCAAGATCATTTGAGCAAAGTAAGGAGTGTTTGTTGAAAGCTGCAGAATGCCACAAGCAAAATCGCTCATTTTTTCATGCTGCAAAGTATGTAATTAACAGTTTAAAAAATTTTGTGACTTAAAAATGCTGATGTTTGATTGGTTGTTTTTCAGATGTATAGATCAAGCAATTCTACTTGCAAAAGATTTAAATGATTTTAGAGAGGTGATGCAACTTGCAGAAAGAGCTTGCAATTTGTATCAGCAACATGGATCACCTGAATCAGGTGCTGCTTCTTTAGATAAGGCTGCTAAAATACTTGAGCAAAATAATCCAGAGCAGGCATTAAGGCTTTATCAGAAAGCAGCAGATGTAGTTATGGTAAATATTTTAAATTTTGTAGAATCATAAAAAAATTGTATTTTGAATTGTTTTTTTAATATTTTAGATTGAAGATAGTCCAAGGCAAGCTGCTGAATTTATTAGTAAAGTTGCAAGGATAATGGTAAAACTTCAAATGTAAGTTCATAAAATTGAAAAAAGTAATTGTGAATCAGAATTATAAACTTCTTTTCTTTTTTCTTCTGTAGGTATGATCAAGCTGCAGATGCTATCAGACGAGAGATAGGACTTCATCAACAAACCGATCACTTACCTGCCATAGGAAGGCTTGCAGTTGCTTTAGTTCTAGTCCAGTTGGCCAGAGGAGATTATGTAGCAGCAGAGAAAGCATTTAAGGAATGGGGAAATTGCTGCGACGCTCCAGAAGTACAAAATTTAGAAATGCTACTTCAAGGTTTCGACGACGAAGATCCAGAAGTCGTTCGGCAAGCTTTAAATCACCCGTTTATAAAACACATGGACGTCGAATATGCAAGATTGGCAAGGGACCTGCCATTACCAGAAGGAATCTCAGCACCTAAAGTTTCCATGGTCAGGGAAAATGCTGCACCGTCTTACGTTTCTCCCAATGCAACTTCCGTAGTTTCAGCAGACGTAGAAGTAAATACCGTGAACAATAAAATTTGATGGCCAAAGGTAAGACGTAGGCAAAATTTTAATTTCTTTTTTTTTCTGTCTTGTCTTTTAGAACACACAGCAATCAAGAGGACAAGCATCCAACGCGGACGACGACGACGACGAAGGCCTATGCTGAAAAAATCACTTGAAATCATTAGTGAAATGGAACATTTTAAAACATTCTCTCATTCATTAATTAATCATTTTTTTTTTAGCTGGGTCAAACTAAAAACAGAATGTGTCACTGTGATACACCCGAAATGCATTAATTATAGGTCGAGGACAAAAACTGTAATACCGTTAGAAAAATTTAGAAAAATACTCACCAAATTATCATTTTGATTCTCCAGTGATATGCACTTTAAAAATATTTAAAATTCCTTATTAACGTATATCAGAGCCAAAACATCAAATTTGATATATAATAGCCATCATTTAAATTTTTTTAAAATAAGGGTTTTCATCGCTAAATTATTCCGCCAACGACGCTTCAGGGCCTTGGAGGTGGCCTATAAAAGCCAACGATTTTCTGAAATTGTGAATTTTTATTGGCTACCGCTAGAAACATGCGCCTCTGGTGCAATAATTTTGCAACCATTTGGTGTTTTGACTTTCATGTACAGATTCTCCAGATAAAGAAAAAGAAATTCCCAGTTTTTTAAAAACAATTATATGTCGTAAATTAATTTGACTAAAGACAACATTCCTCATTAAAGTAGCAACATACATTTTTTTTTGACGACAATGTTTCTTTGTATGTTCCTTAACTGTATTAAATTTTATGTATTTACTGTATTTAAAATAATAATATCAATAATAAATATTAATAATGAAAATAATAATAATAATAAATCAATGGCCTAACTATTGCATTTTTTAAATAAAATATAAAATATGCATGGGTTTTAAGTTTTAGAATGTTTCAAATATATTCAGGCTCAGGATATAAATAACTGTTTTAAACCCTTGAAATTTTGTTGATGTTGTTATGTTTCATTTCACACATATTTATTTAATTTTTTTGTTCTTTTTTAGAAATTATATGATCTCATCATTTTTTCTTCCCTTTTGAATTTTTTTAATTTTAAAAAATGCAGATTTGTAATATTTTGTACATAATTTATGTTTTCTTCATATTAATTATGATTATTAGTCATATATATCTTTAGCATAGTTTTTATCATCGTATTTTTGCGGGCTTATGCCGTGATCCATTTTATTAAGGATCTTATTGCGTTCGAGGCTATTAAGTGACTTTTTTTGCTTTAGCCTAATTAAAAAAAAAATCTTTGTGTAAAATAATGTGTGTACTTAATAATTCATGAAATATACATTGTTATTCTAAATATGGCCATTCTTTTAAATGGATTTTTTTCTCTGATTTATTAGGAATTTATTTTCTTGTGGTTGCACCTTTGAACATCTAATATCGGTGCATAAAGCATAAGACCCCGCTCTCCCTTATAGAATTGACTACAAAAGGAGTAATAAAAGATAGAATTAAGGTATAATTATGATACCCAAAAATAAAGGAGTATAACCCATAAGCATCATGGTTCTGTAAGGTGAAAATGGGAGCAATACTGCTCTTAGAAAATCCCGAAAAATTTAATCTCCCTCCGGCATGCCTATATAGAGCGTATGCATGTGACGTCATTTTAAGGAAAAGTAGTTGCTCAGGTTTTTTAAAAAAGTCCAGCCTTTTGATGGACCTTATTACATTCATATTGATCATATCTATCTGAAGTAATATTCAAGAGAATGCACTTTTTCCCCCAATGACAATGGTTATAGACAGTGCAGTGAAACATCCTAGTCTTTTGAAAGTGCCCTGTTTTCTGCAGCTTTTTTTTATGACTCTGGCAAAAAAGAGTTTTTAGTTCTTAGGAAAAGAAAGATATTTTTTTTTCTTTTTTTGTGCAACTCTTAAGTTTATTTTTTTTTAATTTGAAGAAAACAGCTCTGCTTGTAAGGTTGTCGCAATCTTTTCATATTGGCAAATTAAAGAGAGTGGGAATAGTAAAAAAAGATTAAGATTATCATTGATTGAATTAAATAAAAAGACCAGTTACGTATTCCGCTAATATTTATATTTTATTCATATCAGAAGAAAGTTCATCTTGGCACATCACAGAAGGTTGAATATTAAAAAAAAAATTTTAAAACAAATTTAAAAAATTTTGCCAAGACCTTTTAACCGATAGAATTCAAAATTTTCGTACACATGATCTAAAACCCAATAGATGAGTATCATAAACAATATATGAGGATTTAACATCATCAGAGAGCTCTGATATGGTATACACATACGAAAAAAAAAATTCGCTTAAAATAAATTAAAATATTAGGCTTTTCATTTTTTGATTCATTTTAAATCGTTTCTATTTAAAGCATCCCAAGCGTCATCATCCTCCCATTTTTGATTCCAGTCCGATTTATTATCTAGATCTACCAATAACCCTTCTTTAGCATTTGATTTTTTCTTGGAACTTGTTTTCTTTGGTTGTTTTTTTTCGAGTTTTTCTTCGTTTCCTTCGTTTCCTTCGTTCCAGGTGTCCCATTCGTTTGAAGGTGATTTCGTGGTCGAGCTAAAAAATTAAGTAGGCATGAGTGAAAGTGTATTTACAATAGAATTTCTTTTTTTTTTTTTTTAAGCGGTAAGCGGTTATGCAAAGCCACATAAAATGCCTTACGTCACATGCGTATCTCCCGACCAACCCCAATCCTCGTCTCCATTGTTAGAATTCGACCCCGACAGTAGGGGAGCCGACGAATGATCGCGATTGTTAGGTTGTTGTTGCCTAAAAAATAAACAACAAAAAAAACACCTCCAATCACCAAGCTCCCACGTTAAAGCAACCAAAGCCACAAAAATAGTTTTGAGAAAAATCTTTCTCCAAAAATAATTTATTTATTATTTATTTAGGTATTTTATCTTTTTTTTTTTTTAAAGTTTAAAAACACCGAAAAAACCTTTTGGAAAAGATTGGAAAAAAATAATTACCTTTGATAGGTTGAACCTTCGAACAGCAACGACGACTTTTCATTTGAGGATTTTTCGGAATTTCCGACTACGTCGCTTGGCAAGTGGGAATTAGTTCCTGAAACCTCCTTCCATCCTCTTCGTCCAAAATCTCCTACCTTGAAAAAAAATACAAAGTTCATTACCGAGTCGCATTCGGTCCTTCCACATTAACATTAAAAACTGCATAATTAATTGGGGAATTGCAATCGATACTTTAATTTTGTGGTGTACAATCGCAGGATGTGTTCAACCCACATGCCGTGCATTCTTTTGCCACCGGTATTGTGATTTTTTTTTCCTTATTTATAATGTACAGGGTGACCGTAATTAGTAAAATGGACTGCCGATTTGAAAAAAAAAAATATGGTTGCTGATGGGAACGCGCTCACGTAAGCATATTTGTTGTTAATATCGGTTTTGGCCGAGACCTAAGTCTTCTAAAATTTTTAAAAAAAGTACCAAAAAGTCCTCAAAATTTTCCGGAAATATATTTCAGTATTTCCGGGGAATATTCCTGGCTAATTAATGACTGCAATTTAAACCTGTTGGTGGTGTTTGGGCCTGTATACACAGTATACTGTATATTTAACGTACTATTTGCAAGAATTGTGTGGATGAACGAACATAGTCAATATAAATATACTGTATACACAGATACAGAGAAAAAGCACTTTTCGAAAACCTAAAAATTCTAAATTTTGTAGAACTTAAATAGTTTTAACAAAATTTGATAAATTTGAATTTTTAATGTGAACAAGCTGTTGGTAACTATTACGAAAAAAGTGAGCAAAAGTGCACATCATCAAGCATTTTGATCAAAAAGTTCAATACATTCATTAAAATATCATTTAATTATAATATCGGCACGGTGCTCTGGGTGCCTGGGCTAACCATTAAAAAACCAGGGCGCCATAGAGGTAGAAAGTCAAATACCCCCCCTCTTCTCCAAATAGCACCCAGAATTTTTTTCTGACGGTAGTTTAGTTCGTTAGCTAATTATTAATTCTTAACTTTTAACATATATTGATCGATACATAGCTTATGACCTAGCCTCCCCTCTCTTCCCCACTTGGTTTCAATAAAACTGAACACCTACAAGCAGTTCTTTTTAAAAATAAAATTTAGCGCCTTTGCCATTCGGCATTTTTTTCAGGCTTTCGTCCCTGTAACATGTTCCGGAGCTTCTGATCATTAAAAAAAAGTTTTATAACGTTTCTTGTCGGTTAAAAAAATTTAATTTCTCAGCGCTTATATCTATCAAAAATTTTTTCGGGGTCGCTACTGACAGACCCGTCTCTTTTGCCAAAGAATGCCTTGTTAAACGCGAAGTTGCCTCTGGGTTTTTTTCTCGTCCTGTTGCCCTTCACTTTCTTCCTATCAACTCTTATTCAATTTTAACCACTAAAATCCTGAACTTTGTGATCATGATACAAAGAAAAATTTATTTACAAATTTTTAAAAGTTGGAGAGTAGCTGTAAAAACAAATCATTTCAAATGCTCTTCAACTTAAAATTTAATCATGCACATACCTTATTTGCTATATTTGAAACTTGAGAATTAACCTCTTCCAATAATTTTCCTTCTTTAACCTGACAAAAGAAAAATAAAATAAAAAAATACAAAAGAAATAAAAACTGAACAAAAGAAAATAAAATAAAAATAATAAAAATTATAAACTTAAAAATTAAAAAACTAAACCTGATCATTCCCCATCAAGATGATAATAGCAATAATATATACAATGCATTACAGATGGTTCAAATTACAATTGGAAAATCAAAACATTCACGATTCTAAGAATCATGCATATTTAACATTCTTAGGTGATAAGAAAAAATAAGAAAAATTCTAGCAGCTGAATAAAATTTTTTTGTCACCTTGATTTTGATCATAACTTCCCTTCCCTGCTCTTTTATCAAAAATGCAAAACAAATGCATAACATACCTTCTCACTAACAATTGTGCTAATGTCCACTACCTTATTCGAGGCTATTTCTCCTATTTTAACGGCACCTTCCGTTGCTTTGTTGGCTATTTTCGATGCCGAGCTTGAAAATATTGACCAACCCTACAAAAAAATATCAAAGGAATTACACATATGCATCAAATTCCTCCCCTCTACAGATAGGACAAGTTTTTAATATTCATTTCCACAGCTCTGCAAAATTATTAAATTGATATACTAACACTAGCTAAGGAAGACAATGCATTATCAACAAATTCTTGTGATGTGGAACGTGGAGGTGGCTCCATTGAATAACCAAATCCTGAATACTTTCCTCCTTGATTTGGTGGAACATCACTGGGGAAAAAAAAAAAAAATCAATTATAGCTGAATCATAAAAAATTTAAAAAAGAAAACCAAATTAACGTACTCAGGTCTTTGAGCATTTTCGTTTTGCTTTCTTGCAAAAAATGCCTCCTTCTGATCTTTAAATGCAGGATCTTTGTCAAAGGACTGATAACTACCTCCACCACCTCCAGACTGATAATCAGAAAACCCACTGCTTTGATATCCTCCATAATTATCATCTTGAACTGAATTAAAACTACTACTGCAAGAAAAAAAAAATAATAATAACAGCAAATAATAATTAATAATGTCAAATCAACAAAACACCCTGTGCCTCATTTCCCATACCTAGATATAAAACTACCGGAATAATTCTGAGCAGGAGATTTAGAGATATCCCAACTCTTCCCTTGTGCAAGAGTAGAGATCTTAAAAAAAAAAAAAAAAAAAAAAATTAGTAAACAAAAAAATTTCAATATTTTTTTTCTAACCTCAAAAAAATTATACCTTGTCTCTATATAAAGCTGCTGCTTTTGAATTATATTTCTGCTGTATTGACATCTTATCATCATAATCATCTTGACTTTCAAAAAATTCCCTTGCATTTCTGTTCCCTCCAACTCTCATTTTCTCTAATTCAATATCTTTCCATTTGTCCATCGTTATGGATCTGACAAATGAAATATGCACCCCTAAACCCCTATGCTTCCCTGAACATTCTAAACATATCCATATCCCGTAAGTCACGGACGCCCATTGCGGATTATGTGCTCCGCATTCAAAACATTTCTGTAATGATTTAATATTTTTTGAATGAACCGAATGAATGAAACAAAAATGACATTCTACTTACGGAATTTTCATTAGTTGATTTCACTTCTTGCAATACTCGACGCGTCCGTGGGCTTGCCATATTAATGAGTAAATCCGGAAAAAACCTTTACTGGTCTTAAAAATAATCCGTTATCTTTAATTTATTAAATACTAGAACCATATTAAAGAACATACGGTATTAATTTTATATGATAGTTCCTCTTGACGTGTGCAGCGCCATATTGTATTTTTTAATGTGGTGTTGCCAACCGAAACTGTCCTAAAATGAGTAAATTTTTTTTTCTATGTACGAGTTATTTTTGCCCTTTTGCTGCTGCTGCTGCTGCTGCTGCTGCTGCTTGCTTTTCAATCCACAGAAGAAAAATACTATTTTCTTTTCTGTCAATGAATTTTTAACATGATTTTCCAGCTTTGTTAAAACAAATTCTTCTGAATAGAAAACGAGATTTCCCGTTTGTGGAAAAATTGCTTCTAAGTTTCGAATCCGGTTCAATTTCAATTTCATAAAAAAATGTTATTTCTAAGCCCGCTAAATTTTGAATTCGCAGCCAAAGATTTTCTGAGGCTCCGCAAAATCAAGGAGCACAATGCTTGGATAGAACATAGAGAAATTTTAAAAAAATGTTGTACTTAATATAATATGAATAAGGGCAAGACGAAAACATTGCTCTTCCAATTTTAAAGGATCATTTTTCTCTTTTTTGCTTATTGGAATATTAATAACTCTATAATTTCAAACGTTATCACCTCCCACCATGGGAACATAGTGGAAATGACGTCGTGATTCCCATTCGTCTCGTTGCCTAATGCTTAGCTTACGATGACGTCATTTAGTTACTTTAACCGAAAATCGGTTTCGGGAGTTTCGGGATTTTACTTACATTTGCTTAATAAATGCGAACTAAATGGATTTAATTTATGTCGGAAATCATTTTTAATAAATTAGTCGATGTTACCGAACCGGAGTTAGCCGATGGTAAGTTTATAATATCGATGATTTGAGGGAAAAAAAGTCAACTGCGGTTTGTTTACATGTGTCATATAAACCATGTGCTCCTTTGTTTTTTTTCTTTATGACATTTGACGAGCATTATCTCAAATCGTAAACCGGATAATCTCTTGAATATTTGCCTTCCGTCGGATGTGGAAAAAACGTATGAGAACGGCTCGTCAACAAGTTGTTTAATCGATTTTTGAGCTGATTATACGCATGTAATTAGATTATTCACAATAGGTCATGTGTGAGGCTTTCGGTAAAAATAGTCTTTTGTATAGTAAAAGGTGACCGGTTTGCAAGATTGAATTGATAAAATTTTTTTTTCTGTTGTAGACGAGGAAACTTTTATATACTTTGAATCAGACATATTGAAGTCTCTTTTTATCTGGACGTTTATATTCATACTTGGATGCAATGTCATGGTTTTCAGTGTTGTTGTAGTTTGTTTTTTAGTGGTTAAGTTATTTCCTAATGTAGCAAACAGACACATTCCATATCTAGTTGATTGTTTAAGATGAGATTGTTATTAAATATGAAATATAAGGTGAATCATTTAAGGTGATGAATGACATAATCATTTTTTGGTGAAAAGATTCAAATTTTTTTAACGAGCAAGCAAATATACTTGACCTTGGTAAAATCACTTGCAAAGTAGTCCTAAAATAAAAGTAATAATTATTAAACAGAAGTCACGTTTCGTTTGAAAAATCTTCGGAGTTTTATACCTTCCGGACATTCATGATCGCTGGAGGCGATCGAATTCGGATGCAAATAAAATAACAGGCTTTGTATCAATTTGAAAAAGGAAAAAATTCGAACTTCGACCTGTATAGTGGGTGCGGTTTTTTTTTTTTTTTTTGCACCTACCTTCATTATGTAAATTGTCACCAAGGCTGATCGCACAGTAATTATCATCGTCGAAAATTGGTTCGGTCAAACCTACGCTTAACCCACATATAAGAAATTGGTGCTTTGAAAATGAATTTTTAAACCGAAAAAAGTTGTGCAAAAACGATCTGTTCAGAAAAGTTGGGAGTTAGCAAAGAGCATAATTCTTAAATAATTAACTTGTGTTTTTTTTTCATGGGCTGTAATTTTTTTTATGAAAGAGATTAGGCAATCTAAGAAAATTTTTGAAACAAAGTTTTAGTTACTAAATAGTACTGTACTGTTTTGTAAACTAAATTCTGTTGAAAAAGTTTTTTAGACCAGCCAATTTGTTTTGATTGAACAAAAAAAAAAAAATTGTATTTTGAGTTTTAGTAGAATTTTTTTTATTTTTTTTTTATTTGTGTATTTAGACCAATATTCTGGTCAATATCACCATTTGATGGATATCAACTGGATGATGGGGAAAAAATTTTGTTTTTGGAAAATAAAAAATGAGTTTTTTAATCAAAAGACTAAAAATCTCAATTTTAGCAGAAAATTAAAAAAAAAAAAAATTGTTTGAGTTGGAATCTTCAGGGGAACCTGGCAGAAGCCATTTCATTACTGTTTTAATATTTTAACCCTTCAGTGACCAAATTTGAGAAATATAACTTCTTTCTTCAAGATGTGAGTTATTTTGCTAATAATATTGAAATTTTATTGAATTAATCTAATTAGGCAATCAAAACTGCATATGTGCATTGTTGATTGCCTAGTAAAAATCTTGATTAGTTAAAACGGTTAAAAAACTTCTAAACTGGGGGGGTTTTTGGAGCATGGTGAATTTGAATTTAAGTCAGAACGACTGGACTGACTTTTGGGAAAATGACTGATTTTTTGTGGGATAATAGAGTAAAAGAGTTTAAAATCCTTATTTGAAAGGAAGAAAATACCCATTATCAATATTGGGAAAAGGGGGAGGATGGGGGGGAGTGAGCGGGCGTGAAAAACATTTAGAGAAAAATGTAGTCTGAAATGATTTTTTTTGTTGAAAATAAAAGGTCATGAAAAATTTTTGGGGGCGAAATCCAACATTGGAGGGGCGAGTGTCCACCGAAAAAGGCCTGGAATCGCTCCTGTCCATAAATGCACTTCATATTGCAAAACTGGTGTCCTCATGACGGCACGATCTGCAATTTTATTAAAAAAAAATTATTAAGTAATTCTGCTTCCAGGTTTTGTCTAATAGATCCTTGGTCATTAATTCACTGGAAACAGGAGTTGGATAATTTCCCCAAGCCGATGACTCAGTAATTCTCTCGCTTTTCTTTTCTTCATTATTATTATAATTCTTTTTTTTTTTTTTTTTAAATCTCGATTGCAACCTTGACAACGATCTGTAAAATTATAAGGACAGGACATAGATAGGAGATAGCAATTGAAATCAGATTAAAAGGTGGTGGGAATAGGATTAGTTGCATCAAGAGAGTGCACTTGAAATGCTATAACAAGGATTCAGGCTGAGCCTATTTTTTTCGCAGAGATGAATTAGTATGTTCGAAAAACTTGCTTGGTTAATGTCGATAGTGGTAAAGCTGGTACGTGAAGTAGCCGGTCAATTTGTTTTTTTTTTTCTTAACGTGTTTGGATTTGGCGGCGTTTTTTTTTTTTTTTGTCGTTCCCGGTAAGTTGTAAAAGATTAATAACTCATTGCCACTTTTTTAAAAATTTTATTTAGTTTGTTGACTTAATTGATAGCAAATTAAACGGTAGTCGACAGGTTTTGTCGGTCTTAATTAAAATGATATATTAATATCAGATTTACTTTTTACAAAAAAAAAATTTAGGCGTTTAATCGAGTCAACTTTTGATTTTGCCCGAAGGGCTGCCTTGACACACACAGTTGGTAAACAGCTTCTGTTTTTCTTGTATTCGGTGATTTTTTTTTTTTTTTTTTGTTAATGAACGTGGAACAATGACCGATCGTAATTGCGCAAGAAGTAAATTGAATCATTGCAATTAAAAAGAAAATTGCATATTTTTTTTTTTTTTTTTTGTTGGTAATAAATTTTAGAAATATTTTGCATTGGCGAAAAATGTGCTGCAATTAATAAGGGCAACTCAGGGAACGCCCCAAACCTGTTATGGAAGAGGAAAAATGCCGGGCTAATAGATTTATTCTTTGATTTGTTTTCCATTTGTATGCTAGGGCTAGGTTTGTATCGCTATCAGATTAAAAAAAAAAAAAATCATGTTCAAATAGGGATTCTAATTCAGGATTTTGAAGTTCCTATTTTTAAAATAAAGACATGTTTTCCCGGGATTCGGGAAATCAAAAATCCAGTGGGTTCCCAGGAAATTTCAGTGTATTTTTTGGTAATTCTCATGAACTTTTTTCGAGGTTTCTTTAAAAATAAGGGAAACCATGGAACATTCAAATCCTGGAAATCGGGTTTTAATTTTTTTTTTTTTTTTTTTTTTTTTTAAGACCCCGAGATTGCATTTGCAGTTTTTTTTTTAAATAAAAAAGTAATATTTTTTTTTGTATTGAATATTTTTGTATTATAAACTTTTGAAAAGAAATATTATTCGGTTAAATCAACAAAATTTATAAAATGGCTGTACTGTTAATTTTGTTAAACAAATAAATAAATAATGGTAGAGTTCAGGTGATTGAAAATCTTTCCACGTTTAAAAATTTTAAGGAGCTAACGTGCCTTTTACCAAAATAAGACAATTGAAGAAGCTCAAGATTTTAAGGGAAGAGGGAGGGGGTGGAGAGGGGCATAAGAATCCACAGTTTGGTCGCTAAAGGGTTCAAATCCTTCAAGATTACGACATCAATCATCCCAATAATGGCAAAAGATATTGATAAGTGATGTTGATAGATTTCGATCATTTTTGTGGAACACTTACGGCATTTGTGACAATAGCCATTTATCGGCTCCAAAAAAGTAACTTTTTTCCCCTTTGAATCTTTTTCCTTACACCATAATCATATAGGTTTTTTTCTCGTTAAAGGAATTTTGTTTCATGTTTTCAAAGTCAAAAGATCAAATTTCTTTGCCCAAAGATCAAAATTAATTTTTTAGTTAAAAATGACAATTTTTACGACAAAAATAAGTTTCTTGTTTTGTAAATTCTGTTTTGCAATGACGATTAAACTGGTCTAAAATTGCTTGAAAGGGTGTTTTTGAGGACCCAGAAAATTAATTCTGTTTTAGTCGACTAAACTTTTTTTGATAGAATTTTGAAGGTTGTTAAATAGCTTCATTTTTCTATAAGTTTTTCTAAAGCTTTTCTGTTTTTTGCCTATTTGACTTTTTGAGGCTTAAATAATTCGAAAAAAGGGTGGGATGAACCCCTGAAATATGTCCGAAACTAGCTAATTCAATTTTCGGAAAAAAAAGAAAGGGAGAGCTGTTCTTTTGCTCTTTCTGAATCCGCCAGTGTTTCCCGTCCATTCGGCTTCAAATCAAAACGAATCCTTATCTGTGAATATCCTAAAAAAAAAATAATTTATCTTATCATGCAGGCATTACAGACCCACTGACATATAAGACAACCGCCCACCCATCGCTTTTTAGATTTATTCATAATATAATGCTATACTAATTAGATCCGCATGAAAGGATAAAAAAAGACTTACAAACAATACGTGCTTAATTTAATCCTGAGGAAAATCGGCGGGAAATTTACAAAACCGCGCTGCGATTTAGAAAATAAAAAAAAATTATAATAAATAAATAAAATTGGCCGCATCAAGGACGAAATCAATGATGCATTTAATCATGTCCAAATCTATTCCGAAAGGGATGGAATAAACCGAAAACACATAGTAAATTATATTAATTTTCGTATTAGTCACAGTTTTTTTTTTTCCACAATAAAAAAATACGGAAGACGTTTAGATGGAAAAATGAGGAAGAAATAATGGGTTACATGACTAAGGATCAAAAATGAGCTTTTTTTTGCCGTACGACTTTAAGCCGCGGAAAAGTTAGGGTTTGTTATGGATTGGCTCGCTTTCGCTCCTTGAAAAATGTTACAGACGCGCTTTTAAGATTTCGGGTTCCATTAATTTTACATAATCTTGAGGGTTCGAGTTTGGCTTTAGGTTCTTAAAATATTTTAAATTTTCGTTCTGGTTTCGGTTCTGGTTCTTCCGAAGATTAGATTTCGCTCCTTGGCATAAAATATACTATTTTTCAATTTTTTTTTCTCTTTTTTATTTTCAGGTACATCGGCGCTTTTCGTTGATTGACGACACATCAAACTAATGAACTGAAAAAGTATATCGCAATACGGCTTCCATAACTGATAAATTAGTAAAACCGATGTTTCACTCTGAGCCGGAAGAACACAGAATCGGAAGATCTCCAAGGAAAAAATAAAATCGGGAAAAAAGTGAAACAAAATCGGAGTTGAAGTGAAAACTGAAAAAAAAAAAATTAACGGATTTTTTCTTTTTTTAATAATTAAAAAAAAGATGACTGATAAGGCGGTTGATCTAAACGATTCAAATGTATATTTTTCATTAAAAAAAATAATCAGTGGCACTTAATGAAAATTAGCTCACCTTGACAATTTATCTGATCTTTTTACTATAGAAAAATAATCTTGTTTATATTAACGGCCTTAATTTTTTTCGAACGGAAAGTGAAGAGAAAAAGAAAAGAAAATTGGGTGAAGAAATTAGATTGCAGTGATTTAAAGTAAAGTTTAACGGATTTTTGTTTTTTTTTGTTTTTGAGGATTTAAAATGGAAGGAAAAAGGAAATTGTCGTTGCTTGGGAAATTGTCTGACACTAGAAGAATGGTGAGTTTATTTATTTCTTTTTTATTCTACCTGTGCTTTTCCAATTCCGGCTGTTTATATAAGTTGAAAAGCATGTTTATTCGAACGATTGGGAGTTGTTCAGCTGAAAAGATCAAATGTAGCACTTCCTTTTTTCCTAGCGTAAAAGGAGTGAAATAGAAATAAGAAAGATTTTGGCAAAAAGGATTTTTCCTTTTTCTTTTTTTTAAATTTCAACTCTTTAGAAACCTATATACATTTGACGGTGTCGTCCGTAAATTACATAAGCATTTTCAGGGCCTTTTTTGACCCCTCATGGCCACGGATGTAAGCACATGGGGTTTTGAAGCCCTCCCCAACCCCCCTCCTCCTCCCACTCGGGTTACGTAAAATGTTGACATAACGATTAATAAATTTTCTGGACCATTTTTTATTTTAAGGGATGTCAAATTAAAAGAAATTGTATCGACAGGGCTTGAACTCCGGATGTTTCAAATTCCGGGCGACTGCTCATATACGAGGCAATGGTCCCTTAAATGGATAATGCGGTTTTTTGACGTATATTTTCCATGCTAAAAAAAGAATAAATCTTTCAAAAAAAAAAAGAATTTCATAAAATATGGAACACGGAAAAAGAATTAAAAACAACCTTTTTAAAGCAAAAGAATGCCATTTAAGACTGAAAATCCCCTTTCACAACCCCTTAGTTTTCCAAGAATTTAATATAAATGACAATGCGAAACTAAAAGTAGAGCCATTAAATATGAAATTAAAACGGTTTTTAAAAAAAATGTTTCCACTATAGGAGCACGAAAATAGAATTTTCAAATGGAATCAAAGAAGAAAAAAAATAAACGATATACCTACAATTCCAGGAACTTATTTTTGTTGTTTCCATGGAAGGTTTCTTTTTTATCTAGTGAACAATGAAATGAAATAAAAATAGATGGACGTTACGGATAAACAAGTCGTAACAAGTCGTCTTGAGCTTAAAAAAAAAAAAAATGAACGATTTTGAGTTTTATAATAATTTTCCGCTTCTGAGTTTATATTAAGAGTTAATCGAGGACTAGGGTTCCAGCAAGTCCTATCACGCTTGACTTTTACCTCTTTAAGTGGTGAAACTTCAAAATCTACTGCTTCAGAAACCTAAGATTGACATGTTTGAGGACTACTAGTGTGAGGTCCGAAAAAATTAAAAAATATCTCGCCATTTATGCTTAGCTTACGCGAATATTTTTTGTATTTTAAATTACGCCATCGCCATTTTCTTTATTAATTAAAAACTCGTATGCAATAATAGCCAAATATTCTCAGCATTAATCATTTAAGGACGGTGAACTTTTTTCACAAAAATTCATAACTTTGTTATTATTCACTGCAATAAACTGAAACTTGACCTACTATGCATTTTGGATTGCTGATTCCGATTCCGATAACGTCAGAAGTTTGAAAACATTAAAATCTAAAATGAGGTAGCAATTTTATTTCTAAAAATTTCACTTCTGGCCCATACTGATTTTTCTGCATGGAATTGTACCGTTGTGACATCGAATTTGAATTCAATGACTTCGAAAACAATAGAAATTTCCTTGACCCGGTTGCATTACGAAAAAAAACAAAATTATGCGATATTTTGTATTACACGCATGCGATGTAGGTTGCCTATACTTGTAATCGGTAGGCGCTCAATATAGTAGTTTTTAACGAATAGCGAGAGTACCTATTGGACGAGGGATAGTTTTTTTTTTTTTTTTTGTTCGAAATTATTCGAAAGTAAACATTTGAAAAAATATTTTCCGACTTTCCGAGAAACTTTCCAGAGTTTGGACCCTAAAAGATTTAAAAAGAAAAATAAAAAAATATATAATATATAAAATCTGTGTCTATATTTTATATTCTATATTATATATAAAAGTGAAAGTCCCGTGTCCCGTTGTATGCACCAAAAAAAAAAAAAGGTGAACTCCAATGAAAATTTTTGCAGGAAAAATTTTCGACTATTTATGAATTTTCCCAATTTTTTTTAAATTCGGGAAAATTTGTTTGATTTTTGAGAACGATTTTTCTGAGAAATATGTGAGAAATTTGTCCGATTTGGCTGAGAAATTTTACAAAACACAATCCCTGAAAAACCCTTATTTGCCGGACATTGAGCGATCCAAACGTATTAGACGTGCCGCTACCCGTCTAACACTTCGTCTAATACACGTCTAATAATTTGGAAATAAATGGCCCTTCTGGCTTCTAGGATAGTGTGTCCCTTATTTTGGCAATTTTCTAATTTCAGATCGCTTACCCCCACAAATGGTTCTCATTGGTGTACTGATAAACCCGAATTTTATGACCCGAAGTTTTTTACTCGACGGGGAAGCGTGGCGGCTTAAGCTTTAAATTCCAGAATTGCCATGAGAGAAGAAAAATTGACAGTTTTTTTTTCTCGAAAAAATGTGGTTTCTTATTGGAAATTTTACGTACATCACGAATCTGAGGTCCGTTTTTTTATATCTGGTCCGGCTTTCGGGCTAAAAGCCAAAATATGCAAAAAAAAAGAAAACGTGGTAAAGTGACAAAACATGGCAAGTCCTCATTTACACTCGTAGTTTGGTCTTTAGCTTAAAAATTGGACCAGATATAAAAAAACTAACTTCAGATTCGTGATCTACGGAAAATTTCCGATAAGGAACCACATTTTTTCGCGATATTAAAATTGTCGATTTTTTTCTTTTTAGCGGAATTTTGAGCTCAAGTCGCCTTTGCGCTTTCCCGTCGAGTGAAAAATTCAAAAAAAATTCGCATTTATCAGTTCACCAAGGAGAACCACTTTTGGGAATAAGCGATTTGAAATTCGAAAATTTCCAAAATAAAGGAACACCCTATTGTAGGAGCTATTTCGAGTAAGGGGGGTTAAATTGGTATATGAGGAATTCAGCTCCCTGTCCTCTGGCTACGGGCCTGACTTAACTGCCTAAAGGTAGCCTTTTGATTTGATTAAAGTTTTTCAATTTACTTTTTAAGAATATTTTTCATTAAAAAACGCTTAATTATGATTAGATCAACACTGCTTGATAAATAATAATCCTCCTTAATTACTAAAAGAAGTTTGAGAAAAAAGGATAAGCGAAATCCTTTCACTTTTGTTTATTCCTTAAAAGCAAGCAAAATGAGAGGTAAATCTTTTTCAATTTTAACTCTCTTCCTTAAGAAAAGGTGTAAAACGTACAGGCGATAAAAATGCAATTTTTATTACCTTGGAAAAAAAAGAAGGAAATTCCTAAAATGCTTTCTTACGTTTGCTTGCTTTACAAGAAAAGAAATTTTCACAGTTCAAATCACGTTTCCGAGTCGAAACACAAAAATAATTAAATTAATTTTTTTTTTTGCTCCGAGAAAAGAAGAACGAGTGTTTGGACATTTTTTTTTTTTTTTACAAATTAATCCAATTGATAAGAAGAATGCGATTAAATTTTCTTCTTATCACTTTTTTGAAGATGTGCATGATTGAAAATATTTCACGACCGCAGATAAATGAATCAAAATAAACGTACTACTAATTTATACTTGTTTTTTTTTTAATTAGTCGGGATGTTTTTTATACTTTCGCTATCATCTGTCTTACGATAAAAAGAAAAACTCGACGACTCGAGATCCACGTTTCGATTCTTAATTGATACGACTTTGAATCGGATCAAACCAGGCTTTTGAAAATTCAATTAACTTTCCGCATCCTTGTCATTAAAACGGGATTAACGACAACGGCAGACGTTTTCGATTACCTTTCTCTTAATCTTTAATCAGCTTAGTTTAAATCTTAAGAGCTTGGTGCGGATTTGAAACGCTTTTTAAATAAAGTGATCCTGGCTCGTGTATCTGTAAAAATCAATTCAAATCCGCCAAGGGTCTTCCCGTTTAATTTGCATGGAAGCTTGTGAATGCAAAAAAGGGCATATCTACATGAAGGCTACTCTTAAAATTGAGTGAAATAGTATTTTTCAATACAAGGAGTGCAAACGACAAAATTGCCCGTCGAGACCGAGTTTTAAGCCCGAGCCGAAGGCGAGGGCCTTAAATAGGTCGAGATGGGCAAGTCGTTTGCATTTCTTGCATTGAAAGATATTTTTTATCACAAGGTACGGCGTAAAATTGTCTGTAAATAAACTGCCCAGTACTGAAAAGTCCACTTTTCAGTCCATTTTTCAGTACTGAAAAGTCCACTTTTCAGTACCGTGTGATGAAAAAAATTTGTTTTGTAAAAAATTTGTTGATTAAAAAAATCATTTGTTTTTTTGAAATTTTTAATTTTTTTTTAAAAACATTTCAAGATTTTATTTAAATGTTTTTCTCGCCGGATAAAGTAATTTTTCAGAAAAAAATTACGAAAGACATGCTTCCGGGGGTAATTTGAGCCGCCGATTCCGAACCTGAAGTCAAAATTCTAAAAAAACTAAAATCCAATATAGTGGAGCAGTTTTATTTTTAATCATTTTTTTTTTTTTGCGCCATATTGGATTTTCCGAGCAGAATTAGATCATTTTGACGTCAGATTTGAAATCAGCGGCATCGAAAACGTATAGAAAGTCGTTTTCCCGATTGTTTTACGACGGAAACAAATTTCGTGCGACAAATTGTTTTGCATGCATGTGTTGCGGGTTGCATATAGCGAAAATTGGTAGGCGTCTTATATGGGTTTTAACGCACTGTGCGGGTCCTTAATGTGATGTAGGTTAACTTGAAGTGCGAAATCATGAAAATAAAAAACATTTGGGAAATTTTCTTCGATTTTATCAAGAAAAGTTTTTCAAAATTCGGCAATTAAAAGGTTAATGTTTTAAAGGTTTTAAGGTTTGGCGCTTCAGTTTAAATTTAACACGGCGGCGCCAATTTAAATTTTACGTATAATTATTTGAATTTTTGCGCCATATTGTATGATACACTCATTACATGCATGTAATGCTGATTGCCTACACTGAAATGCTGTGGGCGCTTTGAATAGGATTAATTTTTTAGCGACCTTTGAGCAAAAAAAATCTCTGACACTAAATTTTTTTGCTAAATATTTTCATGTTTTATTCGCTTTTTAGACTTTTTTTTTTTTTTTTACAACCCGAATTAATTTGAATAGACAAAGGAAGCTGCTTTTGAGCGTTGCTGGTTGCCTAGCAAAAAATGGTTGTTCTTTAAAATGACAAAAAATCTCTGGATTTAGAGGTTTTTGAGGGTCCTGAATTCGAATTTAATGTCAAAATAGCTTAATTCCTTCTTCCAAAAATTTTAAAAGACTCTGAATTAAAAAAAAAAAAAAAAAAAAAAAAAACCGTGAGCTAAGTATTGAACATTATTGCCTAATATGTACAGTGAAACTTATTTCAACATTGGTTTGCAGTTTGTACGATGATATTAGATGATTTTGAGTAATGAAATCGAATTTCCATAAGCTAAACATGGGAGGAATGCGATTTGTCATATAGCCAAATTTTACCAAATGTTTAAGGTGATAGTCCAAACTGAATTTAAAAAAAAAACAGTTATTGGTGGGTCAGTAAAGTTAGCGGTGCAATTCAAAGCTCAAATTCAACGATTGTTACAAAGATTTTGAACTTTTTTTAAGCTTTCGGAAAAACAGAAGCCCGAAATTTGAGTTTAAAATCCAAAGTTAGACCAATTAGATTGTAAATTCGAATGCTACTTGCGGAAAAAAGGAAAAAAAAAACAACGAAGAAGAAATTAATTTTCAAAATGACGAATCTAGAAGAAATGCCCGTCCTTCGGCGTCATTTTTTTTTAATCCTTTCAAAACCTTTCATTAATCATTAGCGTTTTTGAATTTTTATTTTTATCTCTTAAATTTTTTTTTCGTGAATAGAGCTGATATAACAGACAGCAGCAAATCCGAGCGGCTTGAAAAAAATCGATATTAACCTTCAAAACGAAAAAAATATATAAATAAAAAATAAAAAACATTTTAAAATTATATTCCCGATATGACAATAACATAAATCAAAAGCATGAAAGAAAAGAAAGCTTTAACGGAGTTTCTTCGATCTTTGAAAAAGAAAAAAAAGTTTCTCATATCTTTCTCGATTCACTTATTTGAATCCGCCCTTCAAAACCATACTCTTTCATTATTTTCTTAATTTATTTCGAGAAATTATCTTAAAAATTTAATTCAGTCACGCTACCGAGACAAATCATCTCCGGTTTCACCAAAAACTCCCCTGTCCGACCGCAAAAATTTAAAAAGGGGTAGAGGGGCAAAGGGGGAGGAGAGGATTTTGAAAATTTTTGGGTCATTATAAAGGAAGAATGGAAATAATGCAAAGTAAACGTCCTTGACCTAGCTAACCAGCACAGCGTTGGTTAATACAGCTGCTGAGAAAACTGGAATTCGGCGAGGAAAATCGATGGGATAACCGGGGGAGGAAAAACTTTCGCTTTGGCTTTTCCATCCCCTCCAGGGCTTCCTCGTTCGGTTCATTCAGTTTTTTTCCCCCGAAAAAAAAAACAGATTTATAATTTTTTTGCATCGGGTGATTGTCCGGTGAATTTATATATCGTGTTTCAATTAATCCGAATTGACTTATTCCGATCACATGTCAAAACATTGGAATTTCCATGTTAAGCAGAAAAAAAAAATTGTAAAACAAGTGTCAGTTGTCATTGCGCTATTTTTAAAAACGTGACAGTTTTTTTATGCTAAAAATAGAATAAAAAAATAAATATTAGGCCTAAATAAATTTTAAAGTTTTTTTTTTTTTTTTTTTTTTTTTTTTGCTGCAGTGCTTTTTTTGTTGTCGTGACTTTCGGAAGTCATTTAAAACATTTCGAAAACATTTAAAAATATATATAAGGGAGACATTCAAATATCACTGCATCACTTTAGGGGAGGGGGAAATACACTCAACTCTGATCACGTTTGCAAAACCAAGGCCAACATTTTTTTTTTTTTTTCAAATGCAGAGTCGGTTCCGATCTGAAGTAATTTTTAAAAATTGACTGGTGCCGGAGCTGAAGCCGAAGCCGAAGCCGATCCCGATTCCAATCCCGATCCCGATCCCGATCCCAATCTTTTTCAAAATATGTATGATTTTTTAATTCTGGATTTAACATTTTGTTTAGTAAAATTTTTTACCGAGTCGCCAAGATTTGAGCTTAAAAATCGAAAAATTCCCATTAGGACCAAAAAATTGATTTTTTTTTTCCCGTGAAAGAAAAAGTCGTGTCCTAGATGAAGCATAGACGAAAACAGGTGCTAAAGTGGCAGAACATTGTAAGTCCTCAGTTTCTGTTGACTTCCAGCTAAAAACCGGAGCAGATATTGAAAAATGGATTTCGGATTCGTGATCTATGCAAAATTTTCGATAGAAAACCATTTTTCTTTCACGAAAAAAAAAAGTATTCTTATGCCCTTAAGAAAATTTTCCGATCCCTGAGCTCAGAGGCCACGCTTTCCTCCCTTAGATTAAAAAAAAAAAAATCTGGAAAAGATTAGGGTTCATATGTGCTCCATGGAGCACCGGCTTGGGGGGTACGCGTTATCAAATTCGAAAATTCCCAAAATACCGGACTGCCTGTAAAAATACTTTTTTCAATTTTAATGTTTATATTTAAACGTTCTTCTTATTCACGCATTTAACTTTAATATAGATTTAGAAGAGAAATCAGCTTGATTTTGAAGAAAATGGTGGTAAAAAGATTAAACAGTTGCTTTTTTTTTTATGAAAGTTGAGAAAAGAAAATCTTATTGCAATGTCATTTATGATGAATGCGAAAAATATTTTGTCACGCGAATTTTCCGTCCAGTAATTCTTTCAGTTGTAATGAGTTATTTTTGATTACCGTAGATTGGGGTGAAGTTGAAAGGAAATTCAAAAAAGAATTCTAGGTTTATCTTAGGCACTACAAATAAAATTGTTTTATTTCATTAAGTGGATATTGTTTTTGGGATACTTAAGTAAAAAATTTTATTTTGAGTGCCTAAAATAGACCTAGAATTCTTTTTTGAATTTCCTTTCAACTTCACCCCAATCTACGGTAATCCACTGAATTCCAATATCCCCATATTTAACCAATCTTTTTCGAATATTAACCTTATAAGGTTCATATGCTGGAAAAAGTCTGGCAATTTCCTAGGAAATTTCGAAAATATTTTCCCAAAATTTTATTCTTGAATAATTTGAAGCAAAAAATTATCCCTCGTGCCCGTTTTATTCGTTAAAAATTGAAAGCCTATCGATTTTAAATGTAGGCAACCCGTATCACTTGCATGTAATACAATATCTCGCATAATCTTTGTTGGAAAATAAAGCTTTATATCCGTTTCCGACGCCGCAGATTTCAAATCTGATATCAAAATGATGGAATTCCGAACAGAAAAACAAATATGGCTCCAAAAGTAAAATTTTTAAAAAAGAATTGCTCCGCCATTTGAAATTTTAATTTTTTCAAACTTTTGACTTTAGACTTGGAATCAGCGGTTTAATATACACGTAGGTCGAATTTCAAATTATTATCATCATAATTCGAAAAGCTTTTGGAAGGATTCTCACTAGCTTAACCTTTTCCCGACCGACGGCTCATTGGGTGTTTCTCGCCGGAAATAGTTCCCTTTCAGTAAAAAATTATGACGGACATGTTCCTGGAAGTAATATGAACCGCCGATTCCGAATCTGAAGTCAAAATTCTGGAGAAACTAAAACCCAATATGGTGGAGCCGTTTTATTTTTAATCATTTTAATAATTTTCTTTTTCGCCATATTGGATTTTCCGAGTAGAATTTGATCATTCTGAAGTCAGATTTGAAATCAGCGACGTCGAAAACGCCTAGAAAGTCGTTTCCCGATCATTTTACGGAAGGAAACAAATTTTGTTCGACATTTTGTATTGCATGTATGAGTTTGTGGGTTGCATATACTAAAAATTGGTAGGCGTCTAATATGGGTTTTAACGCACAGTGTGGGTCCCTAACGTGTTGTAGACTAACTTTAAGTGCGAAATCATGAAAAAAGAACATTTGGGAAATTTGATTCAATTTTCCGGAAAATTTTGCAAAATTCGGCCGTTATAGGGTTAAGAGAACTATAACTGAATTCAAAAATTTTCTCAGAATAAACCGGCCGTGACGGGCACTTGTCTCCAATCCTAAAGCTTTCGGATCATCAGCAGATGTACGATTAGATTGTAATTATAACGGATTGTAATTAGCAGGAAACAAGCGGAATCATCTGTGAAAATTTCACGGGTTAATTTCGTCTGCGGATATTGAGAGTTCATAGCTCAGAACGTCCTGTTAAGAGCCAGATCATATATTACATCTTTTTTGGGGGGTAGGGGGTCCGGAAAACGTGGGAAAAATAATAAAATATTAATTTTCCCGAAACGATGGACGGAGGGGGAAAAAAATTAGCACTTTTAGGAACAATTAGCGTGAATTTAAGGCAAAAATAATTAAAGCATAATTTTTTAAGCAAAAATTTTACGTAATATTAAAAGAGGGGGGGGTCAGAAAGCTTCCCCTTTGCTTACATCAGAGAAGGAAGGGTGAAAAATTGATCAAAAAGGAGTACTGGCATAACATGTGTGCGATGCCTAGTGTAAATTTTTGTTGAATGCGAGAGGGGGTAGAATACCATTTTTGTAAATTGGTCGAATTCTGAGCCACCCTGTGGAAGATCAGGGGAAAAAGGGACGGCTAAATTTTCCGGAAATATTGTGCTGTTCATCAGCCAGAATTATTTTATAAAAACAATACCTCATTATATCGAATTGAAAATTTAACCGCAGTAAATGCACATGAATAAAATATGAATTGAGCAGAAAATGAGTTTCGCATAATAGGGTCGCGGACCAAAATTTTTTTTTTTTTTCCTTTTTTTATTTTTATGGGTGAAGGAATTTTGCTAAAGCGGTTAATTTAGATAGTTTAGCGGTTAGAATGGAATAGAAAGGTAAAACACACGAAAATACGAAAACCGAAAATTTTTCACTGGATTTGAGCTTTGTTTTTTTGACTTTTAGTTTTTTTGCAAATTCGCTTTAAAACTAAAACTTTTCCATAAAAAAAAAATTAAAACAAAAAAAAAAGCCAACCTTATTTTTTCGTAATTTTTCTTTTTGAAAAAATAAAAAAAACGCAGAGGTAACCTTTTTTTTTATTCTCAAAGCTACAAAGATCGGAGTAAATATAAGAAAAAAAAAGTGTAAACAAACCCTCGGGACTTTAAAAACTTTCTTTTTTTCGAAAAAGGAAAAAAAAAGTTTTGAAAAAGGAAAATTGCCGGAAAAGCGTGAAAATCAAGAAACGTTGGTTTTTTTCCCTCCCCGTTTTGTAAGATGAAGGGAGCCGGGCGAATGGTAAGCAAGCGCTTTAGGGTTTTATTTTTCGGTAACTCTCCGTATGGTAGGTTATGCACCAGACTCAAAATTCCCGACCCGGCGAACAGTCGTGGCTTGAGTCTCCGGTCCGGGGGATGAAAGAAAGGGGAGCCTCCGCGACCGGGGGCCCGAGTTCCTTATCCGCCGCGGTCCTAAATCGCTCGTGCGACGGAAGTTTATGTAGCGTACAATTTCCACCGGGGCCCTCCAAGGTCCCGGAAAATAAAACCGTCATCAACCGGGCCAAAGGGAAATTTATTAAATGGCTGAGGAAAAGTTTAGGCCACCGGCGTCAGGTAATTAAAAATAAAAATAAAAATGCATACTGCCATTTTTTTTCCTCTCCTGAATTTTTTGGAATTAATCCAATTCCTTGTTTCGAAAGGGAAAGTTTTGGAAAAAAGGGAAAATTTTTTAGGGATTAACTTAAAAGGTTAAAAAAGCTTCGCGGCTGAGAAGCTTTTGATCTCTCTATGACCCCCAATTAGACTTAATTTTTTTTTTCGCTTTTAGTCGGAAATAAATTGAATTTGACTTTCTTTTTTTTTTTTCGTCAAATGGAAAATCTTCTTTTCCTTTGAATTATTCACGTTTTTCAATCGAGTACTCTCCTTCTTTTTTATCAACTTTCTACTTTTTTGTTTTGTTTACTTTGGATTTCCACTCTCGTACTTTTTCCTTTCATTGATAAAAAAGTTATTATTTTTTTGAATAGAGTTTTCCTGGAAATTGTGAGTAATTGTGGTATCGAGGAGTTTGGTGTTTAGCGGATTTCGGGTTGACCAAAGGGATGAAGCCGAGCTTAGGGGTGCGTTAAAAGGATTCAATTAAAGACGTGTCTTAAACATGCTTTGAACTTGATATGCTTGCCTCTCCAATTTTTTTTTTTTTTTTAGTCTTTTTTTTCTGCTGTATAGTCAGCCCGAGGGAATAAAAGGGTTTAAGGTTTTTAAAGGGATGCTCTTAATAAATATTGAAGATATAAAAAATGCTTATAACAAAAAGTACAGACAACTCAAATGTTCATAAATTGAGTTTCTCTAGGAAGGTAGAGTGGTTTTAAAAAAATCGATGTTTTGCAATTTCGCTGCATCTTGAAATTCGGATTATATACCATCCAAAAATACGCCTGGAAGTTTTCATGTTTTTTGAAAAATTTTTAGACGTCGCGCAAATCGTTTTAAGGTTTTTAGCGATAAAACAAATAGTATCTTTCAATACAAGGACTGCAAACGACAAAATTGCCCGTCGAGACCGAGTTTTTAGCCCGAGCCGAAGGCGAGGGCCTTAAATAGGTCGAGACGGGCAAGTCGTTTGCATTTCTTGCATTGGAAAGATATTTTTTACCACAATTCGCAAGGTACGGCGTAAAATAGTCGGTAAATAAACTGCATAGGACTGAAAAGTGAACTTTTCCGTACCGTGTGATGAAAAAAATGTTTCTATTACTCATGGTATAAAAAGTCCCTTTTTGAGAATTATTTGGGGACTTAAAAGTAAAACTTTTTGGGACTCTACTTTTTAGTACGGAGTACTAAAAAGTTGACTTTTTAATACTCTTGCTATCGTGTCGTCTGCATCGAAAAAAAAAAGAAACCATGAAGGCCCCGAAAAATGGTTGGCAGCATTGTATCAAGAGTCACGTTATATACGTGAAGAGTCACGTTATATACATTGTTTGGACAAACGAATGTTTTCAATTCACACCCTCATTTTTTTTTTTTTTTTTTTTTTCTTTTTTTACATCACACCCATTTGTCACAGCAATATTAACCCCTTGAAATCAATCTTTACGAAAAAAAAATCTCTGTTTCATTCGAAATAGAAAATATTTTTAACCCCAAAGACAACACGGGGCCCTTTCCTGAACTTCGAGACAGTGTTGTCAAGCCTCGCTTCGCTCGGCTTGACAACGCACTGTCTCGAGTTCAGGAAAGTCCCCCGTGTTGTCCTTGGCCTTAAAAATACTATTTTTAGGCACGGACGATTTTATTTGATTTCTCTGTCATTTTTCAAGATATATCGTGAAAATTAATGAAGACCTCATTTTGTAATGGTCTGTAAGGGGTAGTTTTTTAATATAAAAAAGGCCATTTTGAACCTTACGGCGTATATTAATCTAGCGAATTTCTCTTGAATTTTTTGCGTATATTTCATAGGGATGAAATCGGTTTTTTGCCATTTTTTATTGCCAAGATAGAAAATGAAAGCATCGAACCGAGGTTCTTTTTTTTGGAAAAGTTCCTATTTTTAGTACGAGTCCCTAAAAGTCCCTATTTCTCCTCTTCAATTTTTTTTTGGTGTCTTAACATCAGAAAAAAACTATATCTCAAAAAAAATTTCATAGACTTCCTCTCAGAAAAGCCTAGTTTCTGACGTTGGATTTTATAGTCCCAATGGGTAAAAAGCAAAAAAGAAAAAAAGAGATATTCGGATGATCGAAATCAAATTTTAACCTATTTTTCGCGTTTAGGTCTTTAAAATGGTCTTCAATTTGTGTGTTTTTGGTTCCTCAAATCCCTAATTTTTCAGGTCGAAATGGGTTCGATGCCTGAAAGGGTACAAGTATGAAAGACGTGTGCCAATTACTCCCCAAGTTGAGCTGTGATTATTTAATAATATCCTGATAATCCCTAGTTTTGGTAGTGGAAAACTCCAAAAAATTTAGAGACCGATATGTAATTTTCCCGCGTCGTTGCGTTTCAGAAATCCAACATTCGATTTTTTCGACTCATTCTAGTTCAGAGGTCACAACCGCTTTAGAATAAAGCCGGCTTCGATAGGCCGAACCGCTGACCATGAGCAGAGATTCTTCCCGTGATCCCGATTTTCTTCAAAATTTTCAGGAATCCCGTTTTCTGGGAATTTAATTTCTCTTATTTTCGAAAATTCCCGATTCCCGGGAGTTAAGGAAATGATTTCTCAAATCCCGGGAAATTAAAAAAATTAAAAAAGCGAAAATTTTCAATTTCCGGGAGTGAAAAAAATTCGGGAAATTCTAATCTGGGGGGAGGAGATGCTTTACCAATCCGCAACGGCATGTATGTAAATTAACTGTTCAGGATAGGGAGAGCTGGAAAAATTTGGGAACGGCCCATTTCATTTTCGGGACTTTTAAAACTGCTGAGAGAAAAAAAAGTCAGAACATGCCCTGTGTTGCCTCATTCATCCCGAAATGTCTGTCCAAACTGAAGATGACTAGGAGTTACAAGGTCAATAATAACCCAATCATATTCGATCTATTTTTGCAAAACTATATTTCCCAGTCATACAACATCCAAAAACCGAGATTTTCAAATCCAACAAACCGACCGTTACCAAAATCATGATAAAATATTTATATGAACATCCCCCCGGGAAGAGCAAAATTGCGGACAAAAAAAAAAAAAAAATTCTCCAATAAAATTGCAATTCGACAGGAAAAAAAAACGCTGGGCACGCGTTTTCGATAACTCATACTATACGCTCCCACAATAAAATCCCTACTGTTTATTTTTTATCCGTATATAGGGTAATGATTCAGGAAAATAACATTTTTTTTTACCTCCCCTGCCCCGGCCCCCTATCTTCATATTGACTCTAAAATAGAAAATGCCGAAGCTTCCGTGACGAAAACACAAAGAATCGATAAAATATTTAACATTTATAGTTATAAATGTTAAATAAAAATTGGTTTTTCAAAGTCGGATATTGCGTGATGCGACACTAATCCTAAATTAAATATTTCAAATTGGGGATTACATAAAAGCTGCAAGGGCGCAAGAGATTTAAATCCAGGAGGATATTGCAACGAAGAGCCGAATCCTTAATCTTTTTATTTCTTTTTTTTTTGAAAAAAAAAGAAATTTTTTTTAAGGCTTTTTCGACAAAAAAAAACTCTAATAACAGGGGGGCACCGCAAGTCGTCAGAAGTAATAACTGCATTAAATACTGGTTTAAAACGAAACTTGTACATGCATATTATGCTTTTTTTTCGAATCATTATTAAAAGTTTATGCTGTTATTAAAATCGCAATAATAAAATTCTTTTGCATTTTTTTTAACGTAAAATAACATAACATCTGTGTGATAAATTAATTTTTTTGTCGCATTTTGACCTAATGATCTGTTGGTTTTTTTTTTTTTTTTTATGCAGAAAAAATTTTTAAAAATTAAATGCTGGCTTCAGGGTTGCAAAACCGATTGCATTTTTGTCGGAATCGGCATCGGCATCTTGGCATGGAAAACGAAAACATTTAGAACGGAATCGGAAACAATTTGAATCCTTTTTATTTTTTCCTTAGAATCAATTTATATCAAATTGAAGTGCACATACAGAGGAAACATTCTAAAATTTGAGCATTAAAATAAGAAAGAAATAGTATTTTTCTCGGCAAGAATCGAAAGCGAGAAATTTCGAGGTCAAGACCGAATTTGCGCGCCGAGCGAAGCGAGGTGCGGCAAACGGTCGAGACTTCGAGATATCGAGCGTTCGATTCGCAGCAGAGAAAAATAGTTTTCATTTCACGTGAAATGATTGGTTCCAGCTGTTTTTTTTTTGCTGCGAGACAGTCGACAGACGCCATTTTTTGTTAAGTGATCTCGAAAGTATAACTTCTTTTCAGGCGCTAGCCCTGAAATGTTTACTTTCGAGGTCAGTTGAAGAACCGCGAAATGTTCTACTTCCGGAGCAGAAAACAAAGTCAAAATGGAGACTTTCAAAGCACTTGGAATGAAATAGTAGATTTCCAGGCTGGACCCGAAAAGTGAGATTTTTTACGAGGCCGTTCGGCAAGAGGGCCGAGTAAAAAATCGAAATTTTCCGGTCCAGCCTTGGAAATGTAGTTTTCAGGGCGAGAATAACGAAATTTGTTTTGTTTACATGATCTCGAAAGTATACTTTTCGGGTCTAGCCCTGAAAAAAATATTAGCAAACAGTTTTAGAATCACGAATAAGTGATGCAAAAAGTTTATAATAAAAATTTATTATTTTTGGATCATTTATACTGAACATGCATAATTTTTGCAAAGTTTATGCATAGTTTTTTTATGCCTAGAAATCTGGATATGCTGCATGATTTTTTTCATTATTTATGCATATAATTTTTTTTAAATTATAAAGCAGGAAAATTTGCCAATATTATTTTTTTTCTACTTTTTTTTTTTTCATTTTATGCATAATTTATGCAAAATTATATTGGGAGATGAAAAAAAGTTTCCAGTAAAAAAAAGTTGAGTTAATTATACATAATTTATACACTTTTTATGTATGTCCGATTTTTGAAGTGGAACTTCTTTAGTCGCGTTGGGAAAAAATTTTGTTGAAAAAAATGAGGAGTGAAGGAGTGAATATTTTGAAGGCGTACACACTCGAAAAAATGGCGGATAAAAATCTGGATATCCATATTATTTTTGCATTAGCTGTGCATAATAGTATTGGAGGATGAAAAAAATTTTTTCCGGTAAAAAAGGTTAGGTTCTTTATACTTAATTTATGCATTTTTTATGTATGTCCAACATTGTATAATTTATACATGATTTTAATATAATTTATGCATCTCACTTTCGTGCGTAAGGTTAGGTGGAGGAGGCTACTTTGGGCGCACTGATATATCGGTGGCAAGGGCTACCGCAGGTGATGACCAATTTTTTTTTTTAAAATTATTATTTTATTTATTTTTGAAGTCATAAAAATCTGTTTTTATGACTTCAAATACAAACATTTAAGTCAATTTTAGCAAGCAGTATAATAATTATTTTATTTGCATAGTAGCAAAAAAAGAGTTTATTACTTGTGGGGCCCTGCCCTCTTTCTCTTCTTTTTTTTTTCTTTCTTTCTGGTTCTTTGAGTATCAAATTTTAGTTTTATTTTTATTTTTGATAGGTTTGCTTTTTTAAATTTACTATTTGAGAAGCCAACAATACGAAAATAGTTTTTTTTTTGTTTTCAGTAAAAAGTGGCCATCTTGACCCAAAATCGATGCCTGGATAATTTCGTTGAAATTTACCAACATTGCAGTGATCTTATTTGGTTTCTGCGACCGAACCGAAAAACTGTAAGCACTGCTAACGTCACGCAAAAGTTAAAATTTCGTAATTGACGCGATTCGGATCAGTCAAATTTGAGCTTTGAAAAAACTTCCTTCTTCTACCACATAAAAATGTTGATAATGCTCCACAGTCTAAAAGTTCAAAACTGATTATTTAACAACTGAATGCATAGACCATCGCACACCATGTAAAAACCTGCATAAGAATATAGCAATAGGTTCCATATAAAAACCAGATTAAACTAACTTATGGTGTGCAGTGTTCTTTAGTGCCCCTTTTGTTGTATTGTAATACTTTTCATATTATTCGGGCCTTTTCCATGGGGTTTCATTTAATTCTTTTTAAAAAAAATTATCCGAAAATATGGTTGACCTGAGTATATCTGACCTCTGCAGTGGCCTGATGTTTGGATTTTCAAACAAAAATTGAGTTCGCCCGAATAATTTTCGTGATTTTTGGATTTTTAATATTGGATTTACAAACGAAAATTCGATTTGAGCTTTTTTCAGAAATTTTGGTTTATTCGGGATTTTTGGAAAGTAAAATTTAAAAAAATTTACTAAAAAAACTATTTTTGGGTTTTTTGAGCTTTTTAAAATTGAAAAATTTATTTGTAGCTTTTTCAAGTTAGGTAAAGGTAGGGAAGTGTGACCGTCTAAAAAGTGTGACTTGACCATATAAAAAAGTGTGTAGGAAATCCGTTTTTGTGCGAATAAATACATCATTTTCCAGTGTATACATTCGGACAAAAACAAATTTTCAACATGCTTATTTATATGGTCTAAAAATGTAAAAGTCACACTTTTCAGACGGTCACACTTCCCTGCCTTTACCTTTTTTTAAAATTGAGTTTTTTTTTTTTAAATATATTATTTAAATTTTAAGTGCCTACGCCTTCGGAGTATTCACTGTTGCTTACTTTGCTCGGTTTTTTAGGTGTTTACACCTTCAAAATATTCGCTCCTGAGTATTTTTTGCGTCCTTTCATTCCTGTGCATTTTTTTCCGTCATTTTTTCGAGTGTCTAACAGGATATCTATTTCTTCTGAACTCACACCATTTCTTTTGTATATAATTGATTACTTTTTTTTTTGCTCCTATTTTGAATATTTTTAAATCTTTTAACTTCTTGGAATGAGGAACTAATAATTAACATGGTGTTTTATTAGTTCCTCATTTCAAGAAGTTACAGGACTTAAAAATTTTTTGTTTAATTTATACTTGATTTTCATATAATTTATGCTTCTCTTTTTCGTATGGGTGATCGAAGATTTTTTAGGCAAAAAAAAAAAAATAAAACAATAAAAAAAAGTGGTAGCAGAAGAAAAAATTCCAAAAATATACATTTCCGGTGGTGCAATTAATTGTACCCTTCTGTTAATTGGCCAATGGAGACAGGACTTAAAAAAGGGGAATTTTTTTTAAAAAGTTACATAAATTTTTCCTCGAAAAGGAAAACCCCGATATGTTTCGGCTCATATACTGGGTCATCCATCAGGGGCCATAAGAGAAGGCTCGAAACCCCCTCGAAGCTTCCGGGGGCTGAGCCCTGCCGTGGCTACGGACCTGATTTTCGTATCAAGAAACACAAGTTATAACTCGTAACCCTCTCTCAGAAGCACGTCATTTTTTTATGATTTTAATTTTAATAGTAAAACGTTTCACTGTTAAAAATCGATACTTAAATCGAGAAACATGGAAAATTCACTTCCTACTTTATATTCTCTAAAAATGAAAAAAGAAAAAAAAAAAAAAAGAAAGAAAGAAAGAAAGAAAAGAAGAAAGTTATCGTAAAAATAAAGTTTAATTTAATTAAGTAACGTCGAATATTAGAATAGCTTTTTTAAACGGTCGTTTATTTGTTATTCAAGTCGCTTCGAATCATATTACAACCTCGATAATGCACACTGAAAACGGTTTTCTCAAATTGGATGTGATATTGTTTTTATGAAGAGGAAAACTATGACGATGATAATAATAATAATAATAATAAATAAATATCGGGAAGGCGGGATTACGGACAGTCCTTGATAAAGTCATCACGCCGTAGTAAAAGTTCATACAAAAAAAAAAAAAAATTATGATTTTCGTTTCCGTGAAAACTGCGATATAAAACCTTTTCAGGTTTTACAATTTGATTAAAATATTTGTTTTGGTTACGACTTCGGGTTGTTTAACTTTAACAGCAGTAATTAAGTCTTTTAGTTTTAACAGCTTTCCTTGTATAAAGAGGAGCCCATTCGTTATAGAAAATTTTCATTACATTTTACTGCAATGAAAAGGAGACGTGGGTTTAATAAAGGCTGTTAGATTTTGCTTGTATGCTTGCTTTTTTTTGTGTGTTCTCCGTGAATGTTCCAACGCTTTCGGTAAATTGAATCCGTGACGTAGGTTCCGTTTTGTGTATAACGGTTTTTTTATATATATACAGAATATTATATCGATTTTTATCTATATTACCGCCTAAGAGCGAAGTCAGGTAATGCTCGAGGTGATGAATTATATAAGCTTATTCATTCAAATATATCAGCAGGGAAAAGCGCTGATATCTTGCTGCTCTAACTTGCCCTCCTCAGGATCTTGGGGAATATAAAAATTTTAATTAATTTTTAAAAAAATTTTTAATGAATTTGAAGTTTTTTGAATTTTTTTTTGAAGTTTTTGAAAAACCCGGACAAAGCAAAAAATAGAAATTTTTAATATTTCTTTTTTAATGTTATTACTTTTTCTTTGTTATCCTTTGATGAGCTATCGCTTCTTAATTTGAATGTCTGTAAGGCTTTTGTAACATAGCAAGGGTCTGGCAAAAAGTCCTCACCATTATTCTGATCATGGCTTTCGATTTTTATGATTGCTTTCAATTCTGTACCTCAGTGCAGAACTGCATCAAGTCTATTCAAGGATTGCAACTTCTTATTTCAAACCCGGCTCTACAAAAGGTATACAGGGTGAACGGTTGGCATTGCTGATTTTATGCCTTCTGCTAGCAAGTTTATTTTGTTGACAAGGCAGAAAAGTTAACTCGTAGAAGACATTAATTTAAGTTGGCAACGCTTGTGTATGCTTTTTGAAGTCGGGTTTGAAATAAGAAGTTGCAATCCTTAAATGGACTTGGTACAGTTCTGCACCGAGGTACAGAATTGGTGATAGATGTTTATGACATCTTTATCTTCTTCTTCATCATCCTCATTGTATCGATCTTTACTATCTAAAATTGCCTTAAGGTTGTTTTTTGTTGCAGGATCCTTCTCAGAATTTCTTAAAAAATGTTCTTTTTGTTATACTGTCTTTTGCTTTAGGAGTCGTCCATAAATTACGTAAGCATGTTTATGAGGGGGGAGGGGGTAAAAAATACCGTCTTTGCTTTGTTGCATATTCTTCTTGCTTAAAAAAAGGAACATTTGCGTAATTAATGGACGACCTCTGAAATCCACTTTCATTCAACTGTTTTAAGTAACTGTTTAAAGCTTTTACACAGTAAAAAATATTATGTAAATATGTTCTAAGCGGTCCACATAAATTTTTTCAGTTGTTTTTCCCAAAAGGTAAACATAAACAAAAACAACATAAAAATTATGTGGACCTACTTATGTTGATTTTGACATAAAATTTTTTACTGTGTACATTTGACTGTTTTATGAGTCCAGTAAAAAAATTCTTATTCATATTATTGAAATTAGCATTTAAGATCTTAAATATTTCTAATGTTTCATTTCAGAAATTTTGCGTAGATTGCAAATATGTGTACGTGCATATGAAAACCTCCCACTTGTACAATCCGGATAGTTTGTTTTGATTCGACACTTATTTGTTTACAAAAGGTTTAAAAAGCAAAACATACTATCCGGATTGTATAAGTGGGAGGTTTTCATATGCACGTACACATATGAACTGCCAAGTTATTTTAAGCAGGGGGTGAAATTGGCAAAAATGATCGTTTCCGTTTCCAATGTTTAGTTTATGGGAGCAATAGAAATGGTTCCGTTTCCGTTTCTGAGCTTACATAAGCTAAACATAGGCGCTCAAAAAACGGTTCTGCCCCCTGATTTTAAGTGTACATCGTTTGAGCTTTAATCCCTTTTTTAAGCTTTGAGATTCTTTAGACTTTCTTTATCTTTCCTTAGCTTAAAAAGCCGTACACAAAAATGAACTTTGGACTTTATATTCGTAATCTACGCAAAATTTCCAATAGTTAATGATGCATTTTTCATTATAACAAAATACTTATTTTTTTTTTAATTTTATACGGGTTTCTCAAAAACTTTCAAGGTCATTGCTCGACCTCAAGATGGCTTTCAAAAAATTTAAAAAAATTAGCGCTAATAGTATTGCCAGAAGGCACCCATTCCACCATCAGGAGCTTTCAGATTCCAAAATTCGTCAGTTTCAACTCATTCTAATTCTTATAGGGGTGAGGGAGGAGTTCAAAAATCTCAAAAATTTTGCCTACATTAAAGTAATCAACCGTGTAAAGTGCAGTGAAATATGTTTGCAGCTCCAAAATGAATAAAGTTTCCAATTTTTTCGACTCGGAAAATTTAATTATTTTCAATCGAGTCAAAAATTGCAAAATCACGGGAAAGAGAAAATTTTCTACTCCTCAAACATTTTCTCAAAAAATTCTTTTAAAAAAGTCTTTACTTAATCTGAAAATTGTGGAAAAGGTCAACTTCTAAAACATTTTTCTGATCATCGAATAGTTGAAAAATTGAATTACTTCCAATCCATCTTCATAATTCCGAAAATTGCCATTCCTCAGTCGATCTTCAGTACTTCGGAAAAGTCGGAAAATTTGCTCCCCTCTCTCATCTCGAATGGCTTTGATCGAGATTCGTTAGGTGTTACCTGACATTGACTGCGATATTTTCAAATGGTTGTTTTCGGTCCTGAGCAATTTAAATCTACTCCGGTTTTTCGAGTTACCCGATAAAAAGGTAAACCCTGACAGTGATCGGTTTTCGGTTGTTTTCCTTTTGTTCCAGGGATTCTTCCTCTTGCCGGCTTTTGCATAAAAATTTATATGGATGGATGTTGTTAAGCATGCATGGAGGGAACATTGTAATAAATAGTTGGCTATACTGAATTAAATGATCTCGAATTCATTTGTTTATCCAAGAGTCCTGGCGTCATCCTGATGACCCTTCTTTTTTTTTTTTTTATATGTATACTCAAATCAGCAAATAAAATCGTACGTTTCCACGATTTATTTTCATTTTCCTCGTGTTGGAGGACTTGTGATTCCGTTTTTTTTTCTCGTACGTGTCCGGTGGGCAGGGATTCCGGTTTAGCTTACGGCGCCGACCGGACGAAAAAAAAAAAATATAATAAATCCAGGAAGGAAATAATTTTTTTTTTTTTTTTTTTTTTTTTTTTTTAATGAAGAGTCAAGGTTACGTTGAAAAAAAATTGGATTGCTGTTTGGAAAATTCTTATGCTGTCTTATGCACGCCAATTAGATTTAATAGCTCCAGCCAACTGGAAGCATATACGTCACTCGGTGACGTCATATGTAAATAATGTAAACGCGGTTTATTGGTTGAAAATATTGAGTTCTGTTGGTTCCCCAAGAAAAGAAAGTTGGGGAAAAAAAACTTTTTTGTGATGATTTTTTCCGAGATTTGTAAAGTGACAAAATTATATGATCCATGAAGTTTATTCATACCTATTGTGCGCGTGTGCGGTTTAAACTCCAAAGCTTTGTGCTGTGTGTTGTATTCACACACGGTAAAAATTTAAAAAAAGATGTAGCCCTTTTTATTTTACATAAAAACTTGGCGTCAGAAATTCGAAACGTTCGAAAAAATCGAAGATTTAACACAACTCATTTTAAATAAAAATGGCTACATATTTTTTATGTTACTTTTACATAAAATTTTTACCGTGCATTTGATTAATTTTTCATTCGATATTGTTACAAAATTCTCCTGGTTTTGAATTGAGAAAACAGAATCAGGAAAAATCTATCTTGATTCAACTTCCATCCAGTCTTGATAAAATTTTCCGTAAGCAAATGGGCCACAATTCCAAAGAAAATTAAAATTTTGAGTTTGATAGGCGCTACATTCCAATTAGTTTTTTTAAGACATATCCAAACTTGATCCAATTTAATGTTTACACCAGGACCGTGAGTGCTGATTTAGAGTTTTAACCTCAGAAAGTAACTGACAGTAACCTCAGACAGTAACCTCAGAAAGTAACAGGTCCGAAGCCGATTCCGGCAGCGGCAGGCTAAAAACTCAGGTCGGTGCCGAAACTGGTGCCAGTGCTGGTGCCGGCACCGGTCTTGTAATTATGACCCGATGGCAGTGCTGAATATAATCGAGAAAGGCCACGAGTTTTGATAGTATTAAGCGGCCGACTGTACTAACCTGCACTACAATAAGCGGCGGTTACTGCAGCAATTTGTTTTTTTTTTTTTTTTTTTTTTTTTTCAAAAAAAAAGTAGACAAAATTGATGGTGGTGCTGTCACCGATGCTGGAATCGGCTCTGGCACCCGCACCAGCGGCGAAAATTTTGCTATTCCGGCTTGCTGGCTGGCTCCAGCTTCAGCACTTTGGATGATTCGGCGCAAAGCCGGCGTCGGCTCCAACCAATTTTTACCGGCTTTGATCCCCTGGGAAGTAATAACTAACCGAATAGGTGACCTTGCCTTTAATGGACCTCCGTGCACCATGTGAGAAATCAGTACCTCATCAGTATTCTTTTTTTAAAGTTTTGATATCTTTGGAATATTTCAGCATAAATTGTAACAGTTGAAAGGGGAATAGATACGCGTGAAAAGTATCAATTACCTGTTCTAAGAGCAAGGTTCATATATATAGAGAACTTTATTGACGTAAATCGACGCGTCTGAGGAAACATCTCACGTATCGTAGTCATTCGAACGAGCAAAGGTCGGATTTTTCGGCATAAATAAAATGCATAATTTTTAAATTGCTCCTGAAATAAGGCGCCATAGGTGTTTCTGTACACCAAATGAAGTTTTAAATTCAAAAAACAAAATGTTTTAATTCTGTATTTTCCAGAGGTATCATATAAGCATAGGCAATTAACATAAATTTTCCTCGATTTTCTTACGATTGAAGGGTACCATGAAGCTTAGACCGTTTTCCCGCTTTTTTTTTTCAGGAATAAAAATTCCAGAATGTAATTTACACGCGAATTTAATAAGATTTTTCTTAATTGTTTGAGTGCCATTTTCGTATAGGATTCGTCTGAATTTTAGCAATTTTCGAGAGCGATTAAAAAGTCGTACTTTCAGAGTCCTCTACGGGATAAAGTTTGAACTAATATCGACATTGCCTCGAAAGAGAATTTTAATTAATATATATGTGCGGTGAAGCATTAGTCCGGCTGTTTAATTAGGTTCGTAATAATCAGTGTTCTGATTTCAATTCAGCACTAAAGCTTAATGAAAAACTTTTATCAAATTTTTTTTCTCGATAAAAAGGAGAGGGAAGCTTGGAGAACAAAGCTTGGTTTTTCAAAAAAAATGAAATGGAGTTTACTTACCTGTTAATGGATCAACCAAAATAAATTTGAGAAAATGTGAAATAATTCCTGCTGTGTCTCCATTTGATAATTAATTACATTATGTAATAAATTTCAGTACCGGAAGTAGACTTGATATCTCCACTCTACGTATTCGGACCGGAAAAATAACGTCACCACACCATTTTTCGGGCATAGCATAGTACATTGTAACGTCATTTTTTGGTTCGAATTTTTGGAGTGAAGATATCCGGTACTTCCGGTACTGTAATTTATTACCTCATGTAATTAATTATCCGATTTGTTATTAAGCGGAGATTTAGCAGGAAATACTTCATTGGATTAATTTCAAAAGTAAACAAGTATAAGTCATAGCCAAAGTAAAAGAATTAGTTATTGCATGGGGATACCTGGGGGGGGGGGGGGGGCGGCAGGGGATACGCAAAAACAATTCCGGATAAACTCATTGCAATATAACGCCTATTAACATTGGATTTACAGCTTGTTTGTTGACGACCAATATTGGAAATTTGATCTAGACTCCATGAATATCGGATGAAAGCCAGATTTTCCCGATCGTATATTTTTTCCAATTTAAATTTCCCTTAGCGTTACTTTTTTTTTTTTTTTTTTTTTTTAAATCTGATTAGTTATTCAGTCTTTATCATTGGCCCACTACCGTTTGCTGATCTGCTCATTGCTGGGGGAAGTCAGAACCAGACTTTCCGAAAAACCCCTTTCTTTTATCTCCCTTGGGTCAGAATTATTTCAGGAAGACAATTGACCGCTTGTGAAATAAATAAAAAAGAGAAATCGTTTTTTTCAAAACCTGAAGATGACGGATCCTGTCAAATCGAAATAAGATTTAACAAACTTTTCATTTCTCCAAAATTGAAAACCTTTGGGGCAATTTATGAATTTATTCTTCAATGCAGGTCTCGTCATACTTTTGATGAAAAAATTTTTCTTCTGTTATCTCGTTGAATTCGTTTCTTTCTTTCTTTTCTTCGCACCGAAATTTCATTTCATTCCGGAAAATATCCCCCACAGTGTACTTGATTTTGATAATTCACTTTTCCTCGGTTTTCATTTTTCATCTGCTTTTTTTTTTCCTTGTAAAATTTTTTAGGTAGTTTCTTTTGACTCGTTGAATCTAATTTTCTGGAAGAGGGTATATATTCAATTGTTATGAAAACACATTACTGGAAGGAAAATCTTCCAGATGCGTATTTTTGCCGATAAGATATGGGGCAGAGTGTCATAAACGAAAAAATAAAACTCTTGTTAAACGTTGAAATATAATTTTCCGGATTTTTGGAATAAGAAACATTTATATTTGATTTTTTCAGAAAAAATTAACACTAATCTCAAAAATCGTAAAGGTAGAGTTAGTGCCATAAGCTGAATGTAGGCGGAACTGTTTTCGTTTTCTCTAAAAGCTCTAAAAAAATTTTTGGTCGAAAGGTTTCAACCTGTAGAATTGGAATCCAACCTCTGGAAAGTATTTAGTCCCCGTTTAAACACACAAAAAAATAGTCTTGTAAAATCTGCTAAAAATAAGCTAATTTTGAACCCAGTGCTAATATCTAACTTAAATTAACACTTTTCTAGTCAATATTGCTTTTTTCTAGTAAATATTACTTTTTTCGAGCAAAAATGGCTATTTTTCGAGCCGAATCTTTTTCAGTTTGATAAAAAGTTATTTTAACTAGTTGAATGTTATTTTAACTTTTTGAAAGTAAAAAAGCCCGTAAGTTAAGTATGAAAAGCGTTTTACTTTTGAAAAAGCAGTGGGTTCAAAATTGACATTTTTTTGGGCTGATTTGACTAACATTTTTTTTTTTTTTTTTTTTTTTTTTTTTTGTGTGAATAACAAGGCGGAAAAAAAATACTTTTCTGCAAATTAGGTTGGATCGGGATTTTCCTTAAAAATCTGTTGACAATATTTTGCCTTGAGTCATATGTCAATTAATCTTACGATCCCGTGTATTATATTGTTATGATTTTTTTTTTCTTATGAAAATTGACCCCGGCGCATTAATATCAATTAATGCGTTCAAGGATAAAGAAAATATAAGGGAACAGATTTGTTTGGTATAATTAAAACTAGAAATGGTTAGTTGTGTTTTTGATTAAAGCGCGTTTGTTGAAATCTTCATCTCATTTTTTTTTTACAAAAAAAAACTCTTTTTAATTGAAAAAAAAAAATGAAAGTTTTTTTTTCTTTTTACTTTTTTAGTGCTTTGTGGGTTTGACACGCTCTTGTCGACTTAATTTTCATGGTCTATTCCACTTTTTTTTTTTTTTTTTTTTTTTTAAATCTTGAGTGTTTGCTGTTATATGACGATGCCCATATAAAAAAAAAATAATATATAGCGACTACGGTCATGAACAAGAAATGTCAGGCCATAAAACATTTTTATCTGCCATCAATTTGAGGATTCGCGCTAAGATTGTGTCAGTATTGTCAATGTGCTTTCCGCGAATGCAATATGAACCGGAAGAAGAATATTCGTTCGCGTTCGACGGTTGAGCCACCGGTATCGATTTCGAGAGATGATATTTATTACACGAAAGCCGATGGGTGGCGTAGAAAAGTTCGGCCGAGATACATAAGGGTACATCAAAAAAATAAAGCAGGGAATTATTTAATTTAGGATTAATTTTTTGTTTTTTTTTTGTTTTTCTGCTTTCAGTCCGACAGCCATGGAGTGGAAGCGGGACCAGATTTGGACCAAGAAATGGAAAAAGTGTTTTCGATGGCATCCGAAGGGGACAAATTCGATTTATCCAAAATATCCACCTCTCCTGATTCGAATTTTAGTGTCAGTAAAAGGCAATTCGGGGAGGCAGATTTTAACCGTAAGTATTTACTAATTCTCGTAAAAAAAAATTGACATTTCACGTCTGGACTCCGTTTTTTCTTATGCCCTTTTTTTGCTCGATCCGAAAGCGTGCCGATTTGAGCCTAAATGTCCGGAAATTTTCATAAGCAGAAAAATATCGATCATCCGGTTTTTGTAAAAACGGACAAAAAATTTTAAAAAATTAATAAATAAATAAAGTTTTTTATTTTCCGTAGATTACGAATACTCTAAGCGGTTGTTCTAAGCGTAACGGGCATAACGATCAAAATGGGGGGCTAAATTGAATGCTGCTTATGGAATTTTCCGGACTATCAGACTGCAAGTCGGTATCCTTTCCCGTCGAGTGAAAAATTTGAATTAAAATTTAGAGTTTTTGCATGCACAGATTTCGGGGTGAGGCATTCCAAATTAGGCAAACAAGAACCTCATTCTAATTGCCATAGCTATTGGTAAACCCTAAGAACGGGAAAAGAAATTTTAATATCCCCGCGTTTTGGTGCCAAAAACTTGAAATGATTAAAGCTGATTAACTGCACATTGCATTAGGATGGGAATCGGGGTTCCTCTTTCTTTTTTTTTTTTTTTTTTTTAAACCTCCCGAGGGGGACATCTACAAAACAAATTTAACAAAGCTCTCCTGAATAAGTAACGGACTCTACTGCACGAAAATCAGCATTATTCGAAAATTCCCTGGGGAACAATGCTCTACATTCTTTTTTGTTTTCTGGAACGGAACGGTATCAAGTGGTTCCAACAAATAATGTGAAAAAAAGAGAAACTCTCGTTAAAAGATCATCTCTCAAAATCCTTTTTTTTCTCTCTCTCTTTTTTTTCTAATTTTAAAACGGATTGCTCAAGCCACTATTTTTCTTCTCTTCTCTTTAAATACGAGCCACTAAGTGGTTTGGAACATGCAATCCGAGATGCCGACACGAAGTATGTGGAATGCGATGATGACAAAGCTATGAATAATGCATTTTGCCACCAAAGTTTATACTTTAAAAGCTGACTTTTCGTTTTTAATTTGGCTGCAAACCCTTCTCAACGGCTGTACATATAATGAATGTATTATGCTGGGATCAAAAAATAATCGTTATTCAATATGAAAGGGTATGATATAAAAATTAAAATTTCGACAGCATCAAAATCTTACGTGTCAGCTGTAATTTAAACATCAGACTGAGGGTTGTGGGTAGGGCTTTGAAGGTTTCGCCCCTGCACACTTTTTGGTGCTGCGCGCCTCTAATATCCTCGGCTGTTTAAGCCTTGCTCCGTTGAATATCTTCTTCCTCTTTAGCTATTTTAAGTGTAACGGATGTTACATTGAAAAACCATTTGTACCGAAAATTCTCCGTCCCTTTGGATTTTTACGTTTTTTTGTTTTATTTTTTCTCGAAAAATTTAGCCGCTTATCTCTTGTAAAAATTTTGCCATTTTTCGCCGATTTCTCAGAAAATTATTCTGTCGTTTGCACTTTCATACGATTGTCACGTCCGTTACATATTGAATTACTGAAAGTCGTACGATTTGTAAATCCGCTTGAAACTGAAATTATTGATTAGGGTCCATTTGGGAACCTTTTCCCGGTTTACGGATAGGTATTCCGAACCTTAAACCGAGAAAATTAAAAAAAATAATCATGCTTTGAGATAAAGTAATAAGACTTAGTTTTAAAATTTGCAATGCAGATGCCATTTTCCTTTAATTCAATTAAGGAGAAATCTTGTCGACTTCGGAATATGCAAAAGATTTTCTTTTCAAGGGCAGAGTTAAAAATAACCAAAAGAAAAATTACTTTTAAAGTAATGGAAAACTGAAATGATATTTTTCAAATTACATTAAACCCGTCAAAAGAAAAAAAAATCCCATCGCAAACTCAATAAACATTTCATTAAAAGTTAATAAAGCCTTAGTCGCTTTAGAATTAAACAAAGTTGTGATGTATCAAATTTACACAATGCCGAAACCGATTCGTTTAAAAACTAACGGGAGGAAAAATCAGATTCAAAACAAAGGGAAAGTTTTTGCAGCAAACTGGAAAAGTTGCCTTGTTTATAAGTTATAAGCTGATGTAACTGTATATGCTTTTGTCGGTAGCTTTTACAAAATTTTCGTTTAAAAAAAAAAGTTTGGTGCCCCAAAAAAAGGCTAAAGTTTTCAACCCTTTTTACCTGAGATTTTAGAGCTTTTAAAACTTTTTCTAAAAGATTTAATGCTTCATGATTGCCACCTTAAAAGGCAAGTCAAGTTTTTTTTTTTTTTCGATATCTAAAATGCTCCTCCAGCCTTGGATTCTTCAAAACTGAAAAAAATGATTTGTTTTTTAAAAACTTTCCCCCGGCGAGCAATTAATTATCCAAACTTTAATAATTAAATACTTTTGTGTCAGATGAAATCGTAGGAAACCTTTGAACTTCGATGACGTCATCTGCGATCAAAGCTTTCCGCAGGAAAAAAAATGGATATTAAATGGGAATTAAATTTGTCGCCGTTTTCTTTTATTTAATCCTTACGAAGCAAAGCTGTGCGTGTCAAAAAATATGATAAGATTTTGTCACATTAAATGAGATTTTAAGTGAATTTCTCTGTTCGTAACATCTGCGTCTACCTTTTAAAGGGAATAAGTTTTCGCGTAGGAAAAACCTTTTTCTCCGTTAGCAGGGTTCATATCAACTGGACCTTTTCCAGGATTAAAATGACGGATCGAAATATGAAAATCGGTTATTTCAGCGTAACGGTCATTACAGTCCGTATTTAGGTTACCGATTCGAATGCCAGGGCTTCTGTTCCGATTAGATTTTCACCGGAACCGAATTCGGAATCAAAAGTGGCAAAAGTTTCAAAAAAATTAAAGATTTTGAAGCAATCGGGATTAGAATTGGGATTGACATACCGCTAACTCAATTAGTATCCCACTTTAATTATTTTCCTGTTTACATTTTATTATTAAAATTACTCTAAAAAATATTACAGTATTTGAATCGGAATCAGAATCGCAACCTTTGTAACGACCGTGACGCTGGGATAATGAAAAATATTATTAAGTTTAACAAAACGGAGATTTAGAGCAAATCCATATGGAACGGACGGGACGTTTGTACGCTTTTAAAGCCTTACAAAACCCCCTAAAAAGTGAAAAAAATTTTATCTATTTTTACAGTAGGGTAATATAAGTCAAGATCTACCACCGGTATTTTTTAAAAAAGTTTAACTATGCAGCAGAAGACATAGCGACAGCTTTTAGAGTGTAACGGACGGGACATTCAAAAGGGATTCATATTCAGATTTATTATCGTTTCTGAAAATTTCTGTTCCGAATTTGAAGCTAGCAGGAGAAAGTATTTTTTTTTTTCGTGAGATTTATAGGTGTTCCATAAGTTTGTAATTTAATCATTTCAAAAAATTTTCGTTCCATGGCTTCCACAATTTTTTGAAAAATGTAACGGACGGGACAAGTCCAAAGCTCCTTAAAAATTCTTACTTTCTGATCGATGCAAAATATTAAGAGTATCCTAGTATGAAAATAGAGAATATAAACATATCATTGAGGTTTGAAGCATTATTTTGCCTTTATAATTTTCATTGTTGGAGAGGTCGGAAAAATTGTCTGTAAATTGCATCATTCCTGATCATTTGATACTAAAATATCAAAAAATCTTCGAAATTCCTTTCAAATCAGTACCAGAAAAACATTTCTCGCCTTAAATATCAATTTATAATAATTACTGAATATTTTAAAAACCTTTTTAAGGTCGTAATTTTGGAAACGATTTTTTTGCACAAGAAAATTCGAAAGAAAACCGTTTTTTTCACGATTCCTCGTAAGCGTGGATTTGCTCAGTATGACTTTATCGGTAAATAACGTTATTATCCAATGTCGGCGGAAAATTAACGCATTTAACGTAACATATGCACACTAAAATACTGTTAAAAATTGGTCCACATAATCTTCATATCAGAAAAATCTACCGCTCTGCTAAGGAGAGACTCAAAACCAAATTTCGAAAAACTGGTAACGTCCGCTACCCCTTTAGAAGAGGATAAAGCTTCGGCAAAAAAATTTAAAATCTCAAGTTATTTACTCCCTGACTAGAAATGGACTTTAAGGTTAGAAATAATATTGAATCGAAATCAAATGAAACGAATGTCACGTCCGTTACTTTTGAAACTACGAAAACATATTAACAAAATGCGTGACTCTTCAGCTTTTTCCCATAGGCGCAGCTTGAAAACAATTTAATTTGCTTATGATGAAGGAAAAACAGATAAATTTTCATTTCCGAAGAAAAGTTTTTTAAACTTGAAGGAAAATTCGACCCTGTTGCCTATAAATAACAAATAATGCGCTTTTTGAAAATCTTGAAAAATGTTACTTTTTTTTTACGCCTTTCTGGCTTTTATTTAAATATTTTACGATTAAGGGAGAATAGACGTTAAAAATTTGAAACTTTAGGAAAAACGAAGATTTTTCGAGGAAAATTTTAATCTACATTAAATATGAAGGAGTTATTAGTTGAGCTGTCGGCGTAAGTTTAGACTGAGAGGCGTAAATAATTTATGTCATTATACTTTGTAAGTTTGAGAGGAAATCTTTCTTAATATGATTCTTGTAACAATGTTATTTCCTGTACCAAAACGGCGAAAATGAAAAATTTAAAACAATATCTGATTTTGCCGGAGAAATACAACAAAGTTTTGAACCCAACTGTTGGAGAATTCAAATCGAAGTGAATTTATTGAAAACGATTCAAGTTTATTTTAAGCGTTATGTCCGTTACGGTCGAAAAAGCTGCTTCAACAAAAAAATTCGGGGAAAGGGAGGGGTCAAATCTTGGATTAGAAGGGGCAAGCAATGCTGAAGTGGAGGAAAAATTAATTTGCCGAGAAAAGACAAAGCATTAGCGGGCAAGGAGCCCCCCCCCCTCCTCCTTTTTATAGGATAAATTCTCCGTCCTAAAAATATAGTTTTTTTTGCCTCTCTTTTTTAAATACAGAAAAAAGCGTGCTCCTGAAAATGAAAATCCCTTAAAATTTATAATTCAATTTTTTAATTTAATTCAATTTTTTTTTTCAGTTCATCGCAAGAAATCATATCCTCATGTTCATCCTCCTCTTAAAGCTTTACACGTTCGAGGAACGAGAAGACTGGTTTCTCCTCGTCACTCCGAATCTGAAAGCATGGACGGGATATCCGAGGTAAGTTATTTTTAGAAAGGAAAACATCGTGGAAAAGGGGGGAGAAAAAGAAAAACACTGAGATTTTGTTTATTTTAGGCGAACACAAGTCGGAAAAACTCAAAGACCGGAACGGAGTCGGACACCGGGCAAAGTCAAACGGAAATACCGAGCGTCATCGTTTCCGACGAGGAAAAAGACGGGAAATTTAGCAGCGAATCAGAAGCTCCTTTATCCGAAAGAGCTGCCACTTCTTTCGACGAAAGTCCGGGTTTCGGGAGTCCGATAGATGCTTTTCGAAGAGTTCAATTTCAGATTGGTGAGTTTAGAGATGACTCCGCCTTTTTTACCTTTCCCAAAATTCAGGATTTTTTTTTTCTTTTTTTTGGTCTTTGGTTTTCGGGCTCTGAATTCTTTAGAATTTTTATACAAATCAATTACTACTGAAAGCTTAGATTACCGCCTCAGTAATCTTAACCTGTCCTTAGACAAATTTCTGAGAAATTCTGGAATATTTTTTCCCAGTTCCGAAAGATATCCCCCCCATAAAAAAGGGAGCAAAAAATTTTGAATACTGGATTTTATTTTTCCCAAAAAAATTATTATTTATTTATTTATTTATTTTTTTTTTTTTTTTTAATTTTCCTTAGGGGAAATTCCAGAAGATCCGAATGCTCAACCGGAGGATGCTGCTTCAAGAGAAAGAAGACTTTCGAACGAACTTAGAAGGGGTTCGATGGATCGAAGAGGATCCAAAGATAGTAGACGAGGATCCAAAGATGACGGGAAAGGGGAAAGAAGGAGAAAGCATAGGTAACGAAGAATTTTTCACTTTGATGAATAAAATTTTCCCATCTTGCTTGGGTTCTTTTTGATACCTAAAACTGTTTGGTTTTTGTTCTTCAACTGAAAGTTTCATACTTGGTTATATTCGATAGGGTTAAAAAACGGGGTTGCACTTTTATTCATTTCTTTAACCAAATAATTATTTATTTATTTTAATTATGTTTGACATGTCTATGATTGGCGTGACTGATAAAAATTTACACAAAATAATTTCCTCTTAAAAAAAAAAAAAGCATGAAGCTCTGTTTAAGCCAATGAATTTAGCGAAAGTATTTTTGCGTTTACGTGATCGGAAGTCATTTTCTTTAAAACGTGTCCAAACATAAAGGTTTTTTTTTTTTTTAATTTTTTTTAAATTTTATTTATATATTTTTCTATAACGAATTGGGAAGGATTTCGAGTTTTCAATGTACCTTTTTTTTTACGAAACAATTGAGTAATTATTTTCTGAATAAGTAGTTCGTATGAAGTTTGATGGAAATTTCAGAACTTGGAATTGGTTGCATGCACATGACGGATTCTGTTGATCTTTCTCGTTGAAGCGATAACCCTTGATTTCCTATGTATAAATTAGCATTGAAAATTATAACTCCCTCAGGTACAATAGAATTGAAGCGCAGCAGAGAATCAGCAGAGCATAATTTTATTTTATTTGTTTCCTTTAAAAAATCTGAAGATGCAGAACCAAACTTCTCATGGAAAAGCTCGTAGCAATTAGAGACCAAGTATTTTGTAATTACGTCAGGGGGGAAGGGTGCTTCGAAATGCTTATTTTTGCTGATATAGGGAGAAGGAGGTTAAAAATTTCCAGCATTATGCTCACCTAACTGAATACTATTTTTGTTTTTTTTTAGGCATCACCACCACCATCATCATAGAGGATATAGAAAATACAGTCTGCAGGAAGATTTGGTAACGCGTAAAAGGGCCGGTTCTGAATTCTCTCCGTCCGAGATTACCCGAAAAAATAGCATACAGCCAGAAGAAGCAGCACTTTTGGATCAAGTCGATGTTGAAAATTTAGAAAGTATGAATTTTATATTTTTTGATCCGGATTTTTTTTTAAATTCCTACCTAATTAATTTTTTTTTTCTCCAGGTAGAAGATTTGATGATTTAAGAAGGTACAAAGTACCGTTAAAAGGTTCCTCATTATCTGTGATAAGAATCGGTCGGAAGGATGGAGATCCGATGCAAAAAGTCGTGCCTCTCGGTAGTGATAAGAAAATGTTTGATCATAGTCCTCATGAGGTTTTCGTACAATTGGATGAGTTGTGTGGAGTCGGTGAAGAGAGAGAGTGGAAAGAAACTGCTAGGTGGATAAAATACGAAGAAGATGTGGAAGAGGGGGCCGACAGATGGGGCCAGCCTCACGTGGCTTCTTTAAGTTTTCATTCGTTGCTCAATTTAAGGAGATGTTTAGAGACTGGTTTGTTTTCATTTTTTTCCCATTAGGGACCAGCTCTGAGATGCTTACAATTTTTTTTTCTCCAGGTAGAAGATTTGATGATTTAAGAAGGTACAAAGTACCGTTAAAAGGTTCCTCATTATCTGTGATAAGAATCGGTCGGAAGGATGGAGATCCGATGCAAAAAGTCGTGCCTCTCGGTAGTGATAAGAAAATGTTTGATCATAGTCCTCATGAGGTTTTCGTACAATTGGATGAGTTGTGTGGAGTCGGTGAAGAGAGAGAGTGGAAAGAAACTGCTAGGTGGATAAAATACGAAGAAGATGTGGAAGAGGGGGCCGACAGATGGGGCCAGCCTCACGTGGCTTCTTTAAGTTTTCATTCGTTGCTCAATTTAAGGAGATGTTTAGAGACTGGTTCGTTTTCATTTTTTTCCCATTAGGGACCATCTCTGAGATGCTTACAATTTTTTTTTCTCATTTCCTTTTTCAGGAGTCGTTTTGTTGGATTTGGAAGAAAAAGATTTACCGGGTGTTGCCTATCGCGTCGTCGAGCAAATGGTCGTAGAAGAATTAATCGACGAATCCGACAAAGCCACCGTTATGAGAGCTTTATTGTTAAGACATCGTCACGTCAACGAACACGATAGATTCCGTTTCCCTATGAAGCGGAATTTTTCGAGTTACACAAGCTTACAAGTAGGTCTTTTATTTCCGTCCTCCCGACGTAACTTTTCCATTGACTAATATAACTCGTCTTTATTGTTTTTAAAGTCGTTCAGGCCTAAAGCTGAAGAAGAAAATTGCTCGATATGCGATGCAGAGGAGTTTCAAAGAGTAAAAATTATATTCTTTGTTTTTTTTTTTTTTCTTTCACCGAATTTTTTCTTTTTAAATATCAAATCCATTTAGAAATATTTTTTTCTACACACAGAAATTTTTTCGGGGAGTAATTATATTTTATTTATCTTTAAAAGAGGGGGGGAGGGGGGGAGTAGAGGTCAAAATAAAATAAAATCGAAAGCGGACACGCAGTTTGCATGTTAACTATCATCGCCTTTTTTAGAAATGGAAATCGATTTTCTTTTTTTTTTTTTCGTTTGATTTTTCGGAAGTCTGATTTAATTAAAAATAATCCCTCTGCATGTTCGAATTTTCGTACGTCTCGAGCATGATAAATGAGAAAAGGAAATGTTTAACCGTAGAATTTTATTTTATTTTACTTTTGAATTTTTATTTTAGCCCCGTAGCCAGGCGGAGTGAATCTATAGGCTTTTAATGGCCTAAGAATTTATTTGTTCTCGGGAGCTCCTATGTAAATTGTTTTCTCCTAAATGGATTCCCTGATTTTAATGCAAACAGCTTCTGTGTAGAAATCTAAAGTAATTATTCGACTAAAGACAGTTTAAACTCCCGATTTAAATTTTTTAATTACTGAAAAACGCGTCCACCTCATCTCTCTGGCTACGGTAATTTTATTTAATTTTTTTAGGGTAATTAGTCAAACTCTATGTTTAAAAATTAAAACGTAGTAGGAAAAACGTAGAAGTAGATTTTTTTTCAGCCATCACCGATTATTAATGTCATTTTCCTTCTAATTATTTGCATTTTAATTTTAATTTGATTTGTTTTCATTAATTTAATTTAATTTTTCTTTCAGAATTTACATCATGATGCGAAACCGAAGATCGTTCCCTCCATGGCAAGTATGGACGGTTTTTCGCCTAAAATGCGAGAAGGGGATAAAGCTGCTAACGGGGATTTTCCTCACCACGCCGTAAGCTCCTGTTTATTTATTTTTTTTAATAATGCTAATGGAATTTTAATTTAATCAAATTTTTCTTTTCCCTCCCTGCAGATTGATATAAAAGAGGAACTAACGTTTACGTCCTCGAGCGAAGATTTAAGAAAAGCCAAGCAACAGGAAAGCATTTTGAAAAAAATTCCGGTCGGGGCGGAAGCGACGACGGTATTAGTCGGCGCCGTGGATTTTTTGGAACAACCCACGATCGCTTTCGCTAGGCTTGCCGAGGGGATTTTAATGCCATCCATAACAGAGGTACGTGACCGAAGATTTACTTTTTAGCGACTTTGCTCAGTTCAATCAGTTTAATTTGCTCATTCATTCTTTACTTTCAGGTTTCGATTCCCGTTCGGTTTTTATTCGTCCTTTTGGGTCCACCCCAGTCAGATTTAGATTACCATGAAATCGGTAGATCGATATCAACTTTAATGGCCAATGCGGTAAATATTAATGTCACCTCCAGACCTTCGCACCCCCTTTACCCCCTCAAAATAGTTCTAATTCTTTTAAAATTCTGCAGCAATTCCACAACATAGCGTATAAAGCTACAGGGCGGAAAGAGCTATTATCGGCCATCAACGAATTCCTCGACGACAGCATCGTCCTTCCTCCCGGAGATTGGGAAAGAAAAGCTTTGCTTCCGTTCGCTGAGTTAAAAGCAAAAAGCGAAGCCATTCGAAGACGGAAATTTAAAAAAATAAAAGAATCGGAAGCGGAGGACGAAAGTCAGTCAAAAGGTAAAAATTGTAAAAAAAAATCAAAAAAATCGTGGAAATTATTTTTAATTTATTTTTTAATTTATTTTTTTAAAGCATTGTTGGTGTCTGAGGGAGGAGATAGGAAACCACCTGACGATCCGTTAAAGCGGACGAAACGACCTTTCGGAGGTTTAATAAACGACGTCAAAAGGAGATTCCCTAATTATCCATCCGATATAAAGGACGGGTTGAACCTTCAGTGTTTCGCAGCTTCCATTTTCATGTATTTCGCAGCGCTGTCGGGAGCCATCACCTTCGGAGGTTTAATGAGCGATAAGACACATAATTTGATTGGGATTTCGGAGACTTTAGTTGCGACTTGCATAGCGGGGATTATTTTCGCTCTTTTAGCGGGACAGCCGTTGGTTATCGTCGGGACAACGGGACCACTTTTGCTGTTTGACGAAAGTTTGTTTAATGTGAGTGTGGGAAAGGGGAATTTAATTTTTCGGTGCATTGGGGTCGTACACTTATTAGGTTAGATCGTTTATGAGGAGGGGATCTATAAATCTCCGTAAGAAAAATAGCTATTGTATGCTGTGGGGGAGAGGTCAAAAAGAAGATCGAGGAGTGGCTTTTTAAAAGGTCGCGTTTCCATTTAATTTTTAAAACTGAATTCACTGGTTTTGTTTCCAAAAATTGGTAAACAAACATCCTTCTGCCGAAACAAACTAAATGGACTCCACTTTTTAAAAAAAATTGGAAATGGAACCTTTTGAAAAGGTACTCCTCAATGTCTACAGCTCTATTAGGACAATTTTCGAATTTGACAATGCACATCTTCGAAATTGGTTTTCCTTAGGACGCTAAAATCGGGAAACCGGCACTTTGAGCTTAAAGTTCGGCAACTTTCCCTGAGTGTAAAACAATTTCTTTTTCTACCATCCATTGGGAGTTGTGTGTGGATTTTGAATCTGACGTTTAATATCTATTTAGAGGCAGGGGGAAGCTCACTAAAAGTTTCAAAAAAATTTGGACTCAATCAATGTCCCAAGGAGGTAAACAATTTCAGATTCGAAATTTGTCCAAATAGGAACACCTCTAAGCATGTATAGTTCTGTTTTAATTAAGAGAAGAAATTCCAAAAAACTTTTTTTTCTAGCACTTTTATTTTCCGAACAATGTGATTTAATTTTTCTTTTATTTTTTTCAGTTTTGCGAGTCCAATGGAATCGATTTCCTTCGTATGAGAGTTTACATAGGGATTTGGCTGGGTGTTATTGCGATTGTGGTGGTTTGTTTCGAGGGAAGCGTCTTCGTGAAAATGTTCACCAGATTCACGGAGGAAATATTTGCCGCTCTTATATCTTTATTATATATTGTAGAAAGTCTTGTAAAATTATTTTCAGTAAGTATAATAAATAATTATAAATAATTCAATGTTCACAGTGGTCAAAAATCAATCATTTTTTCAAAACTATGCTTGAGCATGAGTATAGATAAAATAACATTGAAAAATTTCTGAATCCACCATTTTACCGTCATAGTGTAAAAGTGATCAATGAGCAGCTATATTCGATCCGCCACTTTGAATTTTAAAAAAATGTCTGTTTCGAGATCGGCTGCTTGGAAAACCCCCTCGCAGTTAGACAGACGTTGCCCTTCCGCTTTTAAATGTTGCTTTTTGACCGCTGCGCTCGCCAGCCCTCTTTTCTTGTTTTTCGTTTGCTTAATTTCTCATTATTTTTCAGCTATATTACACACATCCGTTGCTAAAACTAGAAGACTATTGCTCCGGATTAGGAACCATTTACGAAAACATAACAGATTACAATTACAACGTGACCTGCAACGGGAACTGCACATCGGACCAAGGTCGGATCGAGGCGGACGAAGATCCCAAAATCCAACCGAACACAGCCTTGTTTTGTACGATTCTCGCCCTCGGGACCTTTTTCATCGCTTATTATCTCAGGCAATTTCGAAATAGCAAATTTTTAGGAAGGAGCGCCCGCCGGGCTTTGGGGGATTTCGGGGTCCCGATCGCGATCGTCACCATGGCGACCATGGCCAATTTCGTCCCGACTGTGGAGACCGAAAAACTTCAAGTCCCCGAAGGGTTGGAGCCTTCGGAATCCTCTGTTCGCGGTTGGTTGATCTCTCCGGTGGGAATAGAAATTTGGGTGGCTTTCGCTGCCGGAGGGCCGGCCCTTTTGGTTTACATCCTCCTATTTATGGAGACTCACATAACCGAGCTCATCATCGATAAAAAGGACAGGAAATTGAAAAAAGGTTCAGGGTTCCATTTGGACATTGTCGTGTTGTGTTTGATGAACATCGGTTGCGGATTTATGGGGGCCCCATGGATGTGCGCAGCCACCGTCCGATCCATAGCTCACGTGTCAGCTGTCACCGTCATGTCCAGAACCCACGCTCCCGGTGACAAGCCTCACATTATCGAAGTCAAAGAGCAAAGAGTGAGCGCTTTGGCCGTTGCCGCCTTGGTCGGGATATCGGTTTTGATGTCTCCTCTGCTGAAACTTGTGCCGATGGCTGTTTTATTCGGAGTCTTCCTTTACATGGGCGTTTCCTCCACCAATGGAATACAATTTTTCGATCGTTTGAAATTGTTTTTCATGCCTGTCAAGCACCATTCCCAAGCTACATACGTTCGAAGGGTAAGAAACTTCGTTATTTTTTAAATAATTTTAAAAAATTAAAATTCTTATAGAATTGTAAAATTTCTAAATTTTTATTTTACATTTTGAATCATAATTCACTAAACATTTTTTTTTTTTTTTCAGGTGCAAACCATGAAAATGCATTTATTCACTTTGATTCAATTACTATGCCTGGTCGTTTTGTGGGTTGTTAAATCGACACCAATATCGTTGGCCTTTCCGTTTTTCCTTATTCTAATGGTACCGCTTCGAGCTCAGCTGAGATTCCTTTTCACTCCTGCCGAGCTCAGATCTTTGGACAGCGATGAAATCGACGGGGATGCTGACAGCCCCGAAGATGAGCCAGATTTTTACACGGAAGCACTTCTACCTGGTTAAACTCATCGGGAAAACAATAAACATCACAAGTAGCTCTCTCTCTCTTTCACTCAGTATTGTAAAATCGAAATAATGTTGCACCTCAGAAAATGATACAACATCATTTGGTCAAAAATTGTGTTAGAAGATCTCTTTCAGGATATGACAACACTTACTTTACTATTGTAAAATCTTCTTGCAATAAATTTTTGACGAAGTCTATGAAGGGCTCTTTTCTTAGGTACAAAAGTCGATGAAATCGAATGCGGTATTTATTTTCTTCACATGTAAAATCAAAGAAATAAATTATTGTATTTGTATATGTAAAAATGTTATATTGTAAAATATTTGAAAAAAGTAGGTTTTTTCATTAGTAAGATTTTCTATTTTTAAAAAATGGTATATTTAAAAGAAACAAAGTTAAAATTTTTTTAAAACTTTTAAGTTTTAATTTTTTAATCGCTCGAATCGGATAATTTAAGAAAACAAAAATTTCGCCTTAATCGAAAAAAAACAATGCTCATTATAACATCGTAAAATACGTGTGACGGTTAGGATTTTAACAAACATTTATTTTTTTGTATTTTTGTTTTAGTGCCTTATGGTACTCATCGTTTAAGCAAACAATTATCGTCATCTCAATTTTTTTTTAAGTTAAATGCTATACGTTTTTTAGTAGGAAAAATAAAAATTTGAACAAAAATGTTAAGTTTTTGAATTTTAAAATGAAAAATTATTCGAAGTACCTGGTTATATATTCTTCGATAGTATTATAACTAGTATAATGAGAAATGTGATAAGAAAATGAACGATTGGCCAATTTACGAGTGTGATCGATTTATATTGGATTGGTTTTATGTAGTTCAAATATATGAGATTTAATTTAAATGAAACGATTGTTTAATATTTTGAAAATTTTAATCCTGAATATTTGGAAAAGAGTTGGGTTCTCTGGTCGTGCCCATCGGAAAAATTGTTGGTCTCGTCGAGACGAATCGAATGAGCCAATCCACATGTCTCTACGACGAAGTAAAATAAGTGATAACGTCACGAAATGTTTTTTCTGTTAAAAAAAAATTTGAAAACTTTAACTCTGAATATCTCGAAAAGGGTTGGGTTCTCGGGGTCGTGCCCATTGGAAATTTTGTTTGTCTTGACGAGACGAATCTATGGAAGCTCTGAGGCTTCAAATAGCCCCAAAATAAGACAAGAAAAAAAATAACAAAGGGTTTTTTAGTAGGTGCATACTTAAAATTTTCAAGAGCTAAAATATAGGGATAATTTCCTCCTTCCACTAACAGTTTTCGATTTCTATTTCCTTTCCAGAAATTAGTTGATCATTTTGCCGGAAACTTTTCCGTTAAATTTTAATCATGTTAAATTTTTTTTCTAGAAATCCAGATAAAATAATCTGTTTTTTTTCTTTCAAACGACGAAAGACGGCGCCATTTTGAAAGCGGAGAGCAGACAATAAAGCGAATGACGTAAAGGTGGCTGTGGCAGTTGGCAAGATGGCGTCAATTGAAAGTGAAATAATCGGAAAACATCGGGTTCTGTAAGCAGTTGAAACACATTAAATCTGCATAAATCAGTCAAAAAAGTGCTCAGGGTGTCATTTAATATAAATTAAAGAGGTGGGTAAGTTTATTTTGTGGATTTTTAAATACAGTGTGTTTGTCTAAATTTTTCTCCATTCATTGAAAAATTGGCCTTTTATTTTCCAAATTTGATTGTAACGCTCTGTTATTAATGGTTTTTAAATAACGAATGCTGGGAGTTTTATGTCATAGAAAATTGATAGTCAGATGCATTTAGTAATGAAGGTCAAAGTCGAAAGGGTGGTTTCGCGGTTTATTATTTATGAATTAAATTGATTAATATAAAATGAACGAACTGCTATTAATCGTTATAAAATCAGGTTAGTAAATTTTTCAAGAGAAAGAGGAAAATAATTATATTTCCCAGTATTTTAATTTCAATACAATAAATCACTATGTTAGAAAAAAAAATAGCCACTATTATATTTTAAAATGTAGTAGGTACATCAATTTTTGTTTTGAATAGAAATGCTTAAGTGAATTTAATCATTTTCAAAGAGCTAAGGAGTAATAAAGTTGTGACATGTTTCATGTTTTTGGTTTAAAAATTTTTGAGTGGAATCTGTTTATTCATGGGGGCCTAGAAATTGATATTGAAGTATGCATCAGGTAATTTTTGAAGAATGTTTTCATGATTGTTTAGAAATATTATTTTTGCTTTTGAAGTTTCGGAAATTAAAAATTAAGGGAATTTGGGATTAGTATGTAAACCTAATACCAAAATAAAATTTGTTGGGTTGAAAAGATTGGGTAGAAAAGGTTCATTGTATAATGTCTAAAAATTTTTTACTTTATATTTACTACTGAAAAGCCGTTTCTGAGAACTCTAAACAGTTCAGTATTTTAAGAAAAAGGAGCAGCCGTTGAAAATTTGAAGGGAAAGCTGTTGAAGTTGTCTTTATAGACGGATATATTGCCTGAGAAAGCTTTTAGTTATTTTCAAATTGTATGAGTGGTCAAAAAAGAACCTGAGAGAATTTCTTATGTATTAAGATGTAAACTGCTTTAATATGAAGATTTTAATAATATTTTTTCTTCCCCACAGGTATGATTAAGCTCATTGTGTGATCAATGACATCATTTGAAGATACAATTTAAAATGAACGAGGGAATTCAAGTGGAGATATAACTACAACTTTATGCAAGAGCCACAGCTACAAAATAAATCATCAAAGTGCTACATGTCTCCAGTCCAGCTAGCACAGCCAAGATCATCAGAATGACTGTGTTATTGTAAGTTATTGTTTTGTTTTATAAATTATTAGTTTAAGTTAAACGTCAGAAATTTTTGAAAGTATTTTAATGTATCAATTTAAAGTTAAAAAATACAGTTGCTAGTATTTTACTATCGATTTTTTAAGATTTTGTTTAGCTGTTTGAAATCTTTATTTATTTTTTTGGCAAAAGGAAAGTGATATCTCCAGTGCTTGTATATACACAAAAACATGCTTTCGTCAAATCTTATCTCAGTTTTTGATGATGATAAACTTGTGCAATTTTTGCAAATAATTTTTAAAAAGGTAACGTCTTACCCTTCATATCATTTTAGGAGCTAGCTGGGCTTCAGAATTGTAGTGTATTGAACCTGACGAATGCTTTTTATTATTCATAGTTCATCGTAAGTAGAAATTATTTTGATGTTGATTAGAGTGTTCCGATGAATTCAAACTGTTTTGATATGCAAAGCTGTAATGAATATTCATCATTAAAAATTAGCGACTTGTAATACTAAAAACAGGAATGGGTTGAACTATTTTAAGCAGACTATAGCCAAACAAATTGATTTATGGGGCTCAGTTGCTGCAGTGGACAAATGTTTTGATTAAAATGGAAGATGTCAAAAATTTTGTGGTTAAGAATTTTTAACTTATTGGCATATTAATTAATGAAACACAAAATGTCCAGGTTTTCTTAATATTAAACAGGAATAAGTCTTTCCAGTTAGAATTGCAGTGTAGGAAATGGACCTATTGCATATATAAGGGCAGTCTCTTAGGCTCTAAGAACTGCTTTGAAAAAGGTGCGAAAAAAGTGTTAGCTTAAGTCAAATTCTTGTAAGTTGAACTATTTTAAAAAATGTAGAAAAATTTAATTGAATTGATAGAAACTATTTTTCTGACCCAGTTTTTCATTATCGTTCTGAACCAATTGTTTGAAATTGACTCGTTTAAATTTGCTTACCAAGCAGCAGCTTAATTTTTAACTGAATAAAAAAAAAATTTTTTTTTTTCTCCATGAATTATTGGGCAAATTAAAAATTTCGTTTGAGAAATAATCTTATTTATTTTTGTTTCCAGTATAAATGGACTTTGCCACCAAATAAGCAGCGTTTTCATTTATAAATTGCAATAGGATGGGATAGGGTGAGCAGACTGTCATCTATAGACAAACACTGTCAGCTTTTGTTAACGATTTATGGATTTAGTTATAGGTAAGACAAATTCTTATACACAGAAATCATTTTAAAATTTTAAAATTCAAAAATGCTTATAACTGTAATATCTTTTAATGTTTTTTTTTTTCTGTTTTAAATACGACAGTATCTAAAATTCATTCATCCCAGGTTTAATGGTCCAAGAAAAAATAAACTTTTTTGTTTTTGTTAATTGGGATTCTTTATTCGAAAAATAACATACAAGTATGATGTTCAATTGTGAAAAGTGAGAGATTATTGGGTTAGCTTTGAAATCGAAGCTGAAACATATCGGAAAAGTTAATAATCAGTTTTGCGTTACAAAAAGGCCCAAAATTATCATTTTGCGCTTATGCTGGAGAGGGGGGAGTCAAGAAATCTCAAAAATGGCTTAAGTAATTTATTAAAAATCCCAAAATAAATGTAGCCTTTAAATTGTATCGCCAGCCATTTTGCCGTCGAATTGCTGATGAGGAGATCAATGGTGCTAAGAACCGGTATTAGTTTGGTGGTGGAATATTACTCAAACCGTTATAGATTTTGTTTTTGTTTTAGGGAAAAGTAGACAAAATTAAGCACCACTCAATTTCGAAAACTTTTTACGTTAAAAAGTAATTTTCATACATCCTTATTAAATTGATTTCGGGGTAAAAGAAAAATTTAGTAAAAGTGTAGTTTGTTCGGTATTATATCGCATTTCAAATATGAAAGGTCTTCATGCATCCCAAACCGGGATGCAAAGCCTTAATGACCCATAATAGCTTACTCTATTATTGGTAATGGATCAATGAAGGAAAAAAAAAAAAAAAAAAAAAAAAAACAGTTTAATTCATAAAGTTTTTTTAAAATCTAAAGTAAAATCATCAGCCTAATTCATTATTTTTTTCCTTTATTTTACAGACTTATGCTTCAGAACGTCCATTCGCTGCGCCTGTTGGATGAAAAACAGTACTTTTCTCATTGTTTTAGTCCTGCCCGTCTACGAGGATTTAACCAAATTCCGTATTTTCGATCCTTGTAACTTCAGATATCCACCGAGAACATTCAAATTCATGGCTACAGTCAAAGTGGACTCTTTTTATTTTAATGTAAGTAGGAAATGGATTTTGAAGGCAAATTGTTTTTGGTTGTAGAGCGATAAGTACTATAGTTCGAATTTTAATTTTAGCTGTAATCATCAAATTAATAATTAAAAAATATAACTGGATATTTTGTTTATAAACAATTTTGCAAAAAACTTCACGCAAGAACAAAAACAATTTCATGATCGAACGTTAAAAATGCTCTCTAAGCTGTAGCTTATTGTATTGTAAAATGATGGATTGTTGTAAAAAAAAATATTTGAAGGGGTAAAATTTCATTGTATAAGAAAACCTGATCTGGCTGAAGAATTTATGTTAAGTTTAATTTGAACTTACATTAAAGTTGCTATCGTTAGACGATCAAATTTGCCGTAAAGAAGACCCAAGTTATCATTTTTTAATTTTAAAAACCACTTAAAAATTAATTAATTAATAAATTTTCTGTTTGCTTTTGATTAAAGTTCTTTCAATTTTTACCAATGTTAATTTCTTTTTTCTTTTTTCAGAGCTTCAAGTGTTCGAGATTCAGCGCCTCAAGAGAACTTTTCGCCAACGTTATTCGTCTTCTTGATGACATCGAAGTTGACCCTTCGAGAAGAAAGAAAAACTACCCGGATCAACGCTTCTGCTGCCAAGACACCGAAGACATTCCAAATTCCAAGACAAGGATCGTTCACTTATCGACGACGTTCACGACAATTTTTTTTTCTCTAAAAGATTATTGTAATATGTAAGTAGGGTAGGGGCACCTACTATTCGGACGAGCCAGCGAGGTTTTGTTTTCCGGTTTTACAGAATCGCTTTGGCGAGTAAGATTTTATTAGCTTTTTAATTAGTTTTGCAAAGTTAATTAAAGTCCGATTTTTCCGAGAGGAATAAAATTATTTTTGGCTTTCATCTGCCAGCGTGGAATTGGAATTTATGAACCTTTAAAGAAAGTTTATTTTATTAGGTAACTAACAATTTTCATTGATAACGAGCAATGTTCCAAAAGAAAAAAAAAAAAAACTAGTATCCTTTGAATAATATTCAATTATGTAATCAATTCACTAATTGAAAACATAAACTCAGTTCCCTGGCTCTCCGATAAGCAGGTAAACCTCTCCTCCCTTTGATGAACTTGACACTGAACTCTTAATTTTTGATCTCGTGGTTTGGAGATTTTTTTTCCGTGAGTCTTAATGTTTCTGCCTTAAACTCAGCTTTAAATAATAATATTAAGATAAGGTTTTTATTTTATCTTATTTTATTTTATTTTATTTTTTTTTTTTTTTTTGGAAACAATTTTTACGCGGAAATTAAAAAAAAAAGTTTTTAAAATTTCTTAGCTTTTTCGAGAGGTGTTGATAAGCTTTCTAAGCTCTAGTAAAATTTTGTAAGCTTTTTTAAAAATTTTCCTTCTCTTAAGTACTTCCGACCAGCAATTTTTAATTAAAAAAAATTTAGAATTTAAAATTAGTCCAGATATTCCGGTCGGAGTCAAATATTCTTATGTTTACATTCCATCTAGTTCGATTAATAGTGTAATTTTTAAGGAAGGACATGCGTAAATATTTCAGGCTATGTTTGGAAATTGTTATTTTTTTCACCGTTTTTACTTTGATGCGCCTTTCTATATGTTCTTTATTGGGATTCTCTAAAAGAATTTTAAAATTACAATTGTGCTCATATTAAATATTCATTACTGATTAATTTTTATTGCAAGATTCGTTTACTGGTATTTCGATAGTTCATGTTGAGTTCTATGTTACAGTATATGTAGTTGTAATGTAATGTAAATGTGTATCAGTGGTAAAAATCGAGTGATACGGATTTTTTACGATTTTTTGATGGCTTTAAAAGTCTATTCAAGACAAAGATTAATTCAATGCGTAATAAGTTTCCAGAAATTTAAGGCTGAAATCATATTTTTAAGAGCAAACTTTCCGAGGAGTTTCTGTCCGGTTCAAATTATTGTAGTTCTGCGTATCGTAGACTTTGAATAACACGAACAAGCGAGTAACATCATGATAGAAATGACACGGAAAGTTTCGTGTTAAAAATAAGACTTTTTCAAACAAAGATTTGTAAGCCACAATACGTATCGAATTAACAGCATTTTTGAATTCCCATTTAAAACCATTAAGAAGTCGAAAATAATCCGAAGTCATTCGACTTTCGCAAGAAAAAAATACTATTGTAATTGTAATTGTAATGGTAATTTTTATTGTTATTGTAATTATAATTGTAATTGTAATTGTAATTGTAATTGTAATTGTAATTGTAATTGTAATAATAAAATATATATTTCGAGTAAAATACTTCAAACTATATGCAGTCTATTTATTTTAACCTTTACGTCACATGTCACACGTCACGTGACCAAAATCATTAAAAGATGTTGGGCTCGCGACGTCGAGCACCAACCGATAAAAGAAAAAAAAATGCGGTGACGTCATCACTTTTTTTACTTCATCGTAGAGAGTTGCGGTTAGGCTCATTCGATTCGTCTCGTCAAGACGAAAAATTTTTCCAATGGAAACAACAGTTCGACGCGCCTAGTCGAGAGGGTCAAAGTTCCCTTTCGCTCGGCCCCCTAGCCCCAACCGTTCCGGAGATATTCACGTTTAAAGTTTTTTTTTTGACAAAATCTATGGAGACACCGTCTCCACATTTTCATATGCTCCGATCGCGACGCCCATAGCGCCGTTCGACGCGCCTAGTCGAGGGGGTCAAAATTCCGTTTCGCGCGGCCCCCTAGCCCCAACCGTTGCGGAAATATTTACGGTTAAAGTTTTCCAAAATTGATTTTTTTTTAAACTTTAACCGCGAATATCTCGGGAACGGTTTGGGCTAGGGGGTCGCGCGAAACGGAATTTTGACCTACTCGACGAGGCGCGTCGACTGACAAAAGGGCGACTCGATTTGAAGACATGAAAAAACGTGACATGTCAAAAAAAAAATTTCATGTCACGTTTTTTCATGTCTTCAAATCCGGTCGCCATTTTGGCAGTCGACGCGCCTCGTCGAGTAGGTCAAAATTCCGTTTCGCGCGACCCCCTAGCCCAAACCGTTCCCGAGATATTCGCGGTTAAAGTTTAAAAAAAATCAATTTTGGAAAAATTTAACCGTGAATATCTCCGCAACGGTTGGGGCTAGGGGGCCGCGCGAAACGGATTTATGACCTACTCGACGAGACGCGTCGACTGCCAAAAGGGCGACTCGATTTGAAGACATGAAAAAACGTGACATGTCAAAAAAAAAAATTTCATGTCACGTTTTTTCATGTCTTCAAATCCGGTCGCCATTTTGGCAGTCGACGCGCCTCGTCGAGTAGGTCAAAATCCGTTTCGCGCGACCCCCTAGCCCAAACCGTTCCCGAGATATTCGCGGTTAAAGTTTAAAAAAAATCAATTTTGGAAAACTTTAACTGGGATTATCTCGGGAACGGTTTGGGCTAGGGGGTCGCGCGAAACGGGTTTATGACCTACTCGACGAAGCGCGTCCACCTGCCAAACGGCGTCCCGATTGGACAATGTGAAAAAAAGTTATGACGTCACCACCTTTTTTTTTGACAAAATCTATGGAGACACTGTCTCCACATTTTCATACGCTTCGATCGCGACGCCCATAGCACCGTTCGACGCGTCTCGTCGAGTAGGTCAAATTTCCGTTTCGCGCGACCCCCTAGCCCAAACCGTTCCCGAGATATTCGCGATTAAAGTTTTTAAAAAAAATCAATTTTGGAAAAATTTAACCGTGAATATCTCCGCAACGGTTGGGGCTAGGGGGCCGCGCGAAACGGATTTATGACCTACTCGACGAGACGCGTCGACTGCTAAAACGGCGACTCGATTTGAAGACATGAAAAAACGTGACATGTCAAAAAAAAAAATTTCATGTCACGTTTTTTCATGTCTTCAAATCCGGTCGCCCATTTGGCAGTCGACGCGTCTCGTCGAGTAGGTCAAAATTTCGTTTTGCGCGACCCCCTAGCCCAAACCGTTCCCGAGATATTCGCGGTTAAAGTTTAAAAAAAAATCAATTTTGGAAAACTTTAACCGTAAATATCTCCGCAACGGTTGGGGCTAGGGGGCCGCGCGAAACGGAATTTTGACCCTCTCGACTAGGCGCGTCGAACTGTTGTTCCCATTGGAAAAATTTTTCGCCTTGACGAGACGAATCGAATGAGCCTAACCGCAACTCTCTACGATGAAGTAAAAAAAGTGATGACGTCACCGCATTTTTTTTTCTTTTATCGGTTGGTGCTCGACGTCGCGAGCCCAACATCTTTTAATGATTTTGGTCACGTGACGTGTGACATGTGACGTAAAGGTTAAAATAAATAGACTGCATATAGTTTGAAGTATTTTACTCGAAATATATATTTTATTATTACAATTACAATTACAATTACAATTACAATTACAATTACTATTACAATTACAATAACAAATACAATTACAATTACAATTACAATTACAATTACAATTACAATTACAATTACAATTACAATTACAATTATAATTACAATAACAATAAAAATTACCATTACAATTACAATTACAATAGTATTTTTTTCTTGCGAAAGTCGAACGACTTTGGATTATTTTCGACTTTTCAATGGTTTTAAATGGGAATTCAAAAATGCTGTTAATTCAATGGGTATTGTGCTTTACAAATCTTTGTTTGAAAAAGTCTTATTTTTAACACGAAACTTTCCGTATCATTTCTACCATTATGTTTCTCGTTTGTTCGTGTTATTCAAACTCTACGATACGCAGAATTAGAATAATTCGAACGGGCAGAAGCACTCCTCGGAAAGTTTCCTCTTGAAAATACGATTTCAGCATTAAATTTCTGGAAACTTATTAAGCATTGAATTAACCTTTGTGTTGAATAGCCTTTTAAAGCCATCAAAAAATCGTAAAAAATCCGTATCACTCGATTTTTATCAGTGATACGCATTTACATTACATTACAATTACATATACTGTAACATTGAACTCAACATGAACTATGAAATACCAGTAAACGACTCTTGTAATAAAAATTAATCAGTAATAAATATTTAATATGAGCACAATTGTAATTTTAAAATTCTTTTAGATAATCCCAATTAAGAACATATAGAAAGGCGCATCAAAGTAAAAACGATTAAAAAAAAAATTTCCAAACGTGACCTGAAACATTTGCACATGTCCTTCCTTAAAAATTACACTATTAACCGAACTAGATGGAATGTAAACATAAGAATATTTGACCCCGACCGGAATATCTGGACTAATTTTAAATTCTAAATTTTTTTTTAATTAAAAATTGCTGGTCGGAAGTACTCAAGAGAAAGAAAATTTTTAAAAAAGCTTACGAAATTTTACGAGAGCTTAGAAAGCTTATGAACACCTCTCGAAAAAACTAAAAAATTTTAAAAACTTTGATTTTTTTTTTCATTTCCACATAAAAATTGTTTTCCAAAAAAAAAAAAAAAAAAAAACCTTTTCTTAATATTATTATTTAAAGCTGAGTTTAAGGCAGAAACATTACGACTCACGGAAAAATCTCCAAACCACGGGATCAAAAATTATGAGTTCAGTGTCCTAGTTCATCAAAGGGAGGAGAGGTTTACCTGCTTATCGGAGAGCCAGGGAACTGAGTTTATGTTTTCAATTAGTGAATTGATTACATAATTGAATATTATTCAAAGGATACTAGTTTTTTTTTTTTTTTTCTTTTGGAACATTGCTCGTTATCAATGAAAATTGTTAGTTACCTAATAAAATAAACTTTCTTTAAAGGTTCATAAATTCCAATTCCACGCTGGCAGATGAAAGCCAAAAATAATTTTATTCCTCTCGGAAAAATCGGACTTTAATTAACTTTGCAAAACTAATTAAAAAGCTAATAAAATCTTACTCGCCAAAGCGATTCTGTAAAACCGGAAAACAAAACCTCGCTGGCTCGTCCGAATAGTAGGTGCCCCTACCCTACTTACATATTACAATAATCTTTTAGAGAAAAAAAAATTGTCGTGAACGTCGTCGATAAGCGAACGATCCTTGTCTTGGAATTTGGAATGTCTTCGGTGTCTTGGCAGCAGAAGCGTTGATCCGGGTAGTTTTTCTTTCTTCTCGAAGGGTCAACTTGGATGTCATCAAGAAGACGAATAAAGTTGGCGAAAAGATCTCTTGAGGCGCTGAATCTCGAACACTTGAAGCTCTGAAAAAAGAAAAAAGAAATTAACATTGGTAAGAATTGAAAGAACTTTAAGCGAACTTAATTAAAGAATTAATTAATTAATTAATTAATTTTTCAGTAATTTTTAAAATTAATAAAAAATGGAATTGTGCCTTTTTTTAAGAAAATTTATTCGCATTGGTAAGAATTGAAAGAACTTTAAGCGAACTTAATTAAAGAATTAATTAATTAATTAATTAATTTTTCAGTAATTTTTAAAATTAATAAAAAATGGAATTGTGCCTTTTTTTAAGAAAATTTATTCGCCTGAATGATTTTTGCGACCACAAATTAGCCAGAAGTTAGAAAGACAGTTTTTGTCAGAAATTAATTTTTACAACACTTATCCGCGCATGATTACATTTAAACAAAAATAGGTCTCCCATTCTTTTTTTCATAATATTTTAATTTTTTATTGCAGTGAAATCAAAAACTCTGGAACAACAAATAATAGAATTTTCATCGCCCGTGTAAAATGACCTACTAACTTTATATACAAAGACTAAATCCTTTTCGTTAGCCTAATGATTTTAATTGATAATTAATCCACGTCAACAATGCCTTTAAAAAATAGTATATTGTTAACCTAGGGTGGAAAATGAATTTTCCCAGCGAGGTTTTCATTAATTTTAATGGAAACCGAGAGGGGAAGATTCATTTGACACCCTAGAATAACAGGATACTTTTTATAACGAATAAAAATGACTTTTGAAGCGTTTTTTCTCGAAAATAAAACCTCATTTCTTTGTTTACAAACACTGAGAACATGGCGAGTTCCATAACGGGAAAAGGCCTTTCCGCCCGCTTTACATCGACGGAAAGTGGCTCTTCCCATCAATGAGTTATGAAAAAATTCTTTTATGGGCTTTTAAAAACCCGAAGCCAAACAGGATGTTTAAAGGGACGGAGACGGCCAAGTTGCTCACAAATTCTGACAGAAAAGAGATGAGGTTTTCCGCTAACTCTGCACAGTGGAAACAGCACAAAAGTTGTGCTCTATACTTAGAGCAAAACTTTTGTAGATGTGCTGCTATATTTTTAATACACATTTAATTGCAGAGCATAATGTTATTTTATCAAAAAAAAATTTTTAATTTTTAAAGAAAATATATAATAACAAGAGTTCAATTTCTTACCTGTGGTTTCAATTAAATCCATAAATGTTTAAACAAAATAGATGCATCTCCAATGAAAGAATAGTCTGCTCGTCTCATCACATCCAATTCCAACTTCCTTCACTTTCTCGATAGGTAAGAAGTTTATTTTTACTGCAAATAAGAAAAAATAGACTTAGCATACACAAAATTCAAATTTTGCATAAAAATTATATCTATTAAAGAAATCTATTTCTGATTTAAGAGTAATTTTAAAAAGTCTGAAAAAAATTTTACTGCATCCCTGTTCAGAATTGTAATGCTTACTGTTTTCTTTGCATACTTTCCAACAAAGTCTAGGCCTATGATTTTTTTAAACTATAGAGATTACGATTTGTCCAAAAAAGTTCAATCTATATATATAAACGTCAGTTGTCCTCTGTCCATTTTTGAAAAACCGACTTCCACTTGAGCTAGGGAGTCGTGTAAAAACCCATTTTAAAGCTAATTTCGAGCTTGATTTTTTAAAAATATTTTCGTTTTCCGGATAATTTTTCCTTCTTCGGAAAATCAGAATACGTCACTTTTTTGGAGTAATTTTCTCTGTCCGCGTCCGGAAACCATCTTCCCATTGAGCTAGAAAGTCGAGTAAAAACAAATTTTAAAGCTAATTATATGCTGCGTTCACTAAAAATACTTTCATGTATCGGAATTTTTTTTTTTGTCCGGAAAATCGGAAAAACTTTATTTTTTTATGAAATTTTCTCTGTCCGCGTCCGAAAACCAACTTCTTCATGAGCTAGAAGGTCGAGTAAAAACAAATTTTGAAGTTAATTTCGAGCTAGATGTTTTAAAAATATTTTCGTTTCTCGGAAAAATTTTCCTTCTTTGGAAAATCAGAATGTCTTTTTTTTTTTTTTTTTTTTTTTTTTGAGTAATTTTCTCTGTCCGCTTCCGGAAACCATCTTCTCGATGAGCTAGAAGGTCAAGTAAAAACAAATTTTGAAGCTAATTATATGCCGGGTTTATCAAAAATACTTTCAATTTTCGGAAAATTTGTTTTCGTTCGGAAATCGGAAAAACTGTATTTTTTTCATAAAAATTTTTCTTTCCGCGTTCGAAAACCAATTTCTGGATGAGATAGAAGGTCGATTAAAAATACATTTCTGAAGCTAATTTTAGGCTGGATTTACTAAAATACTTTCATGTATCAGAAAAAAATTTTCCGTACGGAAAATCGGAAAAATCGTAGTTTTTCTATTACATAGAAACGTCTAAAAACAAATATAAATGACACAAAATGAAAAGCGAATAGTTTTTCTGATGTCTAAAATCGCGAAAAAAATATCAAGGGAATAAATACAACTTTCGGAAATGTCCCAGGTTTCCGGGAAATCGGAAAAACCGCGCATTTTTTATTTATTTTTCTCTGTCCTGGCGTGTTAACCTACTTCTAGGTGAGATAAAATATTAAGCGACCTATGATTCTGTCGTCTCAATTCGATTAGAAGATCAGAAAAATAAATTCAGGTTTCGGGAAAGTCCCGTTTTCCCGGAAAATCGGAAAATTTATATTTTTATATTAATTTTTGGCCATGCCGGAAAGTTAACTTTTGGATGGGATAAAGAGTCATTGAGCTTTTTTCTCCTACTTCTAACATAAATGCAGGCTTCAGGAAAAACAAAAGAAAATTGAAAAGTTTAGGCTTATTGCCCAGGAAAATCAAAAAAATACTTCCGCGGGTTCGAGTTCGAAAGTTTAGAGTCGGATCTTACATAATTTGATAAAATTCTAGAATAATATCAAGATCACACGGTTTGGGGTTTAGACTGAAGGCTCCATAAAATTCACTAAAATCCCGGAAAAATTCAAAATTCAAAGAATTTGGCGGCAAAATCGCAATATTGGTCAAAACAAATAATTGATGCAACTGAATGTAAAAAATTCTATTGTTTACCGTCGATTTATCGACGGGTGAGCACTAGTTTTAATGATAACAAGCAAGAAGACAGATTATCGAAATGTTTGACTACACCCTATGTACAAAAACCAAAAGCTGAATTATAAAATTTGCCTTCTAAATTTTTTTTTTACCTTTATTAAATTTTATAATGATAAGGACCCTATGACCTAGTTATGATCGCAAATGAAAAAATCCCTTTAAGGTATTATATCCCTGAATTATGTTTGAGATTTAGTATAATCCCAAACTTTAAACAAAATTTAGCTGCACTGGAATATTTTTTGCTGAATCTTACTAAATTTTGTAAATTGTTGTCTCGTTTTTTTTAATTTTGTTGCCATTTCTACTCTTTCATATTAAATCAGCCGATATACGGTTTATGAATTAAATTAAGAATAAAAAAAATGGCTAAACTTACTTCATCTTGCACCGCAATTGAAGTCTATTCTTCCATCCATCGCTGTTTTCGAATTTTTCGCCTCGTCGACGGTCGAGGTGGGGGCCCTTGTTTGATTTCTTCAACGGACGTCTCAATTTCAATATCCACCCAACCTTCGCGTTTATATTTATTCGATATCCTATCCTTGGAGGAAGATTTCCTCTCCGTCGGCGTCGGCTGCACCGTCGGAGCATCCGCTCTTGCACTTAATAATTTTGGTATTCTTTAACCGAACCCGGGGATTTGCAATATTCGCTCACGTTATCTTCAAGATCCTGACCGACGTTTTCGTACCGACTCCCATTCCCCAAAACTTCGTTTTCATACCTCGGTTGAGTTTCCCCGGTTCCTTTCCACTTGGATCGATCTACTTCGGCCTACAAGGCGGATACGTTTTTTAATAATCGCTTTCGTTTAGAGACGGTTCGCTCTTCAGTTTTTTAGGATCATATCTCTTCTTCAAGGATCTCGTCCTGCCCCGTCTGTTGGATTCCTTTCGTAATTTTTGACTTTTCGGATCTATACCTCTTTTTGATACGATAAGCGATAAATGATCGATAAGTCACTTATATCGATGAGCCTTTAACCTCTTATCGATAATTTATCGCTTATAGTATCAAAAAGTGGTCATATCGAACAGCCCTACTATATTTTCGATGTCCATAATCGTCGTAATTGTAAACCGTTTGAACCAGGGCGTTGACGACGGGTGATCTGAACACTTCTCGAATTTGTGCGATAAGTATTTTCCCATATCGATGTTCTCTTGGCATATTCCTTTTTGACGCAAGAAAAATTCATCGGAGTCGATTTCTTCCAAAACACCCTTGCGCAATCGGTCCTCGGAACTCTTGGACGATTGCATTTCCCTGTCCGAGAGGTGACTGATACTAGATTTGGTGCTGATGATTCTTCGTCCGGGTGAAGTTTAGTCACTTCTAAATCTTTGGTGTAGCCTAATTCTTTGTCACGTCACGGAAATCGGAGAGGGTCTCCGATGTTTTGCTTCGGCGGGATTCAGATTCTTTCAAATCGTCGCTGTCCATATCCGCATTTTGTAACGTCGAAGTGACGTGTCAACGTGTGGTTGGTGTCGCGGGTTAAAAATCGATTCTCTAAATTATCTTAAAGATCTTGAGCCGCGGCCAGTCTTCCGACTTCAACGTTTTCGGGGGATTCGACTTCTTCGGACATGGCGACGTCTTATCCTCCTTCTCCCCTTCTTCGACATCTTTTAATTTAATTTATTTAATTTATTTATTTATTTAAAGAAAGAAACATTCTTAACAAACAATGCTTTACAAAACGTTGCAATTTAAAAAAGAAAAAAAAAAAAAAAAAAAAAATTTAACAAATTTATTAAAAATTAAAAAAATTGAATAACGTTAATAAGAAAATATAAAAGAAATACAAACACGCTTCTACAGCAATACCGATAGTAATATCGAGGGAACCGGTTCCTGAGCGACAGAGACAAGATCTGATAATTGGCGCTTTAACTTATTGACGGAGGTGGTGAAGTCAAGGTCAGGATGGAGTTTGCTTATGGAGTTGTAGGCCCTCAATAAGGAGAGAAACGGTGAATTACGATGGCGCCACGTACGGGTATGAGGGATGTGGAACACGGAGGAATTATTACTGTTCCGGGTGCGCATGAGCGGGACACCGAATGGTACTAGTTGAAGGAGCGTGCCGTCGTTGATATATCCCTTGATTAGTCTGGCTAGGAATATGATTTGGGAGATGACTCTGCGCTCGGCTGGACGATTAACATGGAATTCTTGAGATAGTGCAGTTGTTCGGCAATCAATGGGAGCAGGGGTGGAATGCTTTTTGAAATATAGGAAACGGAGAAATTTGTGCTGAAGGGATTCAATGGATTTCGCAGAGCACTTACTGTGTGGAGACCAAACAATCGAGGCATATTCCAGCTGGGATCGAATTAAGGAATTAAATAAGCGTAAGCAGGTTTCGTAAGAGATGTACCTCGAGTTGCGTTTGAGAAACCCAAGAGAACGGTACGCATTTTTCACCGTTTCAATGATATGCTCACGAAAGGACAAATTCTGGTCGAAGCGAACTCCGAGGTCACGACATGAAGTGACGCGCTCTAGAGAGTGGCCAGCCATTGAGTATTCAAATGTGATGCATTGTTTGGTCCTGTAGAAACTCATTACCTTACATTTAGAGGAATTGAGACCTAGCTTGTGGACTAAAGACCAGTCAACAGTGTTATCAAGGTCAAGTTGTAACTGAAGACAGTCCAACTCAGATCTAATTATCTTATAAAGTTTAAAATCGTCCGCCAAGAGCTTAGACAAAGAGAAAGAAAGCGCGGAAGGCAAGTTATTAATAAAAAATAAGAAGAGGTCTGGTCCAGTGTTACCGCCTGAGGAACTCCTGATTTGGCGGACATTAGATCAGACAGGTGTCCGTCATATGATACTCGGAAGGTGCGGTCGCATAAGTAGGAAGCAAAAAGTGCAACTAAAGGACGCGAGAAACCACTTTCATGTAACTTGCGCAGAAGGATATCGTGGTCAACTCTGTCAAATGCTTTAGCAAAGTCCGTGTAGATGCAGTCGACCTGGAGACCTGAGTCCAATGCCTCAGAAACATCCTGAGTAAAGCCCAAGAGGTTAGTGACTGTGGATCGCTTCGCAACGAATCCATGTTGTTGATCGGAGACCAGGGGACTAAAATGGTTCTGTATGACTCTGTGAATGACAGCCTCGAATAACTTGCTGAACGAATCAAGAAGAGAGATTGGCCTTTGTTGAGTTATCTCAGTGCTGCTAGGAGTTTTAGGAATTGGAATTACTTTTGCGGTTTTCCATCTCTTGGGAAAGGATGCCGTTGTTAGGGAAAGGTTATAAATGTGCAAAAGCGGTTCCGAAAGAGGTTCCAGAAGACCTTTAACGACATAGGCTGGAACACCGTCAGGCCCCGAGCTACGAGAAGATTTCATACAGTAAGAAGCATGCAGCAAGTCAGAGAGCTTTATTTCCGGGAGAGTCAGAACGGATACGACTTGGTCTGACACAAGACTGGAGCAAATTGAATCTAGGTCATAGACGGCTGGGGTTTGCGCGTAAGAGCGTTCAAAGTGTTTTGCGAGTTGGTTAGCTATAGCCGGAGGACTAGTAATCGGGTGGCCTTCAAATGTCATCACAGAGGAAGAACTGGATTTTTTCCTGTGGTTAATAAGTCTATAGAATGATCGTGGATCTGACTTAAAGTTATTCTCCAAATCTTTTATGTAGGCGATATAGGCTCTACTGATGCTGTGATTTAATGAAGTTCTAACCGAGACAAAACGTAGGTTGTTTTGTGAGCTTGAGTATCTTCTACTTTCTAGTTTCCGCTTTAGAGCTAGCTGCTGTACTATATTTTCGGTGTACCAAGGAGGGTAGCGTCTTCCTCTGCCTGACGTCATCGGAGTATGTGTTTTTAGGATGGAAAAAAAGAGATCGTAAAACTCATCTACACTTGTGTTAACTTCATTTTTTTCGAGGACAGGTGACCAATCTACACGGGCAAGTTCACGGTACAATGCATCAAAGTCAGTGCGCATGAAGTTGAAAGATGGAGCGCGGGGGGATGGAGTCGGATTTATGGTGGGATGTTTCTGTCCAATTATGACTGGTTGGATGTTTCTGGAGCATAGGATGTGTAGTGCTGGGTGATGAGGATCTAAAGGCAAAATGGGAGATTCCTCGGTGACAGTAGTGGAGAGGCTACTAAGAGTTAAATCTAATGTGCGACCATTCGCGTTTTTTACCTCATTAAATGACGAAAGATTGTAAATGCTCATAAAATTCAATAGATTAATTACCCTACTGTCGCCGCCTGAATAAGGCACAGAAAAGGCTCCGAGGTTAAAATCGCCAACCATCAAGATCTTGTCATCTGGTAAGAATTGATTCTCTAGGGTTTCTAAGTTATTATAAAATTGATCATAACAAGAAATAGTACTATTGCACTGAAAATATATGCAGCAGAGCCACAATGAAAATTTTGACATGTTAATTCTGACCCAAACACATTCATAGAAGCGTGCTGAAGGAAAGTCCACTTTGGTAACTTGAAATTTCTTATCGACGGCGATGAGAACGCCTCCACCATCAAGCCTCTGCGAAAGTGCCCTATCCCTGTCTGAACGAAGGACAACGTATCTCGAGTCGAATAGCTCCCCATCGTATATGTCAGGAGTAAGCCACGTTTCACTTAGACATACAAGATCGTAATCATTGGTTAAAATTGCACTATTTAGGGTAGGGATTTTACTTCTTAAGCCGCGAACGTTTTGATAATAGATGGAGAGAGTGTGATTATTTTTGGCAGCAGGCTTGATGTAATGTAGACAACGATGAACGCGTCGATTGCAGGTAGAAGTGATGCAATCATCAATCAGGGGGAGGCTGAGGCTAACACCACTGGATCTAGTTAAGGGTTTTTTGAGGTTTCCAAGCTACCCCTGAAGACGCTGGCCAGAGTGCGGGACCCTCTGCGATTCAGATGTAGCCCATCCTTACCCAAGTCGTAGTCGCACAGCTGAGAATTGGCGTCAATAAACTCACAACCAGTAGTTTCGCATAACCATTTAAGACTCTCATTAAGAGCTGAGATGCGTTGAAAGCGGATATCTCTTCGATGAATTACGGCACTAAGACAAATCCGTAGATGAGGGAACTGTGATTTGACTTTGGCTATGAGGTTGGTGAAATCAGTAACGACATTCTTGTTGTCTTGTGATTTCTTAAGGTCATTGGTGCCTACATGAATAATTCGTCGTCGTGAAATATTCGTAAATGTTTGCCGGTTTTTGGAATGCTAGGCACTGGATTTACTCGCTTTTGATCCTATCCAGCGTTTTCTTCAGTATCAATTGTGGGGGTGGGTTGATGGGTTTGTATTCGTGTTCTCTGAAAATAAAAATAAAATTGGTATACTAGCAAAATGAAGAAAGAATGCAGGAGAGGCAGGCCTGTATATCCAATTGGAATAGTTGAGTGGGGCTTAGAATTTGCCACTTGACCAGTGGTGTAACTAACGGGCCCACAGGAGTGGTGTTAGAGAGCCCATCGTTCTGAATACCCCACTTAGGGGTAGTCCATAAAACACGTGAGCACGTTAGGGGGGGAGGGGTATTCAAAATGCTAACTTTTGCTAACAAGGGGGGGGGGGAGGGGTTTTACAAATTTAACATGAGCATTTATTTCATGTAATAAACGTGCCAAAATGATAATAATTTCATTTTCTTACACTATGTAACCTAACTCACTTTAAAAAAAAAATTTCAATTATACCGGCGCATTTGCTCCAAGTTAAAAAAGAAAAAACCTGTTTTTTGTTAAAAATTTAAGTTCCGAAAAATTTCAGATTTTTAAAATGTTTAATATTAACTTTTTTAAAAAAAATTTCCTGATTTTTGATAGATTTTTGATAGATTCCTTGTCCAGCCGTACATTGATATCAGCTCTCAGCGCCATGTCAGCGTATCGATTTAATTACACGTAGGCCATCTTCATCAATTTATGTTCGCTACATTTACGACAAACTATTTTTAAATTCGCGATCTTTTCATATTCCGCTTTTATCAACTTAGACGTTTTTTTTTCGGTGCTTCCGCTTCATAATCTCATTCCAAAGATATCATATGTATGTTTTATCATACTGTACGACTGCTTACTTCAATCAAAGCCACAACTTTCTCTGCATCAAATAACCCTTTTTTTGAACTTTGAAATTAGAATATTTTAAGGTAATATAATTTGTGAAAAATCCGATCCCAAAAGAGAATTGCATTTTTGAAAAAAAAATTATGGAAAATTGAAAGTCATCACACCTGTTTGAGATTTTCGGGGACGAATGTACAAGCAACAACAACAATATAAATCGATGGTAAGGGTAGTATCGATGCAAGCCTTGGCCAATCTTCGATACTTCTTAACTGAGGCCAGACTGTAGACTGCTAAGACTTGATGCTCACAACTGATCTGAAAAATTAAAAATTTTTTAAAATTCTCATTGGATTTTAATAAACTGCTAAATTTCTTTCAAAGAAAAAAATTTCAAGAACACCTTAATTTGGTACAACTAAATTATTTCAGGGCAAACATTAGATTTTAAAATGATACCAACGGTAAGACATTACAATTTTAAAAAAATATTTGAAAAAATTTAACAAGTTTATCATGAACAAAAATGGACCTCAGATTTGACAAAAGCATATTTTTGTGTTTATTCAAGAACTGGAGATTTCACTTTTCTACAAATGAATAGATTTTAAACAGCTAAACAAAACTTATAAAATCTAAACTAAAATCCCAGCAACTGTATTTTTAAACCATGAATTAAGACATTTTTAGCTTTACCTTGGAACATTAAAATACTTTAAAAAATTTCTGAAGTTTAATTAAAACTTAATCATTCATAAAGCAAAGCAACTTACAATAACAATAACACAGTCATCCTGAAGATCTTGTCTGTACTAGATGTGCTAGCACTTTGACGATTAATTATGTAGCTGTGGCTCTTGCATAAAGTTGTAGTTAAATCTCTGCTTGAATTCCCTTGTACATTTTAAATTGTATCTTCAAATCCTTAACAAAAGCAAAGAGAATATATTTATTAATTAACATTACAAAACATATTCAGTTATCCTAATAAATAATGTTCCCTTTTAGTAATTACTAAATAAGTAAGTTAGTAGAAATTGTGATTTAAATCACAATTTCTACTAAATTTTTAAATTAAAAACTTGAAAATATGAAATTCAGTCAAAAATTAAAGAAATTTGTTTATCTTACTCTCACTTGTTTCTCCAGTGAAAGAAAACTATTTCGTATGGTATAATAATGGCTAAAATCAAAATACATTTATAGTATGCCCGACAGTGGCCAGGTCCAAACTTTAGTCTCTTATTCTTTAAATATTTAAAGAAAGAGAAAAAAAATGTATAAAACCATACTATTTACCTTTTTGTTTCACGGGTCAGCTCTTTGAACAAGACTGATAATCATAATATCAGTAGAATCTTACCAATGTGCATTTCCAAATGATGTTATTGACCACACAAAAGAGCTTATTCATACCTGTGGGAGGAAAAAACATTATTAAAATCTTAAAATTTATTGTAGAATTTTACAATTTTAATAATACATAAGAAATTCTCTCAGTTAGATGCAAGTTAAAGTCACTCCATTATAGAACCGTTGAAAAGCTCAACAAGTTTATTTAAGTTTCACTGACAAATGCTACAATACATTGTCTCTAGAAACCTATTTTGCAACAATTCCAAAAATCTCAGAATTTTTAAGGGTGGAATCCCCAAATTCTTATTGGTATAATGAGTTTTGGATTTATCAACAATGAACAAAAGCAAAGCAAATGCTGAAAAACTTGTAAATTTTTACTTACCATAAAAACCAAGATACAACAAACTCTTAAGATACCCAGTGTTTATCCACTCAATACATCTTCAAGTTCCTTTATTCATCATTCAACAACGCATAAGGCTCAGATCCATTACGATGACTGTAAGGAACCCCAAAAACAACTGAAAAGGATGTAGGCTTTGAAGTTTCCATCATATGTAAAACGTTTATACATGTTAATATACTGAAACGAATAAAAATTTAAAAAATTAAAATTTCTATTGAAACTTTAAAAAAAGCTGAATGAGATGAAAACAAAATGCACCTAAAAAGTAAAAAAAAGGTTTTCTAATCCAATCTAAAAGCGCCTGACTGTTTAATGAACTGGAATTGGACTGCAGGAACATTTCTTTCTGCTTTTAATTAAAAATTTTCAACATCTTATTCTTAAAGTTTGCCAATCAAGCATCAGAGTTTTTTGTATATAGATAACTGATAATAACACCCCAGAATTTGTCTTTTAATGAAAAAAAAAAAAAAAAAAAAGTTGATGCTTACATTTTAAAGGTTAAAGAAATTTACCTTATAAATGAGAATTTCATAATTTTTCTTCAAAGTAGCAACACCTTACGTCAAAGCCAGGCAGGCCTCCGGTTTGAATCTTCTTCTCTCTCCATCAGTAGCTTGCTTTTAACATGTTTATTGGAAGATTACATCCATCTTTCTTGACCTTGTTATCCATGTTGTAGCGGTAGCAATAAACACTAAAGTTTTAATAAGAAACTTAATACCGGCCCGCACCGAGAGATGGTGTTGGTCAGGGTTCGGCTTCGGTAATCATCGTGCGCAAGCGCGTACGATGATACCCGAAGCTGAGCTTCAGAGCCGACATCAGAACTCGGTGCGAGCTCGGTAGTTAGTTCTTACTCAACCTCCGATAGAAAAAGTTTAAAAATAAACTTGGATATGTAATTAAGATTTTCAAAAAAAAGTAAGTCAAACTGAAACATGATGTCAGCTTCAATTCTTGTCAACGCAAGTACCAGGGTTACCCTTAGGTGGGCCGCCATCGCGGCCTTAAACTTGGGGCTCTAACCCTGGGAAAGCAAAAACCCCGCTTGAAATATAATCGTAAGTAAGAGAATGAGATTTACCCGGGAAAGCAAGCCCACGCAAATAAAAGGGACAAAACAACGGCTTTAGATTTTGATCAACGTTAAATTGTGATTTGTTATATTTGAAATAAGTTAACGTAGGCCATTTACGTTTATTACGCAAAATCGGTTGTTTCACATGGCATCCATAGTGGTTCATTTCTTTCTCTTTTCTTAATATTTTTTTCAAAAAAAAAAAAAAAAAAGTAATTAAAATTGAGCGAAAGAGGACGTGAGAAAACGTCACGATTTTTTGAGATTTTACGACACGAAGAGATTTTTGAGAATCTGACAACCTGAGATTTTTAAAATTCCCTTTGGAATGGTGAATGGATTAGATTTTCTTAAAAACAAAGAAAAAAAAAGAAGCGTCAATTTTGAACAAATGTTTTTTGGTTAAAAAAAAAAGTACAGGAATATTAAAAAAAAAAAAAAAAAAAAAAGAAAAAAGCAAAACGAATTTAAATTTGAGCTTGAATTTGTGGTTAAAGTTTGAATTTTCGATATTTCGTCAAACTTCTGTTCTTGTGATTTCCTTAACATTTTTTTTTGCTGAGTGAAAACCCTGATTTTTTTATTTTCTTTTTTCTGTCTGTCCAAAATTAAGGAAAAAGGGAACCAAACAAAAAACCCTTGAGAAAAAATTGGAAATTGTCAAATATTTCTTCTTTTTGCACAATTTTTTTTTCTTTTCTTCACAAGGGGAAAAAACCATTTTTTTTTTTCTTTTTCTTGTTGAAAAAAGGGAAAAAATGTTGATAGTCTGAGATCCGTTCTTCTTTTTGAGTCTTGGTTTTTTTTTTCAAAAAGATTCATATAAAAAAAAAAAAGAGAAAAACGGCACGAGCGAAATTTTGCATATAAATTTTTCCCTGATTGACCACGTTTTTTTGCTCAATCTGCGAAATCGAGTGCCATAAAATTAAACATTTTTTTTTTTCTCTCTCGTCTTTCTTTCTTCCTTCTTCTTTTCATATTTTTTTTCTTTCTTTCTTTGTGAGAAAAGGGAAAAAAAACGTCAATTGCGTCGTTTTGAATAAAATTTAAAAAAAAAAAAAAAAAAAACAAAGAAGAGTCAGTTTTGTTTGAAGATTTTTGAGTAAGAATCCTGACTTTTTCTTCAAAAAGCAAAAGCATAAAAAATTAAAGCGAAAACGGCGCACTTTCCATTTCTTTTCTATATCTAAAAAAAAAAAAAAAAAAAAAAAAAATTTTTTAAGGGGAAACAAGGAAACAAGTCCTTGCAAAAATCTGGAAGTTGAAAATTTCATTTTCTTCTTTTCTTTCTTCTTTCCCTTTCTGTTTCATTTTTTTTTTTCTTTTTCAAAGGGGGATTAATAATTTTTTTTCCTTTTGAAGAAAGAAAAAAAAACTGTTCAGAAAGTGACCACCCCTGAAGTCCATAAACCAAGAAATTTGTGAGCTTTATTTGGAAATTTTGTTTTACATACATTTCTTCTTTCTTTCTTTCTCAAAAGGGGAAAAGAACTCATTTTTTTTTTCCTTTTGAAAGTGTCGAAGGAGAAATATTGGAGATTTCTTTTCTTTTCTCTTCAGAATCCATGTTTTCCTCCATAAAATTTTATTTTGAATGCTAAATCCGTTTCAAAATTTTTTCCCATAACTAAAATTGAAATTTTTATAAATAAAAAAGAAAAAAAAAAAAGAAGAGAAAGTAAAACAGAAAGTTTGAGAAAAAACCGAAAATTTTTCTGTTCCAGCTTATTTTCATCAATCCTGAACTCTAAATAATTCTTTCAAATTTTTTGTTTTGGAATTTTTCTAAATGAAATATTCTTTCTTTTTCTCTTAAGGAGAAAGAATCAGCAGTTTTTTTTTTCCTTTACTTCTTTCATTTTGAAAACCGCAAGGAAACAAAGGTTGAGATTTTTTTTTTCTTATAAAAAAATCTTCAGAGCAAATTTTTTTTTGGTGAAATCCTCAAGACAGGAAATCTTTCCCAAAATCTTTTCGGGAAATTCTTTTTAGCTGAAATATTCTTTCTTTCTCTTTCTTTTTTCAAAAGGAAGAAGATTCATTTTTTTTTCCTTTTGAAAGGGGAAAGGAAGCAAGAAACTGCTAATTTTTCTGGTAAAAAGAGGAGAAACTTTATCTTGCTCAAAATCAACGGAAACGTTCTTTTCCTGCTTTCTCTTTTCTTGTGTCTTTCCTATTCTACTTCTAAAAAAAAAAAAAGAAGAAGTTCAAAATATCAAAAGGCAAATTAAATAAAAAAAAAAGGGAAAGTCATATTCGCATGTCGATTTTGGTTTTTGCATTTCCTAACTTCAATCAAACAAGTTGAAGATTTGGTTTCGACAGACCAGGACAGGTCCGAACCAAATCTAGACAGAACAATAGGCTATTGTTTGACCAAACAACCTGTTTGTCACGTAGACCTATTGTTATCGAATTGTCATAGGATTATTTTTAATCTTTAATTAAACTTGTCCTTGAAATTATTTTTCCTGTTTTTAAAAAAAAAAAGAAAAAAACAGGTGGCATCCCGATTAATAAATTAAATTTAATTAAACTTCATAAAAAAAAAAGAAGCTGATATTTCCTAATCATTTGGAACCTTAATTAAACATTTCTTTTTGGTTATTTTTTTTTTTGCATTCCTTTTAATTATTTGTCATAAAATTTTTTTTTCTCTCCTGTTCCCTTTTTGAACTTTGACATTTTAAATTGAAATTTGATTTGGCTTTTGATACCAACTCTCCTTTTTAAACATTATAAAAAAAAAAAAAGAGGAAAAAATCATAATTTTCAACCGTCAAAATTTTTGATTTTGAATTTTAAAATCTTTTCGAACTTGGAATTGAGATTTCGACTTGAACATTTTTTGATTTGGATTACGATAATCTCACTTGAGATTGGGATCTAATTTTGAGATTCGAATTGGGGCTTCGGTTTTCAATTTTGCATTACAGCAAAATTTCGGACTGTGATTTTTTTTTCCTAGTCATCATAAGTGAAAACTGAACTTTGATTTTTTTTTTCTTTCTCTCAATTTTGAAATTCAAGAAAAGACCTTAGCTTGTCCCCGTATTAATTTATGTTGATTCTAAATTGAACTTTGATTTAGAATTTGATCTTGACTTTCACATTTCTGATTGCGATTTCGATTTCAAATTTTAAAAAAAAAAAAAAGGAATAAACATAACTTTGAATTTTAAATTTTTTTTTCCTTTCTCAACTTTGGATTCAAAGATTTGCGGTTTGGATTTTGAGTTTCGGTCCAAAATTTTTTTTTTTCTCTTTCTCAAATTTGATTTTAGAAGACAAGGAAGGGACTTCAAAATTTTTTTTTCCTTTTTCATTGTCTCACTTTGATTTTAATTTGAATTTGAATCCGAATTCGGTTTCGGATTTCACTTTCCTGATTGTGGTTTAGACTTTGATTTTTTAAAAAAAAAAAAAAAAAAAAAAAAAGAAGGGAGATCCCTATTTACGGATTTTTTTGGTTTTGATTTGGGTGCATTAAATGCAAATCATAAAAATTTTTTTTTTGAATTGATAACATCAAATTTGAATTTTTTTTTCGGATTTCTGTTTTGCACAGTTCGCTTTAAAACTTAGATTATTTTATCGAATTAAAATTTTCATATTGATATCTGACTTTAAGATTTTGATTCCGATTTTGAATTTTTTTTCGGTTACGATATTAAACAAAGGATTGGATCTTCGGATTATAAAAGGATTTCACCTCATAATTTTTTTTGGAACCTCTTTTCTTTATTCGAGTTCATCCACAAGGACTAACCGAATTAAATAAAATTTTTTTTTTTTTTGCTTCTTTCTTCCGATTTCTTTTTCAAACGTTTTGGAAAATTTTTTTTTGGGATTCCGTCCATTTCAATAAAATTTTTTTTTAAATTTTGATTAATCATTTAACCTGACGCTTTTCTTTTGAAAATTTTTAGCTGGGTTCACTCACATTTGAGATATTTGAGTTAATTTTTTTTTTGGGAAAATTTTTTTTTTGTTTCATTCACGACAGAGGTTGGTTCATACGAGTCAATTAATTTAATTTTAAATTAAATTTAAACTGACTGGTATGTCCCGGACTTTGAACTGAATGGATTGATTAAATCTACAGTGAGTTTAGGAACTTAGGTATTCGGAACTTAGCCTTTCAGCGAGGAAACAACCCAGTTGAATTCTTTCTTCGGATTTCTTTTTGAAATTTTTTTTTGGATTTGAAAATTTTTTTTTGGGATTTCGTCCATCCACTTAAATTTTTTTTGGATAAACCATCAACCTAACCTCAATTTAAAAAAAAAAAAAAAAAAAAGAAGAAGGGAGGGAAGGATAGCCTAGCCCTTCAACGGTTTGAGTTAAAAAGTTTTTTTCGGATTTTTGTTTTCATCCACGACAAGGATTGGTTCATGCGAGTCAATTAATTTAATTTTAAATTAAATTTAAACTGACTGGTATGTCCCAGGCTTTGAACTGAATGGATTTGGTTTGAGCTATTGAATTTAATTATTAAATCGAATTATTGAATTTTTTTTTGAATTAAATTTTAAATTGATTTTTTTTCTCTAAATTTAAAATTTATGAAAATGAAACCGATGTTATCAAAGGAACACGTCTTGAGATTCCATTCTATTTAAATTTTTTTTAAACATAAATTTTTTTTTGAATTCAAATTTCAATTCATTTTTCATCTCAATCTTTGAATTTTTTCACTTTTGAATCTCAGCAATGAAGCCTTTTACTTTAAAGGATTATCAATCACAAAGCCATATCGTTGAACCCGACAGTAACTTAGACTTTGAAGAGGTGTTGTGGCAAAACATACAGACGAATGCCATCCTAGTAAACACCATCAATGAGATATCTGAGGGCATCGCGGAGCTGGCGCGAAGCATGCAATCGCACAATGTCGAGGAACCATCCTTATTAGAGTTATACAGTCCGTATGAGGACTCGACTGTTCCTCTGTTGCCCTATGTGGACCAGGTGATTGGAGGTGTTCATCTGATTGAGTTAGGGGATGTTCAGTCTGAGTTGAAGCAATCCGAGGAAAATTTGATTGAGTTTGAAGTACCGTCAGAAGAGTTAGAGTTTAAAGGTCAATTAGTGGAGATAACAGCGGAAGATTCTTTTCAATGTCCAATAAAGGATATCTTTCAGCTTCCGATTCAAGATCCATTTCAAATTTTTGATAACGATCCCACTTCTTGCTTAATTCCTTCAAACATTCTGCCTATAGCAGAGATAGAGATTTCTTTAGATGAAGAAGAAGTCAAGAAGGAATCCTCGATAATCTTCAGCGAAAGCCTTGTTCCGTCTGACACAAGGGAAGAGGGTATGACTTTCAAAGAAGATATTAAAGCTTGTAGTGTTGACCCAGATGTAGTCACTTTGATAAAACCTAAATCCGAGGTGGTATTTTTAAAAGCAATTAGAATTAAAATATCAGATAAGGAGAATGAAACTGATGACTTCAAAAACAAACCGCCACTTGTCTTCCCCGCAGATCCCGTCGCAATGGTAAACAAAACCTCGCCCAAACCCAGTATACGAAAAGAAACAAAGAACGTGAACTCACTGAAAAGAGTGCAGAAAAGGGATAGAGGTAACACGAGGTTGAAACCCAAACTTAGGAAACAGGATTCTCGTCCTAAAGTTAAAATGAAAGATGAGATGAAGTCACACTGCTGGATCAAAATAAGTCGAATTTGCAATCAAATCTGCGAAATTGAATCTGCACTTTCAATATGAGTTCTCTCTACTCAACTATGACTTTATATTTACCCGGATACGACGTATAAACTTCCCGGATTTGACTAAATCCATTTACGGTGGAAACTTGTTAAAGTTGGCACCTTAAAACGATTGTGACTTTAAATGATTTGACTTACTTTTTGTTCTTTTTACAACCTACAACCCTCGCGGCCCAGGGTTGTAAAAAGAATGTGGCTCGCAGGTGTGGTGGTCACCTAGTCGTAAAAGGCGAATAAAGACCAACCCCGTGACTAACCGCCTATGGAAGCACGGCCCAACCCTCTTCTTTCCATTAATACTCGCGTATTGTCTGTTGAGAACATAGCGAATGAATTAAGGCAACGTTTGGTTTAAACTGTCATTGTTGTCTTAATTACAGAGAGCAACTGAGTTGTATTTAAAACTTTGCTCAAATTACGAGCGTAGATGTTTATTAAAAACGGAGCTCACAGAAAATTTGAGATTTGGTGTGTTTTCGCCACTCGAATGTTTCATTTTTCAAAATTCTCACAGCGTTAATGTTTTATTAAAAACTCAGCTGATGAAATTTGTGGCTAGACTGAATTCTTTCAAAAAGATTCGGCTTGCTTAACTTATAGTTCTTTCAATAAAGAGCGCTAAAGTTTTTTATAAAACTCAGCTCATAAATCAATAAAAATTTAAATAAAAAATTAAAAGCGATAACCCCTTCTTAAAGGGCAGCTATTTAAAAAATTTCTACATAATTTTTGGAATTCTCACAGCGTTAATGTTTTATTGAAAACTCAGCTGATGAAATTCTTTCGACTCAAAATTTAAAGTGTAAGTCCTATTCAGGAGCTAGCTTATCCTAGATGAAAAGATAAGTCAAAACTTGTTGATACGATTCCTTCCAGAGGCAGGTTCGGCAAAAAATAAACATTGTTTTTACAAATTTTGTTATTCAGAGCGTTAAAGTTTTTTTAGAAAACTCAGCTCACAAATTTGAGACTGAATTCTTTTTAAAATAAAAGATTCGGCTCAACAACGTAAAGCGTACTTCCTATAGAAAGGAATAGCTTATTCTACAATGCTCATATGGCTTATTTAAAAAGCTTATGTAGCTTATTTATATTTATTTCGCATAAAGGCGTTAAATTCTTGTTTAAGAATCAGCCTAAGTGACTTTCTGCTTTTTAGTTGAACCAGTTCTGCAAGGAAACGTAGAAGTACTTGTCTTATCAAATCGTCGCTGTAAATTTTGAGTCGATAATTTTAATGTTAATTTTTGGAAGTAAATGTTTTTCAATTTCTTTCTTTCGAAACTTCCCAATTTATTTATTGCTTTTTAGCAATCCCCTCTCTTTTTTTTTTGTTATGTTAAAATCTTATTCAAGATTTCATGCGCAATCAGCCTTTCAAGGCTTTTAAATGATGAAAAGTAAGTCAAATTCTGTCGTATTTCGTCGCAGGTGGACGTTCATTGTCGCTCGACGAACGACATTGCTTGTTCATTATCGTTCGGCGAGCGATAGTGCGCGTTCAGCTGGGACTAAATACACTTTATAGTGTCACTCTTCATTGAATGCTTTTAACTACGAGTTTTCGTTTTCTCACGAACCTTATTAAGGAAGTGAGGCCGGGGAAACCAGATGTTTATATCTCGCTTTTTGACTTCTCCTGGCTATAACTTTTTTACCCTAATTGAGACTTCTACCGGCTATGACATTTTTTTTTGTTTATCGGACTTGTCATTTTCTCTCGATTTCGACACTTTTTTCTTAACCGATTATGACTTCTTTTCTCTTACTGCGCACACAAATATCTGCCACCGAATGCGCAGCGGTGTGCCCCCGGATTTGACCTCTCGACTATGTCTTTCTTTTCTTTACTGCGCACACAAATACTTTATGCCACCGAATGCGCAGCGGTGTGCCCCCGGATTTGACTTCTCAACTATGACTTCTTTTCTCTTACTGCGCACATAAATATCAGCTACCGAATGCGCAGCGGTATGCACCCTTTTATTCACGATTATGACGTCTTTCAGATCGACGCAATGTCATCTGACTTTTTCTTTTTTTTTCTGGCGGCCGCCAGGCCCCGTTAAATTTCCTTTATAAAATTTTGTGCTTTACAAATTTTATAAAGTTTAAATCTTTGTTGACGCTTTAATGTTTTTACGCGTCATTGCAATGTTTTTTGGTGGCAAATGCCCCACTTTTTAAATTTTATCAGTGTCTTTAAATAAGCACTTGATAAAATCTTAACCGTCATACATGTACTTTAAACCTTTGAAAATTCTTGTCTTTTTCAAGACGGAAATTTTCATTTGGTCAATGTACCGACGATTTCGTCATTTAAATTTTTTTGGTGGCATAGCGCCCCATTTTCCCTTTAAATTTTATCAGTGTACCCCAAAAGGGTTCTTTTCAGAACCACACTGGTAAAATTCCCCAATTTTTTACACATTTGTGTACCCTGTTTTGGTTTTATCAATGTCTCACAAAAGTTCTTTTCAGAACTACACTGATAAAACCAGAAATTTACGAAATTCGTTTCATTTCGTAATCCCTCCCCCGTGGTTTTAACCACTTAAATTTTCATGTTTTGAAAAGCCAACCGTGAAATCGGCTATTTTTTGTTGTTATATTTTTGTGTACTGGTACGTCACTTTGGAGCTGTGACAAACGTAGAAGAAAAAATCTACACGTCGCTAACCAATCTTAATAAGAAAGCAGGAGCTTTCTCTGTCCACGAGACAACCATAAACGTCTCAACTCCCTATTTTAAATGAAGAGACCGTCAAAAACTCTTCGATTAACAAGCGTTTGCCCCCCCCCCTCCCCATTGGATTTTATATGGATTTGGATTTTCCCTACCACGTAGGGCACCGAATGGATCGTCCTCCAGTGAAGGATATGGGCTTCGGCACTATCGGATGTTTTTCCAAATTCAATCCAATTCCAATCAACGACGTTTGGCTCTCATTTGGTTCTTCACCAACGTGCCAGCAGTACAGCATTTTTTTTTAACGTGTTCGCGTCTGTAGAATTTTTGTTGTTTTTTTTTGTAAAGACATGGTATAACGAAAGGCATGGCTGCTGTCCCCAAACAGTTCCCCCGAACTGTCGCGTTAAAAAATATTTTTTTTTGTTGCCACAAAGGGCAAGATTTTCGTTCTTTCCAATTTTTTTTTACGTACAATCTTTTTTCTCTTATTCGACAGCCTAAATGCCACTCGTTCAGTCATGTCATCATTAAATTTTCCGTATAGCTCGTCATCTTTTTCTGTGATATGTAAATAATTTTTTTTTTCTCTGTTTTTTTTTTTTCTTCCCAAAGGGGGAAGGGGAGTTAATTATCTTCTGTTAAAAAAGAGTAAATTTAAACTTTTTCAAGTTAAAATTTTTTTTTCTCTCAAAATTGAAAATTTAGAAATCTTTTTCCAATATCTTAAAACTTTTAAACAGTGAAATTTTTTTTAAATTTGCTTAAATTCGCAACTTATTTCAGTGAAAATTATTTCAAATTTTTTTTTTCAAAAAATGTCAAAATATCTTTAAAATTTAAAACATTTCAAATACTTTTAAGTTTCAATATTTTCAAAATTTGTAATTTTTCTCAAAATTCGTAAAGTTTTTAAATTTTTTTTTTACGCACACATTCAAAAAATGTAAGCCCTAGGCAAACATTTTTTTTTCTTTTTGTTGTTTTTCTGTTTTTTTTAAAAAAATTAGTCCCCGAATGTGTAGCGGTAGCAATAAACACTAAAGTTTTAATAAGAAACTTAATACCGGCCCGCACCGAGAGATGGTGTTGGTCAGGGTTCGGCTTCGGTAATCATCGTGCGCAAGCGCGTACGATGATACCCGAAGCTGAGCTTCAGAGCCGACATCAGAACTCGGTGCGAGCTCGGTAGTTAGTTCTTACTCAACCTCCGATAGAAAAAGTTTAAAAATAAACTTGGATATGTAATTAAGATTTTCAAAAAAAAGTAAGTCAAACTGAAACATGATGTCAGCTTCAATTCTTGTCAACGCAAGTACCAGGGTTACCCTTAGGTGGGCCGCCATCGCGGCCTTAAACTTGGGGCTCTAACCCTGGGAAAGCAAAAACCCCGCTTGAAATATAATCGTAAGTAAGAGAATGAGATTTACCCGGGAAAGCAAGCCACGCAAATAAAAGGGACAAAACAACGGCTTTAGATTTTGATCAACGTTAAATTGTGATTTGTTATATTTGAAATAAGTTAACGTAGGCCATTTACGTTTATTACGCAAAATCGGTTGTTTCAATGTATATATCCAGTCTTCAACAAATTGACAATCTTGCTGCTTTGAAAAGAATTACAGTGAACGCAACAATCAATGAGCAATTTCACTTCGAATTGCCACAAGTCAGGCTCTAATATGAATCAAAAGCTCGTTTTATAACGAACAACACAATCGCATATTCAATAGACGCGATAACAATACAACATAATTTAACTATTTATTTCAATTTGCAAGAAATTTATGTTTCGTTTAACAATTAACTCAATCTTTATCACCAACATTCCAAGTTTAAACAAAGCATTATAAAACTGCCACAGCTTTGATCCTTCCGTCGCGTCGGCTGCGTGAAGAAAATTTAATTTTCACATAATTGCACAAATGCTACTAAAAGTAACTAGCTTATAAAATGAACAAGCGATTAAAAACACTTAATGCGTTTCATGCCTGAGTTGTAATGATATCGGATGATGTATGTGAATCGACATGAATCTGACCAACGCCATATTGGATTTTAAAATTTAAATGCCAAAAAAAAATTCCGTTGGCGGCAAAGGAAAGAGGACGCCATCTTTGAAATTTAAAAGCGGCGGGAACATAATTTTTTTTAAACAGCAGATAGATCAAAACAAAAATATGGCTAAGTTTCCGTTGTTTAATGTTAAATTTAATTGTAGTACTGACAAATTTTGCAAGGAAACCACGAGGGAAAAAAATTTTGATCCCTGTTTTTTGGCTATGAACACTTTAAAAAATAGGAAACAACCCATACTGGCGGTACATATAAATTACAGACTTTTTATTCGCGTATAGTATATGTACAATTAAGGGTCCTATATTTATGCTTTAAAATGTTTTCAGAATCCTACTTCGAAAAAAGGATAAAAGAAAAAAAAAGTCCAATATGCCCATCAGTAATTGCTTAAACCATTTGCTGGAACCAATAGTTTTAATTGCTGCAGCATTACACCTGTGTCAATTCCTGCATCCTTTTTCTTTGATTTTCTACTTTATTTTATTACTCGCACCGTTAACTGTCCATAAGGTCCCATTCATAAATGTAAGTAACAGATTTTGAAATTACTAAATTATGTCGGGTTCGATTCTTCATGGATGTAACACAAAACAAATAGTTTTGAATATAATATCAGGGCCTGTTAGTAATTGAAGACTGCAAGCCGAATGAATATATGACGATTCCCAGCTCTTCTTGGAAATCACTAAAAGCATCAAAAAAAAAAAAAAAAAAAAAATGTTCTGATTTCAAGAATACCAGAATAATTTATTCTTATTAATAACAGTCAAAAAAAAATCTAATTTACTGTCAGAAGTAACTAGATAAATTGTCTGATATTACATTAGTGTTCAGATTTTTTCCTGACAATAAAAAACACCCAATTAAAATATCCTAGTTTCTTACATTACTCTGTAACTAATCTTATAAACAGGGCTGCTAATCGAAATTCGCTTGAATTTTGATTAATTTCAGTTATGATTTTTTTTAAATAAGAATTTTAATTTTGATTATGGTTACTGAACTCAAAATCTTGACAGCTGATTACGATTTTGATTTTATAATTATTAACTTTGCTCAATATACGATTAATTTCGGTTTTTCATATCAGATTTTCGTTACGTTTATGGATTCGATTTTGATTTCAGTTACGTTTATTGGCTTTTCAGTTTGTAAATTTTCGATCTTGATTTCAGTTTTTCGGTTGCATTAAAAATTTAATTTTAGTTTCAGTTACCATTTCCATTGACTCTTTTGTTAATTTCAATTACGATTATGATTACGATTTTTAGTTATAATTTTTTGTTTTCTTTTCCATTCTTTGTTCTATATTTTGAGAAAATTATCCCTTTTTTACAGCCAGTACCAGAAGAAGCCAGTACCAGAAATTCAAATTGTTTAATTCTTTTTAATTCAGAATAAAAAATTTAGGAAAATAAAAAATTCACAACTGGCAGTAAATGACTTGTCGGCCCGAAATAAAACTTTAAAAAATGGCGTAAAAATATATGAAAATAGAAATTGCCAATGAAATAAAACTTGACTGAACTAAAAGCCCAGTACAAAGATCAATTTTACTTGAGATCAAATTTGAGACCGCGCACTCCTAGAATTTTTAAATTATTTTCGGTTTATTATTTTTTTACAGTTGTTTTTGATTATGATTTTTATTAACAGTATTTTAAAAAATTATTTTTAATTACGGTTTTTAGCAAATTCTTGTTTCAATTTCGATTTTCGATTTTTTTATTTCGAATTCAATTTCGGTTATGATTTTGATTTCAATTCCGTTTCTTAACCTCTAATTTCAGTTACGGATATTCAATGATTTCTCTTCTTTTTTGATTGCTTTCAGTTTTTGTTTTTTTGGAGTCAGAAATATTCGATTAATCGCTTCGATATTCGATTATGATTATGATTATGATTTGATTAACAGCCTTGGTTAGGGCCCCTAACCCATGCTTTTCTCTGAAAAATTAAGAAAACTGAAAGCTCTTCCAGATTCACATGCTGTTGTTGATGTGGCTAGTTTTGGTCCGCCTGAGGAATTAATCCTCATACTCTCTGATTTTCGAGAGCGTTCCCCTATCCGCCACCTGGGGAGGCGCCCGATGGGGGACTAGCCAAAAACCCCACACGAATTGGTGGGACAACCCTGTCCCCAGCCACCGAAAAAGATGCCATCCTCCCAACGGCACAAAGTCACCCACCTCGTACGGGTCGACATAAAAATGACGTCCTTTTCATATCGATCCGCACGAGATGGGTGCCGTATGACGTAAGGAGGATTTTATCCCTCTAGATGGCTGACTTAAAACTAATTTAAAACTACCCTAAAAACTAACTTAACTTAAATCTAGACTTAAAACTACTTAAAATACTTAACTTATTTATACTAGTTACTAAGCTTAGCTTAAACTTAAATTAAGGTTATACAAATGTACAATGTACGGCATTGGACATTCATACAATTTACAATATTAGATATTAGAGACAAGATTGTCTGTACTTTTCGACAATCTTTTGCGCGAAAAATGAACTCGATTCTGTTTTTTTTTTTTTTTTTTTTTTTTTTTTTTTTTTTTTTTATGTCGTTTAACCGCTTTAAAAAAATGTGCTAATCGACAGCTTTTAAAAATTATAGGCTGTCTTTTAAAATCCCGTTTTATTTTATTATTTTTTTTTTTTTTTATTAATAAAAAGATGTGAGGGAGAAATAGAAATAAGAAAAAGATGAAAAGGTAAAAACTCCATAACCCAATACCGAGTATAAAACACCTATGCCCATGCCCATGACCATACCCATTACCATACCATGCCTGTACCAAACTCAAACCTCCTTGATGAAGCTTTTGGACTGCGTTGGCGGCTGCGACGACTCCTCTGGCTGCGACGATTCCTTGGCTGCTCCTGTAAAAACAAAAACAAAAAAAAAAAGACAATTAAAAAGGGGGGGGGGGCTTGGAGACCCTCACAATGGAGTTTATCTCCCGCGGTATGATTGTAATAAAAAAATTAATTATTTTAAACTGTAATAATATTATTATTATTATTACTATTTTTTTTTAAAATTAATATTTTGAGATTATAAAAAAAAATGCAAAAATGCAAAAAAATTTCGGATTTCCAGGCGTAAAAGGTTAAGACCTTCCGCATTGGACCGACCGTCAGGGGAACCATGCCATTAGAGCGAGCCGGGAGCCTATCGGCTTTAACTGTGCATATATGTACAGCTAAGGCTTGCGGTGCGCCAATAACCTCGGACACCCAGTCATCCGAAATGAAACCCTGGAGACTCTCACTATGGAGCTTATCTCCCGCGTAATCCATGATCGAATCGAATAGAATACACAGCCTAATAAAACTCTGCAGCCCCAAGAGAGGGGCTGACTCCTAACTTAACGTTTCGGGGGAACTTAACACTAAACACTTAAAACTAATACCACAAGGCCAGTCGCTGGGTCGATACCTAGGCCTTCTACGATGGGAGACTAAACCTCCTGGTTTATCTCCAAGCCGGGCCGAAAATAATTATTTAAAAAAAAAAAAAATTAAATCCCGTGATTTAAAAAAAAAATAAAATAAAGCCCGCACTAAAAATATTTATAAGTAAAAAAAAAAATAAAAAAATTACGATGCGACTCCTCCGAGAGTCAAAACCCGAGTGACGCTAGGAACCTGAATCAAGATGGCGCTTGGATACGTCATGCGCAGACAGGCACGCCCTCTGTAATCCAATATGGCGCCTCAAACATTTTAACTGTAAATATCTGTGAATCCAAAACTTATTTATTTATTTATTTATTTACATATTTATTTAGTTCGAAAGGCCTTTCGGTCGTTATACAAATCTTGTTTTTTAAAAAAAAAGTTGTAATAACATTTCTTGAAAAACTTCTGCGTTTCTCCGCTAGAGTGCTCTTTTGTTAAGTCTTCGGCTAAACGCACAACTTAATTTATTTTGATAATTTTCGTGTTTTTTATGCATTATTCGGCTGTTTAAATTCAATAAACGTCGATTTTACGTATTTTATTACAAAAAACGCGTCATTTTTAAAAAATGGTTTTTCTAAAGGAAAATGTGGTTTGAAAAAAAAAAAGTTATAATTTCAGGTTTTTCAACTTTTTTTTAAAAAAACAAGATTTGTACTTAACGACAGAAGGGCCTTTCGAACTAAATAAATATGTAAATAAATAAATAAATAATTTTAAACTGATAATATAAATTATTTTAAATAAATAAATAAATAAATAAATAAATAAATAAATAAGTTTTGGATTCACAGATATTTACAGTTAAAATGTTTGAGGCGCCATATTGGATTACAGAGGGCGTGCCTGTCTGCGCATGACGTATCCAAGCGCCATCTTGATTCAGGTTCCTAGCGTCACTCGGGTTTTGACTCTCGGAGGAGTCGCATCGTAATTTTTTTATTTTTTTTTTTACTTATAAATATTTTTAGTGCGGGCTTTATTTTATTTTTTTTTTAAATCACGGGATTTAATTTTTTTTTTTTTAAATAATTATTTTCGGCCCGGCTTGGAGATAAACCAGGAGGTTTAGTCTCCCATCGTAGAAGGCCTAGGTATCGACCCAGCGACTGGCCTTGTGGTATTAGTTTTAAGTGTTTAGTGTTAAGTTCCCCCGAAACGTTAAGTTAGGAGTCAGCCCCTCTCTTGGGGCTGCAGAGTTTTATTAGGCTGTGTATTCTATTCGATTCGATCATGGATTACGCGGGAGATAAGCTCCATAGTGAGAGTCTCCAGGGTTTCATTTCGGATGACTGGGTGTCCGAGGTTATTGGCGCACCGCAAGCCTTAGCTGTACATATATGCACAGTTAAAGCCGATAGGCTCCCGGCTCGCTCTAATGGCATGGTTCCCCTGACGGTCGGTCCAATGCGGAAGGTCTTAACCTTTTACGCCTGGAAATCCGAAATTTTTTTGCATTTTTGCATTTTTTTTTATAATCTCAAAATATTAATTTTAAAAAAAAAATAGTAATAATAATAATAATAATATTATTACAGTTTAAAATAATTAATTTTTTTATTACAATCATACCGCGGGAGATAAACTCCATTGTGAGGGTCTCCAAGCCCCCCCCCTTTTTTAATTGTCTTTTTTTTTTGTTTTTGTTTTTACAGGAGCAGCCAAGGAATCGTCGCAGCCAGAGGAGTCGTCGCAGCCGCCAACGCAGTCCAAAAGCTTCATCAAGGAGGTTTGAGTTTGGTACAGGCATGGTATGGTAATGGGTATGGTCATGGGCATGGGCATAGGTGTTTTATACTCGGTATTGGGTTATGGAGTTTTTACCTTTTCATCTTTTTCTTATTTCTATTTCTCCCTCACATCTTTTTATTAATAAAAAAAAAAAAAAAAATAATAAAATAAAACGGGATTTTAAAAGACAGCCTATAATTTTTAAAAGCTGTCGATTAGCACATTTTTTTAAAGCGGTTAAACGACATAAAAAAAAAAAAAAAAAAAAAAAAAAAAAAAAAAAAACAGAATCGAGTTCATTTTTCGCGCAAAAGATTGTCGAAAAGTACAGACAATCTTGTCTCTAATATCTAATATTGTAAATTGTATGAATGTCCAATGCCGTACATTGTACATTTGTATAACCTTAATTTAAGTTTAAGCTAAGCTTAGTAACTAGTATAAATAAGTTAAGTATTTTAAGTAGTTTTAAGTCTAGATTTAAGTTAAGTTAGTTTTTAGGGTAGTTTTAAATTAGTTTTAAGTCAGCCATCTAGAGGGATAAAATCCTCCTTACGTCATACGGCACCCATCTCGTGCGGATCGATATGAAAAGGACGTCATTTTTATGTCGACCCGTACGAGGTGGGTGACTTTGTGCCGTTGGGAGGATGGCATCTTTTTCGGTGGCTGGGGACAGGGTTGTCCCACCAACCCGTGTGGGGTTTTTGGCTAGTCCCCCATCGGGCGCCTCCCCAGGTGGCGGATAGGGGAACGCTCTCGAAAATCAGAGAGTATGAGGATTAATTCCTCAGGCGGACCAAAACTAGCCACATCAACAACAGCATGTGAATCTGGAAGAGCTTTCAGTTTTCTTAATTTTTCAGAGAAAAGCATGGGTTAGGGCCATAAACTAGAAAGAATTTTATTTCATAAATCAATTTTTTTTTCTTTTTTCTCTATAAGCAAATCAAAAAGCTACAAAAACTCTTCTTTAAAACTGTAAAAAAGTTTTCCAAGTATTTTTGAAAATTCTTTTTAGGTATTTTATAAATTTAAGTTTTACATTAGCTTTGATTCCTGGGCATATCTTAATAACTATCTAGTCAAAACTGAGTATTTTCTTCTTGACCTTAGAAAGCATCATCAGAAGCCATTCCATCTTAAAATACAAAGTTCTACATCATCGCGAACCAATTTTTGGAAAGGAAATAAAAAAGACTTTCAGTGCAGTGAAAGGAGGAAATTACCCATCTTATCTCCTTATAAATTTTAAATACCAAAAATAATAGCCAAAAATTGAATGTAAATCTTAAAATCAAAATGTCAGATAATTTCCTATGGATTTAAATTTACGAGGGAAAGTCATAAATTACATTATTAAATTTAATTTGGAGTTGTAGCCTCGATTCCAGCACATGAAATAGTCAATGAAGGAACAATGATTGTTTTAATTTTTATAAATATAATCTGTTCCCAAACATAGAATTTTCAACACAAACCCAGTAAAAAAAAAGTCAAAACAAAATTGAAAATTTACTGGTTCATTAAAAAAATTTTTAAGTACTATAACAATAAAAGGCTATACAAAAAAGGTATAAATTCAAACCACTTTAATTTCACCGATAAAATTGTTGTTTTATAATGAATTTGGATTATTTTTAAAAGCACTTTTAAAGTTACTTTTAGATAAAATCACATTTGATATCCCTAAAGATTTACCTTGAAGCACTTTGTTCTTTCAACTTCTTTTAATTTCTGGTCCTCTTTTTAATTGTTTAATGTTTTTAGAGATTACTTGGAGCTAGACTCGCACCATCACACGAGATATACTTTTTAAGTTTTCGACTTATGTATAATTAAATTAATATTAATTTTCTAACTGGTACAAAAGTTTATAGTTCTGCGCTATATTGTTTGCTTTTCAAGATCTTCGCTCTTTGTAAACGAACCATGAGCCTAATAGCTGTATGCAACATCACACTAAGTACTATGAGCCCTAAATTGATGTAAATCAACGACTCCGGGAGGGTTTCGATTTTTAATCCGATTAAATACGGAATAACGGCTCCGAGCGCACCGGCAACCGACACCATTATACCGCTGACACTATCGTTTACAATCAAATAATTACCGATGAATGCAAAGTTCGCAGAGACAATCGCGGAAAACCCATAACCGATGGTAACGTTTGCAATCCATAAAAGCACTAACGATTGTCCCGCAAAAAGCAATGCTATCAGCGAAAGGAATATGATGCTGAAGTGGAGGAGCAAGAGCTGACCTGGATTGAGCTTCATAGCAACAAAGAAATTTCCAGCTCGACCGATGGTGTAAGCCGCTGATAATGCAGCTTGGATGGTTGCCGCATCAGGAGCGGATACCTTTAGTGCTATTTTCTGGGAGAAAGTAGAGGAAAAGTTGAGGAAGGATGCTTCCATTGTGACACCCGCCGCAAGACATAGGGATGCGAAAATTATCACCAAAATCTTAGGCGAATTTTTTCTTTCAAAGAGCTTGGTCTCGTTGATTCCCGTGCCAGTCTCTTTTGACTTTTCCAAGACCTCTTTCGGTGGAGGTGTGTAGCGACGAATCAGGAACAAAATAAACAAAATAGCAACACCGGTTAAAAGGAGGACGCCAAAAACAGTGAACGGAATCGTTAATTTTTCTCTCCGTTCTTCAGGTGTGGTTAAGGTGGCGTTATCTTTGTCGTCCTCATCTCCAGTCACGAACGGCTGTTCAATCAAAGGTGCAATGGCGTTCCCCAACCCGTAAAGTGCTTGTGCAAGTTGCATCACGGGAAGCGGGTTCTCGTACCACATTTCCATCAGCCAAACGGTTGTTGTCTGATCCAGTAACCCGCCTCCTATTCCGTAAAAGAATATGTAGACATATGCGACGTAAACCGAAGGAGCGTGCGGTAGTAACGCGCACGCCACACTTGTAACGGCTAGGACAACGGCATTTGCTAACTGTCGGTTTATCCATCTGAAAGAGGCAGCGCTGATGGCGCCCAAACAATAACCTACTGCCCGTATGGACGATATGATGCTTATTGTGTCTATGCTTACGTCGAAAATGTAAGCAAGGTCGACCAACGGTGGGCCCAGCCCAGCAATCAGCAACCCCTGAAAAAATTAAAAATTTGTTAGAGTGCGCTGACAGGCGAAATTTTAAAATTAAAGGAAATATTTTTCTGGGAATGTTTCTGGGAGCTGATTCTGGGGAAATATTTATTTTTGACAATACTTTTAGTATTTGATTTCTCTGGGATTATTCCATGAAATTTTTCAAAATAATTGAAACTGTTTTTTAAATTTGAAAAACTTTTTCTTGAAACTGCAATTCTAATTTTGTTAACGAATCACTTACCCCAGCTAAAAGTAAGTAGCTGAGTTCGATTGTGTAAATCATTCGCAGCCGTTTATCCGGATCTTTAAATTGTAAGGTGATCGATTTCACTATGTTCTTCATTTTGAACGATTATTCCTGTCTCACTAAGATCTGTCAATCCCTTACACGTTGTACTAAGACAATGCTGACTGACTGACTCCCGATTATTTTATAGTCCCGGCCTATAATTTTTCCTTCGAACTACTAGGCGAACCAATTCCGATTAATAGCTATACTAATTGCAAAAAATTAAACGCAGACGAGAAATCGATGAATGATTTTATTGTTTAGGAATTATCTCAAAGGAATTGCGGGTTCATGATCAAACTTTATATTTATTTTTAAAGATGGGAAATCTTGATGGTATCATCATCGTATCAGAAATATTTTTTTTTATCATGGTTTCGCTGAAATATGCAATCGATTACTTAATTTTAATTACATGACGTCACACGAACGTTTTTAATAAAAAAATTTTTCCCGCAAAGTTTAGGATGCGTTTAGCTGCTGGAGCGATTTTCCGTGAGTGATGCACTAAAGCATTCGACTTTACTTGTGCTAATCACTATCGGCCCAAAGGGGTCATTCAAGTGTTAGATCAGCACGATTCTTTTTGATTTATGACTCCCCCCCTCCCTCAGTGAGCATAATAGTCTTATCTTACAGAGATTTAATAATTGAGGAAGTCCCTGAATACCCCCTCTCCCCCTTAAACTTTTACTTATATTTAAATGATCAATAAATGATAGGTCAATAGACGGTACAAATCCATGTAACAAATTTTGACAGCAGAATTGAAATCAGTTCCGGCTTAAAAATGTTTTTCCCGCGAAATAATTTTCTTTTTTTTTTTTGTGTGTCCCCGTACTGATAGAAGCTGCAATTAACTGTAATTGATAATCAATCATTTTCGCCTATATCTGATTATACGATAATGGATTCGACGCATTTCCCTTCATGCGTTACAAAAGAAAAAAAAATCCAAGGTAAAGGCGAAGCTGAGGTTCCGATTACATTTTAAACGGAACTGAGTTCGGAATCTGAATCGACGAGTTCAGAAATATTTCGGAAAATCAGAATGACTTCATAAATTCAGAATCGAAATCGGGATATGAACGGAAAATCAAGAATCAAAATCATTGGAACCGAAATCTCAGTCTGCACAGTTAATAGCTTTTTTTATCTTAATTGGATTTGATACTTCATCCTTCTGTCCTTTTGAATGCAAAATTTGGACTATTTCTTAACACAAAAACTGCAAAAGAATTGCCTGTCGAGACCTTTTTAAAGCCCCCGCCTACAGCTCGAGCTTCAAAATCGGCCTCGACGAACAATTTTTTCTTTTGCAGCCCTTGGGTTGTAATATACTATTTTTTAACAGTCCTTATATAGACTTTTTTTTTATTTTTCGATATGAAATCAGGCATAGGTATAAAATAAATAAAAATCACCATCTTCATTTTTATTTTATTTATTTTTTATTTTTTTATTTATTTTTTTCTTTATTTTCTTTTTTTTTCATTTATTTGTTTTTTTTTCTTTTTTTTTTTTCATTTTTTTTTGTTTTTTTTTTTTTTATTAAGAGACATAAATTTCCCTTGACTGGTTAGTTAGTAAATTTTTTATTTTTCTTATTTAATTTAGGAAAAAATCGGATTTTATTAAATCCATTTTAATGAAATCCGAATTTTCGAAATCGTATAATTGTTTTTTTTTATTATTATTAAGAGCCGAGGCTCGAGTGTAACAACAGTACAAAAACACAGGCATATTAATTCAATCATTAAGAAAAAAAAACTAAGACGAAATCCAAAAGGATCCGTTTAAAAAAATTAAATACGGAAAAAAAGAGAAAAAAAAATTAATTAAATAAATAATGAATCAGCTAAATTTTTTTTAAACGAAGTGCTGATTAGAGTTGCACCGGTTCTAGTAAATTTAATCATCCTAAGTACAATCTTCTTTTATAATTTTAAACGAATCCTTTCGAGATATTTGAGTCGCTACACCCATTTATTTTTTTATGTTTTAACTACGTATCAGTCGAGAGAATATTGTGACCACCTGCAAATTCTGTGTGCTATTCCGAAAAAAAAACTATTTTTCCTCCCCTTTTCATTCGTATTTTTTCCTTTTTAATTAAAAATATAATTAATATTACACAGTTTGCAACAGAAAATAGCCACATTATTTTTATTTAAATTATTATCCTTATTTATTTCTCAAAATAAAAATTAATTAATTTTTTTTTTAATTTTTTAGGCACTTGGTGCCAGCTTTGGGCTAAGATATATTACTTTTTTTTAAAACATTTTTTCTTACATATTTTTTTTCGAGTCCTTTCTCTCAGACAAAAAAAAAAAAAAATTCAACATCACTAAAAAATAACATGTGCTTTTTATTTATTTTTTTATCTCTTTCTTTTTTTGGAATATTTGTCTTTTGTTTAAAAAAAAATTTTAAAAACGCTCGGAAGGTTGCGTCGTGCGGTAACAGTCAGCACGGGCTTGACAGCAATAAAAAGTACTGATACAAGTAACATAATTAATAAGAATGTAATTAATTGCATTAGAAAAATAAAAAACATAAGGTACTAGTTCAAAAACGCTGTCGCCAAAAGTGTTATTGACGCATAAAAATAGTTACTGATGCCAAAAAAAAAGTACCTGATGGTAATAAAAAAATGATATAGTAGCAATGCTCATAAGTTGTTCCTCAAATCCTTGTTGACACCATTGCCCTTTCACTAATGAAAAAGTTACTGCTGTCGATTGTAAAATTGCGGATTTTTTTGGTGCCAATAAAGGTTACTGGTATGAGTAAAAAAATATTATGGTACCAGTCCGAAATGCACCTCTTTAACTCCTTTGAACAACTGAAATTTTGCTGTTTTTAATAAAAAATATTTTACTAACGGAAGTATTTTTTACTGATTTCAACAATATCATAATAATAAAATATTATTTAAGCTGTACTTCTGTAAATTTTTTGTCAATTCACCGTGCAGACATCCACCGTACGATTTTAAAAAAATTTCCCTGGGGAGTAGGGAATCTTATTTACAAGACGTAACCTTTAAAAAAAAATTAAAAAAATTAAAAAGCTGAACCTAGCTACACATGTTTTATCTTCTTTACACGCAATCATTTTTTTTCTTTTTTTTTTGAAAAACGAGTTCAGTGCAAATTAAAAATCACTATTCGTCATTATATTTTCAATCACTTCACATTTTTTTAATAAAATCGATAAACGCACAGTTAATTTTTTTTAAATTTATTAATAATAATAATAATAATAATCATAATAAAAAAAAATTCTTTTACAATCAGAGACGTCTACAATTAACTTTATACAATTTTTTTTAAAATAATTATTGGACTCTTTTTTTTTATTAATTTTTTTCATTTGAATATACATTATCTAAAAACTAACTTTAAAAAAAAATTGAAGTATTTCTAAATTCCGAACTAGCCCGTTCACCTAATTTTGCTTAGGCTACTAAAAAAAAAAGAAAATCAATAACAAGGAGAAATTTAAAAAAAAAAAAAAAGAGCACACCGCTTTTTAAAAAAAATCAACTTAGGGTGGAAGGGTCAAAAAAATTAAGAAAAATTAACAGAATTGAAAAAAAAAATTGGCTAGTTGGTTTCCTCGCACCGTTCCAACCCTTTTTTGTAACGAGTTTTTATACAAAATTTTTTTTTATACATTGACACTCAACCGTTTCGTTGCCATTTAAAACAAAAAAATTTCTATTTTACATCGACTGAAGAAAAAAAAAAATGAATTCGACTCAAAAAATTAGAAAATCTCGCGAAGTTAAATTGGCGGGATCCAATGAGAACGGAGCAACATATATGGACGAAAGATCAATAAAACATTTATTGATGTCAATAAAAAAAAACTAATACTAATAAAAAATTACTGATATGAACAAAAATGTTTACATGTGTCAATGAAAAATTTACAGACACTGATGAACGACTAATGATGGCAATCAAAAGTTGTTGGTATTACCGTTGTCAATAAGAATTTATGCCAATAAATTCTTACATCGTTAATGATAGTAGTAAAAAACTACTAATACCAATAAAAAATTATAAACTTCGATTACTTTAGTTATAAGCTTAGAAGGTCAGCTGATGTCATAACAAAATTGACGGACAGAAAAAAAATGGTTGACACCAATAAATCGTTACTGTTAGCTAAATTGGGCCGTTCTCGTAGCGAGGGAAGACTGGGAAATTCGTCGCGATTTTGAACTAATTTCTTAAAAAACCAAAAGTTCGTTGTTTTGGCTGGACTCAATTCAGCTAAATTTTCTAACACATTTAGCTCATGTAGAGAAATATCGAATTTACAAATCATTTTAGACAAAAAAATAAAAATCTTGAACAAGGCAAGCCATGCTGAATCAAACTTTTAAAAATCAAAATCAAAAGAACCGTATAAATTGCTAATTGGGACGGATTCTACATTTTTTTTTTTTTTTGAAAAATAAAATCAATACAATGAGCAATTTACACAGAAAATTGGAATAAGTTTTTTTAAATCGAAAAATTTGAGCGAATTCATTTTTTTTAAAAATAATGTTTTTTTGAGATCATCTGATCTTATTTTTATTTATTTTATTTTTTTTAAATCATTTTTTTTTATCACAATCGTTTTCAAAAAATACAAAACTTACTTTTTTCTTTTTGTAAAAAGTCTATGCAGAGACATTAACAGAGAATATTTTTTTTTTTTTGGTCTATGTACTCCGCTGTTTATACAGATATGGCCAATTTAAAAAAAAATTAAAAAATATATTTGCACAGGACCGTTTTTAAATTTAAAAAACAAAAAATTAAAATGACACTGCCCAGAAATTAAAGATCAAGGAACAAAGTTCGTTATTGTACTTGTACTGCGCGATATTGTCTATACGAAATTCGCTCCTAATTAAAATTGGCCGTACCAAAAACACTTGTGATATGTTTAATTAAAAACTTAAAAAAAAAAAAATTAAAAGACGCTATCACGTCAGAAACTGCAACACCCTGTACTATGTTTTAGTATGTGCGAAGTACATAACATCATCCGAAAAACTTAAAAACACATTTAGATTAAGAAGGGGATTAATTTTAGTGCATGTCAAAGCACAGATTACACAAGATTAATCGATTAATTCCGTTTATAATTGTTTCGTTAAGACACGGACACTTACAAAGCTTGAAATTCATTTTTGAGGGAGAGAGGGGGGAGATATAAATGGTGTTACAACCGATAAAATCCTAATTTTACCTTTTTTTTTCCTTAAATTTAAAATTTTTTTTCTTCATTTTTTAAAACAACAACCATACACCTAATATAATTATTTAATTTAATTTATTTATTTATTTATTCATTTATTAATTTCTAAAATTTATTTAGTTTCAAAATAAAAATAATTGCGTTTTAAAAATCAGCGTGATCGATTCTTCCTCACGCATTTTTTTTAGCCTTGTTTCCAACTTATTTTCAAAATAAAAATTATTTTTAGTGCCATTGTGACTAAAGGTGGAGGGGGGGGGGGGGGCGAGAGATACAGATGAAGAAAAAATAAAAATTAAGAAAAACGAAGAAAATTATTGTTTTCGCTGATAATTTCTTTACTTTCATTTTTAAGGAGACTTCAAACCTTTTATAGAAGTTAAGTTAAAAGTCTGGCCGTAATAAAAAAAATTAAAGAAATTAATAGGGTGAAAGTTTGATATTTTTTTTTTTTGTTAACTTTCGAAGATATTCACAGCCTATCGTCAGCATTAAAAAAATATTTTGATAAATTTGTTCATTGCTCGGTTTAATTTAAAAAAGAAAAAAATTTCGGTTAGGTCCGATTCCCATCCTGGATACAGATGAATAATTTATTCCTAGTATTTGTTTTTCCCCCTTTAAAAAATTAAAAGGAAAAAAAAAACTAAATTGTAAGAATTTACAAACATTGGGATTTTAAAACCTTTAACGTTAAAGTATTTAAAACCCCAAGTAAATGCAAAGTACGTTCAATTTTTAGACAGTACTTTGACTGAAATCGTGACTGCAGTCAAACAGAAAGCTGATAAAATTAGGGTAGTCCACTTTGAGATCGTTAAAAGAAAAATAAATAAATAAATAAATTGTGAAATGAGAACAGAAAAGGACGGCAACATGGGCAAACGTGCAATCGCCCACACCACGTCTAATTGCCTAAAAAAACCGCATAAAAAGAATAAGAGGGCATTTAAATTTTTGCATCCGAATCCAGTTTGTTGTTGTTAATAAACTTTTATCACAAGACAAACCCTCATGTCATCGTGCTTTTAATATTATACTAATCTTGATTGAACAAGTCAAGTGAGAATAAAACAACACAGCGAAATTAAAGGAAATCAGTGCTCGTTTTTCAGGAAAGAACACCTTCCTCCCCTTTTGCCCTGAGGTACGCCTTTCACGGCCCCGTATATGCTGCCAGTTCATCCCAGATTAAAAATCCAAATACCAAAAAACTCAAATTTAAAAATTTAAACCGGCTTTGCATTTGCAAAAAAATTATAATTTTAGAGATTCTGATTTCCGTTTCAAAATTCAATTGAATTAAATTTATGCTGCCTCTTATTAAATGGAAAAATTATTTTATTTTAAAACTTAAATTCTTTTCTGACGTGAACACGTCATTTTTGCCCTATTTATTTGGCTTTTAAAATATTCCCTTGGCCACATTCCAAGAAAAAAAAAACTTGCATTCAAAACTCCCAATTTTTGGATGCATGCCTTCATTACAAGGATCTAAATTATTAGTAATCGATAAAAGTAACTGTAATTAATTTCTAATTACTTTTATCCAATTTACAATTACTTTTATAGAGTACCAACAGATTCATGTCCGTCACGGAATAATTTCGAGTCGGAAGTACCTATTTTATGGCTGAAAAATGTTTCCGAAACATCAGTTTGCAATTTTAACAACAAATATTCTTTTTTTCATTAAACCAAGCAAAAGAGAAAAAAAAACAAATCTTTTTAACATTGTATCAAAAATAATTTTTTTTTTCAAAAGGAAATTTCAACAAATTTTTAATCCTCAATATTTTCAATAAAGAAAAAAAAATTACCTCCATACGGCCAAATCTACTTATACGACTAGATTTTTAGTACCAAATCACATATACAAAAAAATGACAACACTCGAAAATAATATTTTGAATACAAAAAAAAAGCATTCAAATTATCAACATTAATTAGCCAAGTGCCATATACATAAAAAAAAAGAATATTCATCCAGGCACTTAATTCTAATTAACAATCAAAGAACAACCTTTAAAGCAACCAGGTTGATTGCACCACACTCAAATTTTGAAGTCTCCTTAAATTATTTCCATATTAAAAACGAACCAAAAAAAGCAAGATTGGCAGTGTCTTGAAAAAACAGTTATTGCGAAAAATACGAAAAAGAAAATTGGAAAATAATTATTATTAAAATTAAAAACAACTCAAAAGAAGAAAAAAAAAACGACTGTTCGTCTTATGAGACGAAAAAAAGAAAGCACGAAAGCACCTCCGATTTTTTTTTAAATTTTTAAAAAAATCTTTTTTTCTCCTTTTTTTTCTATTTTTTTTTCCTTTTTTTAACAACTAAAATTATTTACATTTACATTTTTTCCGAATGAAATACGTTTCTAGTGATACATTTAAACAGTGTTTTCTTACACTACTTACCACCTAAACAACTGTCCATATTATACTTCATAAGGACATATAAGCGTCAGTTTTTTCATTTTAACAGAAAAAAAAAATCTTTTAATTTTTTAATTAAAAAATAAAAACGGATGATCCTTTTTTTCATTCTTTCAAAATTATATATCATTTTTATACTCATTCGAAATATATATAAAGAAAAAAAAACTTGAACTGCAGACTCCTTATTTATAAATAAAAAAAAAAAAAAAGAAAAGAAAAGAAAAACCAAGTTAACAGCGTACAAATTGACTGAGAACAGAGTTATGTATAAAATATAATAATAATAATAATAATTAATAATCCAATCAACAGGTCAGTGTCGATAACCCGGTCAGTCTGTATAAAAAAGCGTCAATTCCACTACCTACGCACTTCCGCTTCATCATCAAAATAAAATATTTTTTGTTTATAAAAATTACAGCGAAATAATACACGGTATGAATAATAACAAATCATTTGGGTTTCACAATCATCATCTTCATAATCATCATCATCATCATCACAAGAGTACGATAACTTTCTCCTATTCTCAAAAATAACATCATATATCGACCAAAACATTATTTCAAAAATATTTTTTTTATCCGCGGCTTTACTTTCTTTTATAAATAAAACAAGGTTGTTTTTCGTGATGGGACGTTGCCCCTCGCCCGAGTGCTACTTGGGAGATCGCGGACGCGATTGCGGCTCGCGGGAACGAGGCACTCGATCCGATTGTGCTCCCTCGCGCCTTCGTGGCCCTTGACGGTCGGAGCCCTGAGATTGCCGGGCACCGGAGCGACCCGAAGGACGACTTGTCACTTCTTTAAATCCATCACCAGAATCTTTTTTATCTGGAAAAGTAAAATTTGCCTTGTTAACTGATTTAGGTATGATGAAGAAAAAAATCGATTTGAAATTAAATAAAACAAAATACATTTAAGATTTCTGGTTTTCTTTATCTACTGAGCTACAAACGGAAAATGAGAATAAATTTCAAAAAGCGGTTACCGTTTTTCTCAGTTGTCTTCATATTCAGTCTAGAGCTTATATCCGCTATTTTTTTAATTAAGAATTTTGTTAGTTAAAAAAATCTACACGTTGCAAAACTATTTTCTGCAATGCTTTGAATTTTCTTCAAACTATTTTGCTATCTGTCCCTTTGACGCTTGAAAGCCAATTTAAAACTTCCAAGTAACAACTAAGGACAACTCGTTCAATGATATTTTGGTGAATTTTTTACCCACCATTCCTCCCTCGCTTTTAAGGAGGAAGGAAAACAAGGAGAGGGGTCCTGCGTTCCCTCAAACCCTCATTGTTTAAGTTTAGCATATGAAAAGGGCAGCATAAAATTGGAACAAATGCCTATGGCAAAATAATGGTCGGAAGGTTTTGGAACTTCCAATCATGTATTAAGATATAAGTGACTCAAATCCTCTTAGTGGTGTTCCACTGCTTTTCATTACTAATTTTTGAAGAAAAATCCATTATTAGGCAGGATTAATTAATAATTTTTACCTCGAAGTTCTCTGGCGTGATTCCTTTCCACTTTCTTTTCTTTATCCTTTTCGGATTCCGAATTATGTTTCTCTCTAGCTAACCTTTCCTTTTCCTTATGATGATGCTGAGCTACTTGAGCATAGCTCAATCTAGGAGGCAATTCCTGGAAAAAAAAAGGTATATAGATATATCATATGGAGAATTTTTTTCTTTTAAAAAAAAGGTCCGAAATTTTTATTCCAAAAAAATTGTGAAAAAAGCCTTCAGAAAAACGATAATTTCTTTTTTAACGCCAGTAGCAGACTAGTCTGAATCGAGTTATAACCGCGTCGTGAAAACGCAGCTACCTTACTGATTGCACTCAAAAAGCCAGCCATGAAGGATTCCAACAGAATTCTAGACTCCGTCTCCGTCTGTTAAAAACGAGACATCCCAGACTAATCTAGAACCTGACTGTTTCTGGTTCCTCCACGCGCGAACATCGCGCCACCCTGCTAGAGTGTTGAACGGCTCCCCTCAGACCTTCCCGAGGCTAAAATTTTGAGTGACTAAGCACTCCGTTCGTAAGCCCCAAAGTAAGATTACCACTGGCGTGTTTAAAAAAAATCGTTTTGGGTATCATCATGAGGCAAAAAAAAAAAAAAGTACAAAATGAAAATTTCACATTATCCTACCAGAGACGCTGCATGGACGCAGCAGTTTTTAATTAAACTGAGCAAAGCAATAAAAATTGTCCAAACAAAACAATAAATACAGCGCTCCTGGTAAAATAATTTTGGTTCGAAAAATCTTATTTAGGTTCCTCAACTGAAATTTTAAAAGCATCAGGCTAGGGCCAAACAGCACCGAAGTAAAGCTCAAGGTTAGTCGAAAAAGACGTTTTAATCTGAAAGAGGACTCCAGCTACGAAATTTCGACCTCCAGGAGCGCTCTACGGTAAAAAATTTATGTCAAAAAGATCTACGTAGTTTTATACTAATACAAAATAAAAATGAAGATAAAACTGTATGTAGATATTTTCTGACATAAAATATTTTACCGTATGGATGACAACCAAACTAAACTCAAATAAAGACCGTGCAAATGACGACAATCGCGCTTCAGGGATATGTTTACGTCGAAAGTTAAACATTTATTTATAAGTGCCTATTACTTTAAATGGAGTTGCACGGTCTCTGTAATTAATTCAGATTACTTAAAATAAGATTACATTCAGTGGCAATGGAGGGAAATTGAAATATTCTTAAATATAAGTAAAAGAAAATTAAAATATTTACCACTTGAGAACCGTTATTGTTGCTACCGACCGATATTTCAGTCTCAATTGCAATGGAGCTTGTCATGGTCGCGGCATTCGTGGTGCTTGGCTTTAACGTGGTTTGACTTTCGGCTTTCTCGGGCTCGCCGTTTAGCAAAATGTCGTCAGTCTTTGTTGATTTATCTGCCGTCATGCATTTCGCTATAGGAACTACACATCTAAAAAGTCAAATAATTCCGGATAAATTAAGTACCATGGAAAATGCAGTTTTTAACAATTTAGAAAAAGACAAAATAATTAATAAACAAGCTTGTCACGAAACAAAAAAAAATATATCCAAAACCTTTGGAAATTGGTATGCAAACTGTTAAGTTGGTTCTTTATTTACCAGTATATGTTCAAGTTTAACTTATTTCCCTAAACGGAAAACTATCAGCATCGTAATATGTAAAATATTGATAAAAGCAGGGGGTCTGGGTCCGAAACTGATGCCAGCTAAAATCTCAGGTAGTTACCGAAGCTGGCGCTAGTGCTAGATATTTTATCTAAAACTTGGGTGTTAGCGCCGGTCTTGTAATTATGGCACGATGGCAATGCTGAATATAATTGAGAAAGGCCACAAGTTTTGATCAAATTAAGCGGACGATTGTATTAACCGACACTACAATAAGCGGAGGTTACTGTAACAATTTTTTTTTTCAAGTAAAAAAAAAAAAAAAAAAAGAAAAATTGACAAAATTGATGGTTGTGCTGGTACCGATGATAGAATCGACTCCGGCACCAGCACCAGCATCAGCACCATCGGCAAAAATTTTACTATTTCAGTGCTGGTGCTGGTGTTGCCGCAAGCTATAACACTTGGGTATTACGGCGCCGATTCGAATCAATTTTTAAAGGCTTCGGAACCCTGGACAAAATAAGAAAAGGCCTTACTTAAATTGCAATGCGAGAACTACTTTAACTAACAATTAAAAAATTTAAAGTAAGATATTTTTCGCATGAAGAATTTTTTACTTCATGTTTGAAAAAAAAGGAGTGATTCTTTCAAATCCTAAAAAAATCAAGTGAAATCTAGATTTGTACATTTAATTTCATGGCTGCCTAGATGCGTGAACTAGTAAACCTATTGTAAAAATTAAATGATTTTTAATTTCGCATATTTAAAGCGGGCTAAGAAAAGAAAAAAAGCTTTTCTTAGTACGGAAGAAATATGCTTCAAAGTATTGAAAAAAAAAAGTGGGGGTACTTTTTCCTCTTTGAAATGGCCAGAATTTATGAACAAAAGGCCGAGCTTTGGCGAATAATACCTGCCACCTATAAAATTCTTATTAAATGTTTCAAAGGCATGTCTTTAAGGAAAAAAAAAAATGAAATTTACTTGATTGGAGACGGCGGTGGAGTAAGAATATTAGTATTAGTAGCAACCGAAGCATCACAGCTACTAAGGGCGACATCTTTACTATCGCTCTTGGAAGCAGGAGGTTCTGACTGAGAAGTCGTTTGCTGGGACTGGCTCGTCGTCGATATCGTTTGTTGCTCTGCTCGGGATGTTTGACTAGATGCTTGCGCAGTACGGGATGGCTTTTCTTGCACCTGGAAAACACAGAAGAAAAAATAATTAAATTCCGGGACGAGACAAAATAATCAGCTGAAATTATATAACTTCAGGACTCAGATACATTTGCTACAGCTTTTAGTAATGAGTAAAACAATGATCAATGATAATTCTTCAGTGAGTTCTATCAGATAGCAATGCTCAGCTTACGGTTTCACAATCTGATTAGTATAGATGAAGTCGAAAACTAAATGCTGCTATCACAATAGAGCTTGTTCGAGAAATATCTTTCATCTTAAAAGAAACAAAAATGTAATCTAATTGGCTTGTACATTTAATTTTATGGCTGCTTAGATGAGCAAACTAATAAGCCTATTGTGAAAATTAAATGATTTTTATCTCGCATACGCCCCGGGGGCGATGAGAAAAGAAAGGAGGCTTTTCTCATTCAACCATACATATGCTTTAAATTTTCAAAAAAGTAAAGTGGGTACAGTAAAGCAAAAAAAAAATTGTTTTACGATTATGTTTCAGAAGCAAAACTTTCTGTTATGTTGACCTGTCCGTATCAATTTCGCCTATACAATAGCTTCTGAATTATAATTTTCAACATGTTTAATAAAATCAATTTTTCAGCAAAAAACTTACATCAACAGCACTAGTCCCAGTCGAAGCGGCTTTGACGACAAGGGGAGGGGCTTGTGGAAGCTGTACAGGAGAAGACGACCTAGGCGAATTATTGCCACCATCATCTTTATCTTTTGTGCTATTAGTTGATTTAGATTTCGCCGTGCCTTTCACGACATCAGCCAATCTGAAACAAAAACGGAAAAAAATCAATATGGTATGCTAAAAAGTTTTTCTTCTTCTAAAAAATTGATTCCAAATTTTTAACCTGTTTTCTCCCCAGTGCGATTGAGAATTATTTTCGGCTGGATTTACGGTTTCAACGGGAACTGTTTTAACGACGGTCCCAGTCCCAGCTTCGATTCCGGGAAGAGGAGGGAAAGCGTTTGCTTCTAAATCGAACTGTCCGTGATTTTGGTTCTGTCCTTGTACACTAGGAGGTTGAGGACTGTTACTCGTAGGCAGACTTTGTTTATTCGAATTAGAAGCGGTTATCGATGCGGTTGAACGGACATTGGCTTGTTGCTGCGGCTGCTGAGATACGGTTACTATTTCGTCTTCTTTTCGCCTTCTTCTATGTCTATCAATATTAAAACTGCGAAAAAAAAAGAGAAAAAAAAATTAAGACTTGAAAGATAAAAAAAATTAAGCCATAGTCAGTCTTGTCATAATGGGAACGCAACACAAAGGATGAGAAAAAAAAAAAAAAAAAGACTTTCAAATTAGAAAGTTAAAGTCAGTTGCCTCGTTACCTCAATGGATTATATGTGACTATTTTGTACATCTAATTTTATGGCTGCTTAGATATATTAACTAATAAACCTATTGTAAAAATTAAATGATTTTAATTTCGCATGTTCCGCAACCACAGCCTAAGAAAAGACAAAAAGCTTTTCTCAGAGCCTATAAATATGCTTTAAAGTCGAGTAAACTGAAGTTAAAAATGTTAATTAAAAAAACATGAATAATTTTAATGCATACCAACCACTAAAATGGTTTGTCCGCATTTCTTACGACTAGCTCTTTAAAAGCTGATCGGGGAGTTAGTATGCCACGGTAATGTATACCAGGTTAACTTTTCAAGCCATCAAATCGACTGTGAAGCTCTTTCCCATAATAACATACAAATATTTGAAAGGATTGGACAAACTCATTAAACTCAAAAAACTAGACATGCATCGGACAACTGTATAAAACTGTGCAATGCAGGTCCTTTTATGCCGAAGATTCCTTGATAATATTAAAAACTTTAAAAAAGAGATAACTGAAAGTTACTACTTGTCCAGTAATAATGAACTGTAAAAAGAAATTTCTTTTCAAATGATCCAGTATTACCAAAACTAACCCTCGATTTCATGCAAATGCGATATCGAACTTTTCAAAATTGGGATCATCTTACCGCCTTGAATACCTGAAAAAATATTAATAAACGGAGAACTGGAAAGTCTTAATCCGACACTGCTTGTGTAAAAAATAAAACTTGAGTAAAAATCTTAAATTGCATAAAAATAAATAGTAATTTTAGTTAAAAATAAAAAAAAAAAAAATAATAAAAAAATAATAATAATAATAACAGCCAATTACTAAAAGGTGAGAAGTTAAATCAATCAAGCAATGATAAATATTTAAAAAGGAAAAATTACTTTGAATTTGGCTCAGTTTTATTTTCTTTGTTCTGCCTTGGATCCTGGGTTTCGGAAGAGAGGCGAGACGTCCCTGCATTATTATCAGATGATGACTCATTCGATGAGTAAGGGTTAACGTGAACAACGTTAGGTGAGTGAGAGTGTGGTTGATTTTTGGAATGGTTATGCTCAACCACCGGCATCGGCTGAACTTTAGCAACGTTGGTTTGATTGCTCATGGATTTCGTTACGACGGGAACTGTGGCAGTCATCGCGACGGCCACGGGACCCATCCCCAAGGTCATGTGATGTTGTCTAGAAATTCCTGCGTTGCCCCCATCCGGCAATACGCTTCGCTCGCTTCCTTGGGGTCGTTTATTTCCTCTGCTGGAAATTTTAACAATTGTTCTTTTAACAATTGCAAAATTTTTAAAAAGAAAAAAATTGATATTAAAAATGTTACCTTGTTCTTGGCACGAATCTTGCATTAGATGGCTTAGCGAAGGATTGTTGCGGGGCCAGCCCATTAACAGAAAAAACGCTTCCTATATCAAAGTATGTGTTTGCAGCTCCCCAGGGCTGCAACATCGTAGGGGGATAAAATGGCTGATTAGGTTGCTGAAAAGTCTGAAACGAAAAATTAATGAATTATTTATAAAGCAGTTCTAAAATTTTTTAAATTTTTCACTAAAACGAAACTAGTATGAAAAAAAAAAGAAATGTTAATTATTTCACTATATTCTGATAAGAATAGCACGTTTACTTTACATGTATTTTCGAGGAAAAGGATACAGAAAAAAGCTTTTATGTGTAAGGTTAGCGGATTATATTCCCTTAAATTAAAAAAAAATAAGCAAATTTAAATTGTTGGGAAAAAGCAAAAATAATACCGATTCAAAAATTATTAAAAGCCCGAAAAAAGTTAAAAAACCGGGGCTTAAGACCAGCCAGCGTATATCAGATTTTTGAAACTTTTCACAAATCTTGTACATTTAATTCGTATGGCTTTTTAGATACATTAAACTAACCAACCATATGCCAAATTAAATGACTTTAGTTTTGCACTGCTTCGACACTGAAAAAAGCATAAAGAAGACTTTTCTCAGTTCTAATAGCATGCAATATTCAATTTTTCTTAGTTTTTTTTCATTCAAAATTAAAATATATATATATATACTCACATATACATGAACCTGGTTGCCGTAATTAACGGTAGGAGGGATTGAGCTGCCATTAGTATAAAGAAACCTTTGCTGTGCTCCAGGGTTCGGAGGAGGTGGTTGGAAGGGGCCTGCGTTGGGATCATAGGCTGCTGGAGGAGTTCTGTAACCGTTTTTCATTGGACCTAATCCTCCCCCGCTGACAGGCGGCAACGGTAGCCTATTCATTGGCTTCGCTTTTATACGAGCCATAATCGGTTTACCCTGTGAAAAACAAAATCATATCATTAATTTTCCGACAAAATAAAAAAAAAAAATAAATAAATAACTGTCGTGAAACCGTTAAAAAATCTTTCTTTTCTTTAAAAAAAAAAAGTAACAACATAATACGATTTCACGTTTTAATCTCTGTCTCCTTTCACGCCTAAAAGTCAAGTATTTCAAACTTAAGGTGATGGGGAGACATACGAAAATGATTAATGTTTCAAAATATTTTTCCTTACCTGAAATTCTTTGACTTCTTCCCTGAGAAATCTATAGGCGCGCTGAGCATCTTCATCAGATTCAAAAGTCACGTACCAAGAATTATTGTGCGCGAATTCGCAAGATATTAATTTAGGACAATTTTCTCCAGAGAATAAATTCTGTAAATAAGGAAAAACAAAGGCAAAATTAATTTATAGAACATAAAATCGTATAAAAATAAAAATGACACCTTATCAACATGTCGTAAGGCAATTAAAAATATTTGCAAAAGAAAATTAATTTGTTTGCAGAGAAAATACAATCACCATTACATTTTTTGTACGTCTCGTCTGACACTCGGAAGCGAAAAAACTGAATCTTCCAAGGATCAATTGAGACAAATGCATGAATTCTTTTTCTTTTTCTTCCTCTTTTCGGCAAAAATTGTATTTACTTACTTTTATTTCTTCTAATGGCGTACTGTCCGGAATCTCTCTAAGAATAACAATGCAACGTTTATGATTTGGTCGGACCTTCTGGCCTTCCTCATCTACTTGTACATTTGGTGACTCTGAGGGAAAAAATAAGAAAGATAATTTTATCGATAATTTTATCTTATCGGTTTAAGATCTTCCTTTTCAGAAGGAAAAAATTTCATTTTTTTAAGTTACAAGACATTTTAAAAATATTCTTTTAAAAAATATTGTTTAAAAAAAGAATTGTTTTATGAACTGTGTTGACTTCGTTCCATTTTGTTTTGGAAAAGCAGCCAATCCGATTCAAAATTTTTAATCTTTGTCCCCACTGATTCTTTAATACTAAAATAGAATATTAAAAACAACCCGGGAGACAAAATGTTCAATACTTAGCATCTAAATTAAAAAAGAGTCCTGCAAAGGTCTGAAAATCGCAGCTAGAGCCTAGATAAATACGAAAATTTAAGCTTTGTGAATTTCTAGGAATTCCTTTCATTTTCAGAGTTCAAATATTTTCCTTGTCCTTCAAGGAATATGTACAAAATTAATTTGTAAATATTAATCCTGCTCTGACTCATTCTTCAATTAAAAACCTGGTTCCGATTATTTTTCTCTCTTTCGACTTACTTTGCAGTATTTTTTAATTTAATTTCTTATGCTCGCATAATTTTAAAAATTAGACCCTCAAAAGACCTACTGGATGCCTTTGATAATAGAATGATGCTCTATGTTCTTAAAAGCATTAACTAAAGATGAAAATTAAAGGAAGTCAGAATAAATACTGAGTTAAGACGTTAAGAATTTAAAAAAAATTAATAGCTGGAAAATCCGAAATTCACGTTTTGGAGAAAAAAAACTTTTGAAAGGAGATTCCCGATTGGGACGACGTTTCAAATCTCAAGAAACTAATTTCCGAGATTCGAGATTTTTAGAAAAAAAAAAAAAAAAAAAAAAATTCTGACATGAAATTTCGGAAACTGGCCTCCAGATCAAGGGAAATTTTGGATACTTGGGGTATCTACTAGAAATAATTTTTTTCCAATAAAGGCTTCTTAAAGGTTTTAAAGGCCAATTATAGACACTCTATGAATTGAAGTTAAAAACAATCAAGAGACCAAGATTACATACAATGCACCTTGGAAAAAAAATTTAAGAATCATTCATGAAAAATTCCACAAAAATTTTTTAGCAAAGTACCTGAAGGGAAAAAAATCATGTAGATAATACCTATAATATCACACAATAAATTTTGAATTTAGAATGATTCGAATAGGACAGTACTTTTGGTATTTAGAAAAAACTGAAGATACGACTAATCCGATCACCGGATTTACCAACGACATGAAAAATAGAAATAAAATGTTTTCCTCCTTTTATGCATTCTTGTGCAATTCCGCTACTCATTAATTTTAATTGGAAGGAAAAAATTATTTAAAATGATTCGAACTTCAATGAATCTTCAAAAAGCCTCTCGAATGAGAGTTTCAAATAGGATAAAATAATTGCGTTTTAAATAGGTCTTAAAAAAGGGTGATAATTCAAGTCTTGACGAAAATATTTCCTAGGAGAAGTATGTGGCACATTGCTAGCCTCAAAATGAACAGACTAATTGTGAAATGATTTGCTGAATATAAATCAGATCGATATTTTTTGGGGCACTTAGTATAACGGCATAATGGATTTAAAATTATAGACTATCTGAGGGCAATTTGATCGGCGACTTTGTCTGATTTTAAAAAAAATTAATGGTCAAGGCCCGGCATGCCCTTTGCGGTAACATCATTGAAACTATTCAAGTAAACAAAATTTCATTTTCACTTTTATGATTGTTTAGTGAAAAGCTTTTTAAATATTTAACTAAGTTCGGAGGCTTAAAAAACTATTTGGATAATTTTTTTTCCTCAATTAAAGTAAATAAATTAATTTAACTAGAATTGCACAATAACGCTAGAAGGTAGAGATTTCTTACGACACAAACTGAGATACATAATTTTTTTTTTCAAATACTTAATCCATTTCGGCAATGAAATTTTTTCAACAATAAAGATACACGATCGCCCCATTCTAGTTTGCCTCTTAATTCGATACCTAAAAGGTTTAGTTGCGTAAAAATTAAGAGTGGAGACTGAATATTTGACGGGTTATTCGTCAATGCAATATCGATTATTCTTTCTTTAAAGCTGGGCTAACGTGCTAATAATCCTCCAGACCTTTCCAAGACTCTTATTTAACTCCACCGTGAAACATTTATTACCTCTTAATACTTCAGTAATAAGCTTAATGTCATTGGTCAATTTCTTGACCTGGTTAAAGTTGGCAACAGTCCAGATAGGTACATATTGATCGTTATCCATCTGGCTGAGAAGGTAAGCATCATTTGCTAAATTTTCTCTGCAAAAAAATAAAAATGTCCATTAATTTAAATTCTTAGTTTAAAAACTTTTTTTTTTAATTTTTTAACCAACCTAGAAAAATAATACTCCAGCTGCGAGGAGAGCATCTGTTTGAGCTGCTCCAAAGGAATTCCACTTGTGTCTTGAGTGCCCCCCGATGGGGGGCTTGGCACTGCAGGATTGCCGAGACCTGCTCCGGCTCCCTCTCTCCCATCGTAATGATCAATGGCATCTGCTACTCCGTTAAGAGTACTGCAAAAAAGGAAAGAGCGAAAAAAATGTATTATTTAAAACAAAAAAAAAAAAAAAAAAAAAAAAAAAAAAAAAAAAAAAATCTGGCTTTTAACAAGGAGTTAAACAAACACCGGGGAGCGGATGTTAAAAGCCACAAGTTCACACTTATCGTGCCAAATTTTAGTCTCCGCTCATCAATCTAAAATTTCATGTTTATTTACAAGACGTCTGAGACAATTAATTTGCATAACAATCAAAAATGGTTGACAATGAAAAAAAAAAAGAAAAAAAAAAAAATTCTGGACAAAAAATTTCAATCTTTGCAAATGCAATATGCGACTGCATACGTTTTTAAAAGCAATACAAAGGAGCAATCGAAAAAAAAATATATATATGAAAAAAAAAAAAATTCTTTGGCATGTTTCGAGGAGTTTAAGACGGACGAAACAATCTTGAAAAACAAAGTCTGGATAGTTGATCTATTTTAAGTGGAGTTTGGTTTGTCTTTTTTACTCTTCGATTTTTTTTCTCTTTTATTTTGATACCCAGGCCTCAAAGCAATATTCGAAGTTAAAATTAGTGACGTTTAAAAAAACTGTAGAAAATATTCAGCTTAAACCATTCAAAAAAACAACTGAAATAATTTTATGTTTTAAAAAAAAAATTCATTCAGACAGGATGCAAAGCTGAAAGTCCGTATGAAAACCAGGAAAAAGTGTGTTCTGAGATTTAAAACTGGCACAGTTTTAAGGGTTCAAAATTTCGAGATTTCTTTAATTTGATTTATTTCACCTGAGCAAATTTTTTCAGCCTAGATTTTCAAAGTCAAAGTCAGGCAATTTTTCCCAAATATTTCCATGCAATTTTGACATAGATCATCAGGCATTTTCCAAAATTTGTTGTCAAATTCACCAAGGTTGAAACATCAAAATCTTAAAAGATATTATTTCCCACCAAACGCAGAAATTCGGGATTAGCAGAGGTTAATTTTAAAAAAATTGTCTTTTGGACTGTGTTGATTGCATTTCATTTTTTGGAAAAGCAGCCAATCCGGTTCAAAATTTTTAATCTTTGTCTTCACTGATTTCTTAATACTACAAACACGTATTAAAAACAACCCGAAGACAAATTAAATCAGCCCTTAGCATTTTTTTATAAACAGAGAAAATTGAAAGCTTTTTCTCAATGTAAGCGATATCTTATGTAAGAAGCTTGCGAATATGGTAACAGGTATAAGATGTCTATAACGGTCTAATAAAAAAATTATCACTCATTGCATCAACCTGACCAGTTCGGCAGTTCGCCTTTGGTTCTTCGCCACGTGGCCACACAACGATCAGCGAAACCGAAGTTCCAAAGGGACTTCCCCTTTTTTCAAAAGGATGGTTTTATTTGAAATAAAAGAATGATAAAGACGTTACATTTTTTTCAATAAATCCACTTATTGGAATATTAATAATAATCTCATTCATTTTTATCAATGAAGTGATTTTTATCAATAAAAAAAGTTGTTTTTATCGATATCCGTCCTGAAAACTGCAGTTGCCGGCGCAAACTAAATGCACTACTTTTCCCATCGATTTCGTTTATTAAATCAAGTTTTTCAACCGAAGCAATATATTTTTTAAATTTGCACCTCATCAAAGACGAATATATTGCTTTAAATAAAGAAATTCAGAACCAAGAAAAAATCCAATTTAGGGCTTTTTTAGGACCTGAAATAAGTATTACAAGTAATTAAAGCATTTATCCACTTGTTGCTACAGCAACAAGAAAAGCAATGCGAATCATCAATCGGCCATTTGTAAGCTTATAACACTAATATTTAAGGAGAATAGGGTCTTTCAAAAGGTTCAGTTTGGGACCTGAAACTGAGAAAAAAAAACAGATCAACCCCTTGTTTTTGAATAGCGTAATTAGTGTTAAATGTTGAAATTTTGTTGATATATCTCCACTTTACATCATTAGCAGTCTACCAATATAGGAATTTAATATACTTGGTTGCAGAATTTCATTCAAGACTTTCAAAACGTTAAATTCCCGGAAATTTAAATAAAGCCGAATTTTTCAGAAGAGTTAAACATCTAAAAATATGATATTTTTCTTTTTTTCAAAAGACTGTTTGATAACGACTCAAAAGATTTTTATAAGCAGAATTTTGATAACCAACCTAACAAGTTTCCATGGAGAATTCATTCCTTGCATTCATAATAACTCAAGGCTTCGAAAAGGTGCGATATCAGTGATATCAGTATCAGAATTCCTCGTCTGAGTCAAGTTGGACTGATACGAGCAATTTTTTTTTTTTTGGAAATGACTGCTCCGAGAAAGAGGGAAGTCCGCAAAGTTTAAAAAAAAAATCCCAAAATTGTGCAACTCCCGAATTCCTCTTTTAACTTCAAGAACCCGAAACCCATCATGCTCTGAAATCAGAGACTTAAGGACACAAAAATTACAGGTTGAAGACCCATATTAAGAATATGGAATGCCTTTAAAGACGAAAAGGTGGTAAAACAGGTATTCTTCCTGCATTTCAGGGAATCCAATTTTTTTCCGGTTTAAAACTTTCAAAAAACGGAAAAAGTTCGGCAAAGCCATAAAGTGAGAGAAAGAACCGGACTGCTTATGATGTTAGTGAATTTGAGCTCTTACTGCGAGAGATTAAACAATTCATTGGAATATTAGTTACTGCTTTTCTCAGAACGAAGAACTATCAAATCGGAAGCAAGAGCTGTTTAGGGACTTTCAACGAACCTTTGAAAAAAAAATGGGGACTTTAAGGGAAAGAAATTGAGGCGTTAAAGATAAATAAAAATACTTCATTCAAACTTTTGAGAATTTTTTATGCTGGGAAAAAATTTCTAAACATTTTTCGTTTTTTTTTTCTAAAATTTCTAAAATTTCTAAACATTCCCGTAGGTTCTTCCTGAATGAAATAACATCCAAGTTACAACCACCCCTATCTTAACATTCATTAAGACACCTCCAAACCTAAATAAACGCATTTGAAAAAGTTTTTTTTTTTTTTTTTTACATTACATCAAATTAATTTCGCGTGGGATCCAGGCTTTTTCTTCCTTAGCCACCTACGGTGTATTTTTTGAAAGCCTAATCCCAGCTTACAGAGTGTCCAAAATTCATATAAATTCACCCCGGCTTAAAAGATAAAAGAGACTTTCAAAAAATAGAAATAAAATAATGATAGTTTCTTAAAAAATAAAAAAATCAACCATAATTTTAATTAAACTCCATTCTAAAAAAGAAATTCGAGGAATGACAAGCTTCAGATTAACTTAATGAATGTTTTTATCTGGATCCCAAGGGACGTAAAAACGAGAAAACGCCTATTTTCCCTTATACATCATCTTCAATTACACGGTCTAGTTGGTCAATTTAAAAAAAAAAAAAAAAAATTAATTATTAATAAAATTGTTAATACCTGTAGTCTGTGTTTGAGGAGACCAGAGGATCAGGGGATGAAGTGTAAACCACCCCTGAGGGGAGCTTCCCGACGTCCCCATTCATGTACGCGTAACCTGAAAGCAAACCAAAAAAAAAATTGGCATGAAACCATAAAAGACATTAACTTTTGATTTATCTTTAAAAAAAATTTAAAATAATAATAATAATAATAATAATAATAATAGTAAGGGAGTTGTCTTTGTAAACAGTATGATGTCTCCCGAATGCAGTATTTAGATAAACTATCAGAATCACGGCGACCCTCCTATATCAAAGGCGTTTTAATCATAAAAAAAAGGTCTCGCGAGAAAAAAAAAAAAAACTGCTGTTGAATGAGATGAAGAGAGTATTGGCAAATAACACTGCTAAAAATATCACTCATGGCTCCTAAAATATAATTAACATATAAATTCGACAGCAGCAATTCCCATTTGACAACTAATCACATTTTTATGATAATTCTTTTCCCGCTTTATCTTTATTCAATTCATTTGTTAAAAAAAAAAAACGAGCCTAATTAATTTGGTGAATCATTTGTTCAGAGAAAAAAACCTACAACTCAGCGACTCTTTCCTTTTTTACCGCAAAAAAAAAAAAAAAATTGCTTAATTGTGTATTATTTTTTTTCAAATTAAATAACTTTTGCCACCTGTTGCAATTATCTGACCCAAAATAATGAGGGGCGAGCCCAACATTAAACAAAATGATCTCCACTTAAAAAAAAAAAAAAAAACCGGTCTCGTCGCGAGGGGGCAAGAGAGCGTGAATAAAAAATATTTTTAATACCGTTCGATAAATTTAATAATTAATTAATACAGAAATAATGATTTCATTCATAAACGGGGAACTTTCTTTCATTATTCTCTCAGACAAAATAATTTTTTAATTTTTTGAAAAAAAAAAAAAAAAAAAATTATATTTGAATTTGCTCGACCTTGACCTAAGACATCATCTGATTCTTATGAATCAAGTAATGCATAATGTGCTCATGACATCATAAGAGCTACTGTACGAAATATTAAATCAAGAATAAAAATTAAGATGGGGGGTATAGACTAAAAAAATCAAAAGTAATTTAATTCAATTCATAGAATAAGATTCCGATTTCCCAAAAAGCTTTTTTTTTTTACCTTGAGTAACTTTTCAGTCAAGATCTTGAGATACCGCTAAATTCGGGATTAGAAAACAATTAATTCTGGGGATACGTTTAAGAAAAATCTACCGCAATTGGCAATGCCCATGCCCATGGGAATTCTTAGTCATACTGTTTATCCCACAGCACTACTAATAAGGCTACCCAAAAGTCGTTTAGTAGGATTCGAGTGGCATACCCTGCCAGATTTTTCCTTTTTGCTAGTTATAAAAAGTGAAATTAATTGAATTTTCCACCTCTTGTTTTAAATCTAATTATAATATAAAAAACAATTCACAGGTTTTTCCCCCCATGGCAGGGTTGAGATTGCCTCTTAATGTTTCTGATTTCATGCACAACCAGATTAACTGATAGGAAAAAAATTATTAAATCTCTTATAAAATAGAGCCAACATAGGAGGGTTAATTATCCTACTATGGTATTACTAAACCAGGATTTAAAAACATGCAAATATTTACAATTTTACACATGTTGATTGGCTGTTTACATTTCACTACTGAATCCTGAATCATCATTAAAGCCTCAACCATATGCTCGATAATACCCTACCCTATCAAGGTTTTTAAATCTTTTCTCTCCCTGGAGGTTAAAGCATAAAACATTTTTTCTTTATTAATTCTGATTCCTCATAAATTTGAAACTGCTGCATATAGTGATATTGGAAAAGAGGGTTTTACCTTAAATTTAACCTCAAGTGTTAAAAAAACTGAACAATTTTAAATTATCTGCATAATAATGCATAAACCCAGTTTTTATTAGCTTATAATCTCTTTTATTTCACTTCACAAGTTAAATATCATTTTACACCTTTGCATTATTTTAGAATTACTTAAAAGCACTTTTCCTTCTGTATTACTAACCTCAAGAATAACCAGAGTGGCAGTCATTTTTTTCCTTGAAAAAATTTCAAAATGATCGAAAAACCTCCAATGGCCTTCTTTTATTTTAATAAATTTACGCCTAACACATTCAATAAAATGGATGAATATTTCCGTTTTAAAAACCCAACCACAAAAATAAAAAAAGGGCTTTTAAAAAACAAATCGAAATTCAAATGCTCCAAAAAATCATGTCTGAATACAATTCTGGGTTGAGGTTAAAAGACGAGCCTGGATATGAAATGAAACACAAGATTTCATTTTTGGAAGAGAATAAAAAAAATGAAATTGATGCCAAATCAATTTATCAGCTTATGTTACTAGATACAACGTTGTAACAATAAATAATAAGGAAATTAAGCTGTCTGATTTGATTTTAAATGTTGCAATGTTTTCTTTTTTCTTTAAAAAAAAAATCAAGAAATTTGGATTCTAACCAAATACTTCTCTTAGGTATGTTCACACATATCTTATCAACTAGAAGAAAAAAAGCACACACACTCAAAATTATAAATCACACCCACAATTTTAAAATTGTCTTTACAGACAATGCATTTTTTTTTTTCATTAAAAACTATAACAGTAATTACAAGAAAAAAAAAGGATGACTAATGTCATATTTTGGCAGAGCAAGTGTTGAAAAAAAATTGATAAAGGTTCAAATTCGAATCTTATCAAGAAAAACAATTCAATTGGATGATTTGGATGATTTCCTTTAAAAAAAGAAAAAAAAAAAATGCATATGATAATCTCATTCTTTTATGCACATTTTGAAAATCAAAGAGAAAAAAAAAGCTGAATCAGTTATGTTTGGTAATTTGGAACTCGTAATTTCAAAAAAAAAAAAAAAAAAAAAAAATAGAAAAAAAAATAAATAAATAAAAAATAATAAAATGCAGACATAATAATAAGTGTACGCCTATTAGTATCTGGATTACCTCTCATAAAACTGTTTTTAAGTAAACGCAAAAACAATTTGCAATAAAGACAATATTAAAATATTTCTTTTAAATAATTAAAGGCATGGTCAGGGTAATCACTTTTAAGTTATGTACAACAGGGTATGTGCCCTGTGGGTAAATTCCTATTATATGGGTCACTATGCTACTAATTAATTAACAATGATATTGTAATTTATATCGCGAGAAATAAGACGAATCGAAAATGAAATCATCCTAGGGACGGGAAACAACAATACGAAGATAACAAAAGCTTCTTATGGGGATTTTTGTTAAAAAAAAAATTCGTTGAACTTTCAACCCATTTTTGGACACGATGTAAATGCGTCATATAAGCCTTTTCATCACAGATTGATCGTTAAAATGGATGTTAATAACCCGTACGGACTCGGATCAAAACCCTCCTTAACCTTAATTAAACTCGAACGGCCAATATATCCAGTAAATTCGACTTTTTTATGTGCAAGTACCCGGAAACCATGTGCCTTTGCAAAAGGGATATGGACTCTGATTTGGTAGTAGCAACTTCGTAAAAAACACATTCGTCATCCCAACCCATTGGAACTCGAACTCCACAGCGAATCCCGGGTCAAACTCATCGAAAATAACAAATCTTATTCCTCCAAAATGTAACCACACGTTTAAAACGAATAATTAGCTATTTCTTACCAATTTAATCACTATTTCTTTAATATCAATTTCTCCTCAGAAACCTGCAAAATGGCCGTCACCACATGCCAGAGAAAAGTAGCATTATGGGAGCGAACAGCGCCGGCAACGGGTAAAAACTGAACTAAAAACACGAAAAAGAAAATGGCGAACACGAATCATTAAAAACAATTTTTTAAATTGATCAATTTTCTATCAAAAATATTATTTTATACCTTACAAATCTCTCGTCTAAATTTATAAAAATCGATTTTCTTTATTTTACGTTTCGTCTGCGTCGTAAACCACCGCCTACCTTCCTCACCAACGCCTTCCTCATCGATTCGTCATTTCGCGCGGAAAATCTCTCAATTCAAATTCTTGATCCTTTTTTTTTTCCTTACTTTACAAACCTAACGAGTCCGTGGTACCTAAAAAAATCAATTTTGAAAATTCTCTTGTAATACCCTTAAAACCTGTTTCCGTAAATAAACATTTCCCCCATTATTTTTTAACAAATAAATGTAAATAATACGAGCGAAATGGCAACGACCTTTACGACGGTGTACGTTATTCATGTCCCTTATTAAAATGAGATCACCTTGAGGTAGGGCCAGATTAATTTTGTTTCAGAGTTTACTTATGTTATTATTAAATATTTAAAAATAAAAATAAAATAAATGAAATAACCAACGTTTTTAGATATTTAAGAAAAAGTATTCTTTTTTTCTGCGTTCGTTTTTCTTTGAGATTTTTAAAAATTTAGAGAAATGGATTAAAGAAAAGAGACGTGGCAGCAGGCAAAGCGTTACTAGGCGTTATTTAAATTTAAATTCATCAAAATTCAATGTTTTCGGTACTGTTTTTCCTTCTAAATATCCTTTAATAGTACGATGACACCTAAATTCTTATTTTAGAAGCTTCTAATTCTTAAATAATATATATTTTTACTGCTTTTTTCCCTTGTTTTTTTACATGCTGCGGAGAGGAAGAAAAAAAAAAGGGGGGGGGGGGGGGGAACTAACTTGAAACCCGCGAATTTTAATCAGCATCGTAACTACTTTCAGAGCCGTAGCCAGCCTGAGGTGCAAAATTTACTAAAACGCTCGGGGGCATCAAATGATTATAATATTGCGATAAGAAATATAAAATCTCCAAAGGGGAACGGGCGCAAAATTCGCTCAGTTAGGCTGAGCCCTTATACCCCTTTTTCCTGGTTTAGAGATGAATTAAAACAACATTGATAGCGATCCCAAAAAACTATACAGAAATGCTAATGGAGCTCAAAATCGGTCTTTATAATCTCAAGAGACAGCAGGGGCGGACTGGCAGCAGGCGAATTGCTAAATCTTCCAGTTATGCAAATGGAGTTGCAATTGCGTTTTGTTGCTTGCATAGCAATTTTTTACATTGTTAAAATTGATAAAAAACCTCTGAATATAGGGAGGATCCTAAATTCGAATTTAATGTTAGAATGATCAAATGAGGCTAGATCAGAGCCGGATTTGCGAATAGTAAAAGGAAGCCAGTAGCTAGAGGCCATACTACTTTTTCCAAAACTAAAACTGCAGCATTCAGTTTCTAAATATTTTTTAACCTATATATTACTCCCTATGCAATTATGAATATTATGCAATTTTTGAAAGAAGAAAGAGGATTGAAGACCTGAAATATTTTTAACTTATGCCATAGGTATTTTTCAGAAAGAATTAGTTGGACAAATAGAATGTGATTTGTTCAGTACAGGGAGAAAGAGAAAAACAAAGACGTCGGCTGTCATGAAAAATTAAGCGCTACATCCCAAGTTTTTCTAAAGTTTGCATTGGACATATTTAGATGAAATTGAGCCTCTTTCTTTAGTAAAATTTTTTCTCGTAACTTTTTTAAAGCAAAATTAAAATAAAATTAAGGCACAGTTGAAAAAACACATTATATTTATTGGTCAATTGCTTTAAATGAAGTTACACCGGGAACCAGTTTCTTCGGAATACGAAACCCAGTCATGGGGCTCCATTTTCCTAATTTCGGCTTTGGGATGCTCCCGATCATAATTATACGCTCCAGACTTATAATCGGTTTATTTTAAGCAAAAATAAAATCGAATGTTCTACTCAATTCTGCCCTGGGAAGAAAACATATGTTGATTTAGATAAGGGCGCTTCAAAGTGCCAATGTCAAAAAAGTCTTTTTTTTTTAATAGTCCATAGGAATCAAGATTCCTTGTTTGCTGTCAGTTAAAACACTGTCCATTCTTGGCTTGGCTTAAGAGATAATTGGAAAACAAGTTCTAACAATATGCTTGGTCCTCAGAATTAATAGGGCTCAGGCTTATCCTACTTTCTACCTTCGCTTCACTAGGCCTGTAGTCACATGATATTTTGCTGCTTTTTTAAAGTGAAACACAAAATTTAGAGGCAAAATCAACCAATGCCTTTACAATTAGCTGCCTTTTGGAAATTTTAACAATTCATTTATTTGTTTATTTCTTAAGTTCATGTTTCTAGTTTGCCTCTGGAAAGTTTTTATTTCAACTTTATTTAAGCTTATTTTTCCCAAAGAAAATTTCTTTCAACTTCAAGATTAAGCTAATTTTATAAGTTTCATATACATGTATCTCCTCCCACTCGAATTTCTTTGTCGCTTGATTTTCCTAATCTCTCAATTTCTGATCTGACATAGCTAACTAACTTAACACTACACAAACAACTTTAACTTTACGCAAAAGATATTAAAATCACAATCTTTTCTAAACCTTTTTAAATCCCAAAGACCTGAACTGCTTTTTTTTTTTTTTTTTTTTTTCAAAGAATAACGATATTAATATTTTTTTTAATCTTTGGATTTTCATTAGTAAAGCAGAAACTCGTAACAAAAAAGCTTAATTAAGATGAATCAGGGGCTTTAAAAATTTAATTATAAAATGTTACAACAGCATTTAAAAATTAAAGAATAAAAAACTCACTGTCGGTGGTCATGTAGTCAGCATTGCTTGTCCAAGGAGGGTCCGTTATTTCGGAGCAGGGCGTATCTATTGTACTTCCCAATATATTGGCCGAGCTTTCTTCCTCGACGGATGGCAATACTTCATCATTTGAAGCTTCACCTGATCTTTCGAAGACATCTGCATTTGGATTCAGATTTACGACTGGAGGTGGGGGTGGCAGAGGAGGTGGAGGCGGGGGTGAAGGGACTGCTGCTGTCACACTTCCTGTGGGACTTGTTGTCACCTAAAAAAAAGCAAAAATTAGAACCAATTAAAAACCTGTTTGTCTCATTTTTATTTAAAACACACTTGCATCCATGCAGCCTGAGAAGCACAAAGTTTTTAAAGAAGGGTTCAATAAGGGCCCTTTCGCAAGGGTAATATGTAAAAAAATACATTGGTGAATAAAATTTACAGGGGGCCTAAAATCTTTTTTCAAAGGTGTGAGCCCATTTCGCCCCACCCTTGGCTGTGTGCTTGAAAATATGGCACTTCGATTTAATTAATTGAATTAATGGCGTGATGTTTAACAAAGAAATATTACCTGTGGGTCAGCTATATAAAATAATCCAAATTCCGGCATTCTCCCTGGAACAAACTGATTCCAAAATGAAGATAACAACTCTTTCATCTTCGTGGAAAAAAATTAATCGATGTGTCTAGCAGGACAAACGTAACACAACTGATACGGTACCGTGGGTACGGTGAAAAAATCAAGCTACACCATATAGAACAAGTTCAGGCATGTCTTATTAAAAAAAAATGCTTTATCTCCACGTGCTCGGGTGAACCAAAGTGAAAAAAAATACGGTTTGTTCCATTGGATTTTTAACATCGTGATCAAAGTGGCTCTACTCAACATATCTATTTCTTTTTTTTTTTGCAACAAGACATTACAAGTGTCACATGCCTGTTAATTCTTTTTTTTAAATTAAATTAAAATTTTTGAAGGATTTTTTTTTTTTTTTAAATTACTTACAGAGCTTATCGAAAAATGATGTTACCGTACCTGCAACTAGACAATCGAAGTTTACCTAACATGAGCATGAACACACTTTTTTTTGTTTCTCCTTGGCGAGTAGTGCTATTTAATTAACTTCGGTAACTGATCGAGCATGCGCTCAAGTATTTTTTGTTATTCATGTACTTGTATAGGGTGTACAGAAAAAAAAAAAGTGTTTCGAATTTTGTTGCTCACCGAAAAAATAGTTTCATTGGGGGGTAAAAACCTCAAAAAAATTTTGAAACATTTTTTTCTTACCAGCTGGAGGTCGCGCTTTGCGGAAAAAGGACCTAAGCCAAAAATTTTTTGAAAGCGTTCAATTAAGTTAATATTTAGCGCATTTTTCAGTAATCGATATTTGAAAAAAGGGTCTAATTATATGTTTTTGAGGTCGTAGAACACGAATTTCACCATCCCGATTTTCTCCGACCAATGCCTGAGTCGCTATTACCGCTTTTTTAGCGTTTAAGCCTGATTTTTCGGGCTTGATTTTTATTTATGTCCAAATTTGGAGCCCCCAAAATTTTTTTTTTCCTTTTGAAGTTGTTTATACTTACGAAAAAAAGCTTGAGGAACACGAATTTCACTATCCCGATTTTCTCCGACCAACGCCTGAGTAGGGGTATAAGTAAGAATTTGGTTTTTTGAGCCAAAAACTAATTTTTTTGTAAAAAATGGCGACAACTCCTCACCAGTTCGAGTTAGAGGTCATGTTCTATGACATTTTTTAGTCAGAACAATCTAATTAATAAGGCTTTTTTGTGTTTTGGATCAATTTCCAAAATTTTCTAACGGACGAAAAGAATTTGGAATTTCAAAAAAATTATTGGTAGAATTTTCCGTCCGTTAGAAAATTTTGGAAATTGATCCAAAACACAAAAAAGCCTTATTAATTAGAGTGTTCTGACTAAAAAATGTCATAGAACATGACCTCTAACTCGAACTGGTGAGGAGTTGTCGCCATTTTTTTACAAAAAAATTAGTTTTTGGCTCAAAAAACCAAATTCTTACTTATACCCCTACTCAGGCGTTGGTCGGAGAAAATCGGGATAGTGAAATTCGTGTTCCTCAAGCTTTTTTTCGTAAGTACAAAACAACTTCAAAAGGAAAAAAAAAATTTTGGGGGCTCCAAATTTGGACATAAATAAAAATCAAGCCCGAAAAATCAGGCTTAAACGCTAAAAAAGCGGTAATAGCGACTCAGGCATTGGTCGGAGAAAATCGGGATGGTGAAATTCGTGTTCTACGACCTCAAAAACATATAATTAGACCCTTTTTTCAAATATCGATTACTGAAAAATGCGCTAAATATTAACTTAATTGAACGCTTTCAAAAAATTTTTGGCTTAGGTCCTTTTTCCGCAAAGCGCGACCTCCAGCTGGTAAGAAAAAAATGTTTCAAAATTTTTTTGAGGTTTTTACCCCCCAATGAAACTATTTTTTCGGTGAGCAACAAAATTCGAAACACTTTTTTTTTTTCTGTACACCCTATTATGCGAGTATTTGAATGTTTTCTCGTCAAAGCTTACTATAATGCAACAGATGATATAATTAACATTTTTCAAAGAGTTATAATAAGAAATAAATAAAAAAAATAAAAAAATAGAGAAAGATGGCGGAGTATAACGCCATCTTTCTCAAATTTTCGCTTGACGATGCAAAAAATGCAACTTACAGCTAATGGTGTATCATTTTTTTAAACAAAATATATATTATCCTTTGTTTCCTATCTTCACACCAAATACTTCCAGTGAGTATCTTTTTTTCAATGAAGGTGAGAGAGAAGCAATAAAAAAATCTTTGATTGTCTGAAAGGTTAGGCACCATTTTACCGAAACAATTGATCTGTGACTCCATTAAGCATTTTTTTTTTTTTTTTTTTTTTTTTTTAGTATCATTTTTCGAAGAAAAGATTTTAGAAAATCATGAGTTTGAGTTTTCTCCCACAGCAAAACCCCGTAGAATTTAGGGGTTTTCTACCAAGAAATCTAAAATTGGACATAAAGACTTTCCATTCAGTTTCCACTTAGATTCGATTTAGAATGAATTAGAAAATTAGAATAACAAAATTTAGCACGTAAGTACATTTGGAGCTAGAAAGACCATTTTTGTGCTCTTAGTAGAGCTGATATTTTTTATGATAATATTTAGTCACAAAGGGTAAAAAGAAATGAAAACATTTTTCAACAATGCAACGTTTGAGATTATAAAGCTTTAAAGGCCGAATTACACGCGGCTAGTATACTAGCTCGTCTCCTATATTTAACTTAAGTAGAAGCTACTCGCTCCTACTAGCTAGCGAGTAGTTTGTACATAAGTTAAATATAGGGGACGAGCTAGTACACTAGCCGCGTGTAATTCGGCCTTAAAAAATTGTAAAAAATTGTAATAAATTTCCTAAAAAAGTTATATCTATTTTTTACAAAATTAAAATTTCAACAAAATAGTGCTATAGTACCCAAACTACATTTTTGGTCAATTTTAGGGAGTGATTACAAAAAAAAAGCAAAATATCTCCTTAGCTAGGCCTAAAGAAATTCAGAGGTCTGAAACTGATTCAGAGTTTGAAATTGCTCATAAAATGGTTTTTGAAAATGGGAAATCTGTCAGAATTGAATGGGCTTTTCTGGGGCAGGAAAACAAATGGGGTCGTAGCCATTAAAAATAATTTCAGACAAGCTTTTTCTCGAAATTTTTTCCTCTTGTCCTCAATATTCGACGGCTAGCGACGTCACTGTTCTCCAACCCTCTAAATATGGAGCAAAATATCGAAAAGATGTTAATGCTCTCGGAAACTCATAAAATGCGATTCCAGAAATAATAACAGGAATTAATCCGTTAATGACAAAAGCTTAGCTCTTCGTCTTCGTAAATACCGTAAGATTTTACCCTAATTTGAATATTCCCATCAAGCTATATTGGATCTGTTATGGGATCTGTTATTTTATCAGAGTATATTTCAAGTGTTTTTGGTCCATGGATTTTTCTCAGCAAATGATGATAATATCCGACACGGATCAAAAGAATGATGACGATTGACGATTGCCCCCCCCCCCCCGGAGAGGGTTGATAATTGCGGAAAAATGATTTCGAATTTTTTCCCTTTTGGAAAAATATGTATGAAAAAATTTTGCAAGGCTGGGGGTGAAAGAAGGAACCAAAATGCAACAAAGGGCCATGCCCCTTGGCTCGTTTGTTTTTTTTCAAAATCAGATATTTTAATTTAAAAAAAAAATTTTAAAAATTACGAAAGGGATACTGATTTTTAAAAAATTAAATAAAAGCGGGAAAAGCCCTCCAGATTAAAAATTTGAACCTTAAAAAAAAAAAAAAAAAAAAATCATCTCATAATTGTTTTGAGATAATGCTGTACAAAGGTATCACAAGAAGAAAGTGACGTAAAAAGCGAGAAAAAGCTCATGAAGTGTAAAAGTGCTGTCAGCGAAGATAAATTTCCAACGTGAAAACTCTTCGCCCTTTTGCCCGTCTTCCATTTCCCCTCTTTTCCCTAGCCCTTTTTTGATCAAGAGAGGAGAGAAAGGGAGGAAAAAAGAAAATTTAGCAGAGGGATAAAGGGAGGCAAACAGTATGAGAATGATCCTTGCTGATGGTAACCATAAAGCCCCCCTTCGAGGAAACAAGCGAAAAGTGGATTTTAAGGGAGATTGAAATGAAAAATCATCACCTCGAAAAAATTAAACGTAAGAGCTTGCTTATTTTTTTTTTGTAATCCGTTTTTCCGATAGGAGGTTTCAACTTTTTTTTTTTTTTTTTTCTTCTTTTTTTTTGGAAAAGAGAAAGGTTTTTGACGGTTAAGTGGAAACCTTGGTTCCCATGAGTGAAAACAAAGGACGCGCAGTCGGCCAGACAAAAGCTTCTTTCTGTTTTTTAGTATTTCCTGCTGCGTTTTCATATTCCTTTCTTAGGCGGAAAATGCTTCTCTTGAATAGAAAATAGAAAAAAAAATTTTTTTAAAGGGAAAATAATTAATGAAATATTAAAAAGAGGGCCAAAACCGTGGTTCTTCGGTGGCTCAAGTTTCTCTTTTTTTCGTACAAAATATAGAAGCTCAGGGCAGCAGGGGCGTTGCCCTATCCAAATCAAGCTTTGCTTCCCAGGAATTATTTTTTTTTTCCTGGAAAAGAGAAAGGTTTTTCCAGAACGTTGCCCCCTAGGAAATATTCTGGTTTCCTCCAGTCATGGCTTGCTAAAGGATATATTCGGTCGATATTTTGAGATATCCGGTTCATGAGTGAACAACCAAGACTGTGGTCTCAGATTATTTCAAGTCCTTGGATGGTCCTTGAAATCCTTTTTATGTCGCCATTTTTGTCGAATAAAAACTTTCTTCAGTCCCACGTTTACGGCCAAGCTTCGTAAATCCAATTTTTTGGGCCAAATTTTCTGCAGGGGAAAGAGACAAAAATTAGTTGGGAAATTGAGGGATCTTCCCTCCCTCCTGACCCTGTCTGTGTTTTGAATTAGAAACAAAATCTAAGAAAAATAAAATAAATTCTCATAAAATATTTTTCAATTATTACGGAAGGGCATTAATAAATTAATTATTTTTCTTTCAAAAAGTAAAATTGCATTTATGAGAAAAAAAAGGCCTAATAGAAGTTCGAAAAGGTAAATAGTTACCACCTTTTCACGCAACAAAAGGAATGTTAGCATAATGAAGCAAAAATGCATAACGCGGGATATTGACATTATAATCCCGCAGGATTAAAAGGGAGAATCTGCGGGATCCCCTTTACAAACCCCATAGGGATGATCAGAAAAGACTTTTATTATGCGACAATAATTCCTTTTTTTTTTTTTTTTTTTTTTTTTGCAAAATTCCTTGGAAAAAATAAAAACTGGCGGAAACATTCTTTATTTATTTACTTATTTGTAATTTTCTTTCTTGATCAACAGTAAGCCTTTTTTAATTTATCGTAAAACTGTTGGCAAGCTTCAATACTACAATAAGCTTTATAGAAACTCGGTAAAAAAGTTTGAGTGCCAAAAAATAACTACTTAGGTGCAGTGGTTACTTAATCGGCGGTCCCAAAAATATCTCCTTTTGAGTTTCCATTAACATAAGCAACAGGTCGATTCGAATGGGTTTAGGAATAGAAAAGATTTCACTTAAAATATTTTTTCCTTATTTTTTTTTCTTTTCCGAGAACTCTTCCTTCTTAGTTTCGTTGAATTATTTCACATCAACTGAGAGAATTACACCCCCCCTGCCTTAAAGCAGTTTTTGGTTTGTTGGAAAAATTAAATATTTCACATTTGCTAGAAAATTCTTAGCTATCAATTTCATTTTATTACTTTCTTTTTTTCCTGGAATTGAGCTTCCTCAGTACGAGAACAACATTCGGATACTGTTAGTTGAAAAATCCTAAAGGCACAAGCATTAAAAAAAATTTTCTCCTTTTTCCTAAAAAATTTTAAATTCTCAAAGTGCAAGAAGGGATTGTCACATACTACAGCATCATTGGGGGGAAGAGATCCTCTCATACCTCTGAATTTTACGGTGAACGATCGCAAGGGGGAAAAGGGGGGGGGGGAGAAATTCGCAGAATGCTAATTTCGATATTTGGACTAGAAAAAGCCCAGAGAGTTAGGTAAATTTTCGGATCGTACAAATTTAAAAAAATTATGATGATTGATGATTAGGAGGTAAAAGCAAAAAGAGAAAATTACAAATTATTTGAATGTCTCCATATTGCATTGTTATTTTTTCCTCCATTTTGAACCCCTTCCCCTCGATCATAAGTTTATCACTTCTTGTATTTAACCTGCCTCCCCCCGGAAAAGAAATGTCATGATTTTCAAATTCCCTCCCCGTTTTCGCAGTTTGTAAAAACTAAATATCCATACATCAGAGGTCAAATGTCTTATCGATGACTCACCCCTTCTCCGGTTCGAGGAGGTATGTTATATACGGATGACGAACATTATAATTTAAAAAAATAAAATAAAAAATAAATAAAATAAAAAATTGGATAAATTTTTTATAATATACGGTATATGCTTTGGCCCTTGGGCATTTAACTATCATGTTTAGGGAGGAGTGATTAATGCTTAAATTCTTACTTTCGCTGACACTGGAAGGGAAGGGAAGTTCAGTGGTAAATTTATCCGATAGCTCGAAATAATCCATTTGAACGGAGACATTTGGGGCTGAAATATTGAAAAATATAGAAAAAGGGGGTCCAGTGGTGGCGGAACATTTTATGGTCAGGCAAAGGGGACAAAAGCCTTTGGTCATCTAAAAAGAGGGGTCGTCCATAAATTACGTTAACATTATTTTGACCATTTTTGACTACCCCCCCCCCCTTGTTAGCAAAGGTTAGCATTCCGGGACCCCTCCCCCTAAAATTACGTTCAATTTCTGTTACCCCCCCTTAAAATTTTTTTAAAAAATTAAAACACTTAAAAGCTTAAATTTTGGAAAAGGAAAGGTTTTTTTTTTTTTTTTTTAAAGTGAGTTAGGTTACATAATTTAAAAAATTTCATTTTTGCACGTTTATTACATGAGACAAATGCTAACGTTAGATATGTCACCCCCCCCCCTTGTAGAATTTTGAATACCCCCCCCCCCCCCAACTGCTAACGTGGTTTACGGACGACCCCTGATACCAAAAAGTGAAAGAAAAAAGCGGTAAATTTACTTTTTTCGGTAAAAAAAATGGAGGGGGCCGTACTATTCTAGGAGAGGGCAATGTCTCCCCTGCACTCCAGGTGCCGCCGCCCCTGAGGGGTCAAATATAATCAGAACTTTGTCTTCATAGTACTAGATCGGCCTCATATGCCGAAAACGAACCGATTCTTCGTACAACGTAGCCATTTGAAAAAAAAAAGAATATCAGGCCAATATATTCACAGTTTAAAAAAAAAAAGTTTCGAATCTGGTTTAAGAACCATTCATAATAAAACGAGAAGCCAGGTGAAAAAAACTGATCCATTGTGAACGTTCGATTCTTACATGGGGCTTCTTAAATCATAAGGGTAGTATTTCTTACAATGGAGCTATCACCTTGCACTTTACGGACAAGAGCAGTCGTTTTTTTTTTTTTTTTTTTTTTTCCGCTCGAGAATTGCGTGCCGGTGACGGTTAATTCTAACATCCGATTAAAATCATGATTAATTTCATTGTTCGACACACACACAAAAAAAAGAAGGGAATCCGAGTCACCCCTGAACGATCCCCTTCCCAAAAATTTCCCCTACCCCCTTCAAGTGTGGAATTAGGGATAAAAGTGGAACGAATACCTCCGAAACCTTCTAGTAGCCTGATAACACTGACGCTACAAGTGGGTGTATGAATGGGGGATGACGTCAAAGAGTCTCGCCGCACTTCTGGGGCAATGTGCAGGGGTTGGACAGGGTTGGAAGCTGGCTGGAGCTAAACTAAAGAGGGTTCGAACGCTTTTGTCATCTCCGATGCTCTTGGTTTTTATTATACGTCGCGACAACGTTCGAAAGGAGAGGGAGGGGAGGAGAGGAGGGGAAGGGAATAGATTTAAGCTCAAACATTTACATTAATTTTCAACCTTTAAAAGGGCTTTTTATTTCATCCCCCCCCTTCCTTCATTAAAAAAACCTCTCTCCGCCCTTTTGTTTAAAAAACGATGCAAAATAAAGGGGGATGCCGTTCCCCGTGATTGGAACAACACAACAACCTACATTAAGCAAAGGTTTCTTGTCAAGACAATTACACAGAGACTAATAACAGTCGATTTAAGCGGCGCCAAACAAATGACGACAAGACCTGCTTTCTATTCTAAGTTCCTGGTAGAACAGTGCGGAAACAACACGTGGGTGGATGACGTAGATCGTGATGCATTCTAGAGGGATTTTACTTCCAGTTTTGGGGAAGGGTTGAAAAGAGGGGATCGAATCGAACTCGTAAAATATGGCCTCCCCTTTTATCCCCGGGGATGTTCTTCATTTTGGCTTTCCACTCGTGTTTTTATGTTAAAAAAAAAAAAAAGGTTTCTCTTTCCCCTAAATCGAAAAAGATTTTTTTTTTTATTTCGGTTATTTATCTTTTAAAAGTCTCAAAAAGTTGAAAATTTTTAGTTTACTTTTGGTCGCCCGTGACTTGTTTTCTTTTAAAAACGATAAGGTCATTCCAAGTTAAAAGAGAGAACAAAATCTTTCGAAGTTGTAAAATAAACACACCGCGATTTCACTTTCGTTGGGACACTCAAATGAAATATCGTGTGCAGGGGTTAATAAATTTCGGGAATTGCGCCAGAGAAAGGTTGTATGCCCTTTAAAGCTTCATAACGGTACAGGCTCTTTGGGGGCGTTCGTATGCTACTTAATCCTTGAAGGAAGCCGTGGTGGGGGTGTAACAGAATGTAACAATATGTTTCATAATAGCCCTAGAATTATTATAACATGTTTAATGCCTAAAATTAATTTAATTACTTCCCATAATTTCAGCCTCATGGATCTTTTTTCCTGCAAATTGTTTTTTAAAAACTTTCAAAAAAATTTATTCATATTAATCCCAAAATGCTGTTCGTAAACAATTTTATTAGTTACTTTATGTTTGAACCCCACTTTGCACGATTAGAAGCTGTCACGGGAAATTGCTTAGAACCTACCACATTTTGCCGAAAAAAAGAGAAGTGTGATAAATATCACGGGTTTTCATGGCTCTCTCAATCAAACAAGCCACAATTTGAGCGCATAAGCCACTAAAAGAGAAGTGCAAAAGGCCTTCATTGCAAGGGAATTCGGAAACTTCTCCAGTTTTTTTATTTTTTATTGTGGGGCCCGTGCAGAAAGACGATTTTTAGTGCTAATCGTAGGTCGACGCAATTTTTACAGGACTATATAGTTTCAAGCCAACCCGTGAGCTTGGGGAGGGTGGAGGAAGGTTTTTAAAATTGGGGCTTCAATTGAGTCGTTTTTTAAAATCAAGCAAAAGCAAAAGCTTTATTTACACCAACAATATTTAAGTTTATTTGCACTTAATTAGGTTTAAATGAGTTTTGCAAAACTTAATTTACCTTATTTTAACTTAATTAAGTTTAAATAAACTTGTTTAAGTTTATTTAAAGAACCTAAGCAAAAGCTTTTGACTTCTGATAATTTAAAAAATGAGGAAATGCATGAAATGCATGCTTTGCCTCCTCTCAGTGGCTACAGACCAGGGTTCTTCCTCTCCTTTAAAGTTTTTAAAGTTTTCAAGGGTTTGAGTAAGCACCCAGATCACATCACGACAATTACGTAATCCTAACCTTTTTTCATAGTTCACAGACATCGCAATGAAAGTTTTCTGGCCGATACCCTTTGGCTGTATGACTAAAGCCTTTTTTTAATTTTCTGATTTCTGCTCTGCTTGCCTATCGTGTCATCTTTCCTTCAGATTTCATTCCGTATTTTGTTTCTTTTTTTCATCTCACTTCTCTTCTTATTCCAACGTGAATGAATAAAATTATTTTCCGCTTAAAATAGTTTCAAATGCTCCTCTCTAATTAAACAATACCCTTAGATTCGTAAACTATTCCGAAAGCAGTGTAAATGAAAACAAAATTTACATTATTATCGTAAGTTGTAAAGCTGTATTTCTTATGCTTCAAGTAAAAGATATTCCCTCGAATCTTGACTCCACGTTTGTTCCCGTTCAGCTTTGTAAAACATTAATATATACCCTCATCTCGTAGTATGATAATTTCTGACACGGTACGTATTAAAACAAGAAGAAGAACTCAAAATTGCTTTTAACTTTAAAATTTTTGATGAGCCTTCATCTTATTTTCCTCTAGACAAATAAAACGGCCATTATCTCACTGCGAACCAAGTTTCTGCAAAGAGATCAAAATTTTCATGGGAAAGGGAAAGCGAAACTCAGCTCGAACCGTTTTTAGGAGTCACCTCTAGAGATCCGAAACAAACTAAAGTCGTCAAAATTAGGAGAAACAATTAAGGGCTGATCCCTAAAGACGTTATCTCGTGCTAAGCACTTGATTAACATTCCAAGATTGCCAAGACGTTTTTGGAACTTTTCAAGGAGCTCCGTTTCATCGAAATCTCCGGGGGGGATGCGATACGATGAGTCAAGAACTCGCTATGTTTAACTTTTCAGACTTTGTATGTAGCTTACGGAACCAACGGAAGGGGCCGATTGCTTTCGTCCCGGCTGATCTGCCACCGATGCCTGCATCCCCCCAAATGGAGCCCCTGAGAGGTTTGAAAGTTTCGATTTTTGGATCGTTCAAGTGAAAAGCGTCGTACGATGTGTGCAATTTCTTTTTTTCCCGGATTCAGTGACGTCAACCAGTTATAATCCGAATGACGTCATTCAGAGGGAAAAGTAAATGCAATTTTTAAATGGGATCAAACAAACATAGTCCATTAAGACACTATAAAATTAAAAGAACCCATGCAGGGGTTGACGAATTTCGGGACTCCCGTGACATTCGGCTGGGAGGAAAATTTTTGAGCGGATGAAAATTATCACTTTACTTTCGTTTTTGAGTGACTGAGCTAGTGAACGAAATCAAGTCATTTGCAGATTTTTGCCATCATTTCGGAAACGAGGCAGATATAGTACTGCGGGGTCATCTACACAATATGCACCGTATAGTGACGTCCTTTCTTTATCATGTAACGTTTGAGGAGCTGAAGGAGATTTAAAACAATGTTACGATATGGTAAGGATGGGGTTACGTGGAGCTAGTCAATCACTAAAATTAATTCAAATTTTTAAGTGAAATCGGTTAAAAATGCATTAATAGAGGAAAATTTTATGTCACCTTCTCCGGCATAATGTTTGCATAATTTCAGTCTCATAAATGTTTTTTTTTTTTTTTTTTTCAAACAATTTTTTATAATTTAAAAAAAAATTACCTTCCAAACCACTTTTTTAGAATGAAGAATTTGCTTATCGCAGGGGGCAAAATCTCCAACCCACGATCACTACCTGTCAGCCTTATTTTAGTAACTGCGGAGCCTCCAGACCTGTAGCCGGGGGGAGGGGACATGCCCCCGACCGGAATCAGCAGTTTTTATAAAGCCCTTATGAAGGAAAAAAGCCTAAAGCCCCCTTAAGAATGACCTTTTGCCCCCCCCCCTCCCCCCCCCCCCGACTAGCGATCCTGGCCACGTGCCTCCCCTTAGCTGCCTCTACCCAATTATATACCAGTACACATTTTTATCTTTGTTGAAAATTTCTTTGAATCACTTCAAATAAAAAAGGATTTCGACAAGGACTCAATCCTCAAGCACGGGATCTGAAGGTTAAAAAACATTCCCCGGAAAGTACAAAGTATAAAGCAAAGTAAATAGCACACTGATTAATCAAAAAGTTGAAAGTCGAAATTTCAGAAGCTCAAAATCCAACCAACCCATTCATTCGCTTTTAATTATTCTTATTAGTCAAAAACCTAAATCCAAATAATTAAAAACAGAGAAAACTGGAGACATTTCAATTACACGTACGAGGAGGAAAAAACAATGGAAAAAAAAACAAGGTTTTCCTTCTCATTTTCCCATCCTTTAAGTTTCCACAATTTCCGCGTTTCGAAATGCATCTCTTCGAAATTCCTATATAGAAATTAACAAAGGAGAACCGAGAACTCCTACGATCCATTTCCTTTTGCCCCAAATTGCACATTGATACAGCAATGTTATTGCTTTTAATAAATTCCCGTCGTGTCTCCTCTAAGTACTAATTTTGCTTTTATTAATTATCATTAGAATCGGAAAAGTTATCTCATCGGAAAAGGAATGTTTGTAAATTGAAATTATATTAAAATTTGAATAATCTATTCCAACTCCCCCCCTCCTCATTGCTTGACAAAATCACATTCTAATGGATTAATAAATAACCGATAAATGAAAAATAATTAGCCCCCGAACGGAGGGTTAAAACGTATAAAAACCTGTTGCTCTTGGAAAACACGTTCGCGTGAATTTTCCCTCCCCTCGAGTTAATTATTACTTAAGTTTAATTCTCTTTTACCGTCTGCTATTAAGTCCGACACGAAAACTCTGGTTTTTAGCAAATAAGACGAGCTCACAACGAAATTATTTTCCCATCAAGGTTTTTTTCGTTGAGGGAAAAAAGTGTTAAAAGTAAAAAATTCAGAAGAGGGATGAAGATTAAAACTCCGATTTGGGATCGTAAAAAAAAAAAAAAAAAAAAAAGGGTCGATCGGTTTAAAAGCCCGGATGATTGTGAAGCCGTTCAGAGTTCTCTAAAGTTTTTATCATGGAGGTCACGTTTGTTTTAATTTTCAAACAACTTATATTTTCAACAGGAGAAAGACAAAAATCATATTTGTTTCTTCACCTCTCCAGGACCCAAATTAGAAAAAGGCCACGAAAAATTATACAGAGCCTTTTCCTGAAAACGTTTTTTGACATGAAAAGGAAGGTTTTTATTTTCTTCCATCAGCACATAGTTTTTAATTTAAAAAATTAATGAAAAACGAGAGAAAATCTATCGTTAACACTTTGCCTCCATATAGAATAGGGTGTCCCTTATTTTTGCAATTTTCGAATTTCAAATCGCTTACCCCCAAAAATGGCTCTCCATAGGCTACAGATAAACCCAAATATTTTTTAAATTTTTTACTCGACGGAAAAACTTGGCGACTTGATTTTAAAGTTCCGAAAATTGCCAGAAAAGAAAAAAATGTAGTCCGCGAAAAAATGTAGTTTTCTATCGGAAATTTTCCGTAGATCATGGATCTGAAGTCCGTTTTTTTGTATCTGGTCCATTTTTTGAGCTGGAGACCAAAATAGGAGTGAAACTGAGGATTTGGTATGCTTTGCCACTTCATCACGTTTTTTTGCCATATTTTGGCTTTTAGTTCAAAAACCGAACCAGATATAAAAAAACGGACTTCAGATTCGCGATCTACGGAAAATTTCCCATTAGAAACGATATTTTTTCGCTGGAAAGAAAATTGTTTTTCTCTTGTGGCAATTTTCGGAACTTTAAGCTCAAGTCGCCACACTTTCCCGTCGAGTAAAAAATTTAAAAACAAATTCGGGTTTATCAGTACATCAAAGAGAACCACTTTTGGGGGTAAGCGATTTGAAATTCTAAAATATCCCAAAATAAGGGACACCCTAATATAGATATTTTAGGATCTATTTATTAACTGAGTGAAGAAATATTCTAGGGCTGAACTTTTTTTAAAAATAATATCATAGAAAGCAAATTAAGCGAGTAATAAAAACATCCCAGAAAAAAAGGGTTAATTTTTGTACAAAATTATTTTTATTTTAACTCATTTTTCTTTTCCAAGTTTTTTTTTGAAAAGGTCTCGGAAACAATAATGCAGCTGCAGAGATTTGCTGCCAAAAGGGTTGGGGTTGCAAGGGACCACAACTCCTCTCATGTGCACACTGCATACCTTGAGCTGGCAATCCTATAAAATTCGCTTTTACCCACTCGTCAAATAAAGCGAAAGCAAAAATGGCATGATTAAAACTGGGATGTTTTAAGCAACATTTTTAAAATTTTACAGAAGAGCGATTTTAATGTTTTCATTCCAGTAATTCTACAATAAGGTTAATTAATTCGTTTCACGTTAAATCGAATTGTGCATTCGATTTTCCCACCCAGGGCACCGCAGTGTAATTTTTTTTCTTGTCTATAAGGTTTTCGCTTTTTTCAAAACTAAGTACAGCATTGTCAGGTCTGAACTTTTCCGCTTTGATAATAAACTTCAAAGTGAAATTTAAATTCTACAAAATACATGACAGTCAATCCCCGTTCTTAGGTAATTCTCAAAATGGTCCAATAAAAAATAAAATTGTTGATGAATTCTTAGAATTGACTGGAAACTTGTTCTAGAAATGGTCAACCGGAGGGCATTCGTATAATGTCGTCAAAATAATCATGTTGAAACATCACTTATCTTGCTGGAGCGGTGGAAAAGTGCCTAACGGCGGACAAGTCAATGCGAGGAAAAGTGCACTAGAAAATTTAAAGATTCGACGAATTATAGTTCTCGATCTCGGCTTTGCCTAGAGAGAAAAACTTGGTCTCGTAATTGAAATATTCATTTTTAGCAGCTAATGAAATGAAATATACTTTTACAGGTATTCCTGAGAATTGCCTCGGCACTCTGGCTTGCTGGGGAGCTATAAGCTTAATTTCAAAATCTCCCCTTTAAAAATGTTTTCAAATTTAGGATACCCCCACCCCTCAACCCCACTCATTAAATTAAATAATTAAATGTTCATGAAAAAAAAAAAATTTTAATGAATAGATTTATCATTTTTTGATCGCTTCCATCCGTCAATTTTTTTTTACTGATTCCTTTTATGCTAAAACTTGTTAATTTTAATAATAATAACTACCAATACACTGAAAGCCCCCATAAAGTCTTTGGAAAATTCCAAAAAACGTAGACAAGAATTTTTTTAACACTTCAAACGAATTTCAAGGTAAGAAACTGATGTCATATGAGCGCAAACCCCCTCCCCCTCCCTTGTCAGCAAGTTCCTAAATGAGCTTTCTGTCCAGAATGATGAGCTGATAAAGTCGCCAATCTCCTTCTAAGAGAGGCATAAGTAAGAAGAAGGAAAAATATATATATAAAACAAATCAAAAATTGCGAATAACTCTCGCTAGAAAGGCAGAGTTAACAGGTATTGTTTCTGAAACCGAAGCGAAGAAAATACTTTTTTTTTTAATGTAGAAAATAAACTTTACAGCTTTTTAGTTTGTGTAAACACGCAGTCCGAGGTTTTTTTTTTTATTTTCACTCCGGGGTTTTTCCGCCAACTTTTTTTTCTTGAGACAAAAATACCTATTTTTTTTTCTTTTCTGCTAGCGTTTCGAAAACAGATTTTCCTTTTTTTTTTCTTTTTTACTGTGTAAACCTTACGATGTCAGTTTAAAACAAGAGGAGGCGAAATCCGAAAGGAAAATATTAATTTCACTCGAAAAGGACGTAGGTAGGACGGATGTACCGAGATTTAATCTTTCGGAAAATATTTTTGTATCGATATAAATTAATAAGAGAAACAAAAACTGATAATTACAAACTTTGTTTGTTTTTTTGGCGCTAAAAATAGATTTCCGTGATTGGTAATACTGTATCACTAAAAAGAAGTATGAAACGGAGCATTAGTTTTTAAATTCCTTTAAAATTGGTAGAAATTTTTATATTTTCTGCTTGAAGAAAAAAATCGCAATTTTTTTCTGTACTTCTTCTGTTTTTCCAGACTTCTTGAACCAACCTAAATTTTCCACTTTTCCCCCTCCCCCGAACAGGCCTCGAAGATGGAAAAAAAAAAAATCATAGAGCCGAGTGGAAGCCAGTAGTTGCTCTGAAAAATTTATTTTCTAAAACGTATAATTTGTCACCTAGCTTCATGAGTGTAATCAATTTATGTATCCCCCGAACTTCGATGGTGTAATAGTCCTGAAATAATCGTGGTATATTTTATTGCCGGTACTTCTTAACTTGCTGCTGTATCAGGTAGAGATTAGGAGGGTTATTACCAAACGGGTACCCGTAGGGTTTCCAATCCCGGGATCCCAGTCGTTTTTAAATCCCGAAATCCCGCGAACCCCAAACACTAAATCCCGGGATTTCGGGATTACGTTTTGCAATTATTAAATTCCGATTTTTCAATCAATAGGGTTGTTTCACATAATTAAATTAAATTTTTTAAACGGCCTAAAAAGTTAGAGGAAAAAATAAAAATGCATTCTGAGTTGTAATTTTTTTGTTTTAATTTGTCATTAGCTTAAAAAAAATTCAAAAAATCGGGCGAAAAATTGATGCATTTGAAACGACTTCGAAAAGCGGGACAAAAACAAACGGCCTTCTTTTAACCAATTGTTTTTATCGTTCTTTTATTTGCCGTCAGTGCATAATAAGAAATATATCGTCGCTAATTCTTAAGGTGCAGAACGATAAAAACAATTAGTTCAAAAAAGGCCATCCCGCTTTTCAAAATCATTTCAAATGCATCAATTTTTGGCCCAACTTTTTTTTTTTTTCAGCTAATGACAATCTGGAACTAAAAAATTCCAGCGCAAATTGCTTTCGTATTTTTTTGTCGAATTTTTTAAGCGGTTTAAAATTGTGTGAAACAACCCTATTACAGTATACTGCATAAAAATATATATATTTTTTTTCAACTTTTTTCTTATTTCAAAATTTTTCAGGTAACATTCAAAACCATTTAGGCATACGTTAATTCTTTTTTAAGTAAACTCTTGCAAATGCTTAATTTCTTTTGTGATCCTGCTTGACCACGCGTTAAAATAATTTCACTAAAATATCATTGTTTAATCTAGTTTGTATTTTAATCAGGTCAAAGCCTTTTTTTAGTAGGAATAGGCTTTCAGTTTTTAATCAAAATTAACTCCACCCAATCCCGGGATCGCAAAAACGGTCCGGGATTGAAAACACTAACTAGGGGGCCAAAAGGGCTTCCTCTTTGCTTCCTTATTTGCCCGGTCAACTAACAATTTTTAAATTATTGTTTTCAAAAATCTTTTTAAAAATAAATCCTTGTTTTATTTTTAATTTAGCCTAAGAAAAAAAAAATAAATTAAAGTACCTACTAAATTAAAAGATATATATTAAAAAGGATTGGCAAGACAGATTCTTACTTGAATTTAAAATTGACAGCCAACTTGGAATATAACCACCGTAAATATAACACAAGCAATTATGCATCAATTAGGTTAAAATTTAATAAAAATCTGAAACTGATCATAACTCAAAAAGGTTAAATCCGTACGCCGGAGGTGAACAACTAACGTATCTCCATCGTAAATATGATTGGAGATAGTCTGTTTCGGGTGTTTATGAAAATCACGTGATCATACGACTGCAAGTTTACACGCTTATGTTGCCTTAGACTTGAGGTCACGTGGCACTTCCACGAAACGTCGAAACAGACTAACTCCAATCGTATTTACGATGGAGATACGTTAGTTCACCTCCGAGGCACGGAAATAATTTTTCACTAATTTTCATGTCCGATGCCGCTATTTAAACTAAAAACCATGTAAATCATTCCATTCTTTCGTAAACCTTTTCAAATTAGTCTCCGAAACGACATCGTAAGTTTCTTTCTTTTTACGTCTGAAAGATAATTTCACATTTTCCGGAACGTGATCCCAGATTTTTTTAAAAGCAAGCAAGAACACTTCTTTATGAGCCGGGTGCTTGCTTTTATTTTGGATTTCAATGGAAATGCTTATAAATTCTAACAAAAACTTATAATCCAAACAAAAATTATTTTCGAAACAAATATCCAAAATGTTTGGAATCACTTCTTGCAACGGCCAAACAGGCAAAAACAAAACTATGAGATCATTTACATTGTGCTTAATGTACTTTAAACGTTCTTCGGGTTCCATCCAGTTCATCAAGGATAAGTATTGCTCTCCTTTACCGTCACTATAATGACTAGGTCGTAAACGCTGGTTTATCATTGCCTGAATGGTCAATAAAGAAGTAAAATCTGCCTTTAGCGAAAGCGCACCAAAAGAATCCAGCTTCTCAGCAAAGTACATCCTAGGAAATTGAATATTCAAATTCACTAACACTCTTGACACTTCGTCTAGAGGAATTATAAAATCCTTGTTATGTTTATATTCTTCTGGTAGGGGGTACCTCGAACCAGGAGCGTTTTGTAATGGGTTCACTCGCGTATAATGATAAATGCATAAAATATTAAACACTATGTCCTTTGTAGATTCCAAATCAAAGCCAGGCGGTAAATCGAGTACACGTGTAATTATATCATCTTGATAGTTTGCGACCACATCCGTGTTACAAAAATCACAAGCCTCGGAGAGAAACTTAAGGAACTTCTCATCAGTTTTTTCGGGATGAATTTCGTACCTTTTTCGAAAGTAACTTTGACCATAGTAGGTTCCAACGGGAGTAACACCTTCAACAGAAAAGGGTTCCCTCCCTATGGGTAAATCGCACTCTCTGCAATACTTTTGATCGTAGCAATAATCATAAAATAACTTCTCTCCAAACAGGACGATCGTCTTTTGCAAATCATTTTGTAAATAATTTACCAGGCACAACGAATTGGTTTTCCGCAAAACAAGATCCGTTGTTTCTTCCCAAAGTGCAAAATTAAAATTCAATTCTCCTCGAGGTCCGCCTAAATAACAAAAACCATCTACCACTACACAGCAGCAACGCTCCTTAAGGAGTAACTTATCTTTGACGATTAAATCGTCTATTGCAAGTTTGATATCTGGACCTAGCCAAAAGATTCTAGCAACACAGCACAATGCAGTTTTCTTCAAAGTGAACTGCAGTGCTAATTCCAGCTTATCTCCAGTCATGCTTGATACACCCGTAGCTTTGTATAACTAAAGTCTTACCTAGGCGGACCTGGTCCTCGCATTAGAAAACCGTCCAACCTAGAACGAACAAGTATGTTAAAGGTGTTGAGGAGGCTCCTTTACAGGCTTGTGCTCTAAAATTTGGGGACTTTAGGCACCGAAAACATTCAAATTAGTGACCTTTTAAGAGCCCGAGAAAAGCCAAAAAAAAAAGTGTTTGTTCCTAGATCACGAGACTTTTTTTTTTTTTTTCTTTTTGCCTTTTACCCTTCTTTACGAGGTCCGACCTGGATGACATGAGAACAGATAAGTTTTTCTCCTCGTTTCATTCACAAATTTGAAAAATAAGGGCTTTTACGTGAAGGACAATTTTTCGAAATGAAGGACCTTTCTCAAAAGTATGGACTTAAGAACTAAATTCCAAGTCTAAATATATTAAGATTAAATATGATGTCCACGTCATGGCTCCCAATTTTGAATCCTAAAGGGTGCATTTTGTGTTTGGGATTTTATTTTTATTCCTTCTTTAGAATTTTATTACTACCTGTTGGGTAAGGTCATTGCACTTGGTCTTTGACAACAAAGTTAACTTTCCATTTCTTTAAATTTTTGTTTGTTTTAGAAGCCTAGGCTTTGGATGAATATGAGTAATGTGGAGGAGCTAGTCAGAAAAACTCATTTTAGATTATTTATTTATCATCTCATTTTAGGTTATTTGATTCGTAATTCGAAGGACTTTTAAGGACTTCTTTTAAAAATATGGACTTCAGGGACTTTCAGGGATCAAGTTCGAGGCCTGCATTTTTTAAAAGGCTGATAAAGGCCAATAAAAATAAGAATAAATGAAATTTTTTTTCTTTTTTTTTGAGCACACGTAACATGTTCGCCTCTTCAGTTTTTTATTTCAAATTAAAATAATATGTTTCAATCTGAGAATTTTTTTTTCCCCCCTAATTAAGAAGATTTTTTATTTCTATTATCTTGTCCCTTCTTTAGCTGAGAATGTTTCTCATTTAGGCTCCCCTAATGCAGATTTTTAAGAGTCAAGAAATCATGTATTTCCAGTGCTGAAGTTCGTTCTTCTTTTCCCATCTCATTTAGCTTCATTCTTTCCCTCACAGAAGCAAAAACCTCAAGAGGCAGCAGAGGCCTTAATTAAAAACATTCTCACAGATTGTTGTGGTGTGGTAAACAAAAATCAAAATCCGAAACGCCTATGCTTGTTTATTAACTGGAACAACATTTCTGAATTCTGAAACAATATGCGCCTAATAAGGGAACAGAGAGGGCAAAATATTCTTTCGGACTAAAAAGAAATTTTGGCTACTAAATGGGCTCAAAAAATCATTTAGAGTTTAAGTGTTTAGAGTCTAATCATATTGGAGGGTTAAGTTCAGAAATACAATTAATTTTAATTTGCACATATGCAGAGGGGGAATGGAGATCAAAAACCCAATAAGTATTTGAAAAAAAAAAAAAAAAATTAAAAACAAAATGCACTGAGGTATACATTTAAATGTTAAAACATTACCTTTAGACACAAAAATCTTTATTTTTAAGAGACTTATGCCCCAGAAGCCTTATTTTTAAAATACTGAAATAAAAACTATCACGAAAAATTTTAAATGAAATCTCAAGAGCAGGCCTTTGACTAAAAATAAATCCGCAGTTGCACAGGCATAGAGTCGAACAGTCTGACGTCACGTGGACTTTCAGAACACAAAAATCGCTGCCTCCTTTATCGGTGCTCCAACTCTAATTGGTCGAAAAATGGCAAAGCCTTCAGAATCAGAGTTTTTCGGACTCTGTGACGTCACGAATGTTCGACTCTGTTCTGTCAGGTTCTAGTATGGCACATGCGCATAGACCGACGTCAGCTGTTTTTCATTGTGTGATTTTATCTAAAGATCACTTACGTCGGAGAACAGTCACAACACTTCAGCTTTTTTATTAGTTTCAACGTTATTTGAACAATTATCAACATTTTACCCTCGGGGTTCCGGAATATTTCCTAGGAAACTCGGAAACTTTTCCTTTCAAATTTTATTTATTATTATTTCAGGCGCAAAATTAAGGGACCATTTAACGGATGGGAAAACGGATATCGGATTTTCTTACTTAAGAATTTGTACCGGTAAATCGGCGAAAAAATGCAGATTACTTTATTGTTATTTTTACCGTTCGAATAATTTCAATTTTTAGTTCAATAATTTTTTTTTTTCTTCGATCGATTTGGTTCCGATATTCCGATTCTTTTCTTAGAATTAGAGTTCCCAAAACCATGAAATATTTCCTCTTTTTTAAATAAAAATCCTCTAAAAAAATGTCCAACGTGGGGACCATTCCCCTTAAGTAAATTTACTTAAGCAATGTAAAATTGCATAAATCTCTTTGTCGGATTTATTTTCCTCTTTTTTTGGCACATGTATTCTCCTGATATCTAGGATGCCAGCTGGAGGTTTTTCGGAGCCTTTTTAGGAAGCCGTGCACGCCCCTCACCTCCCTAGTCTCGCTATGAGCATCGATTTAGAAATTAATTACAGTCCATTTTTTTCGGCCAGGGTAAAGTTTTTTAAATGCTTCAAGTGACTTATGAAACCATTCCTTTTATTTTTCTCCTCAAAAAACCAATTTGCTAAAAAAGGGTTCACGTCCAACTCCGCCTGAGTCATGAAAAGTAACATAAAATTGCGATTCCAGAGCTGTCAATATATCCAACCCCACAAACATTTTGACTTTCGCCTTTTCGAATCGGTATCCCGATAAAAATGCGAAGTCCGCAAAATTTGTTATTCCCATAAATTGAAAATTTTATGATGGTATCACTTCGAATATGCAGACAGTACGTCAAACCGAAGGGAAAACCTAGAAAATCAACTGGAATAACATATAATCAAAAGGCTAGACAGGAACCATATGGTTGGAAGAAAGAGAAATGACACCCCACGTGCTCAGCAAGAAATTTCACATAGTCAGTGGAAAAAGGAAAAAAGTACCAAGTCCCGAATCGGTTTCAAAGGGATTTTCACCGGATAATATGAATGAAAAGAAATGGGGAGTCGGGGTTCGTTAGCGTCCTGCGGCGTCGGCTTTTAACTGAAACATGCTGATATCGATCCGGTGTAAAGGGTTTTTAGAACACGCGTACTGAAACGCAACTCAGATGAACCCCAACTCTCCTTCATCATCGTTCGAACGGCGGACGGTGACATCTTCGCTTCCTCAAAATTCTACGCAATTTTTCGCGAGCGGAAAAAAAAAAAAAAAAAAAAAAGCGAAACTGTCACGCGGCGTTGTCCACGAAACGTGAAGAGGGGCGAGTACCCGAGGTGCTCAATTCGAAAAAAATGCCTCAAACTCGAAAAAAACGTTACCATATGTTACTGACATTTTCCTAAGAGGTCGCAGCATCTCCTTTCGAAACTGCGTGGCACATGGTCTGGGGAAAAGCTCCTCATTTTTGTGTGGGTTTTCAACATATGTTTCAATCGAATTCGTCTATCGAATTTTCCGAATGCCTTAATGTCAGCTTTGTGAATTAATCTAGAAATGAGATAAAATTTTAATTGGAGAGTTTCGCTAGGGTGATATTTTTCCGCGGTTTTTTTTCCTTCTTCGAAACGACAAACAAGGGAAATAATCTTTTCCGTTTTTCAGCGTATATACAATATGTGTTAGCTAAAGCGTTCCAGTCGAGACATAATAAAACTTTTTTGCTTTTGCGAATTTTCAACCCTTCTCCACTTTTTAACTTTTTAAAATTACGCAGTCTGCTTTTATGTCCGTTAGCGTGATCCAAAAAAAGCTTTATGTTCTCAAATTTAACGGCCCCTTGAAATTTGGATTATAAACCATCTAAAACACATCCTGAATTATTTTTAGATTTTTAAGAAAATGTTTAAATTCTTTTTTTTTTTGGGGGGGGGGGGCGTGAAACATTTTATTTTTTTTTCTCCGTCAGTTTCAAAGATAAACTCGTGAAAATTTGGTGAGGATCTCATTTTGCAATGTTCTTAAAGGCGTAGCTTTTTTTTAAATAAAAAATGTTTTCGACTATTTTGAATCCTTTTAGGCCGAAAAATTGAGCTTGTTGTATCTCGCTTGCCCATGTAAATAAAAATTCCAAAAAATTACTGAAAGACTACGTAACCTTTGGCATTAAAAAGAAGGGATGTATTCGGCTTTCCGCCCCCACGATATTTTTGTCGTTCCCAAATACCGACTATAGGAATATAAGCGTATATTTAGAATATAGAAAATTACATAGTAATTCAAAACAATTTTTTAAAAATCTAAAAAAAAATTAGGGTGTGGTTTATGTGGTATATAATCCAAATTTTAAGGGACCGCCAAAGCTGAGGACATCGATTTTCATTTTTTGGATCACCCTACTGTTATAAAAGCTTCGACATTGCGCCAAAAAAACAAAAAATTGGCCGCACTAGATTTTCGTTCCCCAGGGAAACTTTGGTTCTTTTATCATCTTACAAGACATAACCTATTTTTTATAGGGTTTCAAAAAATAGAGGCAGACCGATAAAAGCCTTTTTTTCACATTTTTCAACTCCGAACCAGCGCTATACTTCTGCAAAGTAGGACAGAAAAATTTGAGCCTTATAGAGTGGAGTCGCTCACCTTATAGGAGTTGCAAAAAAAAAAAAAAAAAAAAAAAAAATCATTAATCAATCAATTAATCAGTCAATTAATTAATTAATTAACTAAATTTACTGAGGTGGTTGTGGCCGAATTTTTTGAAAATGTGATATTAAAGTCAAAGCGAGGTCCCACAAAAATGATAATTTTAAATTCGAAATCAGTTTAAACACATCGGAAAAAAGGCCCGTAGTAGTGTTCGGTTTAATTTAATACTTGGAGCATTCACCTCATTTTCCTTAAAAAACACCAAGATTTCGCCAAAAAATATTATGACATCATATCTTAAACTCAAACAGGGAATCCTGAAAACTAGCAAGTATCATAAATTAGGCCCGCTTCCCCCGCTTTTTTGGAAAAGAAAAGGGGGGAAAAAACTTTTTTGAATTTTGGTAAATAACCCACCGGATTTTTTTCCAATGCCTGTACGATTACCCGACAAAAAATTTTTGGTCTTATCGGTCACCGATAAGAGGTGCCCTAGGGGCCCGAAAATTTTCAAAAAGCCGATGTAAGGGCCAAAATTGAAAATTTTTTTTGGCACAAATGACCATCGATTCCTACCGGAAATTTTGTGTAGATTACGAATTTGAAGCCCAAAACTATTTTTGGTACATGGTTTTTGAGCTGCAGGTCGGATTTAGAAGCTCTGGGCTCTGCAAAACCTTGTTATGGCTTTTTGCCTGCGGCTCAAAAACCATGCACCAAAACTAATTTTGCACTTCAAATTCGTAATCTAGGCCAAATTTCCGATTGGAATCAATGTTCTTTTATGTCAAAAAAAATTTCATTTTTGGCCCTTACATCGGCTTTTTGAAAATGTTTCGGCCCCTAGGGCACCTCTTAGTGGAGACCGATCGACCTTAAATTTTTGGTGGAATAATCTTATAGGCATTAGAACAAAACTAGGAGAGTTCATCACAAAAATTTAAAAGTCGGTTTCAAAGAACCACCCCTAGCAGCCATGCTTTTTCCGGAATTCCAAAACTTTTCTAGCCAGGTAAAAGACATGGAGTGCCAGATAATAACTCCCATGGTCCCCACGTATGATTCGACCGTCCTCGGAGGTATAAAATTATTGATAATTTGACTCTTACCTGAAAAAGAAAAAAAATACGTGAAATTAATAACTGAGAATTATAAAAGAAAGGAAAAAAGCAAGAATTAAAATTAAAAAGGCAGCAAAAATTTGGATAAAAAATATTTTACGTTAGTAGGGTATTAGCAACACCAAGTAATAGATAAGAGTTGTTGGGCGTTTCGGCCCTAGCCAGGATTCCTTTGACGCAACGGATCTTGGCTTTAGGCTTTAAATGACGGTTTTCATTGCACACAGCTTCGAAGTTTGGCCTTTTGGGACCATATTTCAAGAATATAATTTTTGAGTTTTCAGTGTTTACAAAAATTCGGAAATTGTTAGGCCCTTACAAACACCCCGAATTTTAAAAAGGTTTAACCAGTATTTTCTTCTCAACTAAAAAAGAATTTGAAAGCCCGTCCAACGAGAATTCCTGACATAAGGGATACCCTAGTCGTACATTGTGGTAGACCGTGTTATGACTTCCCCTTTTTTTCCTTGACTACTTTGTTTAGAATTTTTTTTTTATTTTTTACCGATGCTCAGATTTTACTATCCCCACAAGATTTATTTTTCCTACACCTTTTAAAAGTCCCATTTTTATTACACCAATGAGCGTAAAAACTTTTCCCGTATATATATTTTCATTAAGTTTTTTTATTTTATTTGATATACTGGGTATATATTGCAATTTATTGCGTTCCAAATAGAAAACAAAACCCAAGAAAATGCTTTTACGTCTGCATGGGTCTTTCATTGCATTATTAGTTTAAGAAAATGCAAAGTTCTGCCCTAAGGAGTTATTTTGATTGCTCAATATTTTAAATGTGGCCAGTGGCTATGCCTTTAACCGTCCTACATGCTGTTGGGAGGTTCCTCAAAGAGAAGGGGAACGTTACTCAAAGACTGCTCGTTGGCGTTATTAACCCTTTAGCGTCCGAATTTTGGAAAATTTTTCCGGAAAATCCAAGCGAATTTCCCAAATTTTTTTTTCATGATTTCGCACTGAAAGTTAATCTACAACACATTATGGAACCGCACTGTGACGTTAAAACCCATATTAGATGCCTACCAATTTTCAGTATATGCAACCCGCAACGCATACATGCAATACAAAATGTCGCACAATTTGTTTCCTTCCGTAAAATGATCGGGAAAATGGCTTTCTACACGTTTTCGACGTCGCTGATTTCAAAGCTGATGTCAGAATGATCTAATTCCACTCGAAAAATCCAATAGGATGCAAAAAAAATTCTTAAAATGATTAAAAATAAAACGGCTCCACCATGTTGGATTTTAGTTTTTTCAGAATTTTACTTCAGATTCGGGATCAGCTGTTCAAATTACCCCTAGAAACGTGTAATTTTTTAATGAAAAGGAACTTTATCCGGAAGAGAAATACCCAAAGGAGGGAAAGGGTTAATGTGGCATTAGATGCCAGTTTTAACCTGTCACATTTTCGCCTGTTGTCACGTTCAACCAAAACATGTCTTCTATCCATCGTGAAGCAATTTCAACCTCTTATACATTTCCAGTTGATTGAAAACGTTATTATTATCCGATTGACTCGACTGATAAAGAGCATGGAGCTCTTCCGAGTAATTTTTCTCAATTTAAAAGTTTTTTTTTTTTTTTTTTCATCATTACTTCCTTATTCTCTCTTAAACGAGAAAATATAAAATTGCAAGATAAGGAAAAAAAACGGGAAGAAAAAAAAAGGGAAACTGTCAACTCACGAGGAAACGATATTGAAATGAACACTAAAACGACAAAATTAATTATAATCAACGGTCGAAGAAAACATTTGACACGTTGGCTGCACTGCCGTTCCTACAGGAAATGACATATTTTCTAATAGACTTTGATTAATTCTTAGTTTGAAATTAATAAAATTTGGCCAATTTATAGGAGAAAAAGAATGAAACAAATAAAAAATCTCAAACTGGGAGAAAAAGAGAGTGGAGTCGGAGATTCAAGCTTTAGAGTGTATATTTTTGTTACTTCTGTTATTGGGCGTCCCTTATTTTGCAAAATCTTAAGACTTTAAGAGCTCAATCCCCCCAATCGGTGCTTCCTTGCCGCACAATGAATCCTACATAATTTTCAGATTGTTACTTTAAGTTCAATATTTTAAAACCTTTCCTCAAGATATTTTTAAAAATAAAGGCCATTCAAGTGTTGCCTCTTTTTGATTGGTCGTTGAGATTTGTAAACAACGATGGCGGCGACTTTCTCTTGCAATTTTTGTGATTTTTTTTTTTTTTTTTTTTTTTTTCGTGAAAATGTAATAAAAAAAATACCGAATGGAATAATGGTGCATAATCTTATTAAAAGTATTTACCGTAAATGGGTAAAAAACCGTAAAAGTAAGTTAGTAACGAATAAACAAATATGGCCGCCACGAGAATCCCAGTGGAGTTCCATCATAAATGATTAGACAGGTTGCGTCTCTCAAGATCGCAGAGCTATCAATGGTCCGTTTTTGAACTAAAATGTGCGTAGTTAAGCGGGACATGAACGGCATGGGAAGTTTCCGGACCTGTCTATAGCGCCGTGATTTCGGACAGCTGATTCCAAATCTCAAGTTAGAAGTTTCAAAAAATTAAAATCTGAAATGGCGGAGCAATTTGATTTTTAAAAATTTTAATTTTTGGCGCTTTGTACTTTCTCTGTTAGGAGTTCCACCGTTCTGACATCAAATCAGAAATCTACGATATTAAAAACACGTAAAAGCCTCTTTTCTCGGATTTTTTTTTACGAGAAAAACAAAAATTATGCGTTATTTTGTATTACATGTATGTGATACGGGTTGCCTATACTCGAAATCGGTAAGTGTTCAATGTAGGTTTTAACGCCTAGGACGGGTTATCTATAGGGACAGGGGATAGCTTTTTGCTCAAAATTATTCAAAAAAAGAAGAATTTTGGAAATATATCTTCCGAATGTTTATATGATAAATTCACATTTTTCAGACGGTCACACTTCCCTATTTTTACTTTAATTTAAAACAAAATTCTGACGTAAGAAACGGAAAACCCCCTACCCCTTGTCAGCAAATGTCAGCATTATGTATTCCTCTTCCCCCTTAACGTGCTGACGTAACACTCCAATGGCCCCTCAATTATTTTAATTACCAAGTGGCTTAATAAACTAATGAAGGATTTATCCCGGATTGACATGCGAAAAATTTGAAATAAAAGCTCACACAAAGCCTCAGGATTTTAATTTTTAACTTCCATTTTTTCAAGTTTCCTCACGCGGTTCTATTACTGCATTTTCATTTTCGATATGTCCTAGTTTAAATGCATTATATATTACATATTATGTATTATATATTATATATCGTCACTGATACACATCAATTCTGGGTATTTGAGTTTAAACCGTTCAATTTCCCTCCCAAATTGAATTTAAATCTCGTACGAAGTCTCTCTCATTTTACTTTATAATTACTCTTATATTCGGTGTGTTCACTCTCTGGTGAAAACCTTGGAAATCGGAATACAATTTTCATAACCGCAAGGCAGTTGATCGAAAAGGAAGAAGAAGGAAAAAAAAAAACTCCCATTTACGGGGTAAACAAAATCTGAGGGGGGAAAAAAAACTCGACGATTTCCCCGTCAAAACGGGCGATAAACGAGAAAACGCTTGAGAAAAACTAATGATTTGTAACGAATTGTTTTGTTGACTTGATTCTTTTCGATTTTAAACGAGGGGATTAGGGAAATCAGTTCGACCGGATTTTTTCCTTCTTTTTTTTTTACCCTTTCCCGACCGAGCTGTTTATTTTACTTTATTTTTTTAAATTTAATGTATTTCTCTAATGAAGACTGAAAATTGGTTTATTATGAGAACTTTAATTTTCTAAAAGAAGTAAAAGGTTTCTTGAAACATAAATTCAAGATGGCAGTCGTCTAATTTTCCAATCGGCCTAATTCAAGTCAAAAATCAGTAGAGGCCGTGCGAAAATTTTTTTAAATATTTGAAAAAATTTACAGAGAGTTTTTAGAACTTTAAGAAATAACGGAACACAAATAAATTCTTTTTTTTTTTTTTTTTTTTTTTTTGCACAGTATCTTATTTTACTGAACCTTTGACCAAAATTAATTGAAAAAAAAATTAGACATTAACTGAATGCATTCATGCATTTACAATGGGCAATTCATTCAAACATTGAATGCAGTCATTTTCAACTATAATTTGGTCAGAAATAACAAAGTTTTTTCAGATTTTTTACTTTACATGAAAGCATGCCCATTTAAGTAGAAATTGCAAATTCCCGACATATTTCCATTCCCGGGAATAGGGAATTCCCGTCTTTGAAAAAAATCAATCCCGGGAACGGGAATTCCCCGCTTTTGGCTAGCTTTTTCAATTCTCAGATAGAATCGAGATATTGATGTTTGAATTTCTGGGAATCCCGGGAATTTATTTAAATGATGACAAAAAAAAAAAAAAAAAAAAAAAAAAAAAAAAAACTCTGACTTTCGTATTTATTTGGGATTTTGAAACTCAGAAACAAGCGGAATCATGTCAAAAGAAATTTTTCCACGTTGGGCACGCTGTAGCCCAGGTAGAATTTTTTTTTGTTATCAAGATGGAACCGATATACGATAACCGAGAAATTTTGCATTCATCACAAATCTGCAGTCTGTTTTTTTATCTTCCCCAGTTTTTGAGCTGTGGGCCGAAATATAAGGAAAATTGAGGACTTGGTAGGTTTTGTCGCTTTACGGCATTCCCGTGGATTAAAAAAAATCTGAAAAAAAATTATGGTTCATACGTACACACCAGAGAGACCCAATTAAAACCCGAGGGTAAATTAAAATTCGAAAGTTTGCAAAATAAGAGACACGCTATTACACACTGCATTACCCGTTGCATTAGCATTGCACTTGCATCAAATGCAGATTTCATCACATTTGAATTATGTACAGTTCAACTTAATTAAATGCAATACCTTGGTTGCTTCACCAAATGCCGATCCAATTAATTATGCATTGCCCTACTGTGCATGCAATGAACATGGTACATTAATCAATCCACATTAACCCAAAGAAAATGCATTACTTTGCACTACCAACGCATATTCTTATTCTCTGAATAATGTATTAGTTCATTTTATGCAAGTAATGCAGAGACATTGCACTTAATTGAGATTTAATGCCGCAATAATGCATTCAATGAATCGGTAATAGGAGTCTTGCAAACAATGCAAAAGCAAAGAGCTGATGCAAAGTGATGCAGGTCTTGCACTTCATGAAGGCCACTGAATCAAAATCAGTAATTTATGCTTCCAATGCAACATGTTCCAACAGGCCTAGGGTGGGAAAAGGGTTAAATGGGGAAAGATTTCGTCCTCATCAAGTTCGTTTTAATTTGTTGCAAAATTTAATAAAAATGTATGTATATGTTAATTCATTTTAACGAGGGAGTATAAATTCTTGGAAAATGAAGTATAAATTGTAACGATGGTAGCCTGACAATAAAAAGACAATAAAAAGACTAATAAACAATAAAAGGTCAAGATGAGAGGAGCTTTAGGGAACATCAAGGTTACAGCAGCTTTGGGATCGAAACACGACGCAGAGCTTTTCTTTTCTTAAATTCCAACAGGGAAAACCGACCTCCCCAATTCCAGCTAGGGTAATATCCGTGGAAAAACAAGTCGGATTCTGGGAAAGAGCGGGGGTTTTCCTCCTCTCATAAAAAGAAAAGACGAAAACCTGATGACCGTGGGGGCTATGGGAAAGGACTGGGGCTATTAGGAAGTGGAATAAACATTCGTCGGGAAATGTCTTCCCATTCGTCACTTTTTTTTTTTTTTCAAGCACTCTAATCTATTTGCTGGCTTCCTTTGAAAAAAGACGAGGGCAAAAGGTGACGAGGGTCAAATCTTTTCTTTATTATCATCTTTTTTTCTCCCTTTTTTTACACTTTTTCCCCCTCCGTATTTGTAATTCTTTTTTTTTCCTTCATTTTCATTCATAAAAAAAAAAAAATTTTCATGGTAAACATCCGATTCATTTTTTTTTTCGATTTTATTCGAAAAGAGGAGTGTATTTAATGTTTGAATCATTGAAAAATGGATAAAGAAATATTTCAAATATTTCTTTTGTTACATTCTTGATCAATCGTTTTTCAACTGGAAAAGTGTCGGGAGCGATGGGAGAAAAAAAGAAAAAAGGGAAACAAATTTTTCCGATAAAAATAAATAAATAACAAATTGATATTCTGTAAACTTATTTTTGAGCCTTTATGCCTTTCATTTTTTTTTACGGAATGCAACCCGGATACTTTACTACAAAAATTCTACGGGAATTCCTGGAAGGATTAACCGTAAGAAGGGAAAAAAAATTTGCCGTGGGAGTTTTCCTGCTTCTTAAAAAAACGTTTCCGTCGCGTGAGCAACGATAACTAGTCGACAAATCAGAGAAGAAATGGTTTATTAATTGCAGAATATCAAGCGTGGAAAAGGCCCTTTCTACGTCTTCAAACGTAGAAAAAAAAAAAAAAAAAAAGAGTAAATACGGAATAAATGTCACGAATTTTTTCGGGCAAAGAATTCTCGTCCTAACCCATGCTTTTCTCTGAAAAATTAAGAAAACTGAAAGCTCTTCCAGATTCACATGCTGTTCTGATGTCGCTAGTTTTGGTCCGCCTGAGGAATTAATCCTCATACTCTCTGATTTTCGAGAGCGTTCCCCTATCCGCCACCTGGGGAGGCGCCCGATGGGAGGCTAGCCAAAAACCCCACACGGGTTGGTGGGACAACCCTGTCCCCAGCCACCGAAAAAGATGCCATCCTCCCAACGGCACAAAGTCACCCACCTCGTACGGGTCGACATAAAAATGACGTCCTTTTCATATCGATCCGCACGAGATGGGTGCCGTATGACGTAAGGAGGATTTTATCCCTCTAGATGGCTGACTTAAAACTAATTTAAAACTACCCTAAAAACTAACTTAACTTAAATCTAGACTTAAAACTACTTAAAATACTTAACTTATTTATACTAGTTACTAAGCTTAGCTTAAACTTAAATTAGGTTATACAAATGTACAATGTACGGCATTGGACATTCATACAATTTACAATATTAATATTAGAGACAAGATTGTCTGTACTTTTCGACAATCTTTTGCGCGAAAAATGAACTCGATTCTGTTTTTTTTTTTTTTTTTTTTTTTTTATGTCGTTTAACCGCTTTAAAAAATGTGCTAATCGACAGCTTTAAAAAATTATAGGCTGTCTTTTAAAATCCCGTTTTATTTTATTATTATTATTTTTTTTTTTATATAAAAAGATGTGAGGGAGAAATAGAAATAAGAAAAAGATGAAAGGTAAAAACTCCATAACCCAATACCGAGTATAAACACCTATGCCCATGCCCATGACCATACCCATTACCATACCATGCCTGTACCAAACTCAAACCTCCTTGATGAAGCTTTTGGACTGCGTTGGCGGCTGCGACGACTCCTCTGGCTGCGACGATTCCTTGGCTGCTCCTGTAAAAACAAAACACAAAAAAAAGACAATTAAAAAAGGGGGGGGCTTGGAGACCCTCACAATGGAGTTTATCTCCCGCGGTATGATTTTAATAAAAAAATTAATTATTTTAAACTGTAATGTTATATTATTATTACTATTTTTTTTTAAATTAATATTTTGAGATTATAAAAAAAAAAAAAAAAAAAAAAAATGCAAAATGCAAAAAAATTCGGATTTCCAGGCGTAAAAGGTTAAGACCTTCCGCATTGGACCGGCCGTCAGGGGAACCATGCCATTAGAGCGAGCCGGGAGCCTATCGGCTTTAACTGTGCATATATGTACAGCTAAGGCTTGCGGTGCGCCAATAACCTCGGACACCCAGTCATCCGAAATGAAACCCTGGAGACTCTCACTATGGAGCTTATCTCCCGCGTAATCCATGATCGAATCGAATAGAATACACAGCCTAATAAAACTCTGCAGCTCCAAGAGAGGGGCTGACTCCTAACTTAACGTTTCGGGGGAACTTAACACTAAACACTTAAAACTAATACCACAAGGCCAGTCGCTGGGTCGATACCTAGGCCTTCTACGATGGGAGACTAAACCTCCTGGTTTATCTCCAAGCCGGGCCGAAAATAATTATTTAAAAAAAAAAAAAAATTAAATCCCGTGATTTAAAAAAAAAAAAAAATAAAGCCCGCACTAAAAATATTTATAAATAAAAAAAAAATAAAAAAATTACGATGCGACTCCTCCGAGAGTCAAAACCCGAATGACGCTAGGAACCTGAATCAAGATGGCGCTTGGATACGTCATGCGCAGACAGGCACGCTCTCTGTAATCCAATATGGCGAATCAAACATTTTAACTGTAAATATCTGTGAATCCAAAACTTATTTATTTATTTATTTATTTATTTACATATTTATTTAGTTCGAAAGGCCCTTCTGTCGTTAACTACAAATCTTGTTTTTTAAAAAAAAAGTTGCAATAACTTTTCTTGAAAAACTTCTGCGATTCGCCGCTAGAGTGCTCTTTTGTTAAGTCTTCGGCTAAACGCACAACTTAATATTTTGATAATTTTCGTTTTTTTATGCATTATTCGGCTGTTTAAATTCAATAAACGTCGATTTTACGTATTTTATTACAAAAAACGCGTCATTTTTAAAAAATGGTTTTTCTAAAGGAAAATGTGGTTTGAAAAAAAAAAGTTATAACTTCATGTTTTTCAACTTTTTTTTAAAAAACAAGATTTGTAGTTAACGACAGAAGGGCCTTTCGAACTAAATAAATATGTAAATAAATAAATAAATAAATAAATAAGTTTTGGATTCACAGATATTTACAGTTAAAATGTTTGATTCGCCATATTGGATTACAGAGGGCGTGCCTGTCTGCGCATGACGTATCCAAGCGCCATCTTGATTCAGGTTCCTAGCGTCATTCGGGTTTTGACTCTCGGAGGAGTCGCATCGTAATTTTTTTATTTTTTTTTATTTATAAATATTTTTAGTGCGGGCTTTATTTTTTTTTTTTTTTTTTTAAATCACGGGATTTAATTTTTTTTTTTTTTAAATAATTATTTTCGGCCCGGCTTGGAGATAAACCAGGAGGTTTAGTCTCCCATCGTAGAAGGCCTAGGTATCGACCCAGCGACTGGCCTTGTGGTATTAGTTTTAAGTGTTTAGTGTTAAGTTCCCCCGAAACGTTAAGTTAGGAGTCAGCCCCTCTCTTGGAGCTGCAGAGTTTTATTAGGCTGTGTATTCTATTCGATTCGATCATGGATTACGCGGGAGATAAGCTCCATAGTGAGAGTCTCCAGGGTTTCATTTCGGATGACTGGGTGTCCGAGGTTATTGGCGCACCGCAAGCCTTAGCTGTACATATATGCACAGTTAAAGCCGATAGGCTCCCGGCTCGCTCTAATGGCATGGTTCCCCTGACGGCCGGTCCAATGCGGAAGGTCTTAACCTTTTACGCCTGGAAATCCGAATTTTTTTTGCATTTTTGCATTTTTTTTTTTTTTTTTTTTTTTTTTTTATAATCTCAAAATATTAATTTAAAAAAAAATAGTAATAATAATAATAACATTACAGTTTAAAATAATTAATTTTTTTATTAAAATCATACCGCGGGAGATAAACTCCATTGTGAGGGTCTCCAAGCCCCCCCCTTTTTTAATTGTCTTTTTTTTTGTTTTTGTTTTTACAGGAGCAGCCAAGGAATCGTCGCAGCCAGAGGAGTCGTCGCAGCCGCCAACGCAGTCCAAAAGCTTCATCAAGGAGGTTTGAGTTTGGTACAGGCATGGTATGGTAATGGGTATGGTCATGGGCATGGGCATAGGTGTTTTATACTCGGTATTGGGTTATGGAGTTTTTACCTTTTCATCTTTTTCTTATTTCTATTTCTCCCTCACATCTTTTTATTAATAAAAAAAAAATAATAATAATAAAATAAAACGGGATTTTAAAAGACAGCCTATAATTTTTAAAAGCTGTCGATTAGCACATTTTTTTAAAGCGGTTAAACGACATAAAAAAAAAAAAAAAAAAAAAAACAGAATCGAGTTCATTTTTCGCGCAAAAGATTGTCGAAAAGTACAGACAATCTTGTCTCTAATATCTAATATTGTAAATTGTATGAATGTCCAATGCCGTACATTGTACATTTGTATAACCTTAATTTAAGTTTAAGCTAAGCTTAGTAACTAGTATAAATAAGTTAAGTATTTTAAGTAGTTTTAAGTCTAGATTTAAGTTAAGTTAGTTTTTAGGGTAGTTTTAAATTAGTTTTAAGTCAGCCATCTAGAGGGATAAAATCCTCCTTACGTCATACGGCACCCATCTCGTGAGGATCGATATGAAAAGGACGTCATTTTTATGTCGACCCGTACGAGGTGGGTGACTTTGTGCCGTTGGGAGGATGGCATCTTTTTCGGTGGCTGGGGACAGGGTTGTCCCACCAACCCGTGTGGGGTTTTTGGCTAGCCTCCCATCGGGCGCCTCCCCAGGTGGCGGATAGGGGAACGCTCTCGAAAATCAGAGAGTATGAGGATTAATTCCTCAGGCGGACCAAAACTAGCCACATCAGAACAGCATGTGAATCTGGAAGAGCTTTCAGTTTTCTTAATTTTTCAGAGAAAAGCATGGGTTAGGGGCCCTAACCGAGGCTGTTAATCAAATCATAATCATAATCATAATCATAATTAGCGATTAATCGAATATTTCTGACTCCAAAAAAACAAAAACTGAAACCAATCAAAAAAGAAGAGAAATCATTGAATATCCGTAATTGAAATTAGAGGTTAAGAAACGGAATTGAAATCAAAATCATAACCGAAATTGAATTCGAAATAAAAAAATCGAAAATCGAAATTGAAATAAGAATTTGCTAAAAACCGTAATTAAAAATAATTTTTTAAAATACTTTTAATAAAAATCATAATCAAAAACAGCTGTAAAAAAAATAATAAACCGAAAATAATTTAAAAATTCTAGGAGTGCGAGGCCTCAAATTTGATCTCAAGTAAAATTGATCTTTGTACTGGGCTTTTAGTTCAGTCAAGTTTTATTTCATTGGCAATTTCTATTTTCATATATTTTTACGCCTTTTTTTAAAGTTTTATTTCGGGCCGACAAGTCATTTACTGCCAATTGTGAACTTTTTATTTTCCTAAATTTTTTTATTCTGAATTAAAAAGAATTAAACAATTTGAATTTTTTTCCCATTTTTTCCCTATCGTGTGCTTCTTCTGGTACTGGCTGTAAAAAAGGGATAATTTTCTCAAAATTTAGAACAAAGAATGGAAAAGAAAACAAAAAATTATAACTAAAAATCGTAATCATAATCGTAATTGAAATTAACAAAAGAGTCAGTGGAAATGGTAACTGAAACTAAAATTAAATTTTTAATGCAACCGAAAAACTGAAATCAAGATCGAAAATTTACAAACTGAGTGAAAAGCCAATAAACGTAACTGAAATCAAAATCGAATCAATAAACGTAACGAAAATCTGATATGAAAAACCGAAATTAATCGTATATTGAGCAAAGTTAATAATTAAAATCAAAATCATAATCAGCTGTCAAGATTTTGAGTTCAGTAACCATAATCAAAATTAAAATTCTTATTTAAAAAAAATCATAACTGAAATTAATCAAAATTCAAGCGAATTTCGATTAGCAGCCCTGCTCGTCGTCATACGGTAGCATCTCACAATTCCAATCAACTCCCCGTTTTAGCTTGTCCTACAATTCTTAAAAAGGGACCTGGGGTGGATAATATCCTCCATATTGCGTGCTTCTTAATTTACGAGTTTTGGATTTTTGATGGATTCACTTCAGATTCTTTTATGGTTTTGCTGTTTTCAGTGCCAAAAGCACCTATTTTTCGTCCTATTTTTCACCTATTCCCTATTTTTCATCTAACATACATTTCCTTTAAATTTCCGTATATATCAGGCACTACTTAGGAAATTTTAGAATTGACTAAAAATAATTAGTAACCCTTTTTAAAGTATGGTGCCATTTATAGGGGCATCATTTTAATTTACGGTGGCAGTGTTTTTTTTTTTTTTTTTTTTTCAAATTTTGGGCAGTATTTAATTATAATTTGGGCCAATATAAAATTTTAAGTGTCAATGTATAAAGGCGATTTAGGCAGTGTATTACCGAATTAATGTCAGTATAAAATTATGCATTTTGGCTCTATTTGTATATTTTTTAATTTTGACAATAAATGTCTTGCTTAGTAGGGTGTTGAAAAAGATAGACCTCTGATTTTTGCTTAGTACTGAAAATGTTTTTTTAAGGCCTAAAAAGGCTCCCTAGTTTATTTATTTATTTCATTTTCTTTTTCTGATATTTAAAAAATTTTTTTTAGGGGAACATAAAGTTATTTGAGTGCATTTGGCCCAAAATGTTTTAAAAATAAAGAATTTTTTTTCAATTTATTAAAAACGGCAATCAGCCATGGTATTTGCCATATATTATTTTTTAAAGAAATATATCCGAAGAAAAACTTTGCTAGAGAAGCCCCATAAAGAACTATTAGATAAAAAAAAAAATCTTTTTTAAATTTAAAAAAAAAATTGAGGCCGCACCAAATCCCAGACGCCGAGTCTCCCAGACTCTACTCCCGGGAGAGCAAATCCTAGAATATATTATTTATTTATTTGGTCTATGATTTGGGAACATAGAGTTTTACAACCCAGACCAAAGAAATTAGTAAATATTTAAAAAATAATAATAAATAATTCATTAATTGGTCTACGTTTTGAGCTACCGGGTGTTTCCTTGAAAAACTTAGAATTTTAGAAAACTGCTTGGCCAAAGACAAGGGCGTAACGCAGTTGGGGTCTTTATTATTTATTTCCAAATTTAAATAATATAATCCTGCTTTTTGTTCTCCCGGGAGTAGAGTCTCCCAGACTCTACTCCCGGGAGAGCAAAATCTGTATTAAGTTATTCTATTTTTTTGGTCTGGGTTGTAGGACTTTGGGTTCCCAAATTATAGACCAAATAAATAAATAATATATTCTAGGATTTGATCTCCCGGGAGTAGAGTCTACGAGACTCGGCGTCTGGGATTTGACACAGTCTCAAAAAATTATTTATAAATAATTAATAAATTAATTTTTTAAAATAAAAAAAATAAAAAAAATAATCACCAACTGAACCCCAAAAATGTTTAAGCATCTGGAATGACTAAAATGTACTATATTAATATTGGTTTGGGTAAAATCTGTTGCAGTTCAGTAGCGGTAAAAAATATGGGGCATATTTAATGGGGGTAATTACCGACAAATTTTAATTTAATACTGCCGGTATAATTTTTATACTGACCTTTGGCATACTGACTCCCAATATAATCCTATATAATTTAAATACTGCCCTTGAAATATTATACTGCCCCTTTAATTCTTATACTGCCATTTATAGAATTAAAATACCTTAACTATAACATAGTACCCTTTTAAATATTTTCAATAATTTCGAAAATTGCTTATGCGCCAGGCAATTCTAGAAATGACTAAATTTATTACTTAAATCTTTAGGCATTTTTAAAAATGCAAATCCTTAGAGCACTCTATAATTTCCTAATCCATAAGACAATTGTAGAATGTTCCAGGCATTTCAAGAGTTGCTTGTTTTCGGGAATCAACAGCAACATATATACGATTTTTTACGAAATTCTACCATGTTAATAACTTTTATTTAATGGTTAAGGGGACATGTTAGGGCTTGCGTGCCAATGACACATTGTAAAAGCCCACTGCATTTTAAAAAAATAATTTTTTTTTTCCTGGAAAAGAAAGATGTCTTACCTTTTGAATGATGAAACATCTTGGATTACAAGGTGTGCATATGTAAGTTCCATTTGCCTCGAGACACGGCAAGCATGCCGAAATCGGATCATCCGGCGGTACTAAATCAGTAATAACGGCTATTTCCCCGACTTGAGGCACGAATAATTCCGCAGGCTGAGGAAGAGGTAAAATATTTTTATTGTCTGTCTTGAAATTCGGATAAAAGGAAGATTTTTGCCTATCCGATTTTGGACCGTGATAAGATTTCCTGAAGCTCGAGCCGCTATCCGAATGTTTCGTCAACGAACCTTCCGCGAATTTCACTTTTTTATCCTTAACCGGACAGTTTTCGACACTTGTAACAAATAACGTTGTACTTTCGACCGAATTCTTCGGAAACTTCCCTTCACTTGTCGTTTTAACCGAAACTTTATCCGTCACTAATTTTGGCACATTTTTAACACAGCCTTCAGATTTTCTCGTGGATACTTCTACAACACCACCACCACCACCACCACCGCCGCCGCCGCCACCACCCCCACCCCCATCCCCTCCACTGGAACCACTTACTACTTTACCGACATATGGAACCTTGTCGGGTTTCTCTTTGACTACTACTTTTTTATCACTAATTGATTTTAGGCTGGCGTCGACGTTATCACATTTCTCCGTAGCGGAATCATCCCGTTTTGAGCTTCCTTCTTTGTTCTGTTCCTCGCAATTCAAAATGCCGCTTTTGGGTTGATCCACTTTCGATTTAATCTCACCGTCGACGACTTTTGTATTTTCGCTGTTACTCGATTGCGAATTGACTCTATTTGGTTTCCGGATGTGGGGCATCTGTCTTTCATTACCTATCCTTAAAAAAGAAAAAAGGAAAAATTAGTGAAATTTATAATACCGTTGTGAGAAATTTAATAAATTCTAGGATTATAAAATTTCGACTGTATATAAAACAACAGAACCGGCAATTCGCAATTCCCTGTATGCAGTCACGTGACCAGCGCCATATTACAGTAATCGTAATAAAACGAGTCCAAAGATCAAGCCATGGCATTTGCATTTGTTTTTTTAAATCGACCACGTGACCGCCCCCTATTTGATTGGTCCTTGTGAATATATCATGTGAGTGATCGCCAGCACTGTAGGTCAATCACGTGAACGTTTCCATCCCGTATTGGCCGTGGTGGATAAATCAGTCATTCAACTTGACAAAAATGCATCGGGTGCATGTGTGAAATCTAAAAATACGGCGGACGAAAATTAGCTTATTTGCTTGTAATTTCATGAAAATAATTTATCTCTAGTTATTTTCGGGTTAATTAATCTAAGGTTTATTTCTTAATATTCAGGATAGACTTGATAATGCGAAAAAGAGTCAAGAAAATCCGAAACCAAAAAAAAGCAGCGCCCCCGAAACAGATTTATAAATTATTGAAAATACCTTAATTCGGAGCTTGGGCACACGGATAATAAAATTTTGTAAAATAATACGAACCCTAAAAACAGCTGCCCATGCTAGCTTCAGAGGCATAAGTTGCCTCGGGACAGAAATCGGAATTATCAATAAAAATGTTTGTATCGGTAATCTTTGACTGGAAAAGATTTATCAAAGAAAAAAAAATCATAGAAATGTAAGAGCTCTCAAAGTTTTAATGAACAAAATAACAAATTCGCTTTTTAAGGCAGAAAAATAAACCGAAAATAAAGGAAGCAAATCCGAATTAAAGATAAAAAAAAAAAAAAAAAAAAGTGAGAAAAAGTTATCGATAAATACCGACGAGCTTCGCCTCAGGGCAACCATCCATGTTTTTTTACCACAAAGGGATTCGATTATAACAAAAGACAATCGATCTTTCGATAAAAAAAAAAAAAAAAAAAATTCATTCCCTCAGGTGCTGTTTTTATTATCAGTCGAAAAACCGCGACCGATTGTATGTGTACACATGTAAAAGAGGGGGACCTCCCCCTCTTAAAATATTTATTTATTTTATCAATTATTGACTAATGAGTCGAAATCGCCCTTTGATAGTTTTTTCAAGCTTGACGCCTTCGTTAATTACAAAAAAAAGTATCTTAATGTGGAAAAAAGAGTTTTTTAGGCGAATTTTATACGAAATCATTATAGGTTCCCCTTTTCCCGAGTTTTATAACCCCGCCTTTATGTGTGTGGAATCCGAACTTCCTTCATCAACTTCTCTACTATTGTGAGCTCTGACATCCTGTTATTAGTTTTACTTTCTTGACATTTTCCTCGCGCGACCTTTCCCCCAAACCCTTCTACTTTTTTTTTTTCCAAATGGGCTTTGATTCTCCGGAAACCGCAGGATTGATGATAAAGCGGGGGGAAAGAAGCAGAAATTAAAACCGCATAATTAAAGTTTTGATAAGTATTGAAACCACGAATTATCGCAAATCACTGATTTTTCCATTTTATTGGCTTGTCTATATGGGAACTATGGGAACTAAAGCATTGCTTACAAACCATATTGAGTCTTGCAGAACAAACCCAACTTTTCAGATCGGTGCAACCGAACCTCATAAATTTTTTCTGAAGTCTAAATCGACTTTTGAAAAATTTACCGGTGAATGTAAGTGGTGTTAGTCTCATAGGATCATCAGAAAATCCTAAAGAGCGGGACAGCAGTCAAGGAAGGAAAATTTTCAGAAAGTTAAAAACCTCTGGCTGATTCCTCCCCTCGAAAATTTCGCGACCCATGCATCCATCTTCTAAGCCATAAGCGTCCATTTGAAACTCCCCCCTTTTCTCGGAAACTTTGATCCCCTCCTGCTCCTTCGTTCTGGTTACGGTCCCGCAATGGGTTAATTCCACAATCGGACGTTCCCGGAAACGTAAAGCTAAAATAAAATAAACAGAAAATCATGTCAAATGTTTTTGAAAATTACGGTAATTAACAAAGCGTATGTATAACATTTAAAAAGTCGTTTTTAGACAAATAATAATTTTTTTTTTTTTTTTCGTTTTGATTTTGACGAACGCAAAATGAAAATCCTCATACGGAAAGGAGAAACTCCCTAAAGCGAGAAAGCAATCCGAATGAATGAACAACATAAGTTAAGCACAACGTTTACAATTTTCCTACGACATGAGTGAATGAAAATCCTATCGACCTGGTACCCGAAACGTCATCACCCTCTTTAGCTTATGAAAACTGATATTTATTCACGACAACATAAAGCTCATTAACTGGTCAGTTAACCCAATTAGCCCCCTCTCCCCTCTTTCCACTTTTTCCCAAATATCAACTTGGATCCTCGAAATCATGTTTTAATAAACGGGAATAAGACGTTTTATTGTTAGAGAAAAAAAAAAAAGGAATATTTGGTTTTGCATAAATTTTCCGGATTCCGGGAAAATTGAATTCGGGTTTACCCCTTTTGTTTTATGTATTTATTTTACATTAATTCGCATTGAAATAAACTTAATTCAAGACTGCGGTTTTCCTCAAGCTTTTATCTATTTTATTAATTAATTTCTGCACGATGGATAATCTTAACAAAAAATGATTGCTCATAATAGATAACCTCGAATATCTTTTTAAATCCTCTTATCGTTTATCCAAGGAGGGGACTGGCTCGCCGGTTAAATGAAGTCTCATCGAATTTTCAACCAGATAATAATTTACATCGGTTTACCTTGGGGACTTTGCCCCTGACTCGGAGGCTGGGGGTCAAACGCAAATATCCAAAGAAATGCCAAGCTGGAAAGGAAAATCAATTGTAAAAAATATCTGATACGGCAACATTCAAGTATTCCATAAGAGGAGGGCAAATTTGAAAACATTCGTATTAAAGATTTTTTAAAAAATTCATGATCCACGAATTCTGAACAGAAAAAGCAAAAATGGGGTAGATGCTATTTGAGGCGCTGCACTCAAATTTAAATTATACTATAATAATACACAGTTTGGTTGAGGCGTTTGGAGCACCATTACAGTGTTTAAAAAAAGTTTTTTTTTTCTTAACTTCGATTGGATTTATTTCGTTAGAATCAGATCAACCACTTCCCACATAGACCCTCTAAGCTTTGAGATATCTATGAATCGCTAAAAAAAATAGCTATACTAAAGATATCTTATATATGTCTAATAAAAGGCTATAACTGTATGTAATAAACATCTATTTTAGTATCTCTTAGATATACTATAGACGGTTTAGAGATATCCACGATTTTCTGTCTGTTCGACTTTTAATTGTAAGCACATTAAGCATTTTTAAGACTTAAAAAATTAAAAAACAAATATATGATCATTTTTTAAAATAAGAGAGTTGTTTTGTTAAATTAAGTGATTTAATTCATTCATATGTATCTAATTTTTAATTTCAGTAAAACTTTTTTAGAATTTTAAAAATTAATTAATTAATGTATTTATTATACTCATTAACTAGCATTTAAATCAAAAGTTATCAGTTCAAGAATTATACTGGTATATTGGCCACTTATATAAAATGCTGTAATTTCTCAAATTCAGACAATTTTAAATCTTATAAACTTAAAATTTCTATTTATTTGACTCGTCAACAACAACATCAAAAATTATGAGCTTAAATACTGAAGATGGTAAAATGTTTAGGCTTACAAGTATATATACTGCATGTGCAATATCGAATCCTACGTAAAACAGTAAGTTGAACTAGTCTCTCCCAAAAAAGTCACAAAGAAATTAAAAAAATGTTTTATAAACAACATAGCTACAGCGGTGTAACAGAGCAAAGGTTCTGGTTACGGTACGATAGCCTTTTTATAGCCTTAAAAAAATAGCCTGCTATTAGCCGGCTAATAGCGAGGACATTTCGAAAAATAGTGCAAAATTTTAGATATCTATTAGATATCCATTCTCAAATGTAGACATCTTATAGACATCCTATAGATGGAAAAGGTCTATGTGGGTTAGTTGTCAGTAAAAAAAAAAAAAAATAAATAAATAAATAAATAAATAAATAAAATTTTGCAGGGCTTTTTCACATTTTATCTGCCTAATATTTTCGTAAATCCCCCCTTTCCCCCTCGTACGGCCATTAATATTTTTATCATTGCCCCAAACATGCTTAGTTAATATACAACAGATCCCTTAATAAAAAAGTATTTTCATGAGTTTTTACGGTGAGGAAGGTAAACTATACTTATTTGGGGAAGATACAGACAACGTTAGACTTCATTTACAGTTTCTTCCCCTTGAATTCTACAATGAGCATTTGGCAGCATCGAAAAAAAAAAAGAAAAAAAAAAACGGACAACCTTAATTCTTTCCTCCGAGAGAAAATTTTGGGTTTCAAATATTTAAAAAATCCCTTAAATTTTTTTAACATTTCAAAAAACTTTTTTATCCAAATAAAAGCAAAAAAATTTAATTCCAAGCATTTTTGTACTGCATCCTGTGTTCCATTCCTATGATCTTACAAATAAAAAATTAACTTTCTTTTCTAAAAAAAAATTTACACGCTTTTTCGGACAATTTTTTTTTACTCTTTCTTTGTAAAAACATATGGTCCAAAACAAAAATGGTATCTCTTGATGAAATTTTAACCAAAATGGGCCTTTCAAATTTTTAACCAATTTTTTTTTTACATAAGGCTAACATTGGGGGAATCGCATAATATGCGATATGCGAAAAATTGAAAGTAAGAAACTTTAACCAGTATGCAGTGAAGCACGTCTTTTTTTTAATTCTCGAATATTTATAAAATTTTCAAAATTTTTTTCCACCTTTTTCTCCAAACTACCTGACCATAACGAAAAAATTGTCCAGTACCGTGCCACTCCCCTATAAAAAAGCATTTTACAAGTAGTTCATGTACTCGTCAACATCCAATTTTTTTTACCTAAGGGTGCCCGAATTAAAATTTTTTTAAAACAAAAACGATGCTCTTCATAAAACACAGATGGCACTTTAATTTGGAAATTATTTTTTTCAGTATCCCTACAAGTAACCAAATTTTTCCGTCTCAGTTAACATATGTTACAAATTTTTAAACGCTTGGCTTTAAATTAAATTTCTTTGGTTTTCTTCGCGTGAAAAGCACTAGAAATCTCTGAAAAGTTTTCTTCAAATTTAAAGAGCATTGGAGAGTGTTTTTGATATTAAAAAACCAAAATTTTCCCTGAAGATCCATGTTTCTTTGATGCACCTTCATGCGCCTGGACGATTTAAGCAATCCATGCAAAAATTAATTTTTGATTGCGCCAGCGCCACTGAATTATTTTTCACTTTCATCTCATTAAAATTATTTACTAATCCAAAAACTGAAAATAATATATGCCACTGACCAAGTAAATATTAGAATAAATTTTTACAATTGTGGAAAAAACCGACTCGGCCAACCTGGGTTTAATCTCCGGTCGCCTCTGACCATTTATTTCCTAAAAAAATAATACCATATATTTAATTTTTAAACGCAAAAAATTTCTTTTACGATTTAAAAAATCGATTCGTTAGTCAATCATCAACTTCTGAATAAAAAATTTCAGCGATTAATTCTAACATATGTTAAAAACATACGCTTATTAACCTTTACCTTCCTCTCCCTCGCTTGGCTTATTTAATTAAATAAAATACATGAACGACGTTTAATCCCTTTTCAATTCTCCTGTTTTCGTTAATTTTCTATAATCAGTCTCTTTTCCGAAATAGTGGCATCGATAAGTAATAAATAAATCAATCCTCCCCTCCCTCCCTTGAACATTAAAAAAAAAAAAAAAAATAGTTTTTGATCTCTCCGGAAAATCCGACTTAAAACGGTTAATCGGATTTTCCTTATTTGAAAAATTCAAAACCATATTTTGCTTATTTTTTAATGATCCATCGGTTAATCGATTTTTTTTTTTTTTTTTTTTTTTTGTTACTCCCCAAAATTTTTTTTTTTTGTAAAACGAATCTTTTGATATCTCCGCGAAAACAAATTAAAAAAACATCGATTACCGCAGTCCAAATGATAATAACAAGCAAACAGCTGTTAGGGAAAACCGAACAAAAAAAAAAGAAACAGAATAACAAGAGAAAAAAAATTCACTCATGGAAAACGAAAAATCTTTCCCGGTTTTTCTTGACGTTTGTGCGTTTCCGTTTCCTTTTTCACTACTGCGTCCCCCTTGATATTTTTATAATTTCGCGGTTCGTAATTTATTATTTTTTCCCCTACGAAAAAAAAACAAACTTACAGATTAACGATTGTGTGGTAAAATCTGCATTTAATAAAGAATATATGCGATATGGTGATTGCAACACGCCGCGACCTACGGCCAACTGTTGCATTTAAGTTTCAGTCCTAGATGGGCCTGTTAACGCGCATATAGATTTCTTCGCGCTCGCTCACTCGCGCCCTAATTCGGTAGCTACAAACGCCCCCGTAGTCTACTTTCCCCATCGCAGAGGGAAAATTTCGCATTTTGATTCATATTTCCCCCAAAATTCGTTTTTTTCTTTTTTTTTTACCTTTTCATTTCGATCTCCTTTCTCCATTCATTTATGGATTCAACCTCTCTCTCTCTCCCGATTTATCCTTCTTCCCTTTCTGTTTTTTATCTTCCAATCCTTTTCCTCATCCATATGCTCTCGTTTTTACTGGAAAATGTGGAAAGCGTGTTTTCTTTTAATTAGTCAAAACAAAAACATAAACAAAAGATTTTTTATTTTTATTTATTTACTTACAGCGGGTAGAGTGATTCCACGGAAGCAATTAAATTGATTGCAAAAACCTTTGAACAAGTTATCATGATGCGTCTCCTTATATTTTTATTTAAAACAAATAAAGTGATGAATTTTCTGAAATTAAAAAAAGAGACATAGGTTTTAAAACATATTGTTGTCACAGAATTTCCCTGCACTACTGGATAACTTTCTTTCTCTTTCTCTTTCATGTTTTTGTGCGACGCTTTTCTCCGAATATACTAAAGTAATGGACATAGGCGTAGCCAGAATTTCCTTTGGCCATTGTACTGGGCCTCGTTCTTTCGGAGACGTAGGTAAAAAATGTGACTCTGACCATTTTTTGTGTACTTTTTGATTACACGAATAATTTGAAATGAAATGAAACCAATGATTTCCTAGAAATCGGACAGGAGACTTTGGGCAAATCCAAATGGTTTTGATTGTGAGTCACATTGTAGATCCTCCAAATTTTTAAAACCAGAAACCCGGGAAATACTACCTAAAACTTACAACCCCCCTATTACAACGCCTAAGGTTATTCAACGCATAGAAGAGAGAGATTCTGTCAGGTATTTCCCATTTTGGGAATACCAGAATTCCGAAAAAATTTCAACCCAGAACTCTGGATTTACATTTTCCTGGATTTTTAAAATTTTTTAAAGATTTTCGGAAAAATTCCCGACGGCAAATCGCTGCGGGTTGCCCTGAATTCCCCGAACTGCATTTTCTAAAAAAAACGATTTATTCTCAAAAATAGAAAACTCGAAATCGTTAAGATATCCTAAAATTCCAATCTCTATTAGATTACAACTAAAATTCAGCTTTTTCAGGATTTTAAATTTTTTTCCCCGATTTTTGGCCAGCTAACGTTAAATTATTGACAAATCAAAAAAAAAAGAATTAAAGCAAATTTTTGAAATATGGAACACCTCTGTTAATTATTTTTCTTCGAGATTTAAACCTGAAAATTAAAAAAAAAAATGATTGAAGATTTTGAATAATGCACACAGTTAGGTACCTGTTATTCCTGAACAAAAAATTTTGATGCAAGTGACCACATCGACTATTACATTAATGTGTAGCCCATTGCACATTCAGCCAGTCCCTCAGTACTTTTAATAACAAATGGATTTGCACCGGGCACCATGCAGCTGAGAAAAATTGAAGAATGCATCTTAAAAGTGTTTGGTTGTATGATTCTTCCTTTAATGCTACAGATTCTGTGATACTCCAAAATTTTACTTTGTTGATCTGAAATTTACATAATTAAAAATTAATTAAATCAACAAATATAGATTTAATATTTAAAGATAATTAAAATATTACCAAAGCAGAATTATTCCAACTGATACTTTGTAAAGTTTATAACAAGCATGATGAAGAAAATGAAAAATTTTTATTCCGATTTTCCAAAATTCCATTTTCATGTTTGTCATAAGCTATCATTGTTGAGCAATAAAGATTGAAAAAAGTGTTAAATGTGTATTCCTGATCTGATTTTTAACAGTAAGTATATTTGATGTTTTGGCTCATGACTATTTAATTTCTCAGGTAACAGCAGCAGAGGTCTGAGGTTTATCTGTAAAAAATAAATTTTCAAAACAATGTTGCGGAGCAATGTTACATTTTGATGATTTTTATAAATTCACCTTGTTCCAATGCTTGATTCTTCCTGTGAGTATCCATTTGTTTAGGAGGTTTTTTGATGTTTGAATCATATTCTGATGCAGATGAATAGATGTTCCTATTTTTTTCAGACCGTTGAAAATGTCTACATTGTTCTCTAAATGTTATATAGTCCTGGAACGAAATGGGAAAATTAGTTTTGAATTAAGCAACAGAAAAAAATTAAAGACTACTTGGTTTGTTTTAGATGTGAAATTAATAACAAGATGTTCATTTTCATTAAAACTTGCAGGAGAATACATATTGTGACTTTCTAATTCAACTGTAAACATTCATACACAGACAAAGGATTTTAACATAAACAATATCGTTAAATTGTGGAGCACCTTAACTTAATGAAACAGGTTTCCCTTGTGCCTTTAAACAGAACGGACATGTATTTATAATAATAAATTTTAATTCATTAAATATTGAACAACTGCTGTTAAATAAAGCCATCAATAAAATATGCTTAGTAATTGATTTTACAGCCGAAATAACTTTAAAATCTTTATATTCTCAAAATACATGATTTCAAAACATTTTCCCCTTACCTTCTGGTGTTGAGATGTAAATGAATTTCTTGCCATGTTGGAGAAAGAATGAGGAAGACAGCCGGTGCTTGAATTTACAAAAAAGACGTAACCTTAATCTCCTTCATGCTTTAACTAAAAAGAAGTAACGTCATTACGTCAATAATAATTAAAAAGCTCAATTTTTCCTTTTTTTCCCCCGTTTCTTCTCACTAAAGATATTAACTAATTACTTCGGAAAGACCTTTTGAAATTCCTACTTGTAAATGCGACGTCATCTAATTCATCTTCAATTCATAAATTTTTTCACAACATTTTATAGGTATTATCACTAATCCTTTTCATTTCTTCCTACAGCTTAAATTATATTATTCGAATCATTATTTGATTGAATATCTACTTAAAAACCCGGCATAACCTAACCTTGATGGCTCTAAAATAAAACAATTCGTTATTAATTAAAAAATTTTTATTGCTGCAATTTCTTCACTGAGTATGATTTTCGTACACCTACTTTGCCAAAATTATCGTAATCTCCTATTAACTTAAAAAAAAAGTATGAATTTTTCTTAATATTAAAATAATGACCACATAAAAAAAACAGTATTTACGCTTATAATCTCATTTTGGTTAGTTCCTAGTGAAACCCACCAGGAGCGAAGGTCGTGGCAGTAGATTGATCTACTACCACGTCTGATGCGTACTCTTGACCAAAATTATTCTGCTTGTGCTGCAATCAAACGAAAGGGTTATAATTTTAATGTCTAATATTTACTTTTTTTAAAAAAAATGACGTTTCGTCCTCCGAGAAGTAATGTAGGTAGAAAAACAATTTTGAAGTATTCATCGGAACCGTGTTCTTACGAGCGATACAATTGTGCTAGGCCTTGTATTGAAGATTATTCGTATTGTGTGCGGCACATCCTTGAGGATAAAAACGCGCCTTTTAAACAATGCAATTACATATACACAGTAACAGGGAGAAGATGCCCACTTCCAGCTCCGAAAAACGACCGTCGAGATAGTTATTGCGGAGAGCACGTAAGGAAAATGCAGTTAAGACATAATAAACATAGGGGCTCGCAGCAACCACCTTTAACGACCGAAAGATTATTGACCAGTATATCTCATTACATTAAAAACACAGATGGAAATAAAATCCAGAATCAAGGTCAAGGTAAAATTCAATCTGAAGATGAAAAAACAAATGAGAATACATCTTCAACACAAGAGTTGACTTCAGATGCCAGTGATCGAGGAAATATCACTTACACAAAGTGCCTTAACCCATTTGTTGACATTAATGCAACTAATGTAAATAATTCATTACATAAAGTGTTAGAGTATTGTAGTGAATCAGATTCAGATGTAGATGTAACAACAATAGACAACACATGTAGGTTAGTAACAAAAGTTGATTTATTAGCTACACTTTATTGGAATTTTTTAAGAAAATAATTCAATTTTTTTTCCCCCCAGATTAAAGGACGAGGATTCAAGTGATGCTGAAAGTATTGATTCAGTAGGAGAGGATATATTTAAATATGCAAATGTATATACACAAGAAGAAATTTCCTACATCACAAAAGAAAAATTAATTAGGTTACAAACGTTATATTTAGAACAATTTAAAAGACTGCAACACATACTTAGGGAGAAAAGGCGAGATTACATCCATGCTCTGCAAAAAGAAAAAGAAACCATGTGCTCCATAGCAGATCAACCCAAAGATACAATCAAAGAACAAAAACTGTATGAGAAGTTAAAAAGCTTAAATCATTATCACAGGCGATTTGGTGTTGAGGCAATTTTACATAAGAAAGCTCTTGAAAAACGAGCTTTAGCCACTGAGAATTTACCGAATAAATCTGCATCAATTTCAAAATGTATATTCACAGAAGGGGGAGTTAAATGTTCACTGAAAACTCTTCCCTGTGCTAAATACTGCAATAAACATATTTTAGAAGATCCTCATCAGATATTATTTCGACCATGTGGTGTTAATAATGGAGTTTCCACATGTCAAGAACCAGTCTTGCATATCTTACCAAATGTAAATTGCATTTACCATTTTAATTTACCTCCTGCTCAGTTAACATATAACACACAAATATCTTCAGAGGAAGATGATGAGCCAGGGCCTTCAAACCAAGTTAAAGGTAGAAGAAAAGAAAGGAAATGAAAGTTTGAAAAAAGTAGTATTTTAATTTTTTTTTTTTTTTTTTTTTTTTTTTGCAGAAGAAGATAACAGGCACGAGAACAACGAAATCAAACCAGAGTCGATTAAAACAGAAGAACGACAATTACATGACTATCGAGATATTACCAAATCTGAAGAATTGCCCATGCAAATTTTGGAAGAAAAGGACGTGGATTTTAATCGTTCAGAGAGTGAAAGTGATCACATGTATTATATGAGTAAAAATTGCTTATCAAGGCAGAATCAAAATAAGGAAGAGTGCATTGTTCCATTTGACAGTGAAGAATCAGAAGACATAGTAGTAAGCACTACCACTGAAAATAAAGCTTAATTTTAACTATTAACCTACATCTAAAAAAAAGGTTATAAATCAAAAAAAAATTTTAAAATGAAAGATAAAAAGGAAAAAAATTGGAAGACAGAAGTTTGAAATTTTATGTTACAGGAATGTTAAATGGCAGTTCAAGCAATATATTTCAAAAATTTTATTTTAAATTTCATAAAAGTGGGATTTTTTTCACCTTTTTTAATGACCGAGACGGTAAATTTTAAAATTTTCGGTAGTTAAATACTTCTTCAACACAAGGAATATTTGTATATTAATGAACAGTTATTAAGCCTGCATTATTTTCAGGAAGCTTCCTCAAGAATAAGCTCAATATCACTTTGTTTCTCCCTAAGCCATTATGGATCTGGCTATTCATTCAAGCTTGGAAAATATTTCAAAACTTTTATTTTTTGTTCCCCCGACCGGCTTACGCCTTAACCATTTTCACTTAAAGTTTCTGTTTTTAAACTTGAATCTGACATCAAAATCTCTAAGAGGGGAAAAAAAAAGAATTTAAAGAGAAAAAGAAACTGATAATTTTTCCGAGAGAGAGAAGTTCTTTCTTTCACTTGTTCGGTTTACTAATATATAGTAAATGTTGCCGGTACGGTGGTTTTTCATTTAACATGACCAACAGGATTAAAGTCTAGGTCTTTCGTAAAGTAATTTTTAATTATGATAAAATTTAAAAAACTGCTACAAAAATCTATTTTTAAATTTAATTTAATTTAATTGAAAATAAATAAATAATTAAATTAAATTGCTTGTACTGGGAAAGTTGGCAACGCTGGAAAAAAAATGGCGACGTAATGTGTAAAAGAAGCCGATATAATTAATTGTTTAGATTTTTGTTTTAAATTTAAAACATAGGAATATTAACTTAAAATGTCTCAGTTTAATCCGCCGAAAAACCCTCCGTGGGTTCGGTCTGATAATTGTAAGTATTTAATGGATTTACCGTTGGTTTTTTGCGTTAAACATTGTTAAATCGCTAGGAAGAGTTCTATTTTTTTTAAAAACAACATTAATATTTAATATTCGTATTAAGTTTCAGTGCCCCAAATAACCCAACCGGCAATTCATCAGCAGATGTTAACCCCTCAAATGTCACCGGTCGTGCAATATCAACAAAACCCTGGTCAACCTACTGCAACAGTTTATCAGGCTCAGTTGGCTTTACAGCAACAAGCTCTTAATATGCAACAGACAATGCAGCAAAATATTCAACAAATAACAAACACTCAGGTATATAGTTTATAACCTTGCAGTGATAAGCAAAATTAAATTAATTTATGATCATTATTTGCAGCAACTTTATAATCCGCAAATAAATGCAGTAGCTGCAGTCAATAATAGAAATCTTAATGCAACTGCTTTTGCTCAACCTGTTGTTGCTCCTACGACAGGAAATGCAACTGCTGTAAGTACTCCTCCTGCTTCTACTACAACTGGTACAAAACAACGTGTGTTCACTGGAATTGTGACTAAAGTGCTTGATACATATGGTTTCGTGGATGAAGACGTGTTTTTCCAACTCAGGTAAGCATTCAAATGCCATATCAGTGAAAATTTTTTTTTCTGGATGATTAGTTTAAAAAATGATAATTTTTCACTCTTTTTTGAAAGTGTTGTAAAAGGTCCCACACCAGTTGTCAATGATCGAGTATTAGTGGAAGCTGTTTGCTTGCCAAATATGCCTTTCAAATGGAATGCCACTCGAATTCAGGTTCTTCCCATGAATGACACACCCCGAAATTCTAAAAAAGGTTTTGTTGTGTCTTCTACATCCAGTTCCTCATCTTTGGGTGACAGAGGAAATTACACAGCTGTACCTCCACCTGGTTTGTATTTTTGGTTTTTAAAGCAAAGCCAAAAAAAGAGTATTTTGTGAGTTTTATTTTCTTTGGCAGAATACGACGATTCTAGGCGCGAAAGAGACAGAGACCGAGATCGAGATCGCCGACGGGCAAGAAGTAGAGAACGAAATCGCAATCGATCGCCTTTACCTTCTTCACGTGATGATGACGACAGGAAAAGGCGAGAGCGCAGGGAAAGGGATGAAAAAGAAAAGGAACGGGAAAAGGAAAGAGAACGAGCTAGATCACGATCTCCTAAGAAACAACCCTCAAGACCTCAAGTAGTTAAAAAATATCGGGTTAGAGTACCTGAATTCCCCCTTGATGTGTAAGTAAATTATTTTTAGGCTTTTTTAAAAAAAGAAAAAAGGAATTGTATGTTTTACATTTTTTTTTAGATCGTATTTTCTCGTTTCTGATTTACGTACAAGATATCATCAAATGTACATCCCGAGCGATTTTTTTCGAGTCACACCAAAGTGGCACGACACCTTTCCTCCTAATCAGCCAATGAATTTCACGAAAACAGCTCAGTTTCATGTTATGAGTAAAGAAGTAGATCCTGTAATTGAGTATACAGATACTTTGGAACCTCCTGATGCTGATTATTTATATTGTGCCAAGGTAATTCTTTTTTTTTTTTTTTTTTTTTTTTTTTTTTTTACACGTCACGGTGGTCATGAACCAAGTTACTTAGAATTTAAAATGAAGAGAAAAACTGATGATGTGGAATCATTAGCACACGTTTTAACTTTCAAATTGAAAGTTAAAACGTGTGCTAATGATGCCATATCATCAGTTTTGCTCCTCATTTTAGATTCTAAATAACTTGCTTCAAGACCACAGTGATGGATTAATACCATTAAAGATTACAACTAATGATATTATTTTTTCCTGTTAAAGGTTATGTTGCTCAGTATGCCGACTAGGGAAGTGATGATGAAAAAATGCATGCAGCTAACAGAAGATTTGGATAAGGATGATCGGAATTTGGTTCATCCGTCTCGTTTGATTAACTGTGTGGTTAGTATTTTTAGTACTGGAAAGTTCGACACCAAATATTAATTCAATAGACCTACATAAAGAAATCAAAATTTCATCTAAAAGATTCTATAAACAATTTATTTCCTACTTTAGAGGGGATACTCTCAAAAATTGCAGAAATTTATTTTTTATTGCTGTTAAATATTCCGCGATTGTGAAACTAGTTTTTGGTTTGATTGTTTAATCTCACGATATCAACTCAGAGATGAAATTCTAAAACAAATAGAAGGCTGTTTTAATTTTAAATTGTTTTTAATCATTAGAGGTCGGCCAAATGCGTCTGTAGTTAGTTTGAAATTTCTTTACTCTGACCTTTAATTTGAAATCAAGAGGTAGAAAATTAAAAGCAAATTTTAACCAATATTTAGTGATACCCTTGTGGGCTGATAGTATAGCCAGAATTCTTGAAGGCCCTTACCTATTGCTTTTGATGCAATTTGTCACAGGCCACAGCAAGTTTGTAAATTAATTTTGGAAAAATTTGGGTGGTGAATGGATGAAAAGCTCAAAAAAAACTTACAAAGTGGGTAAAACCTTGAACATATGAATCTCAACAAAGCTTTTTTGATGAAGTCCCAACTTATGACTGCCAATTATTGTTGTAATGTTCCCGAAAATTTTATTTTAAAGGATATTTATTGGAGAATTTCTAAAAGTATTAGAAGCTGGAAAAACTATCGAAAAAGCGTAATTTTGAAAAAATTTGGCAATTGACTCGGTGACTAGAATTAAAAGTTTGAAATGTTCCATGAAAATGTAAAATATATTCCCTTTAGTATATCAAAGTATATACCTCCCTTATAACTCAGAAAAGTAAATATTTTTATCAGTCTGCCAAAGAGGACATATACGGCTGGGAATTTATTTTTTTTATTAAAATTGCTTTTTCAGGTGGGAGCGAATACGAGAGGGAAGAACGAATTTATGGCGATCGGAGGACCTTGGAGCCCGTCATTGGACGGAGCTGATCCAGCTGGAGACCCTAGCGTACTAATCCAAACTGCTATACGTACTTGCAGAGCTCTGACTGGAGTCGATTTAACTCCTTGTACCCATTGGTACGTACCCTTTCTACCTTTTAATTTTACGAATTTCATGTCCTCATGTTTCAGGTGATTCCGGAGAGGATTTGATTATTTAAAAAAAAAAAAAAAAAAAATACGAAATCCTTTTTCTACGTAGGTTCCGATCAATGGCAGCATAAAAAAGTTGAAAAATTTCCAAGCCGAAATAAGCGAGAAAAAAATGATTTAATTTTTTCTTCGAAATTACTGTTTTGTTCTAATTTTGTTAGTAAACTAGATGATATTTCACGGAGACCAAAAAAAGGGAAATTGATTTGTTAATGATTTTGATAGGTACCGTTTTGCTGAAATATACTATCATCGATCCAAGTCTACGCACAAGGGGAGGCAGATACCGGCGAGAGTTGAAACTGTGGTTATTTACGTACCAGATGTCTGGTCCGCGATGCCTTCTTGCCTCGAATGGGACGGACTTCATCTCAACTTGAAGAAGCAGCTGGATAAGAAACTCGTCGAGGCTGGGAAAGACCAAACGGAGGTTGCTCCCGACGAAGAAAAGGCATCGATCAATTTTATTTATAATTTATAATTTTTTTTTTTTTTACTATTTTTTGGGGAATGGGGTTTGTATCTTTACCGCCATCGTGACTTTTCGGAATGGTTTGTATTGTTCCGCACCGCATCGAAGTTCCGAGCTGGATTGCCGTTTTTATAAGAACAATCTTCTTGAGGTTTTTTTTTTTTATTTTTTTTTATTTTTTGCGGAAACCAAATTTATGAAAAAATATTAGATTATATTTTAGATTCTGTTAGATACTGGGAATAGTGTTTGCCAGGATGGGGAGAAACTACTGGATTCTGTTTAGTCTGGATTTCTTCATGACAAGGAGTATTTTTTTGTTATTTTTGAAAATGTCAGTGCGGCAATTTCAAAAAAATATTTTTTATCAAAGTCCGATTTCTTTTTTGAGTTTTGTTGGAAATGTTTCTAAAAAAATAGCTGTTCCGATTTATTAATTATTTTTTAACATTTAAAAAATTTTGCTTCATAGGTGGAGGGGACCACTGGAGGGAATCAGAAGGAGCCTACGCATTACTCTCAGTTAGATCCGAAGGTCATGAAGGTATATTAATTAGTGAGGTGTTTTTACTCCAAATGAGGTGAAAAAGTAGTGAAGTAATTAAACGCGCTTCGTATCCTATAATTAGCAAAAGAATTTTAATTTTTTCTATTCGCTTAGCAGAGCTAAGCACTCTCTGACTCAAGAGTGCTAAGCTTCAAAATTTTGAGCTTTAAGAGGCTCAGTCTTGGAGTGTTCGCCCCTCAAAGTTATCTTTCTATCCTAAACATTTTCGAAGATTTTTTTTTTTTTTTTTTGCAGGGTTTTCTGATTAGTTCAGTACTTTCTCACCTATTAAATCCCCTAGGTGTTGAATTAGCCGTACAATGGCTAAAATTACTTAAAAATTATTCCGCCAGGAAAGCTGCATATCGTTAGTGGTAACCAGTCAAATTCGTCATTTCAAAAATCGTCAGCTTTGATTGCTTACTGCTAAGGACACCCAGCGCCCCTAGCGGAGTATTTTTGTGTCGGTCATTTATTTAACCATACAAAGTCGATTGTCTTAAAACGGTAAGCGAAAAATATCGTGATTAATATCTTTTTTCTTTTTAATTGTATCAGGTGTCGGAACTTCGAGACGAATTGGAAGCAAGAAGCATGAGTTCGAAGGGTCTCAGACTTCAGCTTTTAGCTCGATTAAGTAAAGTGTTGAAAACAGAGCAGGAGCAAGCTGAGCAGGAAGATAAGAATAACGCGACCAAAGTGTCTGGCTCCAGCGAGAGGGACAAAGAGGCGGAAGATTCAAAGAAGGAAAAAGAAGTAAGGTTCTGGATTGAAATTTTCCTATACTTCCCTTGTTTTTATTTAAGGGCAACCACAAGAAAGAAATTCCTCATTTTATTGCCAGTTTTAATTTTGATAAATTTTTATCATTTCTTTCAGGGTCGTGACAAAAAGAAAGCCGATTCGAAAGGGAAAGCTTTACTAGAGGAACGTTATACACTCCCCGAATCTCCTCATATTTTGATGTTCCCTTCCCGCACCGCCAAAAGCGGGAAATTCACGTGCAAGGTCATGTCGTTATCTCTCCTCTTGGATTATTCCTCTGACGTGAGCAAGGAGCACACCTTCGAAGTGTCCTTATTCGCCGAATTATTTAACGAAATGCTGATGAGGGACTTCGGGATGCAAGTGTACCGAGCGATATACGAAGCACCGGACATCGAGGAGAAAGAAGAATCCGAGCGGAAGGAGGAAAAGGAAAAGAAGGAAGACAAGGAAGATAAAGATAAAGACAAGGACAAGGACAAGGACAAAGATAAGGACAAGAAAGATAAAGAAGAGGAGAAAGATAAAAAAGAAAAATCCGCGGAGAAAATCAAGGAGGATGATAAGGATAAGAAAAGCGACAAGGACAAGGACAAGAAAGAAGAAAAGAAAAGCGAAGAAAGGAACGTGAACGGGAACGAAAGGGAGGGGAGTCATTCCAGCAGCGAAGACGATGACTCCGTTTCCCGAGACAGCAGCAACGCCAGGAAAGATAGAAGGGACGACAGGAGGGACCGGAAGAGGAAGGAATCCGTCCCGCAATACACCGCTTTTCCAGAACTACTGTTAGCTTTTACGTATTTCGATGTTACCCGCTACGGGAGGATATCCGGGACTCACCTCGAAGATTTAATTCACACCCTCGGGTTGCAGCTTTCTAGGTCTCAAGTGAAAAAATTAGTGGGGAAAGTTTTATACAGAGACTATTGCGATTATAGGAAATTAACCGATTTACCAGTCGGGACTAACCCGCCGGAAACGACGTCGGAGCATTCGGTTCCTTTGGAACTCGGGAATAAGGCTCAGCTTCCGTTATTTCAAGTTTGGCTCGAGAAAAAAGAATCCCCTTCTCCGCCGGCTAAAAGGGGAAGAAAGGCAATCGAAAAGGAACCTGCTGCTGAAAAGTCTTCGGAAGGTAGGAGAAGACGGAAATGGTATGGCGAATGGTATCGATTGATTGATTGTTTGATTTTTTTCAGGTTTCGTCTATTATAAGGGTGCTCTAGTCAATATTGATAATTTGAACGAAGAAATCTCCAAAAATGAAACTGCAAGATTAAAGACTGAAGAAAAATTAATGGAGCTTAAAGAAGAATTAAGTAAGTTCAAGCCTATCGTAAGAGTCAGTAGAGGGGGTCAAAAATTAAGCGTACCCATCATTCCGCCATTCATTTAATCTTATCAGAGGCTGCATCAGGAAAAAAAAGTCATTCTTTTTTTTAAATTTTCAGCTGAACTAAGGGAAAAATCCAAGAAATCGTCAGACGAAGTGAAGTCCCTGCAAAAGGAATTGAAAATCTACAAATCAAAATTATCTACCACTACGGAAAAATTAAACCATCAAGTCGTATGTATTTTTTCGTCAAATATCATTTTATTTTTAAATTTCACATTTCAAATTTCCTTTTTCAAATAATTTTCCAGGCATCGTCAGACGTTTACTTAAGCGCTTTGATGGACATAGAAGAAAGATTGGTTCCTATTTTAGATACCGATGAAATTAGACGCCTTATCAAAATTCGACAATCCATCAGCGGAGCTCCCACCATCAATTTAGTAAGTTCTAGGAAAGATTTAACCGAGTCTCTTGCAAACCGCTCATTTTTTTTTTCTTCTCAGGTACCTCTAACCAAAGTCGAAGATATTCCTAAATATGAGGATTTGGACGAAAAGCCTATCAAAAGCGAATTAAAAGACGATAAAAAAGAATCCTCTAATAGAAAAGATATAAAGAAGGAAAAATCCGATCACGAGGAAATGGAAGTTTCTTAAAAAGAAGCTAAAAATCAGCAATAATCAAATCACAAATAAATAGATATATATATATTGTGTTTTTTTTTTAAATTTATGTCAGAAAATTTCAGTTTTTGTCATGTTTCGTTGATTCCAACGAAAATTTTATTTTAACTATGAATGAAAAATCAAAATTATCAAAAATAAATTTACGTGGTTTTATTATAAAGAATGAAGCCTTTGAATTGATTTGAAAATTTATAAATTTCCTTGTAATTTTTGATGTTGAAGAATCTATTTTCAAAACAAGATCCATTACTACAACGATTATTAGAATTCGAATAGGTCATTGCTCGAGTAACATCTCAACAGAGATCCCTTTATAGGAGTAAAGAAATTCACCTTTATGCTTAACACACCAACAGGAGGACACACCTGATCACATTTTTTTAATGTTCCAAAATAAATAGATCGTCACGAGAAGAATTTCTACAAGAGCTACAGAATATTAACATCAAACCCCCCTTCACTCTTCAGAAAATTTAAAAAAATATTAATATCGACTGCTCCGAAAAACAAGTCCCTATTTTTTTTTTTTAGCAGTACATAAACTCCTTATCTTTTTTTTTTAACGACTTATAAACGATCTATTTAAACGGTCATTGCTATATACGATAAATCGTTTTTGCACTAACAAAAAAAAAGATAAGGAGTTTTTCAACTGTCCGAAAAAAGATAGACTTTTTGTACTGCTAAAAAAACAATAGGGACTTGTTCTTCGGAGCACTCGATATGACGATTTTTCTCAAGTTAACAAATTCATTATGGCAAATCATATCAAATTGTAAATTTAGTTGGCAATATGTATTGTGTAGATGGTAGATGTAAATACAAATCCAATAAATAAATAAAAAAATTAAAAAAAAAAAGTAGATTTTCGGTAAGGGGCAGACGTTTTTATAGCTCAGAGTCAGAGTCGTTTATAAGAAGCAAAGAATTTCAAGCAGCAATTGAGCCTTTTTTCGGAGCTGAAACTGGTCATTATGTCTACGAGTTCCACATGTTCATTTAAAATACTGAGGCTCTCAACTCACAAAAAAGAGACTTAGCGACTAAGAACATTTTTTTTGAAAATTATAAATGGACAAAGGTAAACAATAAGGGTAACTAAAAAGTATGTCAGACATAAACTGTCATCCAAAATCTTTGGGGCAGGAATGGGAGACAGAATTTTTGTAAAATTAATATTACAAGAATGCTATGAATTCCTGAGCTGAAATTCATTTTGCATCTTTCTTTTTCCTTGTTCTTTAAGGTTAAAGCTCAAAAATTCCTGTTTTGAACGGGGTCGAAGACAGAGCGCAGGCATCGAAGTCATTTATCCCCTCAAAATTAGAGACTTTAGAGACCAAAATCGGAAAATTTAGAGACCATTTAGAGACTTTTAGAGACTGAAAAAAATCAATTTTCCATTGCTTATAAACATAAAACGCCATTTTTTCATATGCGGGCGGAAAATGAATTTTTATGTAATGGAAAAGCCAAGTTTTTCGTGTTTGTAAGCAAAAAATTTCCATCTTTTTTTCAGAAAAAAAAAAGTCACTGGAAAGTCATTCTGGATTCGAATTAAAACTATCTGTCACATCTATCTATTACATCTTTTAAAAAAATATCTATTTATTTCTCTGTCTATTTAATTAAATTTCAGAATGAAATTTTTCTTTTCGTCAAATATTATAAACTTAACAGTAATGATTAAAAAAAATGAGACAAATGTAATATCATACCATATTTTCCTCTTTTTGTTTAAACTTTTAACTCTCATTATTTCTAAAATTTTTCTTAGTTTTTCAATTTTCTTGTTCGCTTCCTGGATGGATTTTTTTTTTTTTTTTTTTTTTTAACCATAATTTTTTTTACCGAAAAATAAAAGATGACCTCCATGAACTCGGCGAGAATTGAATCAGATAGTTTTTTTTAAAAATTCAGTCAAATGAATAATACTTAAAGGTATAAAGAAGCAAGAAATTGGGAAAAAAGAGACTTTTAGAGACTTTTTACAAAATTAGAGACTTTTAGAGACCGTCCTTGAATTTAGAGACTTTTAGAGACTTTCAGAGACCACTTCGATGCCTGAGAGCGAGGAAAAATTTGTGATTTGTTTTACAAAAATATGGAAATTTAAGCAACTTTGAGCTGTCTACGAATTTATACTTTTTTTTTTTTTTACAAGAAAATTCACTAAACACTAGCGAAATGAAAAATGAAGAACTTTTCGGGAATTAGGGGCCTCACTTCAAAGTCTATTTTAAAAAAAAAGTACACTTACATAATCAACGCTGAACTTATTTGCGAATTAATTTAATCCAGAAGAAAATTGATTCAGAAGAAATTATTTTTCTGCTTTGTATACTTAAACGCCGAATTTTTCCTTTTATTTTTCACTTTTCCACTTTTCACTTTCCCGATTTTTTCACACTTCCTTCCTCTTCACACCACATAAGAAAAGTTCCTCCATATTATTTAAGAAAAGTAAAGGAAAAAAAAAAACTGAATAAGAACCACAACGATTATTTCGGATGAAAATCACGGAGGCAGCTGAAGATACAATAAAATTCAGGCAAGTAAAGTATTGTTGATTTTTATATTTGTTTTATGAAAGAAATTAAAGCTATATAGGCAGTAGCAGGTACTTCAGTCCCTTTTTCGGTTTCTCAAGAACAACAAAAAGAAAGTAACAATAAGAAATCGGTTTTTGTCAAAAAGGTTTATGACCTTCATTATTGCAATACCATCTGCACCTGCCAGTAATACGAACTGACTTTGCGTTAATAAACTAAAAAAATAAATTTGAATAATTTTGCAAAAAAAAAAAAAAAAAAAAGAAAAGAAAAGAAAAGAAAAAATATTATTTTTGGAACTGGACTTTGATATTATTTGCCAAGAAAATTTTTTAAACATTTTTTTGGGGATTACATTTTTTCATTTTTAAAATTTTAAGCAGCGATTCAGTGCTGAGAACATGCTTCTGATTATGGAAATTTCTCATTAGAAATTGATCTAAGTCTCCTGGGGGGCCATTCAGGTATTTACGTAAGGGGTCGTGCATAAATTACGTAAGCATGGGTTAGGCCCTTTTTGCACGCTTTATCCCATTTCGCCTATGCTTAGCTTATGAGTAAGGTGTAAAATTTGGACCCCCCCCCCCTAAATGTGCTTACGTAATTTATGTACGACTCCTAAGCACGATTCGTGCCATTTTCAACCCCCTCCCCCAATGGTAGTAAGCAAAAATAGTCTTCCTCTTATTGAGCACTGCCAGGTTTACACCTAATGTTTTTCAAACTTGTAACTGGAAACGGGAATTTGGGCTTTCAGAAAACACAACTCTGAGAATTTGAGCTATTTTTTTTTTTTTTTTTTTCTCGATTGTTTAAACGGTTATGGTCGTAACTCAACACAGTCAAATTACAAAAGAAATACAAATACAGTTTAACGGCTTTATTTGGAGACTTTACCAAAATGTTATAGTTCTTTTTATCATTTTTTGTTAAAACGGACGAAAATTGTCATTAATTTTTAAAAGAATAAAATTTATCAAAATTAATTTAGAGTGTCTTTATTACTATTATAAAGAAGGAAGCTTCTGATTTGGGTGGGATCAATTAAAACGGTCGGGTCTGTATATCCGTTTTGAAATTGGTGATCGAAATCTTCGTCACAACGGAATCCATTATCGATATCGGGATTTGAGGGACAGAACAGGGTACTTCCGAAATAAATTTCTTTGACTCCATTGAAATTGCGTAATAGATTATTCTGAAAATTTTGTATTTTAAATTTACAAACGATTCATAAGGTAGAAATAAGCCCGACAGCAACGTTCTTACCGTCAGATTGACTTTTTCGTAGTTTCCTCCGATATTTTTCAATCTGAGCCAGACAAATTTGTCTGTCTTTCGTTCGAAAGTGACGACGTAAATGTTTTCAGGAATTCTTTGTGACAACCCGGAGTGCTGGAAAAAGAAAAAAAATTAGGGTAAAAACATGAGGTTTTATGGTGAGAGGGTAACAGTATTCTGAATTTTGAAACATCTTTATTTAGCTTATTAAGCGAAAGGGTGCTTCGATTTCCTTCAAACAAAATAGCAATGGTCGATTCTTAGAAACGCCTTCAGTTGGAGGTTAGATACTACTTGTAGTACATTCCGATAAGCTATGTTTCGAACTTTAAAATAGGACGCAACTTGAAGCCAGAGTTTTCTCATTAGATTAGTAATTTTTTTTTTTTAATTATACGATTTTTAAATGAAATTATATTTAAATAAGTGAAGACTACATTTTTGTCTGCACCTTTTTTTTTTTTTTTTTTTTTTTTTTTACTGATTTTTAACCGAATTTGACAGTTAAAATCATAAAAATATTGAACTATGCATAAAGACAAACTCACAGTCTCCTAATCTCCTATACCAAAATAAAATGAAGTAGTTTCAAATAAATTATGATAAAAATTGGCTGCAAAATGATTTAAGTCTCAGTTGGAAACTGGTAGTGACTTAAACGACAATAAAAGATTTACATGCAACTGTGCATTTGAACGTACACTTGTTACTAATTTTTTATTCCAATCTTCATACGGATGTGAAAATACCGCAGGATTCGGAAACAGTAATAGGGGCTCCACTTTATTATCCAAAACGAAATGCTGAACTTTACTTTTGAAATCTCTGTCGTCGACTTGTCCGATAAAAATCCAATGTTTTTGACTCATCATGGAATCTTTTTTAGAATTCAGTAGTATCTAAAAAAAAAAAAAAAAAACAATTTTCGTTAAAGAAAATTTTCTTGTAAACAAAGTTACACTTTTCGTAATCAAAATCTTACAGAAAGTTCTATTGTCCCAGGGCAAGGATTGGTCATGCTTTGAGGAGTTTCGGTTACGATAAATATTTGAGAGGATGAATCTCGGATTGATATTTCTTGTGTTGGGTAATATTTAATTGTGCAGTTATCGTGGACGAGGCAGCTCGTCGAACATTCAGACTGTAGGAAAATGTGAAAAGAAAATAAGGAAATTGTAATATAAGGAGTTTCTTAAATACTTAGGAATTGTCGGTTATTTTTAACGAAATCATTACTCTATTATTTATTCTCATTTCCAGTTCAGCTTCTTTTCCTCCAATGTAAAATACTCCCTTGTTTTTAATTTTCGTATGGTACTGGATTGCGATTTCTCCAAAACAAGTGAGGCTAAAAAAATTAAATTTTTAAAAAGAAATCCTAATAAAATGCGAGGGTAAAATTGAAAGTTTTTTTTAAAAAGTGAGTTAGATAATATAATTTAAAAAATTTAAATTATTTCCATTTTGGCACGTTTATTACATGGGACAAATGCTAACGTTAAATGTGTGAAACCTTCCCCCCCCCCCCCCTCATGTTAGCAAAAGTTAGCATTTTGAATACCCCATCCCCTGTAACTTGCTCTAGTGTTCTATGTACCACCCTAACAGGTAGTTAGAGTGAATAGTACTAATAAAAAATATTACTCAATATGCAAAGCTACATTTCATGAAGGGGCCGTTCAAATATTACGTCATCGTTCTTTTGGGCCCTTTTGACCCATTTAGCAATGTCTGCGTTTGGAAAACCATCCCTATGACTCGTTTACGTAATAATTGAACTTCCCTCGGTGGTTATTCTAATTCTTTTATTTTATTTGGCTAGAGAAACAAATGTCATCGATATTTTACTTATGAAAAATCCATTCAACTTCTAAGTAATCTTCGTCCGGAAAAGTTCTCACAATTCTTGACCCCAGTCCTTCGTAAACATATTCATATTCAGACACGATATGTCCTTTTCGAGCTGGCAAACCGAAGCTTTTCGGTTTTTCGATCTCTGAGTATCTGCTTAAAGTTCCTTCGCAGTAACTGCTGTCGTATAAGCTCAAGCTAGTTTCCAAGAAAAACTCACGGTGGTCAATTTTTACTGCCGTTAAATCTTGAGTCGAGGGCATCAGTATTGCTCGTACTTTTCCCTACAGGAGAAAAAAAGTCACGAGTTTTTCATAAAATTACAAATTAGGGAATCCTCGTAAAGGCCCGATCGGGGACTTCAGATATAAAATGGTAACTCGAAAATAAAAAAATACCTGTGGCTTTTGACTTTCAGTTCCATGAATGAATCCGTGATCTGCCGAAATGGTTGGAACCCCGGAAACATAAAACGTGTCAAATCCGTAACCAGGTATATTTTCAGCTCGAAAAACTAATTCCCCTAAATCTTGTGGATGCATCTTCTTTTCGCCATTTTCTTCTTTTCTAAATTTACATTTTAAATTGCGAAGAGATTTCGGCAACTCCTTCGTTTGGACTGGTATATATTCTCCTAAAATTAAGCAAAAAAAAAAAATTTGTGCATTGAAAACAAATTCCGGTTGGACAAAAAATATAAGCCAGTCACGTGATCAGACAAGGATCGTCCTATGGATTGACCTTGGTGGACCAAAGCTTGGCTTATATATGCGATCAGTCATGTGACCATCATGGCGTCAAGTAATCGGTCACATAATACTTGAATAGCCTCTTATTACCTTTAACTTTATGAACCGAATATTCCCCCGAAATTACTGGTAATTTCACGATGACGCTTCTAGGATGTTCTGAAGGATTATAAACGACTACTACAAACTTCATCCTTTCTTCTGAAGGTAAACATTCGCCCTTCCATAATTTTAAACATGTTCTGTAATTTACTTTATCTTCATCGCTTCCAGATAATTTCCTAGAAAAAAAAAAAAAATCGGACATCCGAGAATTCTCTGAAACTAAAATTACCACCGATTTCTTGGCAAACCTCATCGCCTTTGTAAGGACCAAATCTTTTTTCATTTTCTCCTTATGCAAAAGCCTTTTGAAATACTGATCAAAATCTTCATCCAAAGTCTCATGGTTATCGTTATAATCAAAAACGTCCTGTACATCGTCGTCCAAAACATCAGCGAAAACGGCCAGCTGCTTCGACGCCTCCGAAAAATCATGAGCTATTTTTTCTTCCTTCATCGTATCGGGCAGCATGACGCAGTATTTGTTCTCGGGATAGAGGACGAAACCCTCTTCGGCACTTCTGACTCCTTCGTTTGACAAGCGTCGGTTATAATCTGACGTCTTAGCGTAACGAATTCTGAACTCCCCGGAGCAGTCATCTACGGACCTGCAAAATCAGATTGCTTTGTATTTCCAAAATTTTCAATAATCGGAGTAAAAACTCACCTAAAATAATGATCGATTTTGTCGAAAACATCGAAATTCTCCTTGTGCAAATAATCTATTGGAGTTTTTTCGACAAAGTTAACATTATTTTTGTCTATGAGCACCATTTTAAATCCTGCGTCGCTTGTTACGAATGCAAGTTCTTTCCAGATATTGTGAGTTTTTATCGTTAAAATAACGGTGGTGCAGATATTTGAATCTTTAAAAACGGTACTGTTATCGCTGATTTGCAAGTTGGTCAGATGGCATTCAGAATCTTCGACGAGTTGAAATTTTTTTATTACTTTATTTAAATAATTAAAATTCTTGTTCCACCATTTCCAGAAAGCGGATAACCGTGTGCAGTTGCAGCTGAAATTCAAAAAGACTGGAATAGTTTATTCTCCATCAACTACAGTTAACTTGCCATATATGACTTTTCAGTTTCCTATATTCTTTACAAATGAAGACAAGTCTATACAATGGAAACAGAATTCGAAACTTTAAGCTGGCAGCCCCACATACTTACATTTTATTTTTTTGTAACTGATTATTGTCCTTTAATTGATCTGAAAAAGAGTGAAACTTTGAAATTTGTATTTTGCGAAAGAAAGAAATCAACGTGGCAGAGGTATGAGGTCAAATTCGAAAGTTGTCAGGCATATCGTTTTCTTACAAAAAACATGTAAATAATTACAGTAACCAATTTGATTTTAGAATTATCTCGAAAGACGTTCAAATATTCGTTCAAGCACAATTTAGTCAATTTTTACCCCCTCCCTCTCTTGATAGGCTGAAGTAATAGCAGATAAGTAAAACTGTTTTCGATAACTTTTAGAAATCAAACTCGTCCAAAGCTAAATTACTTAAAAGATCGGCATCGATTGTTTCCTTATGCCTTCTCCACCACGTCCAACTTCCGGTGCATTTAAGGCCTTTTTATCCTTGTCGTTCACTAATCGTTCACTAATCGTTCATTCTTGGCGTTCGCCATCCTTCATCGTAGTTATCAATGTCGATTTAGTGTTATTTGCTGTCGTCAGATGAAAATTGCCAACTTACCATTTTCTATAACGTCTTTAAGCACTGCCCAGAACCTACATTCAAATTCGATCGTAACAATCTCCGCCTCGTAGAATTTGCGGCACTGACGTTTCTAAAACGAAACCAATAATTTTTGAAAATTTTTATTCAGTTTGAAAATTATGAAATTGGGGGTTTACCTTTTCAGGACCAGACGGTAAGGAAAAAAACAAAATAAGAAACACAACCAAGAAAATAACAAGTAAAGTGCAAATGGTTATTGCTAAACTTTTTCGATATTGTCTCAGACATCTTACGGTCCCACCGCTTATTTTTGAATCCCTCGGAAGATTATAATTACGAGGTCCTGGTTTTGGTCTGACTCTGTCTCCATCTGACAGAAAATAAGACGGGTTATCTCTGCCGAATTCCATTTGGATTTATATTTATATAAAATATAAATAAATAAATATAAAAAATATTATTTTGAACAAAATAAAAACATTGTCCTCGAAAAAGAATTGTTTACGCTCGGAACAAGATGGCTGATGCAGGGAAATTTTGTTAGAACAGGCGGAAAATGCCGATGCTAGCATTGGCATCGATTTTTTTAAAAAATCCGAAATCGGCGTCGGCACCGGTACAGGCATCGCGAAATTGTTGGAGCTGGCATGGGCATAATTGCCGGCACCGGCACCGGCAACGGCAACGGCAACAGGTTCGGACCCCGGCCATCCATAGCTCCCTGAATACCACAAATACTGTACCCCCTCGAGGAGCATGGCGCTAATCAGGGAAGGATTCCCCTGTTAATTATTTTGGTTGAGTGGCCTTTCAAGTATTACGTCAGAATCTTAGGGGGTAGAGGGTCCGAATTAGCTATAGTCGATAAAAGCTAAGTAGTGACAAAAAGGGAATGGGTCGTAAACGATCAAGAAAAAGTTTACGTGATACGTGGACGGCCCCTTATATTGAATAGGAAAATCAGATTCCCTATCCCCACCCCCACCTATTCCCTCGGGCTGGCTAAAAGACCGTCGAGCAGTACCCAAATTCTAAAACAATTTAGTAATTGATATATAGACTGCACAAAATGCGGAATCTCTTATTACAAAGAGAAAAAGGTGGTCTTCAAAGATATTAACCCCGATATTCGGGAAACGGTAGCTTGCTAATTAGAAAAGCATTCTCTTGTTTCTTTTGTTTTAATGTTCCTTTTTGTTTTTCGGTAACAAAAATTGAAAAAAAAAAGCCATATGTCGTTTAAATGGATACGACAACATATTTTACGACATGGAGTGTCTATAACTTTTTCTCTTGTCAACTACAAATTGATGGCGCCAATCAAAATTGGTGAATTCGGCTTCTCGTTAATTTTCGATAAAAATCAAATCGTAGGATTTTCAAATTTATGATTTTTTCGGAAGGGAATAAAAAACTCGATCAGGACCAAAACTTTGGAAAAAAAAAATTATAAATTCACGTCGTTTTTTTTTTTTTATACAAATTTAATTCGCAGAAATTCGAATCATGCGCACTTTCCACTTCCTAATTAAAATACAGCCTTCAGCCTTCACAATGGATGGGACACCAACCAAGACACTTGAATCGAAAGCGGATTTAACGTATTGTTTTTATTATACGAAAAAGTGCTTTTATTTTATTTTTTTTTAAATGGCATTCTTTCGTTTTCCGTAAACTTTGACGTATAAATTCATCGCAATTATAAAAGAAAAAAAAAGCTCGCTTAGGACTTTTGCGACGGTAACGAGGGAATTTTTCGTGACTGGAAGGGTTTTCCCAACTAAAAATCGAGATGAAAAAGGTTGGGGAGCACGTTAAATCTTCGGATAAAAGCATACCGTGTTGCTATGGAGACATCAGGAACTTCTCTTTGAGTCGACTTTTCCACTACACATATGCGATTATTAATTCGACACAAAAATATTCCCCGTCTCTCATTTTTTTTTCGGCGGCAGAGTCGGATGAATTTTTTTTCCCTAGCTTTTTTAAAATAATTAGATTTTTTGTCAGTCATGTCGTAGTCAGGGGATTTGGACTTGATGCTTGTTTTTCCTTTTTTCCTTTTTAAATGGATGTAACAGAATTTAAAAAAAAAAGTTGCCTTTTAACCATAACAGACCCGTAGCAAAGCAAAAAAAACAGGAAGGCTTGGTCCCCCTGCGAGAAAGTCGAGCCCCTATTAAAGTTTTATTTCGCAGCATGTTGGAACATGTAAATTAGGTGATAATATTTTGCAGGTACTTTGCACGACATTTTTCTAAAAACGTTGGCCTTTCTTATGGTTCTAAGCTATTAATCGACATCAGGTTAGAGCAGAAACAAAAAAGCAGAGAAAAGAATGGGAACAAAGAGCTGTTTTACGACAATTAAACACTAGGTATTTGTCCATTTAAAAGGTCGCGCCCGGCGAAAAAAGGTTACCACATTCGTTACATTTGAAACCCTCTTCCTGCCTTTTTTTTCGTTCCAGTTGCTTCATTAGGAGCTACAATATTTTGATTTATAAGACGAGGCGATTCAAGCATTACGTAAACATGATTGAGGGGGGGCATTCGAATATGACCTCATCATTTGTTCCAAAAAATTTGGATCCCTCCCTATCCCCCTTATTGTCAGAATTCGTCATCTTTTGAAGATCCTCCCCCCTTCCCCCTCGAATTAAAAAAAAAATTTGCTAAATTTTTCCCTAATAAATTAATGTTTTCGGCCTTAATATTAAAAAAGCCCAAAAAGTAAAAAAAAAATCTTAAAACTATGTAAATTCTGGACCTTAAAATTTGTGTAAAAATGTCCGGGTTTTGAGCTAAAAGCCAAAATATGGCAAAACAACGTGGTAAATTGACAAAACATAGCAAGTCCTCAGTTTTACTCGTAGTTTAATCTTTAGCTCAAAATTGGACCTGTCATAAAAAAACAAACTTCAGATTCGTGATCTATGGAAAATTTCCGATAAAAAAAACCACATTTTTTCGCGAAAAAAAAAAAAAAAAAAAAAATATCGGTTTTTTTTCTCTTACGGCAATTTTTTCGGAACTTTAAGCTCAAGTCGCCACGCTTTCCCGTCGAGTAAAAAATTAAAAATAAATTCAAGTTTATCAGTACCCCAAGGACTGGGAACCATTTTTCGGGTAAGCGATTAGAAATTCGAAAATTGCCAAAAGAATAAAATCGACAAAAAAGTAAAAAAAAAAAAAAAAAAAAAAAAAAATAGACAATATTTTTTTGCGAAAAAATGTGATTTACTAATGGAAATTTTCCGTACATTATGAATCTGAAGTCTGTTATTTTAAAATATCTGGTCCGATTTTTGAGCTAATGTATACATGCAGAAAATTCTGAAGAAGCAACGTAGAATCAATGGAGTTGCATAGATCCATGGCAGCAAAATTCTTAATCTTTCTTGCAGAAATCTGTAAAAAAGAAAAGAAAATATTTGATTACTGATAACAATAGACCCAAAATGATTGTATGAATTATTTAACATGTTTTCTAATTCCTTGTAAACCGCCCCTCCACAACGACCACAACAAAAAAAATTTTTAATCGAATACTTCCTTCTTGATAAAAATAATAATAAAAAAATTCAAATAAAAACACAATTACAATCAATACGAAAAAAAAAAGAAGTTATCGGCAGGATATAATTTGACAAGTGAAAGACGGGTCAATGAGTGTCAAAAGCTAGGCAGTAAGCAGGTGAGAATACTCAGCATTGTCCGACCGTCAGACAATCAAAAAGTAAACCGCGTAATAATTTATGTACCACGCTCGTTACAATAAAGCCAAGTGCTACGGTTCCCATGTCACTCAGTACCGCTCGTTTCTACAATTCAAACTTGGACCTAATTCAAAACCTTTCTACGAATACGGTAGCCGTTAAGAGATCATCACCTCTTTATCCCGAAAAAAAAAAAAAATTAGAGAAGCCAAAGAACGTGATAAGGGTTTGAAAACGAAACAAAAAAATCTCAACTTATTAGACCGTTTGTTACGTTTGCTTCGGCCTCCAGATGATAGTTTTCTTTTAAAAATGGCTGTTTAGAATCCATTTTTTTTCCTCCTCTTCCGCTCTTTCCTTGAATTCCGACGCGAAAAAAAAAAAAGTTAAACATCGATGAAATTTCAAAATGATATCGATATTTCAACCCTCATTAAAAATAAAATAATAAATTCTTCGAGTTCTTTCATCGCATACATAAAAATAACTGGGAGAGAACTTGAATTTCAATTCATTCACTGATTTATGATATCCAAATAATTTTTTTTTTTTCAATTATTAACCATTAAACATTGAGCGCGTAAAACATTATTTATTAATGGCTTTTTTTTAACCCTTTGCCGGCCAAATTTCAAAATTTAAAAACGCTCCATTCCTCCCAAATATTATTTTTCTGTGTTATATCTATAAAGGTAAAGCACTCTGCCAAAGGGACATTTAAAAATAAAAAACGATGCGCCCGATGTTGCTTAGTTATGCAACCGTGATGCAAACGCAATTAAAATTTTTTTTCACCCTTTTCCCAAACATTTTTTAATATTATTTGTAATGAACTCAGGGGTTTTAGGGGTCGCTGATTCCGAATCTGAAATTAATTTTTACGTGGGGGGGGGGGGCACTGGTGGCCTCCCAGAAAATAAACTATTTTTAAATTATCAGAAAAATAACATTTGGATAGGGGTCATGTACATATTACGTAGCATGTTAAGGGGGGGGAGGGGGTCTCGTAAATGCTTACGACACCTTACCGAAGGGAGGGGGGGGGGGTCTCACACTTTCTTACGTAAGCTTTTTTCTAATCTGACCAGGAATTTTTGAAAATAAAATAAATAATTAATTAATTAATTTCATGTTTTTTTAAAAATATTGTAAATGTTGCGGCGAGCTAATATGTGTACATCCATATGAAAACCTGCCTTATGGGGAATGGTACTTAGAAGGCTGTGGAAGTTTAACTTATTAAAAATCACATTGTTTACAAACAAAACGTTTTCTCCGCCATTCCCCACAAGGCAGGTTTTCATGTGGACGTCCACATATTACATTATTTTGTTACCGTCTTAATAAAGGCCTTCTTTTGAATTTTTCTCAATATAGGTGTTTATATTGGTTTATTTCAGTTCCATGAATTATGGGGAAAATTACCGAAGTCGAGTGCCGTTGGTTCCATTAAAAAAAAAAAAAAACTTACGTAATATGGAGGGGGGGGGGTTGCCAAAATCTTACTCATGCTTACAACGGGGGGGGGGGGGGGAGGGGGTTGAAAATGGCAAAAAAAATGCTTACGTAATATGTACATGACCCCATATCAATTTATACGTTTTCCGGCACCCTGAAAATGAACTTTTTTAAATTCATTGCCTTCCGGAAAATGAACTTGTCTTTATTTTTCAAAAACCGATTATTTTTCGAGTAATAATAATTAAGAGAACTATATTTTAAAAGTTAGTAGTCCGCCATCTTCAATTTCAATTTTTTCCAAATTTGGACATTAGATTTAGAATTAGCAGTTCAAAAAACCCCCCAAAATATTTAGTTTTTATTATTTTTAAACTTCTAATTTACAAGTTTAAAAATAAGTTATAAACGCCTCTACACAGAAAAAGTTGTTTTGCCCATAAGCTAAACATAGGTAAAGAATTTTTGTTAAATATTGCACAAATGACTGTCCATCCGACATTTACTTGCACTTAAAAAAAAAGAGCAACAAATAAAGCGTTTACATAATTCGAGTATAAAAAATCTGTAACATTTTAAATAAAATTTTACCAACCATCCGCCATCTTCAATTTTGGTTTCTTTAAAATTCTGACTTCATATTCGGTTTCAGCAGGTTTTCACAATTTTTAAAGAAAATTAAAGCTTTGGAGGATTGCAAAACTGATGGATCCATATTTGGATCTATGATGGGCGGCAATGGATTAATGGAACTAGCAAAAAATCGAAAAGGCTCTATGGAGTTTTCTGCTATGCATGCTGCTTGTATTTTTATCTTTAACGGAATTTCAATCCTCGGAATTCCGAGAAAAAACTGGAAAAAAAAAACAGAAAATTAACTTCAGAAAAACACAAAACATCGAAAGCTTTTCATTCGATATAACACAATTTTTTATAGGTTCCCTCATAGAGGTTTTACTGTATAATCTTTGATTCCTAAGTAAATTATTTACAACCTTCCTGTGAATATCTTGAATTTTCACAAAAGAGAAAAGCCGCCTTTCTCTTACATGCAGGAGCCTTTACATCTTTCTGAAACAGATCAAGTGTTCGACACTTCAATTCAAGAGGTTTTATAGTCACGTCTTTGTTTATATTTTACCCCCATTATTACAAGGGCGAGAAATTGATGTCATAACCATAAACGTTTTTGCGAAAAAAAAAGAAAAGAAAAAAAAAACAGAATAAAATAAATAATAATAATTCGGGTGGATATTGATTTCAAAAGAATAATGTTTAACATCGTTTAGGGTCACGATTAAAAGTCTACCACATGGGGAGCATGCTGTGCAAGTCATTAATCTTTAAAACGGGGATCCACGGATTCCTATTGATTTCATACGCCAATGTAACGAAATTACATCAATAACCTTTTGAAAGTCCCGTACATTTTTTTTTCCCTTCCCTCATTCATAATTTTCGATTCTCACGGTTTCAAAAAAATTTGCATGCGTGCCGGAGAATGATTTATACCCGTTTTTAGATTAAAATGTTGATACAGCATTTGTCGTCTTTTGAATGGGAAGAGGAGCTCTTCAAAATTTTTATAAGATAAAAACAAACATGTCCGGGCCAGGGATATCGAAAAATTCTATTTAAAAAAAATCTTTTATCCTTTCATCTTTTAAGAAAACAACCCCGAAAGTTTTTTTTTTTTCGTGTCACCACGATCAATCATTTCTCGATCGATATTGATCGATAAAAATATTAAAAATGAAAGGTGAATCGTTTACTGGGTTTTCTTTCCCGCCAAAAAAAAAAGAAAGAAAGGGATCAACGGTAAGGAAACGTATAAAAGGAGAGTGTTAAAAATAAACTAACTTTTCGTCTTTTTTTTTTTTTTTTTTTGTCCCTGTTACACAAACATCCCTCAACGGGTGTCGCGCCTCTCAAAGCCAGAAATGTTATTTCAAAACAATGAGACCCTAACTACAAATTCGCACAATTGAAAAAAGTTTATTATAATATCATCAACTAGGCCTCCTGCTGAGACGAACGGCGTCGCGGCGTTCGGCTTCGTGGGAATTGTTACGTGCGCAAATAATGACAACGCGGTAATGAGGTCCCGTTGCACAAAAACAATGGTCGAGCTTTTTTTTTCAGTTTGTTGTTTGTTTGTTTTGTGCGCTCTTTTGCAAAAATAATATTTTTTCTTTATCCTGCATGAATTTTAATTTTTTAAGAAATAAATCTTCGTTTTTGCCCTTACTTTTTTAAGAATGTAATGTTGTGTTGAACTTCATAACGACTTATTGTACATCCAAAATGTATTTTTTTTAGGTTTTCAGGGGAGGGGCATATAAAACAACAATAATGATAACTATATTCGGACGTTTTGTGATGAATATTGGTAGAGATTTTGGTTTAGATAGTTGGATTCGACTAATGCGGTTTTAATAATCATTTCTAAAAAGCCCGCGAAAATTACGATTTGCTATCGTCAAGAAAGAGTCCTTTCATATTTAAAAGCCACTAGAACTATAAGTTAAATGTGAATCATCTCTAATATTATAGTTAATAGTAATTAAAATGATCAATATGTACTGCAGCAGAAAATTTTAAAGGCAAACGCTGTAGCAAAAACGTTTCGGTTTTTGCAAAACGATGGCAAAATTTGGATTACAGTACTTGCTAATAATTTAAGATGATTCTTTTAAAATAAAACTGACAAACAAAGAATTGTGCATGGGTGGGTTTACTGATAAACTACTTACTTTAGTTCATCGTGCACAGTTGCTTTCAAAATTAATTTAAAAAAGTGGTTTTTTTCCAACCATAGCAAATTGCAAAAATCAGCTGTTTGGCGAATCACAGTTACAATAAATCAGCCTGTAATGTAGACTTGCATTGCTAATTTAATAACTGGTCATTAAAAATCGATTATGTATATAAACACTACTTAAACTGTATACTTAAAAAAAACAATTGCTAGACGCAAGAAATGTTTTTGCTAAAGAATTGCTATAGAATTCTCTATACTCTTGAATTTTAATTCCTGGATACAGAGCGAATACTAACTGAATTATTTCACTCACGCCCGTTTAGACAGGTCCGGAAACTTCCCAAGCCGTTCACATCCCGGATCCCGCTTAACTGCGCACGTTTTAGTTTTAAAACGGCCACTGATGGCGCTGCGATCTTGAGAGACACAACATGTCGAATCGTTTAAGGTGGGACTCCCATTTTTCCGCAATATTCACCATGTTTATTTAAAATTTTTTACCTTTCAATAAGATTATGCACCATTCGCTATTTTTTTATTACATTTTTACAAAAAAAAAAAAAAAAAAAAAAAAAAAAATCACAGAAACTACAACCAGAGGAAGTCGCCGCCATTATTGTTTACAAATCTCAACGACCAATCAAAAAACGTCTCGCGTGCAAGTAGCGCTTACGGTGGTAGAAAGGAAGAACTATTTTTCACTTAGCTAAGAGGGACAAGATCTCACATGTATAAGGGATAGGAGTTTCCGGACCTGTCTAAACGGTCGTTATTTCAATACACGGTGGAACAGTGATGTTTTGTTTTGTGATTTTATTAAGGTATACATAGGAAACACCGCCATAAAAATTGTTCAGCAGTGTATATTTAAAGAGTATCCCAACAGAATCTCAGCAAAAAGAGATTTCATTTGCGTTAATCAAACTTATGATCATGAACGTCAGCAAAACTTATTAAACACTAGTCTTTCGACAAAATCTTTTTTCCGGATAATTAAATCAGATTGTTTTGTTATAATCTTATATGTATGTATACACAGTAAAAAATTTTATGTCAAAATCAACATAAGTTAAGATAAGTAGGTCCACATAATTCTTATGTTGTTTTTGTTTATGTTTGCCTCATGGGAAAAACAACAAAAAATTTATGTGGACCGCTTAGAACATATTTACATAATATTTTTTACTGTGTAGTACGTAGTAACCCATACAGATTTCAGTTTACACAAAACTTATGTTTGAGGTAGAGCAAAAATTTCAGTTTTGCTACAAAGAGCAAAAATGTTTTGCTACCGCCAAAATTTGATGGTATATAAAGATTGCTAAATGCAAATTATTTTCATACTGTGCTCAAATTTCGAAGTGTAAACATCAAAATGAAAGCAATTTTATCTTTATTGTGCGCCATCGGCGTTGGCTCGATGTTCGAAAGCGATCGAAAGATTTTTGAATTTAATCCGGATTTTGATATTATCGGAACTTTGCCTTTGGAAGTTGCCATTATTATATTCAGGTAAGTCAAGTGTTTTAAATTTAACTATTTCAATTATTTTTATGTTCGCATTTAACTAACCATTTTTTTTATTTTGCAGATTATTGGATCCGAAATCCCTCGTTCGAGCGATTACGGTACGACGGAGTTGGCTTAGGATCATCAGGTCGGACAGAGTTTTGCGGCAGAGAGTTCGACAACAACTGAGGAAAGAACGGAATCAAACCAAAGGATTGGTAATGTGGGGAAACGGAACCTCTAGAGCTTCAAGCAACGAAGAAGTGTATCGTCCAGTGAATATAGTTCGGCCAGCGTTCCGGGAAACGAGAGTCATTGAAATGTCAGTAAGAAATGGTCCGACAAAAGGGCGAAAAAGAAAATTGAGAGAGGTGGAAAATCCTGCACCGAAAAAAAGTGCTGTGTCTAGAGTTCATTTGAGGTAAAAGACAAATCTCACGTGGGAACTAATTATTTTTTACAAACCACCATATTTAGCTTTTAATGACCGGCCTTCCAGCAATAAGGCGATAAAAGTAGTATTAATGAATTTTTTTAAAAGAAGGTTAGCATAAGATTTAGGCTATGCTGTAAATATTTGAGCTAAAACCTTTTTGATTATTGATTATAGTTTAAGATTTTTTTTTTTGCATTTTGATAGTAGTATAAGTTTAGGTAGTTTTACATTTTAAGCTAGTTGTAGATTTTTTTTTTGTACGTATTAATTAATCTCTTGTTCCAATTTTAACGACAATATGAATATATATTTTACTTTATTTTATTCTAAATAGCCTTTTTATTTATTTATATATATGGAGGGATTGTTATTTCTATTCCTTTTCTTTTCAGCTTTTTCACTTCTTTTTCATCTTCTTCTGGTTCCTCTTCTGCTTGTCTTGCTTATTCCACTCATTGCTACACAATATCCTTCACATATTGAAAAAAATTTCTAACGACAAAATCAATCAATCAAGTTAGAAGTCCTGCCCCAACAGTTCACTCATTTGTTTTGCTTCCACTGAGCGTAACCGCCACTGATATCCTCAAGAACCAGATAAGTCGATAATTTTAAGATTTATTCCTCCGTATCAATCGCCAGGCACTGATGAAAAAGATAACTCAGTGGTATGCCGTCCAATAAACGAGATTTTTAGTCCAAAAGAAAACAGTCAAATAGACGCTATAATTGACAAGAAAACCCATGCCTACTCGCCCTACCTTAAGAAATATGTAAAACAAAAACCCGATCAGGTCGGAATCTTTATTTGCTACGTTTCCGTGTGGCTTCTGTCTAATGTCTAACCCGAAATTAATTACACTTTACCACCCCCTTTTAAAGGCGCGGTTACATTTTTTCAAAAAAGAAGCGGCGCGAATTCCAGAATGGCCGCGAAACAGGGCCGTAGGTAGCACTGAGGCGATGTCATCTTATTACTTCGATTCCAATCATTTCCCGTAATGACTCGCACCGAAAAAAAAAAAAAAAAATCCGCGTTTTTTTTTAAATTTTTTTAGGGCCCATCTAGCTATTTTCAGCATTCGGCTGTAGTAACCGAAATGGACGCATGTCCATTCTTAAGTTGGCACTTGTCTTCTATTTTCAACTTACGTAAGCAAACATTCAATTTGAGAACGAACATACACCCATTTTTGTTAACACGACAGCATTGCTTATGCCATTACTCTTCCTCTTTTCCCATTTCTCAGAAAGAATATATCTGGGAAAAGTGTATTTTAAATTTTTTTCTAGGGAAAAGGTTAGCTTCCGTTATGTCATCTTAAATTTCTTATTCCACTGTAAATGCATTGGTTTAACATAACAGCTCGCATCGTAAGAAGAGCGATCAATTTTTTTTCTCAATTATTTAATTACAATTGCTGCTGTGTAAGAAACGATCGCCTCCCTTATGAAGAATTTACCCGCTACGAACCTGACATTTAAAGAAAAAAAAATTAGAGAATCGGATGCGGGTTCAATAAACATCTTCATCAATAATCAGCCCTTTTTGTGAGAACATTTTCAGTATAAACAAGTTTTTTATTCTAAACTTACTGATTAAACCGAATCGATTCGATTGACCGCTACCGATTAAAGAAAAAAAAGCATAAAAGGATCCATGAAAAAAACGATAGGCAGGGGTAATATATCTTGGCTCACCCACCATCTAGACATATAGTGAGGGCCTGCTCACTCCGCTCTTTCCTTTGATAAATGGTCTTCGGTTTGACGACAGTTTATAGCCAGTTATAAATAGAATGTCATCTTTTGGGGCTTCTGTAAGCTCTTGACACAACGGACTTTTTGCCCCATTTTTGATTGATTAACTTTGTTATTTTAACAATTGGAAATTTTTCTCTTTTTTTTTCCAGATCTTAAAAAAGAAGAAAAAATTCACGAAGGCGAAATCGAACACTTGTTACTCGTTAACAAAAGAAAAATAATTTCTCAAGAAACGTGAAACTTGGTTAAATGAAAGGATGAGGGTTGCTAGACCTCATTATAAAGAGGGTGTTTCAAAGCTATCCTTTTCCCTACCTCCTTTTTTTCCCTCTTTCTCCTTTTTCTTTCTCCCTCTCTTGAGAAAAATAAAGATAAGAAGGAAATAAAAAAAAAAAAAAAAGCCTCTTCATATCTTGCCTTTCATAAAAAATCTTGAGCGTCGTCATATTTTTATTTTATTTTCACTAGCAATTTCCCCCCTCGGATCAATGCAGCCAACATATACTTAATTCGTGGAAATAGTCCCGCCATTTTGTTTCGAATGCAACTATTTCGCGATTTCAGAATACAAAAGACGTAAATCGAGATAAGAGATCGGTACACTTGCTTATAAGTCAAACATAGCAGCAACGTGCCAATCGGAAAGTCGATTTACGTCCTTTGTACTTCGATGGTCGCGATTTGTCACCGGGATATGATCTTCCGAAGCGTAGGTTCGAAAAAAAAAAAAAAAGTTTTGGACGTTTAATGACGAAACATCGCGCTTGTTTGATAATCACATTGACAGTGGTGACAGGGTTCAAAATTTTTATCATGATTGATTAACCATCATAGATTTGTAGCTTACCTTGTGAATTTTCAAACGAATAAGAAACCCATCAATAACAAGTGTATCCTGCGTCTAAGTCAAGTTACAAGGTACTGTTGTCACGTCTTGCGATAAGACTTCATTCTCTTGTTCCATTTTAAACTCGGCACTCTTTAAAACGATAAAAAAAAAGAAAAAAAATTAAAAAGGGAGAAAAAAACTAGTTTCGCTCGGGAATTAAATTTTTTTTTTCGTAAAAAAAAAAATATATGAGTTTGTTTAAAGAAAATTAAACGCGTTAAAAAGTTTTAAGAAGAAATAACACCTCAGGAGGGTGCTATTTACTTTCTGTAATTCGTTTTGTTGAATTTTCTCTCTTTTATAATGTGTGCGAATGTATTTAGGAAGATTTTAATATAAAATATTTGTTTTTCTAAAAGAGGAAAATTATGGATCTGTAAAAAAAAATGACAAAAATCGAGTTTAAGTTACGAAAGGGAACGAATAACAGGGAGTTCTTTATTTTGCTAACTTTCCTATGACACATTCCTCCCCCTCCCCCGATCGGCGCTCTTTTAAAAAAATGTCCAAATTGTTTGACATTTTTTATTTGACGAGAAAGCGCGCCTATTTGATTTTAAAAACCTCATTAGGACGAAAAAATTAATGATTCTTTTTTGGGAATAGAACAGCCATTTTTTGTTAGATGTTGCATAGATCAAAGTCGAAAGTCAAGAGTCTTTTATATTTTGCATCAGTTTTTGAGCTAAGTATCAAAATACGATCCCAAAGGAGGACTTAACCATATAATGCTTTTCACAAAAATTTGGCTTCTACTGTAAAAGAAAATTGGAGTATTAATTTAAAAAAAATTTTGGACTGCTGATTCATGATCTGACAACTGACTAATTTTACAAAAAAAAAAAAAAAAAAAAAAAAAAAAAAAAAAAAAAAAGATGGAATTTTTTTGATTTTGACTCTCATATCAGGACACTTTCCCATCGAGTAAAAGCTCGGAATGTGCATTAGATACCATTGATTTGCATTGTATACCTTTTCGAAATTGATCAAAACATGATGGGACACTCTACTAAGGGATTTTCCCAGTATTACATAATGGGGTCGTCCATAAATTACGTTAGCATTATTTTTGCCATTTTTGACCCCCTCCCCCCCCCCCCCCCCTTGCTGGCAAAAGTTAACATTTTGGCACCTTGCCCTAAAATGAAGTTAGATTTTGGTTACTCACCCCTTAAACAATTTTTTTTTAAAATTAATATTATACATTAAAAAAATCTGAAATTCTGCCAAACTTAAATTTTGTAAAGAAAAGGGCTTTTTTTTAACTTAGAGCAAATGCGCAGTAAATCCGGCTCAAAATGAATTATTTCGTGCTTACTTAGGGCTCTACCAACCCCTTTCCAGCTAAGAAATCACTCATATGGAGGGTAGGTTCCTGAAAATCTTGCGCCAATGTTAAAATTAGCTTTAAAGATTTCATACAGGAAGGGAAGGGAGGTCGAAAGTGGTGAAAATAATGCTTACGGAACTTATGGACGACCCCTAACGTACTTATGTAATTCTTGAAGGAGCCCTCAGACCAAGGAAAAGAAAACAAAGACAATTATTACAACTTACAGATTTCGTTCTATATTTCCTCATGTGCAAATCCAAAGTGAATTCCACTGTTCTTCATTGGCTTTCTTCGACGTCTTACACGATTTTCCAAGGATCCTCTATGGCTGGACGACTCGCTTCTACCTAATTTTAAATCAGAGGATATAATGCCGTTCTTAGGCAAATCGACGCAACTCACTTCAGGCACCGAATCTTGTTTTAAATTAAGTAAAAAAATGATTCAGTTCCGGAAATGAGTTGCGACGGTTTGTATTTGATGGCAGATTGGGATTTCCGACGCAAAATTTATCCGCCAGGGCCGCTGCAAGTCTTCAGCGGTAACCAATCAAAATTAACAAATGAACAAATTCGTTGCCTTTGATTGGGTAACGTCAAGGACATACAGCGCCCCTGGCGAATTATTTTGCATCGGAAATCCCCAGCAAACTGAAATTGAAATGTCAAAAATTTCTATATACGGCTTCCGTGACCATAATTTCTGACTTTGAAATTCTAAAAGTGGAATCACCACAAAAACGACATATTTTTTGTATAACAAAAAAAATCGATTAAATTACAAAAGCAATAAATTTTAATCTATAATCGCCTTGATCCGATTGCATTTAATCATTTCCTCGATATAAATGCAAAAAGATAATTTAAAAAATAAATAAATAAATAAACGTAAACAGAATAAAACCTTGTACTAACGAATATATATATTTTTTGAGATCCAGCGATTACAGAAAAAACCAATAAATACTGTATAAAAAAAAAAAAAAAATAAAGAATTAGGAAAAAAAATTATGGCACAAAAATTTTTAATCTCATAATTTAAAAAACACATCGGTGTCTTTTTAATATCAAGTCCTTAATTACATTAATTACATTTCATTGGAATGTTTTTCCGTTTTTTTTTTCATGTTTAAATTAAAACGTTTCCTTTTGTTTTAATTTTAACGCGAGAATAATTTAATCTACGAAACATATAATTTTCTTTTTTCACCTTTTCTATTTACAATTTGTTTCTTACAATATTTATATAAATAATAAATAAATAAATAAAAAGAGATCAATACATGTCGCTGAAATTGATGGTCTGCCCTTGCTGATGATGCATGTGATGGATTTCGTCCATATTCTGCGAGGGTATCGAACTATTGCTATCCCCCATTAAAACGCTTACGGGGCCGACGCTTGGAGGGCAATCTATGCTGTTGGTGCTGGAAACGGACAACGGCGTCCCTGAACCCGGGGTGCCAGGTTGCTGCTGGGTCTGCCCGCTTTCCTGCCGCATTAGATTTCTCCTCCATTTCGCCCTCGCGTTTTGGAACCATACCTGATGGAATTTTTTTGGTTTTTTTTTTCAATTGTAAAAAAATGGGATCGTTGCGATTTTTTGATGCAGATAGGTTGTTCTTAACTATTACAAAAAATTGATGTTTGCTGTTCGTTTACCGGAAAATTAACATTTTGGGTGCATTTTGCAGATACTGGACATTTTATTATGATCATATCATAAGGGAGAGTAAAGAATGAATAGTTAAAGTGCTGGCAAAAAACCCATTGGAAAAAAAAAATAGTTTTTCAATAAGTGTAAGCCTAGAGTGAGACCTATAAAGGCTAAAAAATCTCAAGAGCTCTTAAACAAGGGTGGAAGTTTTTCATTTTACCATAAAAAGGTTCATAGGCTCAAGTCATAGGACGCAACTTTTCCATCCACTCTTTCTAAGTTCAGATACTGAAACTTTAACTTATAGTCTTTAGACAAGAGTAAATTCCTTACCACTTTAAAAGGCTTCAGTATTTTACAAGAAATTTTTCCCAACGGTTCGGCTCAAAAAGCATCAAAAATTTTGGTTCGGATCAATTTTTCCATTCAGTTTCGGCTCCTTTGCCAGCACTGAGTATTCCTATAACTTAATTTTCTGACTTTGGGATGATTTTCCGGAAAATTCAGAAAATGCATCAACCCCCCCCCCCCCCTCCTTTAATTTCTTACTATTTCGGGTAAAGTTAACCTACAACTCCTTATAGACCGGTCCTTTACGTGCAAAAAGTGTCTACCAAATTTTAGTATAGGAAACCCGCACTAAAAGCAGGTAATGCAAATGCCGCATAAAATTTTCAGGGATGGCAAACCAAACGGAACCGAATCGAAAAAACAGGATCGAACTTAAGTTTTTGTCTCAGAAAAACCGACCCGACCCGAAACTTTTAAAAACCGAAACCCGAACCCATTTAAAATTTAAAAAGGGTTTAAAACCGAACCCAAATCAGGAAAAAAAACCCGAACCGAAATCGAATCCGAACCGCTTATTTAAAAAAATCCGAATCGAACCAATACCGGACTTTTTTACTAAAAACCGAACCGAAACCAGATTTTGTTTATCAAAAACTGAACCATCCAAATCGAACCGAACTATTCCTGGTTCAAAAACATTTTAGCCGCGAAACCAAACCGAATTGCACTTTTCAACGAAAAAAGAAACCGAACCGAACTGTTTTTATTTTTAAAGCGATTTGCCATCACTGAAAGTTTTTTTTACTACGTAAAAAAATAGGGAAACTGGGTTTTATGGGTTTTTGACCCCGTAGAATTCGTCAAAATGATTTTTTTCCGACGAAAAATCCAATATGGCGCCGGAAATCAAATAATTAATATTGAAAATTCCTCCGCCAAGTTGGATTTTAATCTAATCAAAATTCTGTCTTTAAATTTGAAATCAGCATTTCATTTTACCCCTGTATTCAAAATTTCAGGCAATTCTGACGAAAAATGACTAAATTTTAATATTTTGAATACCTCCATTCGGAAGTTAAAGTTTAAGCTTAGGAAAAATTTAAATTTAAAAAAAAAACTTACCTGTAGGACTCTTTTAGACAACCCTGTTTTTTGAGCTAATTGTTTAAGATCTTTGGCATCGGGATTTTGATTAATTGCAAAATAAGACTTCATAGTCCTTAACTGATGATGTTTGAAAGACGTTCTCATCCTCTTCGTCCTCGTGTTTTGCTGATTAGGCTGGCCCGGGGAGCCCGCTATGGAACCGTCATACGTTAAGGATTCCATAGACGAGGAAAGATCACTCGGGTGAAGCATATCTACAAAAAAACAAAAAAAAAAAACATATTTTAACGTTTCAACTAGGGCTTGTCATTCAAGAAAAACAGGATATTCCCCCAAAAAAGTAGGTACATAAAACTACTCAGGTGCTACAAATCGCGTGGTAAAAATTTTCTATTATTTACACTATTAATCGTAATTATATTTCGTGAGGCCATTATTTTTAACTTAATTACTTAAAACGGGTAAAAAAAACCGTTTGTTCAGTGTTAAAATCAGATTTTAGTTTTTTTGGAAAGGAAAAAAACGGTAGCAAAATGATTCATGATTGTTTGTGGGTGGCAACGATTACTTAAAACAAGATGGCGGAGAATGACATACGACAATTCTTGTTAAAAGAAGAAGCATCTTGTTCACGAGAATCGTGAACCAATAATAGGACGGGTTCTGACCAGTCAATAACAAAACATGTCTTTCTTTTTTATTTATTTATTTTTTTCAATCCGTTTCACGATATTTCTTAACTTTTTTTTTCCAAATCACGAACAAATGGTAATGTTATTAAAAAAAATATAAATAGACAAGTTTGGGTTAATAGATTCTAAGAATTTTTTGCGCGTTGCAGTGAGAAACAGGATCTGTATTAATTTTATGTATTCAGATGAAGAAATACGGTGGCATTGCAGTCTGATGGGTAAAAAGATTTCCGATAAACAGACTTTCACAACATTGAAGTGGCATTAAATTGCTGAGATAACATCAGAATTATTCGATTCGTTTTTGCGTAAATTGATAAAAATCTTTTCAGGCAAATATTACCTAAACTAAATTCACCAACTCTTCCATTTTAAGGAGCCAGTCGTTTCAAATATTAAATATAATTTTGACGGTTGCTGACCCTCTCCCCTCATCTAGTCATCGAAAATAAGCATTTCGAAGATAATCTCCCAAGCTATTGGGCTTTCACAAAATTTTAGTGGCCTCTAAACATAATTCTGGAGGTGTCGACCTCCTCCCCCTTCCACTCAGTGATGGGTGTCCTAACTGATGTAAGCGATTATTGGGTAGCTGATTTCAAATGACATGTCTGTTATCACCAAAATATCGGTACCATCTTTTTTCTTTATTTTTACAATCAAAATAAACCGCGTCGGATCAGAACCATAGGGTTCCAAATAGGTCCCCCCCAAAAAATTGAGATTTTTATGCCAAAAGTTGTCTTACTTTAGGCTTATCGTCTATGAAAGGAAAATTTTTAATTTTTAATTTTGGTTTTTGGCTGAGATATGCGCAAAAAACGTGATTTAGAACCTTATGGAATTTTGTTCCTCCTCCTAAATGTAAGTGCTTGACTTTCGAATTGACATATTTGCTATCCTTTGGCCTTGCTTGAACAAATAAAAGTTAAACAAAAAATTAAAATTGGTTAGGGTTTGAATTACAGCCATTTTTGATTTAGAACCTTATGGTCCTGAGTTTATTTGCGTTTGATTTTGCATCAATTTCGGTTTCCTTTCATACTAAATGTTCCGTATCTTTTTTCAGAGCAATGATTTTCAAGCAAAAATTATTTTGCAGCGTCGTAATAACATAATAACTGAATTAGTACATGAAAATTTAAAAATAACTTTAAACCAACTGGGCAGCAAAAGTTTAACTTTTAAAAACGCTCTCCTGTAAAATTTACATGTTACCGATTTGGAACCCTATGGTTCTGAGGCGACGACCGGTCGCAGGAGTGTTATTTCGACCAAATCAAGGAGAAGACAAGTCCATACGCTACGTACGGACGTGTCAGCTAAATCGGCCACAACTGCTCTCTTAAATGCTACCGTGAATATTAAGTTTTAAAAGGTCCACTTTTCACAAATTTGCTCAAATATTTTATTACACACCGACAAAGGTCCAGTTAATGTTGAAATTTTAACAATGGAGTACTTCGTCTAGCTTCTCCTCGGAAACTATACAAAAAATATCATTTTTTTGCCACTACGTGCTGCTGTTATAAATTAGTACAACATCAAATTTTTTCGGATCTGAAGAGTCAAGTGAAAGTGCCGATCTTAAAAAACTGAATTTTCGGAACCTAAATATATAATTTTAACAGAAAAAAAAAAACTTTTTTTTTAAAAGGAAAGATATTGTAACAGGAAAAATTTATAAATGAAAATGATTTTGTGGGAAGAGAAACAATTATAATTGATCATGCTCACTGTCACATAGACAAGTCCTTGAGACAAAAGATTGGCGAGTGGCCTTGACCTTAGAAATCATTTCGGCTGACAAAGTCATTCAAGAATAAATACATTGTAAACCATTTGGAAACACATTTTATCCTCTCATTTAAAAAAAATAACATGATCGAAATCATGTGCATTGAACGTGAAACTTTTCAGCACTTCTTATTAGAGGAAATAAAAACCAGAATAAACCAAAAAGTATTTTTAAAAAACGAAAAATATGAGAAAAAATTGCTGCGGGGGAAAGTGATAAGTTTAAAATGATTATCATATCTTATTTCATTTCGGCATGTTGCATTAATTTAGGCGGTTTGCAGGTTATACTGCTAATGCAACACCGGCACTTTAAAATTTTCTTAAGCCTGAAACTTTTCATTTTATCAAGCTGGGATTTTTGATATCCTTTTTTTGCATTTAACCTTTTTCCGGACGGCGGTATTATATATGATACCAATTAATTCTAATTTAAAATCCCTCTTATTTCAACAACTGGGCAACCTAGTATTTACTGATGGAAGTGTGGTGTAGGGTCCAAAAAATTTTTAACAGAAAAAATTTTCGTATTTTGGTCTCCAGCTCTTACACAAAGGAGAACCATTTTTGGGGGTAAGCGATTTGAAATCCCGAAAATTGCCAAAATAAGGGACACCCTGTTCTATGCCTATCTTATGGAACTAATAGAAATGACTGATATATATCATTTTTGGTGAGGTAACCAAGAATGTCTAAAGTCTAAGACCGAATACAACACAACTCAGGTATAGCATCGCTGACTCAGCGACATGCAACTCAGCTAATATCTATCTTAAGAGTGCAAGTCGCAAGAGCACATGGATTTTGGAACGTATTCCTTTTGCGGAATACTTTCAAAATCCAGCTCACTGGCCACTTGGCCTTCTGAATTTAGCGGTTTGGCTTAGAGATTTTATCTAATAATCCCTGGTCACATACGCTTCGGCCATAATCAGATGTGAAAACCGGGTGCAGTGGAGCTGCATTTGGTTTGCAATATATATTGAAAAAATCTGTTACACATTTGTCCTTACAATAGTTTTTCAGTAGCGTGAATAAAAACTTTAGCTAAAAAAATAAAAAAAAAAATGTGTCCAATAAGACAACGTCTTCATCGAAAATCGGAACAGACGTGCACACGTCTATTTCTTAAATAATAAAAACACTGCAAAATATTAACGATCATTACACCTGATATTTTAAAAAATTTAATAAAAGAAAAAAAATCCGCCGTAAACGCAATTAAACATTTTCTATTAACAATTCTTTAAGCAATTATCATTTCCAGCAAAAGATCAGGGTCTAGACCGTAAAATCATCAATCACAACGAGCTGGCGGCCTGGCGCTCACGTCTACAAGAATTATACTTCCATTCATAACTTATGCGCCGGAGTTAACGATTCCTATTCGATTAATATTCATACTTCTAAAATAAAATCCCGTAATTAAAAGTGGAGAAAAAAGAAGAAAAAAAAAAAGGTTATCGGATATAAATTTTCCTCAACCCTCGTAAATAATCATTCGAGTGAATAATTTGCAGTGACTTATGTTTCCTTAGGCGAGCACGCGACCCTTGATATCGAGACAAGAATAGAAAAAACCATTTCCTTTTTTTATATGTGCTTGCATCTTCCACTCTCTCCTTGTCGTCGACATCAATTATAGAATCCTTCTGCGTCGAAGTATGCGATAAACTCTCAGGGAAAATTAACTTAATTAAATAACGGAACGAAAACGCTAAACATTTCTGTAAATAGTCACGCTGGGGAAATCTTTAAAAACGTTTTTTGTTTATTTCCCTAACAATCGCCGTGTTATTTTATTTTATTTTCTTTTTCTAAAAAAGGAACAATGATTTTCGAGAGCTTTGTAAACACGAGGATTTTGTTTACGTACACGTTCGTTTATCGATTTGGATAAAGATTTGACAAAGGTATTGTTTTTTTTTTTTTATTTACCTAAAGTGGCAGCAGGCAGTCGTAGGGAGACGTTTAACTCCGACCCTGGAGACGCATCGATCGGGGTTTGAAGTTTCCTCTTCCGAGGTCTGCCTTTCTGAACTCCGCCGTTTCCACCCCCTCCTCCGCCGCAGCCTCCACCTCCCCCGCAGCCTCCCCCTCCCCCACCGCCTCCGCCTCCGAAGAAGTCCGCGGGGGAACCTCCCGCTCGGAAAACGTTATCCAAATCCCCGCAGTAAGGGTCGTAACTGCAGAGTAATTCGTAATGCGGATGGCAGTAAACCTGAAAAGGAAAGAAAAATGAACTAGAATCAGAAATAGGAGAGGGAAAATGTATCGGAATGTTTGAATAAAATTCTACTGAAAAACGTTTGGAAGATTGTTTTAAACGGAAGAAAAACTGTCAAAAATAAGCCGAGGAAATGCCACTGAGAAACAGCTAAAATCCCCATAATATTTTTTAAAGAAAGCCAATAGCCCTTGACCATGCTTGCTATACAGATCGATTAAATACCCCTTTAAATTTTTTTCAAGCGCTTTGAAAATTTTGTTTGTTCGCCGGCACTAAGTTATCGGAGGCCCTGCCCTTTTCAAGAATTCTGAGCCCTCTCTAGTCTTTAGCACGGCTACTGAACTGCACAGGAAATAATAAAAAGGTGTCAGAAAAAAATAATTTTCTGAAAAATATAATCAAAGTAAAAAATAAAATAAAAATATCCAAAAAAAGATAATAAAGCTTTGCACAATTTTTCGGTAAAAATGTGAAAAAATTTCTGCGCACTTTTTATTTCTAAAATTTTTTTGTTGTCAAATATTATCGAATGTCTCTATTAATACAGAGGATTAATCCAAATGATTACTTTACAACGGTATACCTAAACACTTTTGTAATTTGGATTCTATCGGATCTGCAGAAGTCTAGAAAGAGGCAACAAAGTCTTAAAATCAGATTTTTTCTTGAACACCTCGGATTAATTATACCATCGCAAATGGAAATTTAAAATAGCTTGTAGGTAAAAAAAATTCATCATGGAAAATAAATTTAAAAAAACAATTTATGAAAAAAAAACTTAGGAAAAAAATTTACAAAAACATTGTAAAAAAAAAAAACAAAATGTGTTACCTCCATAACAATGGGAAAAAATTACTTCGGTGGAAAGGGAAGGAAATGTCGTTGAAATTTTGCAAAACTACAATTTTTGACAATCATCGTATCAATTTTTTTTTAAATTTACTTATTGAACATTAGAACTACAGATGTCCTACTTATGTTGAAAAGAAAATCATAGAGTAAAAGAAATGACGCACTTCCAGTCTTTCATTACATTCTAATTGAATCAAGAAACAAAAATTTTTGAAGAAACGATCAAAACGTACAGAAAAAGTTCTAAGTTTAGAAAAAATGGATGAATCTGGTTCTTAGTTTTCTTAAAAATTTTAAAAATATTTTGTAAAATTACTGAAAGTGAAGTGCTTCTGCTGCCACTTTTTTCAGCTACCGCAAGATATCAGAAGAAGAGAATGTGAAAGCATAAAAAAAAAGTGGCAGCAGAAGCACAGCACTTCCTCTAATTTTAAAAATACCCTTTCATTCTTTCCCATTTAGGGATATAGGCGAAGCAGCAAAAAAGAAATAATTCGGATCTAATCTAGCAGATATTTTAGAGCCGGTATCTTTAAAATAAGATTTTCCGCGAAATAAAATTGAACGATGTGACATTAATCGAAAGTGGCAGCAATCGACACAAAACAAGTATTTTAATAACGACTTACTAGTCCGTTTCGCATTCCAAAATGATCCCCTTTTGATAATCGGGTACCACATGAGGCACAGGTGAAGCAGTTAAGATGATAGACCATGTCTCTGGCTCTCATAACCATTTCGCTTGCTGATATGCCATTTTGACATCGGCTACATCTGTTTATTGCAAATAATCTGTAACAAAACAAAAAAAAAAATGTTACAGCCATTTTTTTTAAATCTTGGTCACGTCCTCTTTTATGTACCTACTCGTTCATCTTTTTAAAAAAAAAACCGCGATAAGAACGATACCGAAGGACTGAAGCGGCTGATCGTCTTAAAGCTGGAAGGTAAGTAATTGTTTTCGTATACTGTCTTGGCAATGACCTCACGAAATTAAGACAATGGTCGGCGTATTTTACAGCATTGACATGGATCAAACTTTGAGCCCGGAATGGATTCTTGCTGAGTCATTTAAGTATAATCACGGGGCTCAGCCGTTTGAAGGCAGTAAGCGAATCATTTCGATTGTCCTTTCCGGCGATGATTGAATTTATCATTAATGGAGATTGATCGACATACATGGTGTCTTTTTCATTTGCGATTTAGGCATTATTGGCGTTTCTTTGACACGTTTAAAAAAGTCAAGCATTTCAGATATTCCGCTATTTATATCGAGAAAAAAAAAAATTCACGGCGTAAGGACGAGGAATGTATCGCTGAAGAGAATTCTTTATGTCTGCAAGGAAAAGCTTCTAGTGAGATTTCGTATCTTGTACTCATACAAGTAGAACTTTTACAGTTTAATATCTTCAAAATAATTAACCTCTTATTAAGCTAAATTTCCCCGTTAGATTTTCCAATTGAATTTAAACTAATTTTTTACCACAAAATAAGATTGCAAACTTCGTAAGCAGCCTCTATCTTGCATTGGCATACCAAAAAGGTAGTGTACCCTTAACTTTCACCGAGGTTTGATTACAGTCCAGCGTGACAATTAATTCAAGTTTTGAGCAAAGAAAAATCTATAGATCGGGTTTATAGCCAGAACGAAGGAACAACTGAACTCAATGTAAAATATGAATTGTTTTTACAGTCTGATTTATCTTCTAGTGAATGGAAGCCGTATATGCCAGTTGGCAACCAGATGTGATACTGTGTTTCACAGCTAGAATCCAAAGTGAGACTTTTTGAGACCAAGATCGAATTTTGCTGCGCCGAGAAAAGCGAAGTGAGGAAAACGGTCAATAAGGGCTCAAAATGTCGAGATTTAGATTCGTACCTGTGAAACATCGCTTTAATTTCAAGTGCAATGTTCATTTAAAGCTTTCTGCATTATGATTTCATAGAAGGAACATTGATTTTTGACGCCACGTTTTGAGCGGTACTCCATAAATGTTTACACTGTAAAAAATTTTGTCTATTTATAACCCATTTTTCATAGGCTTGTCTCCATTTGTTACTTAAGGTGTTGTCCACTGGATTTTGTGTCACAGTGTTGTGTGTGTAACGGGCTTCGTAAGCTAAATATTAAACCCGTTACTAATGTGACACAAAACCCAGTGGATGATCGAAATCCTTAAATGAATGATCGAATTAAAGCACCGGAAGTACTGCATTTTTTTTCCTTCAAAGGTTGATTCAAAATGGAGAGTTCGGGGATTTTATTTGAATTTTTTTAATTAAAAAATACATCAAATTAATCAGATGTAATCGGAGGAGAGCCCAGTATATTAAAATCCGTTTACTAAGGGACCGTTTAAAAAAAAAGACTAGGGTTGATACAAAAAGTTTTAAACTTGACCAAAGGAAAAAGAAAACATAGTTGCTGGATCCAGCGCGAGCTTGAAGCTGATATAGTTTAACGGTAAGAAACGAATGTAGTATGATATAATTGGGGCCATTCAAGTATTACGTAAGCATGATTTTGGTGAATTTGAACCCCCCCCCCCCTTAAAAATCTTACGTAATACTTGAACGTTCCCTTGCAACAGGTCCACCTATTTTTTATTTGCAAATAATAAACGATTAATATGTAAAAAGAGTAACGTACAGGGTGTGTGGACCGTGTTTGTTCAAAATACACCAAATTTTTTACTGCGACCTTTGAGGGATCTCCTGAAGAGATTGCGTCAAGAACAAAGATAGATAAATGCAAGCAAACAATCTGTTTTACGTAAAACGTGCCCTATAACTGGGACAAAATGGGCAAGTTTGTCCTGGCTTCAAACTGAATTTTTTCTCTAGGATAAGACTCAAACGTAATCAACATCGATCTTAAATCTGGCTACCATTAAATCAGAATGGACAAATACGTGTGCCCTTGACAGCCGTGGACCAATTGCAAACTCTTTTTTAAGGCTTTAAACCTAAAAATTTTTCGGGACACTTAAAAAAAAACTCATTTTAAATCTGTAAAAGATGAAAAAACTTAAAGGGAAATATCCATTACCACAGCATTTTTAACGGACAATATTAATATGCTTTGGGTAACCAATAACCTACTCGAATCGGATACGAATCATCGTTCCCAGTCCTAAACTTATTGAACGCACCGCACAAGATTTGATTTATGATCGCCACAAGAAAAGATCTCGCAATATTTACTGCAATGATGTATTTACACAAAAATACAAGCGTGACTTATTTAATGGACGAAATAAAAAAGCGTGGGCCAAACTATAAATACAACACAAAAGCCTGTCCCCGATATATGTTGGCAACCCGCGTCTAAAAATTTATTAACAACCATTAAAGATAATAATATACTAATTATTCCGCGTGTTTCAATATCGAGGAGAGAGAAGTCACAACGTCTAACATATTAACCTTTTCGGATAACCTAAGTTAAGTCACAAGTCGTGGGCGTCACTTTTACTTTCCTCCTCGAAAAGTTATAAAAAGGGGGAAAAACGCCATACAACAAAGCAACACGATCCAAATGATAATTATTAAAGTGATAAAATTATCCAATAATATCTAGGAGGGAAAAAAACTAGATTTTTACGGTTTTTTTTTACATTCAAGTAAAAAAAAAAAAAAAAAAAAAAAAAAAAAAGCATTTATACCAACATCATTAAAAGCATAAAAATCATACTGCAATAACTCTTTGCTTTTATAGTTCACGGTTTAATACTGTTAATTTATTTTTGTGACTTCTGGCTAATAAAGACGCCAAACACCATCCAGGTAGCCTCTTTTTTTTATATTAACAACCTATTCAGCTCTTGCGGAAAATTTCACAAGTTAAATAGGGACGGGTGATCAGTGCACATCACAAAAAAAAAAAAAAAAAAAAAAAAGTAATAATCTCCCCCTACTTGGTATTTTACCTACTCCCGTTCGCGTCCATTGAGTAATAGGTCACGTGCGTAAAACCATCATTATCAGTTGCAATCATGCCCTTTCCGTGCTGATGAGTTTAATCCTTTTATTAACACGCCCGTGATTTAAGGTTAGATTGCCGTGCGTATGTGTGTGTTGCTTTTCATTTATTATCCATTTATTAATAATGGGGGCTCCCTTACCTACAATAATCTTCTTTACAATAAATGTTCCCGTCTCTTGCGAAGCACTTCTCCTCCGTATCCAATGGTAATCTACATTCGCAACACTTCAAGCACAAAGAATGCCACTGCCTGTCGACGGCCAAAAGGTAATAGCGATCCATTATTCGGCCACCGCAACCGGCGCACGCTGCTGGGCAAGGGGCAGGTTCCCCTCCGCTGGGGCTTCCTGCCCGTGCCATCGGAGCCATGGCATCTCGATCCTTCAGCATGTCATTTAGACAACGTTTTTATGTAATACACTCCACATATTTTTCTTTTTCATCGCTTAAAAATTGAATAATCCGACATTATTTTTACTTTATTAAAAAAAAAAAAAATTATGCATCGATTTCCGGAAATGAAATTAGAATAATAAAAGCACTGGTCAAGGTTTCCCTTTTTAATAGAGGGGTTATTAGTTAATCCGTGATTAATTATTGTATTTTTTTAATCATCGGCTATGCAACATAGTATCGTCTCAACTTACACGGTTCATGCTTCCCGTTTTTAATATTATAATAATCACAAGGGGAAATGTTAATTACGTAACTTTTTGGATCCATTGCTCTGTGTGAAAAGTGCAATCCTAGTCAGTCTTAAGCCCTAATCTTAATGTTCCTATTCCTCCCAGATCACCTTATTTTCTTGGTCCATCAGTCCTAGATGACATAATCGGATGGATCCACGACGATCCAAATAAACCTGTGAAATCAGGTGAATTTCTCTTGCCTGACTGATCTAATGCCGTCAGCAATCTCTCACCTCCTCTCTCTTTCATTTTATTACAAGAAACCAATTTTGTACTTCAGTGCAGAACTAGACCCAAGTCCTGTCACGAATTCCAAACTTCTTATTTCAAACGTGACTTTACAAAGCATATACAAGCGTTCCCAACTCAAATTAACGTCTTCTGCGAGTTAAATTTTCTGTTTTGTTAACAAAATAAACTTGCTAGCAGAAGACACGAAATCAGGGCTGCCAACCGTTGAGCCTGTATACCTTTTGTAAAGTCGGGTTTTAAATAAGAAGTTGCAATCCTTGAACTGACTTGGTCTAGTTCTGCACTGAAGTACAGAATTAAAGATTTAAGAAGGACGTTCTTTCTTCAAAGAGAAGATGGAAAAAAATAAGATTCCTCAAAGAAAATATTAAAGATGAACATGGAAAAGCAGAAGCTTTAGATCCAACATCATACAAACACCGTACAAAGATACGAAAAGAAAATAATTTTTCTCCTTTTCCTTTTCTTTTTTCTTTTCACCTTCACATGAAAAAAACTACAACTTTTCCTTTGCAAATCCAATTAAAAACTAGGTTCTAAGATTTACTATAATTTTGAGAAGATCTTTAATTTTTCTTAGAAAGTCTTCGAAGTTTTCTAGAAAGAGTTTTTCCTAGACAATCAGTTGCGAAATGAGATGAAAAAATGGGAGACAGAAACCTTCATATCACGGAAAAAGAAAACAATAAAAGACAATTACGAATTATAAAGAAGGATAAAGATTGACTAGAAAAAATAAAAAGAAGCAGAAGTAGGACATCAATACAGAATAATACCTCCCTTGTTACGATTTAATTTAGGAAAAGGAGAGATAATCCTTATAGCTGGAGAATATCAAGCCTTTTTAAAAGCACTGTGACATAATGAAGAAGAAACCGGAAAAAATGGTGCTAAATGAATAGAAATCAAGAGAGAAGGATTAGCAGTGACAGAAGGTAGAATTAGCATTGTCAGTCAAATAACAACCGAGGTAAGTTAAGCTTCAATTTGAACAAATTAAAACTTTTGCACAGAATTCTCTTATGATGCGAGTCTCAAGAGCAGAGATAGGAATACACAGGAAAACGATTCGATTCTTAATAGTGACATAGATATATCGATACAAAAATCGATAAATATCGATCTTTTCAAAAATGTCGACATGACTAAGTTTTGCATAATTCTCTTTGACAGCGGCTCCCAAAGAAGAAAAGAAAGAAAAATTTCAGAAAAAAGTCTAATTTTGACGTCAAACATTTGGCTCTAAAGCTTAAGCAATGCATGACTAGCTTTCACTCAAATATTCCGTGCCACCGCAAAACTCTGTAAAGACAGAATTTATTTCAAAATTAATCTTTCTGAATTCTGATTTCAAGCAAGTTTGTGTAGGACGGAAAAATTATTCTTTTTGACAATAAGCTAGCCATATACCGGTACTCATAAGCTTTAAGACACGTAGAAATTCGTTCATACAAATGAAATGATGTGTAAAATATTGCCCACTTCGACCGAAGTATTTTCTAAAGGATTGCAATCCGAGACCATTTTCCCACTCCCTGGATTCAGATATTAAAACGTACCTGATTGTCAGCAGAACGTAGATGTGCATGAATTATTTTTCTTTTTAATTTAAATTTCAGTCTGATTTTCCAGAAATTCAGCGACAAATCAGATTTCGATAAAAAAATTTAATTCAAATTATAAATAATTTTTGAAAAAAATCAAACCGTATATCAAAACTAATAATTACGAGATTAATCTTGCAAAAAAGTCGTTCGGGTACACGGCATTGCAATCCTGACTTCATCTAAATTTAAAAAAAACCTGGAAAAAAAATCTAGAAAAAAACTAATAAGGATACAAAATAGTTAATATCAAATAATGAGCCAATTTCCAGCATTAATTTGCACAATAATCTGAGAAACCGGATACCGAACTCAGAAATTTCCAGGTCAACACGGGATGGATGATGTAAATAAAGAGCCTTGAGAGGTTGGAATGGCAATGTGGAGGTCACTTAATCACAGAAAATCCGCAAAAATATGCCTAAAAAATTATTGTAAAGGAAGGCCGGAGCGTTTAACGAGGTTCACGGATGTCCCAAAAACGATTGGTAGACATAAAAAAAAGAAACCGTACCCAAGGGTTGAAAGGAATTAGAAAGCTTTTCGTCTAGGAGTAGAGACCAATAGGTTGACAGATATTCTAGTGAAATTACGATAAAACTGCTCAAAGCTTTGAAGATGAACGATTTTATTTAGCATATGAGATTTTTTATGCTAGAAAAGCAGAGATTTCATTGAAATCGACCAATCTAGTAAAATGTCAAAAGTTCTTTCTTTTAATGACAAAAAAAAAAAAAACACTTAATTAACATTAGCCAACATTAGCCAACATAACCATCAAAAAAATAATGATATGAAAAATCGTTTAGGGGAACCCAAAGGAAGTTTATTAAAAATAAATCTAGGCTCATCAACTCATCAATCTCTTGCTCTCATTCAAATCTAACTGAAATACGGTTATATTTACAAATTTAATCGTAGATTTTTCTTTACTATGTCCTACAACAAGAAACAGGAAAAGAAAGTAAAACCAAAACAAAAGGATTTCCAAGAAATAGTTGAAGTTTCGTTTTCACACACGAGGCGACTGACACCATTTTCTTTTTAAAATTTCATAAAATCACCACCTTTTTCTTTTACTGCAATATCGACTGATATATAAAAAATCGTAATTTTCCTTTTTAAAAAAACGTAAAAATGAAGACGAGATAAAAAAAATAAACAAACAAAATTTTGTACTACAGCCAAAATCACATCAAACGAATCACCAACATTTGAAAAGTTGCAAAATTGATTGACTTGAAATGAATTTGTCAACAAAGTTTGAAAAATGAATAAAAACCTAAGGACGAAGGAAAACGATTAATAAGCATAGGGTAGTACTACACCAGATTGCATGAATAAGCTATCTTATCATCCAGATTTAATCGAGATGATTGACTACCTTGCAATCATTCGTTATTCATTAAAAGTAAAGTTTTATCAACGAAATCGAAATCCAGTCACAAAACAAAAATAAAATAAAACGTAACAAAAAAAAAAATAAATATATTTGCAAAAAGATAAGGGATCGTCCCACATTTAAAATTGCGCCAAATTCCAAGGCAAGTATCAAATTCCAAAATTTGACACTTTTCGCTGTTAAATGCGGACGACATTTTTTTTATTTCTAATTTCATTTCCTCTTGACTTTCGCACTGAATCACTGTTTTTTAAAACAAAAAGTCACTTCGTTAAAATAAACAAAGATATTCAGCACATACACAATTTTTAACGAAGCTGAGCAGTGAAAATCATTTCGGCACGTCGGTAACATTTATTAAACCCGTCACTCAACGATCATTTTGATGATAATAATAAAAAAAAAATCTCCCACCCTTTTAAATTTTTTTTTTATTATAATCCACCTGCCGACCACCTGTCAATCGGCAACAAACAGAAGCTCGAAATCGCCCGAGGACCAAAATCAAGTTTATTCACCAAGCAGACGAAAACGTTTATTTCCCGGTATCAACAGAAAAAAAAAATTAAAAAAAAAAAAAAAAAAAAAAAAACCGAAATCATATTTTTTTTTTTTTCCTAATCTACAATCAACAAAGATTCTGGTGTAGTAGCGCTACTAGCGGCCTTGTCGGACACCATGGATGCTGCAGCCCGAGGGAGTTTCAAGCTCCTCCTTTGCTTTTATCTACGCAAACTCCTCTTTCCACGAGTTCGTGTTTTTCGAATCGAACAGTCGAAGCCCTGACGGGATTCGGTAACATTAATGTTTCTCACACAAAAAAAAAATCCCATCGTAAATTTGATTTTCATCGTCGGATATCCATTTCCATAATCAAAAAAGAAAAAAAAAAAAACCTGTTCCGAAGAAAATACAGTGCGGATCATCTCGTCCAAAGAAGAAGAAGAAGAAAAAAAATCAATAAGATAACGAAATACAAGTTAAATCTGATTTAAAATTTAAATTGTTTTATCGAAACATGTTTTTCAGACCACCGTGTAACTTGTGACATATTCATATATACGGTTGTCTATGCTTCCATGCGCTTGATCCCTGTTCTTCGATCCGCTGATCCACCAATCGTGAGAGACATAACAAACGACCGGCCTTTCAATTGGTTCAACGCGTTTCTTGATGAATTTCCTAGTCAAATTGTTCAAGATGAATGGTACTCTTTTTCTTCTTTTTTTTTTTTCATCTTTCTTTCCTTTTTCTTTTTTTTCCTCTCCCCATTCAATTTTTTTTTAAAACTTCGATTTATTTAAAAGTGGTCAGTCAATGGGAATCGAAAACCCGTCTTGATTAATTCGATAATTTTATAAATTAATTTTCTTTGCCGTTACACCACGTGGTAGATGAAAAGACGATGGTACTTTGGGTACCCTATTTTAATTTTTTTTTTTCGGGACAATTTTTTTAATTTTTTATTTTGAACTTTGAATAAAAATTCTTTTATAAACGTACTTTTTTTCTTGGAAGTTTTCCTCCTTAAATTTTTTTCTCATCTTTCAGGAATCCCTGTCAGAATTTTCTTTTAAGAATCTTCTTTTATTCGTAATTCTTTTTCTTTCCCTTAAAATTCAAGATTCTTTTTTTTTTTTTTTTTTTGAAAAGATTCCCTTTTTAAGTGTACTTTATGCTTTTTAATATGATTTTTTTTTAAAAACTCGTTCAAAGATATATCCTTTCAAATATTTTCATAAGGAGTTTCTTAATTTTGTTGCATTAAAAAATATGGATGAGGATAACGGAAAAAAGAAGGAAAAAGTTTTCAGAACTCGTAGGGGCCTCAGAAGTTTTAGTTTTGTTAATTTCCAAATGCTTTTTCTTCTTTAAATTCCAAAATACTTTGTGAGACATTCAGACTTTATCAATTACAACTGTTTTAACTTTTCGTTTTTCCAGGAAGAAGATTTTTTAACAGATGGTTCTGTTCTTGCAATTCGATCTTCAATATTTCCTTTAAGCTGTCTTCTACACTCTTCTTCGATCTTCTACATCAATGCAATTTTCAATCCTTGAGTAAAATTCAAACATTTATTTGCCCGATTCTCTTTCAATCTTCTGGCAATATTTTTTGAATCTTCGTCTTCAATCTTCAGCAATTTTACCCTGTCTTCTTCTGCTTCATTTTTGTTCCTTCTTCTTTAATCTTCAATATCTCTTGGCAATATTTAATCTCCTCAATTAATCAATGGTCAATCTTGTTCAATTTTTAATCTTTTAGAAGCAATCTTTTTCAATCTTCTTCAATTGCCTCACATTTCTTCTCGATCTTCTTCTACTTCGTTAATCTTTCTTAAGCAACTTTTAAGCAAAAAAAAAATTGGAAAAGCAATTGATGCCTCTGCTTCATCTTCATCTTGTCTTTTAATCTTTCTTAAATCTTCTTCATCAATCTTCGATCTTTAAAGCAGCATTCAATCTTCTGCGTACTTCTACTTTACTCATTTTTTAATCTTCAACCTGTTTTGATCGATGCTCATTCTTCATTGTTCAAACTTCATTGAACAATTTTTTCAATCTTTTTCAATTATACCGATATATTTTTTCCCGCGCTTTGTGATTCGTGTTGCAATTTAAGTCCTTCATTGAGAGAGAATTCGTCGAGTGCGGGTCGGTAGCTTAATGGTAGAGCACCTGTCCGGCAAACGGAAGATGTGGGTTCGATGCCCATTCGGCTCATGTACCTGACGAAATTTTTTCTCTCAATGATGTCTGTCAGTCCATAAAAGTTAAGGACTTCAGAGATTTCGGTTTTTATAATATTATAAAAGGCGAGAGGTTTTTTCCTCGCATTTTTTCCTTCTCGATCTTCATCTTTGTCTTGCAATCGTCTTTTATCTTCTTTCCCCGTACAAAAAAGAGATGCATAAAATATGTAAATTTTTTGCAAAATAAATACAAAAAATATATATTAATTTTGTATAATTTATACAAAAATTTGGACCTACATAATTTATATATAATTTATGTATAATTTATGTATAATCATATATATAATTTATGTATAATTTATGTATAATTTATATATAATTATATGTATAATTTTCGTTGAAAAAGTTTATGTTTCTTAGTTCTTATACATAGTTATGCATAATCATCCCCGAGGATAAAAAAAAAAATTTGTTAAAAAAGTTAAAGTTTTTTATACATAATTTATGTATAATCATATTGTAGGATAAAAAAATATAAGTTCTTTATACATAATTTATGCATTTTTTATGCATGTCCAATTTTTTGTATATTTTATGTATAATTTTTGTATAAATAATACAAGTTTTATGCATCCCTTTTTCGTACGGGTCTTCGAATTTAGTTTTCCGCGATTACAATAAAATGGGAAAAGCAATTGCTTCTGCTTTGTGAATGTCATTTAATCTTCTTCACCTTTTTCATCTTCTTCCACCTTCAAAATCCTCTTCCTTCAGGAAAACTAAAGAGGCCACGACATGAGGAATGATTTGTTGGTCGCTTGTAGGCAGATCGGTTAGTTCTCAAGTGAAATCGAAAATCTGGAACAATCGGCTTTAAAGTATTTTATTAACGAGTCGAAACCATCAATTTTCTCCCGTTCTTTTACCTTGAAGACGACTTTTTTTTTAACTTTTAGTACCTACAAATTAATACAAGGTACAAATCAAAATGGCGACCACAACAATAAAATTAGGATTCACCAAAAAAAAAAAAATATAATAATAATCATCATCACGTTTTGAATATTAATTAGCACGCGAAATCTTTGAACAATCCCATGCGATCCACACATTAAAAAAGACAAAAGGCGAATCGGTTTATACTTTTTTTTTCCACGTGAATTTGCATATAACGGAAATCTATTAATCAACTAACCTACAACAAATAATTGGATTTATTTTTTCTTCTTCGGTGATATCGACTCAAAAAAAAAGGGTTATTTTTTTTTATTATTAAATTAGTCATTAAAACCTGACGGAATACAATAAAATTGCCTGGGATATGGAAATTCCTCAAACGATTTTTATCAGAAACAAAAAGCGATGAAATTATAGACTCAAAAAAAAAAGAAGGCTACCGATGATGATATCAATCGTGTATTTGTTTTCTTTTTCTTTCAATTAACCGAGACAGGTGAGCTTCTATTTCGATTAAAGGTTATCTTTCCCGAATTTTAGAAATCAATGAATTAAATTCGAAAGAAACAAGTTTTGTCATCTCTTCCATACGGTTTTTGACTACCGAAAAGAAACATGTTTGGATTTTGATAACGTCTTTTTTTTTTAGGGGTTGATGATAATTTTAAAAGAAGCGTATCGTTGTAAATGGAGGGTAAAAACATTATTGCATTTTTGTTCTAAATATGCATCCTGAGTATAAGGGATGCTTTCTTACCTTTTTTTTTTTCGAATCGTCATATGGGGAGCATGTGTAAAAAGGCGAAATTCGGGGTTTTCACCCCCGGACCAAATTAAATTGGGAGATCCAGGAGAGATTCGAAAATCCGTAAAATATTTTGGTCAGGGGGTAGTCGGAGACTTACCCCTCGAAAAAATGCAATCGGTCGTTAATCTGGGTCAATATGAGATCAAATAGGGAGATAATTAATTAATTTATACGTCTTCGACCCGTGGATTTCCACGACATTTGTTACGGTTGAAAATGCATTCCGTTGAAGGAAAAAAAAAAAAAAAAAAAAAAAAAGATAAGGGATTCTTAAAAGCGAAAGGAATGAAAGCGTACGATAATCGATTATGAATAGTAGTAAATGATTCATCCTTCCGTAGATGCTATAATTTGCTTTTATGCAGAGGAATCGATTTAACGGCTTTTAAACTAATAGGGGATCAATTACGCTTTTTCTCATAAAAAAAGATGTACTTCAGCGTTTATTTTTCAAATGTGCGAGATCAGATTTATGAGTCAAAATGATGAAGTTTCGGATTGCTGAATGTCGAAAACACCTCTTACAACTTCGGCCAGGTTGTACTGTACACCTATAACGATTCTGATTTCTTGAAATACGGGATTTTTGACAAAAAGCTTGTTTTGGGAGCCCACATTTGGATGGCGTTGCTAATTTCGTATATTTTTGACGGGTTAGCATAAGCTTCGTACCCGAAAATTAAATTTTTATTGGACTTTCACCCATCAATAGGACCTAGTGAGAGGATAAATTAGGCCAAGTATTGAATCAAAATGAAAGCCATTTTTATGGCGGGGGAGGGAAGTGCTAATTCAATTTTTATTTTTTTGGCAGAGAATGGGTTGTCCGATTGAAGAAATCAAAAAACGAAAACAAAGCTCGTTCAAAGGGCTATCTAAGGGCATAATTGTTTTTCTTTTTTTTTTTTAAGGTCCGATGGCCAAAATGCCCTTTTAAAGAGAAAAAAAAAAAATTATTTTCTTTATGTTAGCGTCGCCGGACCAAAATTTCGCTAATGACAGCTAAAAAGTCAGCTATTCGGTCCAAAATTGGTCCAATTACATGTGCTTCCAGAATCCAGATTTTTCTCTCACCAAGAAAGTGGCCAAAAATGGCCAAAAGTTTAAAAAAAAATTTTCGCTGCAAAGATGACATTACACGAAAATTTCGCGATCACCACGTGAGAGTACGCAAAAAACTGGTCTCGATGTGTGTTTTTTTGGCTTTTTCCCCCAAAGGTCGAAATCTAAAAATAGTTGTTTAAGAAGAAGAAGATTAAGCTGGTTCCAAATTTTGCCATCACGACGTAAAAGCACGCATAAAATTAGCCTAGAATCATATTTTTCCGATGGAGAAAAAAAGGTAGAAATTGGTCAAAATTTAGTCATTTTATGGGCGATTAGTATTTAATCGAAAAGGGCTGGTGTCGAATAGTCCAAGAAGAAAAACAAAAACGTTCGCTTTGCACATCTGGACGTGCAATAAACCATTTCCATACCTGGTTTGTAATATACTATTTTCTTTTATTATTTACTCTCGGAACATATTTAATATGATTAATAGGTAAAACAATAAATTATCCTCATAACCAACATGATTTTAAATTTCTTCGTAATTTATTTCCGAAGTGAATCATGATGCACATTAATACGTGGAGAAATAAAATAAACGAAAGGATGATTTAAAGCGCGAAGGAGGTGGCATCGCTTGCGATCGGGTGATGCAAAAAAAAAAAAAAAAAAAAAAAAAAAAAAAAAAACATATCTCATTTCCGACGTCGAAGACAATGATAGTAATTGTCGAATTTACATTTAACTTTTTTTTATTATTTCTCCCAACCTTTTAAATTTTTTTTAAGTGTTGAAATGTTGTCGTTGGCACAAAGAAGAACAAGCAAGCCGCTAAGAGGCAATGGGAGGTCTCAGCGTGAAGATACAAGCGGTTCGCCATAGGAGTCCATGCATGATATCGTGTAAGGCTCCACTAAAATATCCTTTGATTGATAAATTAAAAAAAAAAAAAATCGGCGGCGAGGGGGGAAAAAGAGAAAATAGGCGGAGACGGTTAACGGACGATATATTACACCGTTTGGTCATTAGAGGTTTTTTTTGGACGGAATCGGATTTCACGGGGCAAAAAAAAGGTTAAAAATTAAAATTTTCTCACCTCGTAATTAAGAAATCAATCTTTCTTTTTCTTTCCCATTCATTCGCTTCGTCGATTCGAAAAATTGTTTTTGATTTTGATTGAACGGGAAACAAAAATTGACAAGTCCAAACCAAACAGACATACCGATGTTATCGTTAAAAAATGGTAAAAGGAAGGATTACGGGGAGAGAAATATAAAAAAAAAAGGAAGAAATGATCTTGATTACTAGGAACAGCTACTCATCGTGCTTTAAAAAGTAACGCGGACAGCTTCATCAAGTTCATGATCGATCTACAAGATGAGCATGGACCTTCTTTGTTGGTTTCTTCATTGTGTACCATCAACATTCAAGAACTTTAATCGCCTTTATTGGTATATATAATTAAACAAACCGTGATTCAGCTGTTAATACACCACCAGCTTGTGCTTATTTATGCAGGGCATCCATGCAAAAAAAAAATTAACCGGGTCCTACCTTAATTTTCGACCAATTACGAAAAAACTTAATAATATGAATGGAAATAATTAAGACCGAAAGTCATAATTCAAGTAACACGACAAGAGAGATTTGATTATCCCGTCAAAAAATGTTAAATCGGATAAATCAAAAAAGGAAAAAAAAAAATTTTTTTTTAAGGGTTTTTATTACCAGCGGAACTAAATTTAGCATACAAATCATTTTGTCGTCCTTTTTTTTTTGCGTCATTTAATTGATAAACCCTTTTTTCTTTTATAAACAACCGAAAAACAAGTGCTTGTGCAAACCCCTTGTAAGTAAGTAAATATATGGGGGGAAGGAAAACAATACAAAAAAAGGACACCGCAAAAAATAGTTAAGTGATAAAACCATGTCAAATGATAAATTATCACTCTGACTTTTTAACTAATGAATGCAACAATCGACAGTGACAGCGGGTAATTCGTTAGACAGCTTTTTTTTTTTTTTTTTTTTTAACGGGATATCGGAGAAAGATATGATTGAATATTGCCGGGTTTTTGTTTTTTATTTACTTTTTTTTCATTTTATCTGTGGATCAGGACTCAACCCTTTCCCGAACTGCTGTATGTGTATGGGGTCATTCGGGTATTATATAAGACTGTAATTAAGAGGGGAGGGAACAGAAAAGCCAAAAATTCATCATACGTTATGATAAAAAGTTTCATTGAGAAAATGAATGGAGATCCGGAAATTGGGAAAAAGATTCAGTTCAACCGCTGCTAGGAACTGAATTAAGCATTAATTAGCTAAAGAATCAGGGATCCGAAGCTGATGCCAGTGCCGATGCTGGTGCCAGTGCTGTATCTTTTGCTTCAAACTTGGTGTCAGCACCAGCGCTGGCACCAGTTTTGTAGTTATGACCCCATGGCTATGTTGAATATAATTGAGAAAGACCACGAGTTACCGTAACAAATTAAAAAAAAAAATTACGGTGGTGCTGGCACTGATGATGAAATCGGCTCCTATACCAGCACCAGCGGCAAAAATTTTGATACTGCGGTGCCAGCGCTGGTGGCAGCGATAGCACTTTAGATATTTCAGTATCGATTTTGGATATTTCGGACCGATTTTTACCGGCTCTGGACTCCTGAAAATAATCCGGATGATTCAAGTTGGATAACAGGTTTACCGTCACTGGCTGAAAGAAGGCTAAAAATCGGCAGACTTATGCTTTTCCCCAAGTTTTTTTGGAATATCACTGGCCTAATTAGTGTGAAAGAAAATTGGTTAAAAATATTTAGGTCAAAAGACCAAAAGAGCAATTTAAGGATAAACCAGGTGGCATATTGATAATGACGAAACAACTCAACTGCACTCTACAAGTCAGTGCTTTATACCCTCTCCATGAATACAGTATTAACTTGTCAATATGATCCACAAAAGATGGCAATTTTCCCCTTGGCAACTTAATGTGTCTGTTAAAGGTGAAACAACCTATATCTACCAAGGGGAAATAAAAAAGCGAGCGAGTGAATAATTGGCATGAATAAGTGAGGGTTTCCGCATGGCAGAATCTTTCCTATCACAAAACCGTGCTTTGACATAAATTGTGCACCCTGACTAACTTCGACCTTTCCGATTCACGAATTAGTTTAATAATACTCATTTTTTTCTCTCTCTCTCTACTTCTAATTAAGGTTGAAACATCCAAATAAGAGTTACGTAACGCTAAAAATCCTCGACGAGTTTTTCCCAGGTAAAAAAAAAAGTTACGTTTTTCCAATTAGCGCGCCATTTCCTTTTTCCGATAAATGAAGTTGCAAGTTTCACTTGTTATCCGAAGGGGGAGGATTAAAACTGATTCCGTCACGAAAGCTAAACTCAAGAGACGTCCTTCCTTCCTTCCTTTTTTCTTTCTTTTTTTTATTCTTCCTTTTAACGAACGGATACATATGATCTGTCCCTTAAAAATTAGCACGTCGAATCGAGAGAGAAAGAAAAAAAAAAAGATTTCCACGTCCGAATCTTTACCCTCCCGCCTCTTCCGCCCCCTTGCGACATCCTCACCCTCTGGTGGTTTCGCTAATGAATGGGTTTACGCAAAGGAGCATGTTACTGCACGTGACTAAACGGATCAAATCTGAAACTTCGGGGGGTTTAACAGTGTGCACGTGCTTTTTTTTTCTTTTTTTTTATTCTTCCTTTTAACGAACGGATACATATGATCTGTCCCTTAAAAATTAGCACGTCGAATCGAGAGAGAAAGAAAAAAAAAAAGATTTCCACGTCCGAATCTTTACCCTCCCGCCTCTTCCGCCCCCTTGCGACATCCTCACCCTCTGGTGGTTTCGCTAATGAATGGGTTTACGCAAAGGAGCATGTTACTGCACGTGACTAAACGGATCAAATCTGAAACTTCGGGGGGTTTAACAGTGTGCACGTGCTTTTTTTCTTTCTTTTCTTTTTTACTTTCCTTCTGTTAACGGACCTTTTACGCGTGTGTGTGTACTTATATTCCTCCTAGAATAATGAAGTCAGAAAAAAAAAGCTGGAGAATGCAGGAGGGAACGAGAATATTGAGAAATAAAAAAAACAATAAGCTGTCTTGCATTTCTTCGCAATCTTAAACCGTCAAACCGGCAAAACTTTGGCACCAACACCTAAAACATTTCACAGCGGCTTCTACTTCTTTAAATATTGGAAATCGAATTCTTCCAGTGGAACTTTCGCAATGCAAAAGCACTTTTTTGACTTCTGAAGTGTCGCCCCGGCAGTTTTCCTCCAGAAAAACTTAAGCTTAGAACGAAAAATACCTAAAATTGAAATAGAGTACTAAAGTTCCCGTGCACTTTTGTATAGTCGGACTGCACCGCACTGTGTTCTTCATTTAGTTTTCCCTTATATAAGTGAAGAAATCGGGAAGTTCAAATTTGTAGAAAATGAAAGTTTCTAAAACCAAGCGGTGAAATCACGATCTGACTTCAGTTCCAAAGTTCCAAGCTCCAAACTTTGAGCTGGATACCAAGAGAGCTACACACATACAACCAGGCATCCAGACGGAAATCTTTCAATCTACATCATAAGGATTGCCATCTTGGACTATTTTTTCAATTCCGGGATTTCGGGATTTGATCGAAATGTTTCATTTTGAATTTTTATCATCAAATTATGTTTGCCCTCCTTGTAAAAACTTTATTGCAATTGTTAAAACCCCGTGCTGGCGGATATATCCATATGGATACATTACGGGTTTTCTGTAAAATTGATGATTAATCGACAATAAATCAACTTGGACTTGTACGTAAGTGGCCGGAAAAATTAAATTATAAATTTTTGGTCAAAATGTAAATCCTACGCTTAGATTATGAGAGCATAATCGCTTTATTAGAATGGCAATTAATGGCATTAAAATCATATTTTCGACATTAATGTAAATCAATAAATTACAAACTATTGTCATGGGGCCAAAATTATAAATTGTGAGTCGACATGTTTACCATTTCTTCCTCCCACGTTTAGCTTATGGAGCTAAGGTGAAAACAAATTTTCAGAAGCAAAATATGATAAAAAAATTTTATAAGCTATAAATTTTGATATTGTTAGAGATTCTGTGACTTCTTACCGCATTTTATATACTTCAACTATAAGTTTTTAGAAATCGTCGGATCAGAACCATAGGGTTCCAAATAGGTCCCCCCCAAAAAATTGAGATTTTTATGCCAAAAGTTGTCTTTTACTTTAGGCTTATCGTCTATGAAAGGAAAATTTTTAATTTTGGTTTTTGGCTGAGATATGCGCAAAAAACGTGATTTGGAACCTTATGGCACCAACAATTTCTCAATAAGATTTCATTTAGAACCTTATGGAATTTTGTTACTCCTCTTAAATGTAAGTGCTTGACTTTCGAATTTACAGATTTGGTATCCTTTGGCCTTGCTTGAACAAATAAAAGTTAAACAAAAAATTAAAATTGGTTAGGGCTTGAATTACGGCCATTTTTGATTTAGAACCTTATGGCACTGAGTTTATTTGCGTTTGATTTTGCATCAATTTCGGTTTCCTTTCATACTAAATGTTCCGTATCTTTTTTCGGAGCAATGATTTTCAAGCGAAAATTATTTTGCAGCGTCGTAATAACATAATAACTGAATTAGTACATGAAAATTTAAAAATAACTTTAAACCAACTGGGCAGCAAAAGCTTAACTTTTAAAAACGCTCTCCTGTAAAATTTACATGTTACCGATTTGGAACCCTATGGTTCTGAGGCGACGAAATTTTTGTGTTGTTTTAGCAGTGTTAAACTTGTTTTTCTTTCCGTTATTTATATTGCATATTTAGAATAAAGTCCTTATTTTCCATGATTAGTTTGTATTTTAGTTGATTTCGAAGAAAAATATATTAAGAATGTTGGCGGAATTGACTGAAAAAAAAAAAAAATTGTCAAGATGGCGACCAGGATTGAAAAGTAACATTACAGGCGCGAGCGTAATGACGAACATGCGCAGAAGCCTCATTTTGAGTTGTTCTGTAACTGCGAACATTCGTTCGTTTCCACTGCCTTCGAAAGCAGTACATTACATATGTGAGGAATGTAATTCATTTTCCTCCCTAAGTTAACAATATACTATTATTTCAAGTGCAATGATCATTTAAAGCTGTTTACATTATGATTTGACAGCGGCCATATTGATTTTTGACGTCACTTTTCAAGCCCTAGGCCATAAATTTTTACATTTAGTAATCTTTATTACTGACCCTAAAAGTTCAACTCTAGGTGCGGAAAACGGACGTGAAAAGTGCTGCTTTATACATAGGTGGAATAAAAAAAAAAAAGAATTTCCGTCCTCAATATCCATTAATCTGCCGTGGTAACCGAAATGGGCGTATGTCCATTCTGGAATTGAATCTTTGTTTACATAAGTTAAAAATAGAAGAAAAGTGCCAACTTAAGAATGGACATACGCCCATTTCGGTTACCACGGCAGTAATATCAAATTTCAGGTAACCCTGTAAAGAAAGAACTAAATAAAATGAATTTCTAAGTTCAAGTGACTATCAATTTTTACTATTTTCTTAATTTTGCTCAAAAAAGTGGAATAAAAAAGAAAAAAAATTTCGTGGTTTTTTTTTATAAATTTTGTCAAACTTCAGACTTTTCACTCCTAAAATTTCCCATATTTGCGGTATTAAAATAGGTCCGAGATCTTGAGATCTCAGGATTTTAGTCTTCACAAACTCCAAATTCCAAGTTCCAAAGCCCCATGCTTCAAGTGATGAAGAGCACACAGACACCCATGCAGCCACACACACAAACCAAAATTTTCATACAAAAACCAATTTAAAAATTACAATTCAAACGTTACATAAACCAATTTTGATTTGACAGGACAATTCAAAACGTCAAAAGTTGCAAGAAGAAAACAAAAATCCTAATTTTTTTGACTCTGAAAAAAGAATCCAACATTTCGGCACCTTTTAATGTCTTACGGTGCCGAAGTAAAAAAAAGAAAATCAGTCGGGCAAAGATTTTTATCGTTATTAATAATCTCCCGTTAACGCTGGAACATAGACATTAAAATTTTTCGAAAGGGTTCTTCATACAATGGGATAATCCATGATATATCGCTTCATATAAACGGTCTAATCCTTTTTTATAAGCTAAGCATGACGTTTAACTCTTTGCCTACGAATTTTCATCCACCTGCTCTCGATTTCCTGGCCTTTTTTTTTAATCCTTCAAACGCCAATGATTCATTTCGAGGGAGAAAGAGAGAGGAAAACGATGATTTGCAAGAAACAAAATAAAAAAAGGGAAAAATGTCACGGCGAAAAAATGAAGCTGTTAAAAAAAAATACAAATAATCAATTATTAACCGCCTATCATATATTTAATATCTTGTGCCACCCTTTGAATGAGACTCTTAATAGCCGACATATGTTCCTTTGGGGGTTGGGAATCTTATCAAGATAAAAATCTAAACAACTAGCCCCCTTCAGTACATTACCCAATTAGCCGTGGACCCTTGGGATTGTAATCGAAAGACATTTCCATTGTTACAATATTAGCTACCAGTTTAATGTTTCGCAAAAAAGAAAAAAAAAAAAGTTTTCCCCCAAAAAAAAAGAAATCGTCTAACATAAATTCTTGTTAATCATGCTCGTGTTAAAAGATGACTCTATGATTTTTCATAAATGATTATTTGATTTCAATAGGCGGACTATAACTACATTTTAATAGACGCCGACAAAATATTTTTTTGTGAACCGAAAAAAAAAAATGACGAATTAATATATTGAACGGGAAAATATAAAAAAAAGAAATGGAAAAAAATGGATATTAAGATAATGATCGAATTTTTTACACATTGCGAACACATTAAGATGATCCGTGTTGCATTGCACTTCAGTCGGAAGCACTTTTTTCATACTTGATGCATATTTAAATGTAATTTATATATACTTTAATCGTTAATACGAGACGGCGAGATTAAAAACTCAAAAGGAGAAAAAAAAACCTGCACAAATAATTATTAATAAATAATGGTTGTAAATGCTAATGTCTATTGTTTACATATTTTTTTCTAGGAATTGAAGATGGCTTGATCCTGTTGCTTTCCGCAGAATGGATAGCGCCACTTACGACCGAATGGTCATGTAAATCCATAGTCTGCTTTTTTTATAGCATTCTTCAATGTATATTTCGCTTGACGTCTTCAATTATTGCTGCAATATATCCTGTCCTAATTACGGGATATCCTTCCCTTCCTAAATAGCATTTTCAATCCATTGTACATCCTGTGGATTGTCTATTAGATATCCACAGGATACCCAAATCCATGGGATATCTATCGGATGTCCAAAGGACGCTTTTTGGATCAGTGCGGACATAGGTAAATCCAATGGACGTCCAATAAATATCCTCATGACGTCCTGAAGACGTCCTCGAGACTGGATAGACTTTGCTATCTGGGTTTATGCTTCCGCTGGTAGGATGTACTTCTTGAGGCAATTAGAGATTTTCTGTCCCGAAATGCCAATTCAGATTCTTGGGATTTGAAATTATCCGGGATTATATTTTTGTTCAGGATCCTAATTAAAATTCCCGTGATTAAACGAGAAGCAGCGGAAATTTGTTTCTCGAATACAGGACAACCGCTTTTTCCAAAAACAGAAATTTCTGAATTTTCACAAGTAAACAAAAAAAAAAAAAAAAAAAAAAAATACACCGCTATGAATCTACGGGGGGAATCGAACCGCAGCGACTGCCACCAATTTGATTTCGGCCGTTCTCTAACCAATCGAGCTATTGGGTATGTGAAATCTTTCTTTGTCCAGGTTCGATTCTAATCCTGGGTACAGCCGTGTAATTTTTTCATTCTTTCTTTTCTTTGCCCTTCCTTAAGCACACGTAAAGCCTGTCAATATCAAAACCGAAGATCCTTCAAATTTTTTGATAAGTCGAAAAACTGCTTAAGGATGTTCTACATTGTTTTCTAACTATGTTCTAAATTGTTTTGGAGAACGGGTTTCCGCTTACAAAAGTTTAACTGGAATCGAACAATATTTTTGAAAATATGGGAATGGAATACTCTTCTTAACATTCTTCACAACTTTTGCTATACGAAACTTTGATCCCATTGTCACTTACGTTTTTTTTGTTAAATTGTCTCAAAAAAAGTCCAATGATTTGAAACAGAACACCCGCAGGTTTATAATTTTTGCAAAGATTTTAAAAACATTTTAAATGCCTTAGTTTACTTCAACAATTCCCAACATAAAGTTGAACCTCTGGGCCTAAAAAACTTTTTCTTTTCACAGAATTAAAGAATTCTGGACCAGCAAAAATGCTCTTGTTACACAGGAAATAACATTGTAAAGTTTCATTACCTTCCGAATTTATTGTTTTAATCGCTGGATTAAATACACGACTTCCTGCGCTTACTTGGAAGCATAATTTAAACAGTCACCATAAAAAAAAAAAAAAATAAATAAATAAAAACGACTTTATTTTCTTCGAAAACATTTAAAATGATTCGCTAACAATGGATTATGAATTAAAACCCTTTTGCACATTATTTTTTTCTAAATATCATAATCAGGGCTTTGATCGTATAATCGATTGAAAAAAATAAAATGTTCAAAAGAAAGAGAAAAAAAAACCGATTCCAATTGAATTCTGGTGTTGAATTTTTTAACGCATTAAAATTGATGATGGGACCGTGATACAGCATTGTTGGGTTTGATTTGAATATAGCCTTAATGTGAGCATCATTCAACATGCAGCTTCCAGTTTCATCTATCATCTTCATCAACGAGTATTCTCGCATTTAAACATCCATCCATCTTTCATCTCCGTTCGATACTACATTTTCCTTAAAAAAAAAAAAAAAAAAAAAAAAATCCGCGCCCGCGATTCTTGAATATTGTGTGGCCCCCTAATTATGCCAAGTCATTCTTTTAATATTAAATAGAGCAAGGGGTGCCTGCACTGAAAACAAACTCCGTTTTTTTTTTTTTTTTTTTTTTTTTTTTAGTCCCGAAAACCCCGCAGTGACAGATCTAAATGAATCATGACCTGAAATATTAGATTTAAAATTTATTAAACCGACCTTTGAAAATAAAGTCGGTTAAAGGGAATCGCTTTGCTTGGTCTGGTATTCATTAGCCCGTGCGAAAAAATCGAATCCGGGGAATGGAAACGAGCTCGGCCTCTTATTTTGGGCTTACCGTCACAAAGAATCAATTTTGATTTCGAAGGAAATTCTTCTCTGGCTGGCGCCAGTGTGACGTCATTTATCATCTAAAGTTTAAACCTATATGTCTTGTTGTTCAGCCCCTTCCGGTACTTATTAAGATTCCGACAGATGTGTTGAATTTAAGACTAACCTTTCCTACACCCCCGAGTATTTCAGCCTCCCCGTCATATTAGAGTTATAAATCAGACCCTTCATCTCGATCCCGTATGAATTTCGATTTTTTTTTTTTTCGTCTGCCATTGTGGTTTCCGTTCGTTCGTTCGTTTGTTTGTTTGTTTGTTTTACGGAGTAATTGGTTAAATATGAATTATGTTAGGGCGAAGATGAAGATGAAGATGATGAACAAAAACTTGATAGGATTATGAGGCACAAAAAAAAAGCTTTTGAGACCGAGACAATATTTATCGGTTTCTTTTCGTTTCTAGTCTCGATCTCGTAATCACGTCTCGATTCTCAGCCTCGGAAAGTACCGTTTTCAGCGTATCTCGTATCGGCAAGAGCCGGATTGCATAGCCCTACAAGGCTGCTCCAATTTCAAAGTAGCCTCACAGTGTTTCGCTTCCTTCGACTCGCAATAACCGCAATAAGGAGTCCCCCTTCCAATAGAGCAGTCTTGAAGTAATGAAGCAAGCAGTAAGAAACTTTTGAACTTTGCCTACTGAGAATTACTCTGTCAGCAAAGGCGAGAACAGGGCTCTTTCCAATATCGGCACTGACAAAAGAAGCGTTTTACTGAGCTAAATTACAGTTTAAGTCCTGAAGAAAATCAATTAATCTTGTCAACTGCAGAACTAATGTATAGAATATCGATAAAGGCGACGAAGAAATTGGTAGATAAAATTACTGCAAACATGAAATTTTACGCTAAAACATGTTGCTCAACGTTTAAAGATTTTTATTTTTAAGTTTTCAGTGTTGCGCAACATTTTTTTTAACATGACCACTAACATGTTGGCAACATATTTTTAACACTGAGACATGTTGAGCAACATGTTACCATAACATGTTACTGCAACATTTTTTGGAGTGACATCCAGCAGCGTAAAAAGCTCAATAATTCAGATTTGCAATATCCGCTTGATGAAGTGCAGATTCCTGCATAAAAAACTTGCTTTTGCTTAGGAATGCCCCATAAGCTAAGACTCACGTAAGATTTAAGACATGTTGTTCATGACTGTCATGATTATCCCAAAAGAAAAATCAAAAGAAATCGATCTAGGAGTCAAGATCAAGTACCATGCATCCCCTACCTAAGTTTACTTTTGCGCAGCATGCGGTATGTACTTACAAAGTAAATACTTGTACATAACATGTGCTGAATACTATAGATACGTATATTCAGCAACCTGTGTCCTCAAGTAATTCTTGAAGTGTCTAGGCAGTCCTCAAAGTTCCTCAGTGAAAAAAAATTCTCAGAATTTGGTCAATTGATTCTTGTAATTGAAAATTGTTGGAAATTCGTTAAACATTTTTACAACTGCCCAACTACAGCCCAGATAGCATTTTCAATCTGATTACACAATCCACAGGATGTCCATCAGATATCCGCAGGATATCCAAATCCATGGGAAATCCATTGGATGTCCAAAAGACGCTCTTTGGATCAGTGAGGACGTATCACATATGTAAATCCAATGGACGTCCAATATCCTCATGACGTCTAGAAGACATCCTCGGGACTGGGTAGACTTGGTTATTTGGGAAGGTAATTCTGGAGTATCTTCAAATAGTCAAGCTGAATTTTTTATCGTAAACTTAGTTGCCCATGCCTTGTAAGACTATTGAATAAACTTAAAGATGAAATTGAGGGATGTAGCAATTAGGGGGTAAACAAAAGTTTTAATCAACTAGTGTATTTTAATTGCCAGGGGCTGTTTAATGCACTAAATTAATAATAAGTTAGTATAAATTTGGTGGTCAAATTTTTGGACATATACTGTATATAGATAAGGAAGTTTCAGATAAGAACCTTAAATTAAGGGATATAAACATGTTGAGTGTTTGAGTGAGAATAGGAGAACTGGGGGTGGGGGGTGGGGGCTATTTACATTAGCAAATACATATAATGTTTGAGTTAATTGAAAGTTTATATCTGAAGGAATTTTTCTGGTAGCCATCCATTTATGGATGGTTGGGCAATGATGAACTAGAATCTTTCGTCAATTCTGAGAATGAATGGACAATTATTTTCGCCACTGGAAAAATCTGGGCATTGCCTAAACACTCCAAATATCTTTTGAGAACGCGGGAATCGGTTATATACGTGAATGTGAAAACTCCTTTCCATATGCTTAGCTTCCGAACACTGATCGGAAGACAGCGGTCCTTTAGAGACACCTCATTAACATTTTTTTTTTTGATTCAAGAGTATCATTTTTGTTTTCTTATAACTTTTTTAACAAGTTTACTCTAGTTTATTTTTGTCGTTTATTAACCAAAAGGTTTGACAGAAACTTGATTGACATTTCGTCTTGATCCGAACCACGTTGACATTTTTGTCAACCGTAATTGGTTTGTCATCGTTTGCCAATAGACTTTAAACTTTTTATTTTATTTTTATTTCGCCGATTAATTACGGTAATGACTTTTTGATGAGCTTGAACAGGAATATTTTGAAATGTTGAGCACGTGTGCGTGAGCGTTTCATTTAATTACTTAATTAATCTTAATAAAGTAAAAACAATTATTTAACGTGACAAATGACGAGGCGTTAAAGAAATTGCAAACGGCAATATAAATAAAAAATAAATAAAAAATCCTGTTTTTTTTTTTTCAACTAAGAATAAAATGTTTTGATAATGTTATTTAAGGAAACCGTCTTTTTTTTTTTTTTTTTTTTTTTTGCTTCCGTTTTGTACGAATTCGCTATCGGTAAAAATAATCTTTCAGCTGGACTAAGTCGTCGTGTGATGGGACTGCCTCTATTATTAAAAAAGGGGAAAAAATTCATTTTTATCCTTTTATAGTTTGGCACCTTTGTAATTTTCTACCTTTCAAAGTTGTTGCTGTGTAAAGCTTGACAATGAAAATTCTGCTTTCTGAACGCGCCCACTCGTCACTCTTTCATTTTTTTTCTTTGATTTTTATCGCTGACTTCTTTATAAACTTGTATTAAAATTTTATTATCCAGGAGCGGAAAAAGAAATTCGTTCAAAGAATTCGTGTTCTTGCTTTAAGTTACGATTTTCTTATCAAATAAGTGGACAACTGCCATGAATTTTTTTGTATTTTAGATTATCTTCAGAAAATCTCTAATTTTAAAGTCTAATTTTTTGGAGAATCCGGGATGAAACGACACCTCACAATCAAGTATCCGTTTGAGGCACATTTTTTCTCAATTCGAGACGTGAGAACCATAACCGTTCAAATCGACCAAAGTCAAACTCCTGCTTGCTAACTTGCTCTCCTTTACAGGAGAGCAATTTTAAAGTTTGAGTTATATTTACAGCATGATTGAAATGGATTTTTCCGTTTTCGTTGCTCTAAACATATTAACAAATTCATGGACTAACTATTTAAAAAAAATCACCGAAAAAATTGAAAGTTACGTGAGATATATCCAAATCTAGAAAATTTTTTAAAATAAGAACCATAAACGTTTAAAGGAACGATAAGTTAAACATTGCGAGCCTTTCAGAACCATAAGCGTGTATGCGTTTCCCCGAATCAAAAACTTGTTTCAGCTGGTGTTTGTCCATTGTAAATTACGGATAACCGCTTATGGTTCCGACTTTTCAAACTTTTGTAGGCATTTGAACGCTTTTTGCTTTCAAAATCTTAAGAATGAGCCAGAATTTTAAAATTTCGAAAACGGGAGATGAAAGAGCATAAGAAAAGAAATATTTTTCTGGAAAAATCTCATCTTCGGTAATGAACGGTTATGGTTCTCACGTCTCGAATTTTCTTATAAAAACAGGAATAGTTTCCATTTTTTGGAAATGACCCGATATATGTATATCTCGATCATATTAAAGCAGAAGAGATCCTAAACTTGTGGTAAAGGGAGGTGCGCACCTCCTCGATCACATAAGCTATCCATAGACTACATTTTCTGGATCAACAGTGAAATGTTTACCAGCAAGTAGTAAAGAGATTGCAATGGACGAACAATTATGCCGAGGGCTGCTATAGCCGATTTATGTGCATTATAACCACTAATCATTCCAACTTATGGAAATTTCTGGAGCATATTAAGAAGGACCAAAATGATAACGAGTCATTAAAAATCCGGTTAGAGGACGGCCCTTCTAAAATCCGGCATCCTATCAAAAAAACTATATATCGTCAATAACAGCCAAGTGGAGACGATCGTCGGAAAATATTATGAATGAAAAAATTCAGGAGATATTTTGAAGTATCTCCTGGCTTAGTGCACGGAAATTGAAATTGTACTCCGAGGTGGATAAAGAAGAAGAGAATGATGATCATGATCGTCGTCGTCGTTATCATGATCATGATAACGACGACGACGATCGAAATGATACAAATGATGATGCTAATAATAATGGGAATGAATCCAGCGAATCAAAATTCAATTAAAGCCCCTTTAGATTCCTTTAGATTCACTTAAAGCCCTCTTATAGATTAAAGTTTAAAAAAATTGTATTACTGATTATGCAGAACTGGACAAAACAAATTTTGGACTTGATAGAGCCTCACTTTTTAGTAATTAGACTAATTCAATTTTACAAAAAAAAAAAAAAAAAAAAAATTGGACAAAAAACATTATTTGGACAAAAACTTTTATTGGACCATTTGTCCGGGGATCCCGAAAAATTGGTACCAAGCGCAGAAGAGCATATCGGAGACAATATGTCCATAATAATGGTACATTTCTGTTATTTTATTAACAGTCGAACACTCCTTACTTTCTTCAGTAAAAATTGATCCCTTAAATATCATAGAAAAAAAAACTGCAACTAAAAGAGACTCCCGTTGTAACCAGACGTCACCAACTACCGTGAATAATGCTAAGTATTGCCTATGATAACTCTGCCTATGCAAACGATTTTGACGTACAACCATTCAGAAATCGGTTCTTGGACCGTTGAAATGATTGTCTAAAATTGACTTTTTGGTAGCATAAGGAGATGCTACCAAAAAGTCAATTTTAAAACGAATCCCTTGCAACGCGAAATTTTAGTGCAGTAAATACCGCATTAATTTCATCTCTTAATAATTTTGGTTTCTGATTTTCTTCATCCTACAAAAACTTTATCACGGTTAAGGATTCCTCCAATAAATACTCACGATGAATTTAAACTATCCGAAAACTTTTTATCCAAAAACAGAGGATCCATTTGTCACAAGGGTGACTGGGATTCATGCTCAAAGGGACCCAAAGACAAGTCCTTATCGCTTTTCGCTTAACTTTTGATAGGACCATCTGCTTGTCAAAATGCAACAACTCAAACTGGACGATTGCCTTCGCTTCAACCGATGGCATATTTCGTTCCAGTTCTAAATCCCAGCCTATATCGTGACGATTTTACGAGCAAAATGCACAAAATGTCATAAAATTATATGAATGCACGTTACGTTGTGTAATATTTTCCCCTTCTCTCTTAAAGTCTTCATATTCACACGCAAGACCACCTATGTCTGTCCCACTTTCATCGCTTTAATACCTGGAAAACGTTTTACAACACTTAGGCAAACATGAACATCCAAACTCATCCCAGAATTAGCCCCTTTATACCCGTCATCGAGTTATAAAAATCGAACACGACATACATATAATCGATACATTTTTTTTTTTTAACAAGCGTGGTCGGCCCAGTTGGCAAAACAATAAACCAATAAATTTTCACTTTCTTTTTTGAAGAAGAAGAAAAAATGCTAATGCACAGAATTTTAATATCGTTAATAAATCAAGAGAGACGCGTGGGCGCCATTTTTCTTTTTTTTTTTTTTTTTTTTGCCGGGAAAATTTTTGGTCATGAAATTATTATAAAAATATAAGAATGGCGACAACCTGGCGCTACACACGCTCGCCGACGATGATTAGGATGACTTTAACTCACGTCATGTTTGTCTGTGAGGTCTTTAAATTGTACATAATCGAACAATGGACATCATATGGAGATAACTTTTAAACAGTTATTGTTTTTCGGCTCCTTTTTTTTCCACGGGGGTGTTCGATCTATATAAATGTTTGATAACATGTTATACAATGTCAGGTTAACTAGGCCCTTGTAATGTAGATTCGTGCAATTTTTTGCATAATCCATCGATTAATGATTGGGTTGTGTATTTATTGCTGGCGACTATATGACTGACCGTAAAATGAAGTCCTTCGGGGCAAATAACTCCATTCCAGGTTTTTCTTTTTGAAATGTAGAATCGGATCGAGTTTGGATCAATCAAGATCGTCTAGTACAACATTTGGATACGTGCATATGAAAACCGCCTACTTCTACAATTCCGGATGCTTTGTTTGATTTAAAATCATTTGTAAACAAATAAGCTTTCCGAGCAAACTGTATCCGTCAATTAGAAGTGGCCGGTTTTCATATGCGAGGACCCATTTAGAAGATATGGAATTTTGCAGGATTCCATTGATGCTGACTGTTGGATCAAAAATAAACTTTTCCGATTTCGTTTAAACGAAGAGATTCGTTTTCTATTTTAGACAAAAGTCAACGTTAACGTCAAGTAAATAGGGACATGGAAGGCGAAAGAACAAACAGAATTCCTCTCAAGATGCACTCGACCTTTCAGAGGAAGAAGAAAAAGAGAAAGATTGTCGTCTCTTCCTATTGATCTAGAGGCTGGATCATCATCCTCTCAATCGGGTCTAAATCAAATGCAGTGTAGTCATCTTCCGATGCCGCGGAAAAGCCGTCTTCCCATGCTTCGGAAAATCCGTCGTCACAGGGAACAACTAACGAAGGCAAAAGTCAAAGGATATGACGACAAAAAAAAAAAAAACGAATACAAAAAGCAAGTATTTGAACAATAAATAGAACCATTAATCTATTCGAATAATTGCTATAGGAACGAGAAAGCGGATACAAACTATGAAGGAATTCGTGTCTCAGACTTTAGGATTCCTTGCGAATGAGCTTACGCCGGCTGAAAGAAGTAAGCTCGAAAAATTAAGAAGTGAAATGCCAATAGCAACTTACATTTTTTTTAAAAATCAAGCAGCTTCTCCCTTGCTTGCTTGACCATTAGAATTTTCAGGATGCTGAGAATTTCCAGGGCTATCTATGATGAGGAACTCCAGGATGTAGAGGATATACAATATGTTACGGTAAATGTTGTTAATTTGGTAGTTGTCGACAATAACCGGTAAATTCCGTCATTTACCGCAGCGTTCTTGGTCAGTGACGACAATTACTGGATTTTCCTCGGGAAATGTCAACATTTACCAGCGATAAATGAATATAGTAAAGTTGAAAGGTTTTACCCGACATTTACCGATCATTTTCCGGTACCAGGGATAGTGGCAAATGTTGGGACTTTTTCTTCTACATTAATTTTCACTAATCATACCGCCCATTACAATTAGAAATAAAATACAAAAAAAAAAAAAAAAAAAAAAAATTAGATTAAAAATATTTTTTTGTCTAAAGATTATTTATTTGACGCATCTAGTCAACATTTGTCAACATTTATCAACATCTAATGTTAAAAAAAAACATTTACCGACTAAGATTGGTAAAAGTAGACATTTCCCGAGAAGAAGTCGGTGAATGCTGTCAATGACTAAGGACGAAAAATGAAGACATTTACCGGTTATTGTCGACAATTTACCAACATCCATCATTTACCTTAGAATATATGCCTATACGACACAACAGTGCCAATATTCAAATCAATGATGATGCTTGTCATGGTGACAGTAGGGTATATCTATATCATTTAGAATAATTATTAAGTAATTACGATATAATCTGATTCCTCGCAGAACATCAGAGTGCTCTCGCCCAGCCATGAGACTAACTGATTTAGGTACCATTCGTCTGAAAAGCCAAGTACCCTCAAGTACCGCGTATCGGTTATCCAAATGATATTCAGGAAAATTTCGTCTGGCAATATAGTCAGCCACCGGCTGAATGTCTCAATGCACATTATTCAGTGGAAATCTCATCACCCCTATACGATTGCCGATGCAATCGGAAGATCTGACGAACACCTGAATTTTGAGCCATTTTTCCAGTCTTTGTAGGCCTAGTCAGAACGGTCTTTTTTAAAAGGATAAAAAATTTGCTTATCGTACATCTTAGAGGGCAAAGATGACACAAAAAAAGTAAATCTTCTCACGAAAAAAGGACTTCTTCATTTTGACCTCTCACACTTGAAATTTGTTTACTGAACATTACTCACAACTCATATTCAAATTCATGTAAAATCACGTAAAAAAATTTAAAGTGTTCATATTTCACGTCCAACATATTTCTTTTTTAATTTTGTCATGCGCGTATGAAAGGTTTTTTTTTTTTTCTTCGGTTTTATTTTTGACCTCAGGGAGGCGGAGGAAGCTCGATGAATTCCTCCGGAAGGAGATCCGATTCCCAAAACAACAAGCGGAAGCGATTTTAACGGGAAAAACAACCGATAAATGTTTTCGGTTAAAATGATGTAAATATTTACATAGAAACAGATAGGAGATTAGCGCGTGGCAGTGCGGTTATTTCACCACAAGCCATTGTTTAGTTTGTAAACATTGCGGCGCATCTTTTAAATCTCTTAAGGGAGGGATCGTGCCATCATCAGTGGCGTGCACATATCATCTCTTTTTTTTTTTTACAAATCATGCAAAGGTCGATCACGATTCGTTTACTTAAACCCTAAACGTGCCTAAAAAAAAACTCGATGACTGGGCCCATAAATCTCGTTTCGTATTAAAGTTCTCAAGCGCACGGTCAACGCGCATCGCATGATTTTCATATACATATATATTTTTTTATTTTAGTATTTATTCGAAAAAAATAGCTCAAAGAAAAATAAATATCATAAGTAAAAGTGAGAAGGGAACAGTGGCGTAAACCATGATGGGTGAATCCGAAGGTGCAACTTTTGCCGCTTAGCGCCATGCCCAAGTGGAATTAATTGCTGACAAAAGATATCTTATTTAGGCTTCTCAGTTCGCACTGCCTCTTATTGCTTGATGCGAAAGCTAAAGAGCCGTATCAAGACAAAACAGCTGTATCATGTCAAAATATCGGAGTCTCATTCAGCTGCAGGAAAGAGCATAACCCATATTTGAGATACCTTCCTCTCAAAAAGGATCATCGACTTTAAGTGTTTGCACAACCTTTAAGTTTCTTCATCTTCCCTAAAATATCCTTGAACAGGCTGAATTTACCCAGATAGCATTTTCAATCCGTTGGACATCCTGTGGATATTCCATTAGATATCCACAGGATATCCAAATCCTCAGGATATCCATAGGACGTCCAAAGAAAGCTCTTTGGATCAGTGCGGAGATAAGTAAATCCAATGGACGTCCAATAAATATCCTCATGACGTACTCGGGGCTGGATAGACTTTACTATCTGGGTATGTGCTATAATTTGGAGGTTACTTCCAAAAGAATCGTTCGATTTGAACTGGCCGTTTAAGACCCCTCTACGTCTTATAATGAGGTAAATAGTCTCATACCATTCCAGAGCTCAAACACTTTTAATATTATGAATTGAATGTTCCAAGCGTGTTCATAAGTTAAAGCATTATTATAATATCGCACTGTTACAAGAGATAACGTTTGTAGGCTTTACACCCTTATTTATAGCTCGCATTGAACAAAAACATACAGCATTCAATTTTTCAATTAGCACTAATTTTTTCAATTAGCATTTTTCTTTTTTTTTTTTAATAGAAATGAAAAAATTTTGTGGGTTTCAATTCCCCTCTACCTGCCGATCAGTTAGCATTTATTAATTTATTCGTTTTCAGAAATGTGCCAGATGAAAGATTAGAAAAATATGAATGAACCTTATCCTCAAGTGTGAGAAACAGAAACAGAAAAATTCTCTTCTTGTTTAGTTTTTGCAAGAAGATAAACCCCCGAGGAAAATAAAAGCAAGTAAAGAGGGTAAAAATGACCAATGGAGTCATCAGTACCTGAAAGAAAAGCCAAAGTAACGAAACACCAATAGAAAAGAAAAGAAAAGCGGAAGAAGCTTAAACTGAAAATTTTGATAAGAGAAAAGAGAGTAAAAAACTGGTTAATAAATTCAATATTTAAATTAATTTTTCGACTTTTTTTTTAACGAAAAGGATTGTACAAGCCTGAAATCTATTTACAACCATGACTCAAAATTTGTCCTAGCCCATGCTTTTTTTTTTAAAACACAGAAATTTATTTATTTCTAAATTTAAGGAGATTCTACCGGTGAATTTGAGATTCTTAGCTGATCGTTCTTCCGATCTTAAACATGGGCGGAACTTTGTTCATTTTTTTAAGAAAGGTCTTTCCGACTACAAAAGTTAAATCGGAGCAAAAAATTTTTAAAAATATAGGAATATTCTTTTAACATTCTCCACAACTTTTGTTGCATGAAATTTTGATTTCTTTATCATTTTTGGTGTTTTTTGTGAGATTTTCACAAAAAAAATTTTTGCAAATTATTTTTGTGGAAAGTTCAAAAACATTAAAATTAATAATAGAAGCGAATTTTTAATGTAACAAAAGTTGTGGATAATGTTAAGACAAATATTCCCATACTTTTAAAAAAATTATTCGGAACCAATTAAATTTTTGTAGGCGGAAAAACATTTCTTCAAAAAATAAACAATGTTGCGCCGATGCTTAAGTTGCAGGAGAACAATCAACTAAGAATCTCAAATTCATCAGTAAAACATCCTCAAAAAATTAAAACAAACGCCAAATTTTTAAATTCCCAAATAAAAATAACCATTACAGACTTCAACTAATGAAAACGCACTAATCGTCCTTTTGTCGAATCTTAAAACTGACCCGATAAAGGTGTGCCTTTTTTAGAATGATCCATTCAACAAACAAAGATTAGAAGATTTAATTGAAAATCTTTTATCCCAGTAAAAAACGGTATCCAAGTTTTCGTTTCTGACATAAGTGGTCAAGTTTTCCATAATAAATTCAACTTCTCACCATCCCCGATGGATAAATGAACCAAAAAACAAACTTTACTTTATTCTGTACATTATATTGTGCATTACGAGCAATGACTCACACATTTTAAACATAAACTATCTGCTTGCATTCGTAAGGAGTAATATTAAATAAAATTTCGATCTCCAGTTTAAGGTGGAAGCGGTACAAGACACCAAATCATACATGGAGGAAAGACAATAATAAAACCGCAGCAGCCAGCGCCCTTTTCATTATTTGGGTCTTCTACAGGATAAACAGGTCCATTAGATTCAGCTGCCCCAGCAGCTCCACCAGGTTCACCATAATCTCCTGTAGGGAATCGATTATTTTTTTGATATAAATTTTGTCTTGCACGTAAAAAAAAAGGAAATACCGACCTGGAACATTGGAAGTGAAGACCAAATCACACATTTCAAAAACAAAAATTGAAATAAGAAAAATGTAAACGAACTTCATCTTGAAGCGGATAAAGCAAATCTGCAATTGCTTAACGGAATAAAATTTAATTGTTAACATGTAATAAAGATTAGAAAATGAATGAATGAAACTCAATACGAAATATGCAAAGCGAAAATTGCAAGATTTTATAAGTGTTTTCATACCATTAATCAATTTTTAATTTACTCAGGGAGATAAAATTTTTTGAACCTTTACGTTCGAAATATTATTTACCCAAGAACGCCTCAATCAATTGCCAGAAAAAAAAAGTAGCAGAGATTTCATCATAAATGAATGGATTTGCTAATCATAATCTCTGCAACGTGCAATTTCCCAGATCCCTGAAATCCGAGAATGAAGACTCCATCTGCCTTTGGTGCAATCGCACCCCCTCAAACCTTAGTTATTACGCCACTGAGAGGGAACCAAGAAAACGAAGAAGAGAAAAAAAAAAACCTGAACTATAAATTTTGGATAAATGGCCGAATGCAATCTCCGTTAAGGCGCGTGGTCCCAAACCGATATAAATCAATAGAAAACCAATAAACCACATCAGTTTGACAGTCTATTTCTCGCTCCTGACATCAATTTTGAAAATATTGTTTTCAGCCCGACTCACTTTACGCCCCGAAGCTTCATCCTTTTATTTTTATTTTTTCAACAACTCCTGATGAGATTTAAAAATGTTAAGATTTGCGAGTCGAGTTTAATTACTTTTCATCATCAAGCATGTCGATTTTTTTCTCCTTTTTTTTTATTTGATTTTCCAAATATTTTTTTTATTGAACACCGACAAAAAACATGGGGGGATTATAAAAAAAAAAAGTTTTATATGTATATTTTTTTTGAGAAAGATATTCTGAGAAATGATAGTAAATCAGCACTGGGGTCTCGTTTTCCGAAGCGTCATAAAATTAGAATATATAGTTATAGGACCATTAAAATATAAACTCTTATTTCAAGTCTTTATCTCACCGCGTTATTTTCTCGGGATCCCATTAAAACACTTTCGGATCTCATTTTAATTTTTTATTTCATGTGAAAAAAAAAGGAAAAAAAAAGTAACCGAAGGTCAGTCGAAAAGTTTCGCATTCGACGATTCAATGCGTTCGTCATGCCATTCCAAATCTTATTTTATATAATTTTTTTTTTAAAGTATTGTAAACATTGCATAAGTAGGATTTATCTCGGAATAAATCAGAATGCATCACCTCGTGCTCATAACCCGTCAATGTACTAAACATGTACCAGTACCTGTATTTTAAGAAACTGACGTCTTCACAGATTAAGAAATTGGAAGGAAAAACAAAATCATTCATTTGATATTTTTTTTTATCCTTTTGGTTTAATTACTTTGCGGGGTTTTCGTTTTGAAAAAAGAAGATGAATATTGTGGAGATAAGGAGTAGAGGAGTATTACAGATCGATTTTTTTTCAAAAATTTATTGGTTTTTATCTTTTCTAGAAATTAAGAACTTCTCATATTTTAAAAGGCTCTCCGGCTTTTCTTTTAAATGAATATTATTTCGTCTTTTCAGCGATTAAGACACCATTATATCGGCAAATAAAAAAAGTAGAAGGGGTGAAAAGCAGGTCCAGATACAATGAAAGGATTGTTGAAGTATACTTTAATAAACTTCGGAAAATATTGCAAAATTATTATAACAGGTTTAAGATCAGATAAATATTTTGCTGGAACATACTTGTGATCCAGATCAAAATCCAGACCTCAATCGAAATCCAGCTTCAAATATGGAGGCAAATCGAAATCTAAATCAAGATTCAGATCCTGACGAAGACGGAGATCGGGATCCTGATCGAAATAATCCAGACCCAGATGAGCATCCAAATTAAGGTCAAGAACTAAATCGATACCCAACCCCAAATCTAAAATTTCTCAAATTGGAAAAGCTTTGAGAGCTTCGAGATATAATTCACGGACGGAACATTGCGTCCAGTAGTCTGCGGGTGAATAAAAGGCTTCTCCAATCTAATTAATAAAGCCTACTTAATCTTCTTTGACTATATTGCCAGGAGAAACGGATCCATGGACAAGTTGATAACGGAAGAAAAAGTGGAAGCCACCGCCTGAAAGGACGGTCGCTAAGCCGATGGGTGGATCAGTTTAAACCTCTCATGGGAATTTCGCTCCCTGAAGTCAGAGGACAGAAAGATCAGGAAGGAACAATCGAAACAGGCAATTGGAAGGAGACATTCTGGAAATCAGGCTGATCAAAATATGAAAAGACCGTTCCCTCAGCAACGCCACATAACTATGTCTAGCGAAATCCTTTATCTACTTTTATCATCGTTTATTCCCCTGAAATCTGGACATCAAAAAACGGCTACGAAAGCCAAGATTTGGGAAATATTAAATCGAATTGGCTTTCCTGAACGATTGCTCCTGCGAGTCAGTTCTCCGTCACCGTAGAGAACTACAAGTGGTGCTACGAACGTTACAATTCGAGTACCAGAACGACGCCGAATAAAGTGACAACTGGATGATAGGGATCGTCGAGTGAAGAATGTAGCAGAAGAATGTCAACGACAAGACGTGGAGAACCAGTGGTATGAGGAGGACTTGCATCAGGAACTGATCGGAGGAACAAGCCGGGGGGGAACGTGAATAAATTCATCATTCGATTGGGGGACATCTTCAAGATCTAGAAGCCCCACGATACGAAATTGATTCGAATTTTTCACGCGGTTCTTTCCGGCCCTGCGAAGATCCATGTGTGCAAAAACTAACTATTATAGCAATTGGAGTGATGCCAAGGTTACATTAAGGGACATTTTTCTCGCTGAAACCTATGATGTGGAAGAGCCAATCGAACTCTTTTAACGAACTGATTGGATCAAGTTTGGATCAGTCTTGACCAATTGATTGGAATGCAACACATATCAAGACTAATCTTTTAACTGATATACTGCAGTCCAACATTGGGAATTCGATAAGACTGAGATATATGTTGGATCAAAACAGATTTACTCCGATTCAGTAGTTTTTTCAATTTAAATTTCCAGAGAATTTACAGGTTCAAGGAACCAGAACTGCAGTGCGTGGCAAATCTAACGTAACTCCATTCGGGAATCGACTGTTTGTTTACGTATATTAAAAATAGGTGACAAGTACCAATTCCAGAATTGAGCTACGTTAGATTTGCTAAGCACGGCAAAAAAGTGATTCAGAAACAAAATACTAAATATCTCGAAAATGTCTCAGAGACTCAAATTTACGGGCAGGGGTCACCACCCAATTTGAGTTGTTGATTCATTTTCAAAGCATTCCAGCTCTGCCCGATCGTGTAATTCAGCATCCTTAGCCTGCCCAATCCACGAACTGGCCAGTTTTATGGCCAATTGATTAAATGAGAAAGACTTTTACCCCTACCCCGTTCATGAACTGTGCAATTTCACAAACGGGGCGAATCATATATACAGAATATTTACTTACTTACTTCTCTTTGTGTCAGATATTATAAAATTTATTTCATTGAAGCGCAGCATGCAGTTCAGGCAAGGGTTTAAGACGCTTGGTGTGTTACAAAAACTTAAGGTTTTTCCTTAAGTTTTCTTCCATCTTTTCTGTCATAATGATAGTATGACCCTGTCTGCTGAAAAAGTCGCCGCCCTTTTCAAGTTCCACTATACAGTAAACTCAAACGAAGCCGCCCATAAAGCGAGAATCGAACGGCATTTCAGAAATTTTTTGCGCCAATGCAAAAGTAAATTTCAAGCTGGTAACATTTTTATGTTCAGCCATTTATTTATCTTGACTTTTTCCCACTTATTTATTAATGATAAACGTTCCTTTTTTTTTGCCGAAAATTTCGGAGTTTCCCTCGCGAAATTTCTTCAATTCGCAACATTCTGTTGTGATCTAAAAGGGAGTGTCTATTTATTTATTCATCCAGATCACTTGCGACTGTTGCTGCTGCGACTCTTGTTTTTTTACTTTTAGGAGTACGAATTTTGTACCTCAGTGCCAGAAAGTTAAATATGAAAATTAAAAATGGCTGCTAAAAATTGTTTACACATAACAAACGGTCATCTTTAATTGACATACTTAACTTTCTAGCTCACTGAGGTACAGAGTTATAATTTTTATCGATAAGTAAGATGGCTAACTGCTGAAATGTATTGTAACCAAGCAAAGTTAAGACATCATGGTGAGGGAAATCAGGATCAACTCCAAACGATTTAAACAAGATTGGCTGCCATTAATGACGACCAGCGAACAAATCCGTACAGCAAACTTTCTTAGAAACTTTGCAAAACATTACAACAACGTCTACACAGTGTCAGACACAGTGTAGACGTTGTTTCTGGAACGAAGCGAGCGCCCAAATTTTTATTTAGGCCTTGAGTACCCTCAATAAGTTCCCTAGCGAGAAAGGCTCAAAATCTCATAAGATTTTCCCAAAATAAAATTCCCATCCGAAAATTAAATTTATTATGTATTTCCGTCCCGATGCAAAATTCATTAATCGGGGGGGAAAAAAACTCTGAAAATCCAACACTGACGAATTAAATATACGTTCTGGATGTAGGTAATAACCAGGATTTTGTTCTTTCGATAGCGGTGTAAAAAAAAAAAAAAAATCACAGCCACCTAGGGCGAGTTCGCTATGTAATTAAATAAATAATACTTTATTAGAACTGAAGGAAAAACGGTTCTTCGAATCATTTTTTTTCCATTTCAACAAGTCGACGGAAAAAAAAAAGACCAAAAAATAAAAAATAAGCGCTCGTGGTCACAGGAAAAAAGAAAAATGTTTTGCCATTCTCCCCGGGATTAATTAAAAAAATAAATAAGGATTAATCATATTTTGAAATATTATGGATGAGTCAGTAACATTTCCAGGCTAGACAAACAAGAATAAAATAAGAAGTAGATGAATTTTATGAAGTGAGCTACCCGCCCACAATGTAAAACTTCATTTTTGTGCGCTTTTATTTCGCCGGGAGCCAAAATATTTGAAATATGAACGAACATAAAAAAAAAATAGTATTCACCATGTAATAAAGCTTAATACGGTTGGCTTATGATCCGGCGAGGAGATTTATGTCTATTTAGAGAAGAAGGCGGATAGGGGCTGAACTTTTTAAGGTCTACTCAGCTTCTAGTTAATAACACGGCTATCAGTACCAGGTTTTTTTTTCCTAAAGTTGAATTGTTTTTAATAATAATAACTTAATATTATGTTGCTACCTCTTTTTTGCTGATGTTTCAGACGAATTTATTATGTTTTTGCACCTTGAGCTAAGACCAATTAGAAGGTCTAAAAATTTAATCACGTTTCCCGTGAAAAGGAGGAACACGACCAAGAATTTTAATAATGTGAAAAAAAAAAAAAAAAAAAAACACCAGGCCTGGAATGCTTTTAAAGGCTGCAGAGTGACACAAACAGCAGCTTAAAGGTCATCAGGTTACGATCTTACAACCCAAAAATACCTGGAATATTAAATTTCTTTGTCAAGATTAATAAGAAGATGCTTGGCATTTATCACCTGGCTTCTGTTTTATTTAAATTTGAGTCACGTTGGTCCATCTTTTTTTTTTTTTTTTTTTTTTGCGCGACACTTCACCCGGGGGAAGGGGAAGAAATTAATGAATGAATTTGGGATGTGGGCGTTGAGACCACGTCAGAAAATGATAGATGGGTTACATCTTTGGAAGCTGGTGCAACAACTCGGAGGAGAACTGCCCGACCTAACCGATCCGGGTTTGTGTTAACTAGAGTGGTCACATTAGTTAGCCGAGACTTTAATTAGTTTCACTTTCAGCATCTCGACACGAAACAAATCGACAAGCTCCGGCGGCTTCTTCTTTTTTTTTTTCTTATTTAAAAAGGAAGATCAATGTCCCGTATTTAAAACGGTTTAAACCCTAGGGTCAGCTCCTTTTGTCGTTAACCGAAAAAGATGGAAAACGGGGTCGCGGTATATCTCTTTGTTATTTCTATCTTTGTAAAAGCCAAAACATTTTGTAATCTGATATGATTTAAAGGCCGCTAATAGGGGTTATATGTATCATCAAAAGCGGTTTTAGTAACAGTATCCAAGAGCATTGCCATTTTTTCCCCGCTTGTCACGAAAGAGCAGTAAAAACGGTTGTCATTTAAATGTTCGGTGAGTCGCCTACTGCACTCTCAAAAAAGGCTAAAAATAGCCGCAATAAGCCAAATAGGGATTTCGAAAGCAAACCAATTCCAACAAGTTCTTAGCCGCAGCCAAACCAAAGTGTTGGACATAGACTGGGAATGGGATAAGTTTTGCGAAAGTTATAACAAAAAAATTTTGGCTTTTATGCAAATATTGTCATGGTCTATGCACCCAAGAGAACGTAGGGGTTGCATTAGTTATATACCCAATAGGATGTCTACTGATAAATAAAAACGAAATTTTAGGACTTTTATAGGTCATTTTAGGTCCATTTAAAAAAAAAAATAAGACCCAAAATATGCAGTTTTCCCCAAGAAGTACTCCTGACAAAGAGGACTTCTAACATAACTGCTATGTCATTGTGTTATTTTTAGACAAATTAGTTAATTCTCGTTTTATGAAAACATTTAAAGCCTAAATCATCTTAATTGGCATTGGCTAAAAGCGAGCGAGGAAAATTTTGTAAAAAATTTTATGGCAATACGAAAAGTAAACCGTTTTGACTTCTTGTATAATAAAAATATAGGAGGATTATAGGATTTTATAGGGATTATAGGACAGTAGGCACCCTGACCAAAGTAGAAGAAATAAACTCGATTCAAATTTTATCCGAAATTATCCCTGCGAAGACATTTAGAATCCCACTCAAAGAATTTTGCGCCACTTAGCCTGTTGGGCTTACTACAGAACTGGACTCATGAGGGAGAAAAAAAGGGAAGTCTGCTTCTCCATAAATCAATAATCCTTAAACTACTCAAAACTTAAGTCTTCGCCCTCCTGACTTTCGATTTGGAATAAATATTCCGGACTTTAAAACCGATCGAGTTCAAAAATTTTTACAGCTTTTCCTACTCGATGTTTCAGGAATGAAAATAAAAAAATACTTGACTTACCTTTTTCCAATAAGGCAAATCGGCTCGCAGAATGACTGTAGAAATACGGCAGGCGGGTTATCACACGCAGAACCGAACACTGGATGATGTTTATAAACACACTTGGGTTTTTTTTCTTTTCTTGATAACGACGACGGAAATCTATAAAAAGGTAACCGAAATAAGTTCATTTAGCCAAATACGGATTTCAATCAAAAAAATATCAAATCTCAGCAGAGCGAGGACTTAAGATGCAAAAATTCTCCGCCATGAATGATCCATGCTGGAGCATCCATGGTGGAGTAATCCATGCCTCCATGTAGAGTTTTTTGATTTTTCGAGAATTTTAACGATCTAAGCAAGATATGGTCCTAGACTCGCCCAGGAATTTCGTTTTTAAAATACCCCGAATAGAAAAAAAAATGTTGTTTCTAAAAGCAACATGTTATCCAAGGGCGCAATTTCACGCCAAACATGTTCGGCGAACGGCGAACATGTTTGTGTTCGATAAAAAGTGGTGAACATGTTCGGCGAAAGCTTTGGATTAAAATTTTCATCGAACATTTTTTCCGACATGTTGGAAAAGCTCTACATAAGCAGTGACTGTTTTTTAAGCATGTTATGTGAAAATTTTTGTCCAAAATGTTCGCCACTTTTATCAAACAAAAAAATTTGCACTCAACATCATCGAATGAAAGCGTCACTGCTTAAGTGAAGCTTCCCCTGCATGTTGGGGAAAATGTTTGGTGAAAGCATGTTAGCCGAACATGTTTGGCGTAAAATATAAAAAATCAAAAATCTCGTTTATCAATTTTTGTTTTTGTTTTGGTAAAAATAAAAACTTTTTGATTTTGAACTTTCTCGAGAAATCTTAACCCATAATTCTCGAGCATACTCTTTGGAGCTCCACGTCCTAAGCAGGTTTTGCTTTGGACGTTTTGGGTTAATAATAAGCCTTCAAATCCCGCTGAGGACATGCCATGGATGGTCAAATATGTGTCTAAAGTCCTTTTCGCGGAAAAAATTAAAACTCGGGTAAAAAAAAAACTCGACTCCTTGCCTGAAAAAGAATAATTAAAAATGACAAAGCTAAATACTTTTCCTTAAAAACAATCGGATCAAACTGGAATGCACCGAAACTTTCCAGAATATTAATTTTCATTTCTCTTTTCCTCCTTTTTGCCCTCAAAAAAAAATCATTTTAGATTTTAATGGAAAAAAATCAGGCACGAAACGAAACAAGTAAAAAGAATTATGAAACAAAAATCATTAGCATTAAAATCAACAAAAATATAAGTAAACGATCAAAATTAACCTCTCATCCGAATCCTGGAAAACTACTAAAATATTAAGAAAAAGCAACCACGCGTAACAATTTACGTCATAAAACCCCAAACTTATCACCCTTGATTTAAATACAAAGTGGAGAAGAATTCATTTCGTCGTAACAAGAAAAAAAAATATAATCAGTTTATTACTAAACGGCGAAGCAGCATTAAATAAATAAATAAATAAATAAATAAATATTTAAAAAGAATGAAAAGAAAAAAAAAATCATGCTCTTCCCAATGCATTAATATTCTATATGTAAATGAATAAGGTAAAATGCTCCGCCTCAATAGTTAGTTCGCTAACCAATAATAAATCTTAAACCATGTAAAATATTCTCAAGAGAGGAATATAAACGATGCCTTAAGGATCCCTTCTTTTCTCAATATAAAAGACAATATTTTACAATCTGATTTCTTTTTCATGCTGCATTTGATTTGGATCGATTTATTATTTTTTGTTTTTCAAGAGGAAAAAAAAATGTATATTAGGAAATATCAATAAATAAAAAATTATTTAATTACAAAAATTTTTTTTTTTTAATCGACCTTATCCAATTTTTTGTTTTTTCTAAAATAAATTAAATTTATAAAAAAAATTCACAGAAAATACTCGAACATAATTTTTTTGTCGTCTTAACTAAGAATTTATTGATCCTAACGTACGACACAGCTCATAGTAAAAAAAAGGGGGCGGGCGGGGGAGGCTTAATGAATTTCATGATAAAAGGTTCATCGGACTAAAATGGAAATTTAGGTTTTCAGACCGGAAAAAAATGGCGTTCGTTCCAAATTTCAGAGATTTTGAAAGAAACTGCTACTCATGGGAAATAGTATATTACAACACAAGGGCTGCAAAAGAAAAAATTGGCCGTCGAGGCCGATTTTGAAGCCCGAGCCGAAGGCGAGGGCGTTAGAAAGTTCTCGACGGACAATTCTTTTGCAGTTCTTGTGTTGTAAGCTACTTTTCATCTCAAAGGACAACATAAAAAAGCTTTTTTTAAACGCAGGCTTTTTATGCAGTGCGGAGAAATTCCGCGCTGCATGATGAAAAAATATTTTTGCCCCTATATTTAGCTTATGGGTATTTTAAAAAAAATTCAATGTTAAAAATGTAGTTGAAAATGTTTTGATCCCATAAAAATATTTTCAACAATTTTTATGTTTATCCGAGGGCCCCTCGCTTTTTGGGAATTTTCAATTTTTTTAAAAATTGATCAAAAATTAATTTATTAATATTAAAAATCGAGAGAATATTAAAAAAAAAAATAAAAATGCCCAAAAATTTGAAATTTGAAATTTTTATTTTGGAGAACTAATCAAGTGTTGTTAATTTGGGTACTTACATGCGCTGGAAATTCCCTTTTTGGCTCTAAAAATGCAATTTTTTAGAAAAAAAGAGCCGAAAATAAGGGAAAATGGGGTTAACATAGGTAAAAAATGTTTGGCATCGAAATTACATTTGGGGCATTATTTCTACATATTTTTGGCACATTTTGGGTATTTTCGAATTTTCAAAATTATCTGCCCTTACCCTGTTACAGCCATCCCCGTTTTTCTACTATAACCCTGCCTGGGCGGCCAACGGGTCAATATTTTCGAACCGAATATTTTGTTTAGGAAGCTCAATTAATACATACCTAATATACCCTACAAAGGACAATCTTTTATATTAAAAGATGTTATTTGGGCGAATTTTTGAAATTCGTCCAAATTAAGTACCATCTCGGCCCTAAAAACTTCAAACCCCTATGCCTGGGCCAAAAATATTTTTTTCGACCTAAAAAAAATTCAGGCTTCTTTTTACATATAAATGAATGATTTTTTGCCCAGGGAGAAAAAATTAAAAAATAGACCTTCAAAATGAGCCACCCTAGCCGAGGGGTTATTCACTCATACATTTTGGTGTTCACTCATACACTTGACTTTGCATTACATTGCATTTTCGCATTACAGGAAAGACTATTTTGATAATGAGTAACCCATTGTGCTTAGCTTACGTAATATAACTTTGTTACATGGAAAAAGGATAACCCTGTGAATTGTAAGAAGATGATTTCCATAATATGATTATCATGCGTAGGACCTTCTTCTTACAGGATAAAACATTTTTCTATATGCAACCCAGAAAACATTTTCCATAAGCTAAATGTAGAAATAGTGCTTCTGTGAAAATCTATAAAAACTTCTGCTGCCCCAAATAATATAAATCATTTTTATCGCCCACATTTAGCTTATGGTCGAATTTTTGAACAAAAATTCTTAATTAAACAACTTTTAATTAATATTAAAAATAAACTATTAATGTTTTTTTTCCTTTTCTTCACTTTCTGAAAAACTGAATTAATCGGACTCCATAGCCTCTTAAGCTAGGCTTAGGAGAAATCCTCTTTCATTAGCTAAAACTGAAAATTTGTTCCATAAGCTAAACATAACGGTTATAACGATTATATTTTTAAAAAAAATACTTAGCACCGGCAGGGCTTTTAATTCGAGAAATCAAAGCCCGATATGCTAAAAATAGCAACTTAATTGCTTTCAAAACCTTTGAACCATGTTTAAAAACCCAAATTTGTAGCAGTAATTTTTTAAAAAAAAAACCAGAAGTTATTTTGAAGGAAATGCCACCGAAAAAAGAAGTGGCTACGAAAACGTAATTAAGATTCCGAGAATAAATATAGGAGAATGAGGAAAAAATAATAAGGATTAAAGATAAACGTACCTTAATTTAGGAATCAACAAAAATCCTCTTCGTACACGTATTCTTCATTACATTAAAAGGAACTATCTTCATTTTTCAGGATTACTTTTAACAGGAATATTCGGACCTACGGTAAGGAAAAAAATCACAAAAAATTAATTAAATTACAATAAAAGTGAGGCTTGGGAGGAATTTTCTTTTTTGCTTATAAAATAAATGCTACTTTCATGAGGTCAGAAGCCAGCCGTAAAAATAATTTTTTTTTTTCATATTATCAGCACTGCAGTCCTCAGTGAAATACGAAAATGGTAATAATTTTATTACAATATTTTTATTATGTAATTCCGTTCTTTTGGCTTCTGGCATCATTCAAGATAGCTGTAGATTTCCTAATTAGTAACATTTCGACGTAGGTGATCCAACTTAGGAGCTTGAAGCAACTTAATGCTTAACGTTCACCGACGGCTTTTTAGAGCTTTTCCCTCCCAGATAGCAAAGTCTATCTAGTCCCCAGGACGCCATGATGATATTTATTGGACGTCCATTGGATTTACCTATGTTCGCACTAATTCAAAAAGCGTCCTTCGGGACGTCCTATGAATTTGGATATCCTGTGGATATCTAGTGAACAATCCCCATGATGTCCATTGGACTGAAAATGCTATCTGGGCTATATTACTGTACGTGTAACAACGATCGATAGTCGTCCTTTTTTTAAGAGCATAATATGCCTTTATTTACAGATAAGTCGCCACACTGGTGTCAATTTTTGAAGCAACAACTTAACGTCTAAGACGTCGATCGAATGTTCAATGGACTACCGTAGATACTTAGTGAAAAAAATGGCGTCCTTTAAACGCCATAAAGACGTCAAGAATGTGCAAGAGACGTCATGAGGTACGGTCATTTTCCGGAACGATATGGTCATGAAGTTTGATTATATTATAATCGTCATGAAATTTGGAATGAGGGGGACTTTGCGGTTCCTCCAAATGGCATTTCCTCCAAAATATTTTGGGTGAAACGAATATCGGTTATTTTGCACTTAATCCAAATTCGTTTCATCCAAAATTTTTTTGGAGTAAATGCAAATTGGCCATTCTTGCGTTTCCTCCAAATAGCTTTTCGTCCAAAATAATTTTGGATGAAAAGCAAGAAGTTAATTCTGCAGTTCATCCAAATTGCTTTTTATCCAAAAAATTTTTGGACAAAACGAATATTGACTGTATTGCGTTTTATCCAAAAATAATTTGGACGAAACGAATATTGATCGCTTTGTATTTTATCCAAAAAGAAATCAAAATTATTTTATTTTATGTGGTGTCTTCGTAAAACGATTTTCACTGAGAACCTTATTATATTGGCTGCCATTTAATTGGTAATAAGTATTTTTTTTAAAAATTGGTAAGTATTTAAATACGATTCTGGGAAGTATAATAAATAAAAGGGAAGTAAAAAATTTTAATTGTAAGTAAAATAAAACCCAATGGTAGTTCTTAATAAAAGTATAAAAAATAATATATAAGCACATTAGCGATCTGTCTTATATATGTTTATAACACCTCGACAAAAATTCAGTCCATAGGACAGAATAGGAAAAGGGGGAGACCTAAACTTGCTTCCAAACCTCTCTTAGTAGGTTAGGTAAGCCTAAAAAATATTTTTATTTCCCATTACCTCTTTATTTACTTACCAAAATCGTTTTTTGTTTTTCTTACCATTAGGTTTTATTTTACTCAAAATTTAAATTTTTACTTCCCTTTTATTTATTATACTTCCCAGAATCGTATTTAAATACTTACCAATTAAATGGCAGCCAATATAATAAGGTTCTCAGTGAAAATCGTTTTACGAAGACACCACATAAAATAAAATAATTTTGATTTCTTTTTGGATAAAATGCAAAGCGATCAATATTCGTTTCGTCCAAATTATTTTTGGATAAAACGCAATACAGTCAATATTCGTTTTGTCCAAAAATTTTTTGGATAAAAAGCAATTTGGATGAACTGCAGAATTAACTTCTTGCTTTTCATCCAAAATTATTTTGGACGAAAAGCTATTTGGAGGAAACGCAAGAATAGCCAATTTGCATTTACTCCAAAAATTTTTTGGATAAAACGAATTTGGATCAAGTGCAAAATAACCGATATTCGTTTCATCCAAAATTTTTTGGAGGAAATGCCATTTGGATGAACCGCAATGGACCCGGAATGAGGATAGCTAATTGTATTAGTAAAACTTTTGACGTCATTTTGACGTCTAAAATCTCGTATGATTTCCAAGTAAAATGGCCGTGCCTTATGACAAGACGTCAAGTCGCCACTCTTTTTGCTCGGTAGTGTCGAGTCAACGCCAGTAGGTGATCAATTATCATCAGGCCATCAGCGTTACAATACGTCACCGTCTGACGTTGACTGGACGTCAACCACGATCAATCAGTTTTTTTACTGCAAATCAATTATATTTTCTTGGCACTAAGGATTTTTTCGTTCGCATCAATAACTTTCTTATGGATATCGATAAAGTTTTCATTGCACCGACTTTTCGGCTCTTCTTATCGATTCCTTTTCCCTATCTCCGTCTATTCCTAAGGAAAATTGGATCACCTACGAATTTCGAACACATCTCTCACAAGCCGAATGAAATGGCGCACGGTATACGCGGTAAAAAAAAAAAGCCTTTCAAAATTTACCTTCTTGAGCTGAGTCCCCACGGTTTAACTATCTCTTATACTAATTTTCACCGGGCAAATAAACATTTATTTTACTCTTCCTTGCATTCTTTAATATCACTTAAAAAAGTCTCATCTTTTCTTTTTTTTTTTATGATCATGAGCATTCTAATGAAGCAGGGCTGGAGTTGCTGAGAACAAACGGTGGACTGTGAGGTCCCAAAGACATATTGCCGCTTACGGATGAGGCAGAGTGGGACGGATATGTCTCTAAATCACTCAAGCCCCCGGATTCGGAGCATTTGTCCGATTTCCCTTCTTGTTTTACCATCATTCGCCGCCATTTTGCCCTGGCGTTTTGAAACCAAACCTGCAACAAAAAAAAGGAAAAGAAATGTTTTTCAAAATGAATAAGAAATAAAAACGGATGAGGAATTTCATCAAGGGATCATTACTTATATCCTACGAGTTAGTTTTGGTTCATTTACTCTTTCCGGAGCAAAGGAAATAAAATTGAAGATGCTCCCTTTTTCCATAAAAACTAATTTTGGTTTTTCTCACCGTTTAACCCGATTCCATACCAATAGGGTGTCAAAAAAAAATGTAGATTTGTTTTAAGATACATATTTTAGGCAGGAAAGTTGGAAATCTATTTTGCTATTTTTTTTCCTCTGGAAATTTCCCACTAAAAAAATTTTTTGGTATCTAAAACATCGGATTTTCGTTTAAATTTTTTTAAGATTTCTGAGCTTTTCTGGCCATCGGAAAATTGTAGCAATCTTGTGCAAAACATGTAATATAAATTCAAAAAATGCAGCACAAGAATAAGAAGACCCACTGAAGGTAGGCAATTGATATCTTTCTTTTTTTTGGCCACCCTGGTTTACAGGAAATAAAAAAATTGTCGCTACATTATTTTTAAAATACATTTTAGACGTACAAAAAAACTACTTAAAAATGTATCTGTATAGGGTTTCGTCACCCGTAACCAAACTCGTTTTCCACTTTTTTCCTCATCTATTTTTGAAGATTTTTTTTTCTTATCAAAAAATTTCGTGAAAAAAAAAAAAAAAAAAAAAAAAAAAAAATTGACCGATTTTCATCGTTTTTGAGGAAAAACGCGGGCAAGCATAAAACAGGAAGTGAAAACGGCGGTTTAATCAATTTCTAAAAAAAGATAAGAAACGTTTTAGGACGTCCTATACAGCCGAGGCGAGCGTTCCTTCGTTTCCCTTTAACATCTTTCAGAGTCGTAATTTAAATATTTTGTCATGTGGATTTATTTTGGAGTCACTAATTGCCAGGAGAAAGGAAGATTTTTTTTTTTTTTTTTTTTTGGCCGGGATACGATACATTTATTCTTCACCTTTGGGGAACGTCTTTGCACCGTCGTAATACCGTCTAGCGAGTAATTGCTCGCGCTCCGGTCCCCATTCATCAAATCACACTTCATTTTTACAACTCCTTTCTAATTTTAATTGGGAACACTCCCCATTTCATCTCGATTAATATACATGCCGTATATATTCTCTTTTTTTTAAGTTTTTTGTTCTGTAAGGGGTTTTAAATAAGAACGAAATTGGGGATCCTTATCATTCGTTATATTTTTGTTAAAATAGATATAAGGTCACCAAAGTTCGTTTTGAATTAAATTTCCAGGAAGAATTCATTAATGGGTGAGGAGCTGAAGAAAAATTGGCATAAATAAAGCTTGTCACAGGAGAGTTTCATATCTTCGCCTGGTAGAGAGCAATTGAGAGTATTCATTAAGGTGCCCCTTATTTTGGCAATTTTCGGATTTCAAATCGCTCACCGTCAAAAATGGTTCTCCTTGGAGTACTGAAAAACAGGATTTTTTTAAAAATTTTTTACCGCACGGGAAAGTAAAGCGACTTGAGATTAAGTTCTGAAAATTGCCATAAAAGGAAAAAAAATTGACAAATTTGTTGAAATTGAGGAAAAAATTTCTCATCGGAAATTTTCCGTAGATCAAGAATCTTAAGTCCGCTTTTATATATCTGGTCTAGTTTTTGTGCTAGAGACCAAAATACGAGTGAATCGAGGACTTGGTATATTTTATCACTTCACCACGTTTTTTTACCATATTTGGAAAAAAATTGTCAATTTTTTTCTCTTACGGTAATTTTTGGAACTTTAAGCTTAAGTCACCACGCTATCCCGTCGAGTAAAAAAATTCTAAAAAAACTCGGGTTTATCAGTTCGCCGAGGAGAAGCATTTTTGGGGGTAAGCGATTTGAAATTAGAAAATTACCAAAATAAGGGACACCCTAGTATTCATTACCTGTAGTGGTATATGCCTGTCACAGAAGAACGAATTACAAAGAGATTATTAATACCTCATTCTATTTTCTCCAATACCGGTATCGAAAAAGAGTACCCTCAAGGAGGATTCGAGCAGGAACCCAAATCATTTACCATCAAAAAATTAAGTGCTTTAGCGGAAACCTCGTGTCTAAGAAACTTTCCGAGTGCTTTCACCGAAATTTTGATCGGGTAGCAAATGGCCATCAAAACTCTACTTAAAGTTCTTTTGCAGAAAATTATCTTCGTTCAACATATAACATGTTCTTCGACATGTTCATTTTGCTCCTTAACGTGGTGGTAGGGAAATTACGACTTCAAGTTAAAATTCAAATTATTAAAATCTGGCACAATTTCGGAGGTTTTCTCAGTCCAAAAAAATTCGTATCTAAAGCAATTTTTTTTTTTTTTTTTTTTTTTTTAACATTTTTAAGTTAAAACTTGGAAACTTGATCCAAGCAAAGAATGACGACCAAAAATGACTTCGAAGGTATTCCAGCTTTTTACCACATTTTTTTCACTTCAAAAAAAAAAAAAAAAAAAATGAGATCGGAGAACCGATCAAATTGCTTTATCGACTATTTAAATAATTCTCAAAAATATGGTTAGTTTCTCGATCGGAGGTCTATCAAAGCCGAGTACGGGCATAAAGAATTCGAATTTCGGAGAAATAATTTGGAATTCAGAATCCTCTATCCCGATAATATTCTCAAAAATATGCTTAGATTTTTGATCGGTGGTCCACCAAAGCCGCAATACGGGCATAAAGAATTCGAATTTTGGAAAAATTATTTCAGATTCGGAATCCTCAACCCCGAAAATATTCTCAAAAACACGGTTAGATTTTTGATCAGAGGTCCACCAAAGCCGCAATACGGCCATAAGGAATTCGAATTTTGGAAAAATTATTTCAGATTCGGAATCCTCTACCCCGAAAATATTCTCAAAAATACGGTTAGTTTTTCGTTAGCTCCCACGAGGAACCCGCCAATCAGCATCCAAATCGCTTTGTTGACGTAATCGATGACGTCATATCGTGACGTTTCAAAAGTTGGAGATATCGGTTTTTAGGCCTATACCCATACCTTTAGCCCTGCTCACCGTTTCTGAACCACTCAACAGAATTTAACCAAATTTCAATGGTAGCGTATCTGGATGAATATCTACTGCAGTACGAAAATCTGACTCAATCGGTGGCTGCGTTCGCGGTGTATAGTCAAAAAAGATCTTGAAATTGTTGAAAATTTAACATTTTCACTCACTGCTTCCGAATCGCTGAACCGATTTGGCTCAAAAACTAATCAGCACCTACATTTCATTAGAAGTTCCTACCCACCAAAAATCATCGAGATCCGTTCTTTCGTTTTTCTGCTTTTCGACGGACAGACACTTTTTTTTCCACATATATTCATACATTCATACACACATACACACATCCACACATACATCCAATACGTACATGCCAATACCTTGTCGCGACATTTTTTTTTTTGAATTTTTCTTATGGCCGATGACCTTGAGAAATTTTTTTCTTGTCCTTGTGGCGACACTTCAAAAATTTATTTAACATTGCGATCCCGTAAGAAACGTTATGGCGACACTTGAGGTGTCGCCATAGTGTTATGAAAAATCGGGTATGAAGTCGCGATAAGGCCGACCATGTCAGCACACACACACGGCCACCATCCAAATTTTGCTTTTTCCGGCATCAGGGGACTTCAAAACGTGTAAAAATATCAAAAACTGAAAATCTGAAATTTGTGCTAAAAACAATGCTTTATTCTCCCTGCGGTCGATAAAGCAAAGCAAAAAAAAAAAAAAAAAAAAAAAAAAAAAATAGTATACTGTATAAAACAGTATTTTGTACTGAGTAGACAAAACACCGAAACTTAAAGATTAAAAAGGTATAATTAAGGATTTTTAGAGATCAACCCAGAAATTAGTGAATTTTACTGGAGAAAACTACAGCTTTGATTTCTGCTTCCCTGCTTAGGCCAACGTCTTAGGGCGAAACCAACGGTTTCGCGCTGTTTCTTTTTCTTTGCCACACTTCTTGACCACACAATCAGGAAAAACTACTGAAAAAGTTTAAGATAATTCTCAAAGAAAAATTTAAGAAAAAGTTTATGAAAAAATGCCATCCAGTTCTTCCCCCACACCCGACTGCAGGTTTTAAAGTAAAACCCACAATTCTAAACCATCAATGCATCCTCCCAATCTAAAACTTTTTGGCCTTCGAAATCGGCGACTTTATCTAGATTAGCGTAATATTTTCTTTTTTTTTTAAACTTTCATCAATCAGTTATGAAAGGAAAAAAAACACGACAACAAAAATCTTTTTTCATTTGTCTTAATATCCCTTGAGAAAACTCGAAAACTCGTGGCAGGGAAGAGGGGTTAAAAAGAAAAAAAAAAAAAAAAAAGAGATTTTTCGTCGCTAACAAGCTGACTTAAGAGTTTGACGAGGTTCATATTTTTTCCGAAGAATTGAGTAATGATCAAATAAATCGGTTCTCGTCGGGTTCTCGATTTTCACCATTACTTTTTCCCTCCCCTCAGCATATTGCCAACATAGCGCTCGGTGGGACGCCATTTTGAAAATTCATTAAATGACAGAAAAGAGAGGGAAATCAGCAGTTTTTTTTTCTTTCACTTCTTTTTATTTCACAACAACGTCCATTTTCTTATTTCATCATCATAGTCTTCATCATCTTCATCTTCCCTTTTGTTATTGTCTTTCATTTTTCTTTTTTTTTTTCTTTTTCTTAAAAACCAAATTAGGAAGAAAACATAATTCATCCAAGTGAGAGATTTTAATAAAAGAATACTCCCTTGTTATTTTTCTCCTTCAACGAGTCAATTATATTCCTCTTTTTTTTCTTCCTTTTCTTGTAATGAAAGAAAAAGCTCCCTTTATGCAATTTTCATTACCGGCGAATCTCGATTTTCTAAGAAAAAAAAAAAAAAAAGGTTGTCTTACCTGTAGGACTCTCTTGGGCAAGCTCGTTTTCTGCGATAATTGCTTCAAGTCTTTAGCGTCAGGATTGTGATTTATGGAAAAATAGGATTTCATCGTTCTTAGCTGATGATGCTTAAAGGACGTCCTCATCCTTTTCGACCTTCCTGAGCCGCTCATCCCAGGGGTATTCGGTCCTCTACTGAAATCTAAATAGGAATCATTTAAATCTGAAACAAAAAAACAAAAAATAATTATTTAGTAAAATCTGTTGATTTCACAGGCGTTAGATGGAAAGTTGGCAAAATAAGGGACACTCAACTATGGTAATTATAGCCGCACGTGCAAACGAAATTTTCCCCGAATTTTCCTCGTTACATTTACGTCATTCATGCACCGGGTTGCTTTGGATTTTCGACGAACCATAACGGAACCACCGTTTTTCGCACTGAATGCGATTATTCAATTAATCTCTGCATACCCACTAAACACTTAAAACTGGATTTCGAATGCGCAGTTTTTTGAACTGAAATCCGTTACGGACCAAAGTCTAGAGTTAAAAATTTTTCAAGTTTTCCCCCTTCTCTGACGGAGCCCTTAAACCCTTTAAAGACCGTTGCTTTAGGTATCGGTATAAAAAATTCATTTTTCGTTATTGTTGACCGAAATAAGCTGAAACTACTTGCGAATTTCGGACCGCCGATTTTGAATCCGAAGTCAGAAGTTTGAAGAAAATTAAATTCAGATTGACAAAGCAATTTTATTTTCAAAAATTATACATTTGGCGCCAGATGGTTTTTTATTTTCGGATTTGCATCATTTTGATATTTTGAAATTTCTGACATTGAAAAACACTTAGAAGCTTATTTTTTACAACTGTTTTACAAAAAATTATGCTATATTTTGTGTTACATATATTGTGTGACATGAATTTTGCTCCACCCCCCGTTCCAAAGTATACTTCTGCAATACTTGAAAGACCGCCACGCGATGGTACAGGAAAAGCAGGAAAAATCGGAAAAATTCTAAGCCCCGGACCTCCATTCGTAACAGCAACCGAATAAACAAAACAAAAAAAAAAAAAAGTTGTCGGTGGAAGACTGAAAATGGCGCCGGGAAAAAGAATATATAAAAATAAAAGGGAGGGGATAGGGAAAAAAAACGACCGGATGTAATGGTTTTGTCAAAAACTTTGTAAATCTCACTAATTGGGTTTGAAGTCAAAAGCGGCTGTCGGCTGACGGGATCAGGGTCCTATAATCAGTCAGACGCAGCAGCGAAAGAGAGAGGAAACAACTACAGCGAGAGCAGTAAAATTCAAAACCCTCTAAATTAAGAGGATTTTCCTTCGGTGTTTCCTCTCTCCCGACTTGACAAATGAAATAACAGAGGCGTACATGGGCGAGTTTCAATCCCCTCACAAAAAAAAAAATCGATTTTTTTTTCTTTTTTGTTAATGGATCTATCAATCAATCATTTCCGAACGAATTTTTCTTATAGAGAAAAACCAGAAGTTGACGTCCCTGAGGACAGCCGCTACCGATTTCTATGTATCGAAAATCCCCTCCGACATTAAGATAACCAAACTAGTTTTTTTTTTTCACTTTTTTTTATTGAGCCAGACTTTAAAATACCTGAGAAAAATCGTACCGGATCATAAAACATGAGGACGAGGAATGCTGTTGGAATGACCAATAATTCACGCGCAAAAAAAAAAAAACAAGTCGAAGAAAAATAAAACCCAGTGACAAGCAAATATGATGAAACGAATTGTTTTTGGCAAAAGATGAGTCCTTTTGTTTTCTTCTCGTGATCTCTAACGGACCGTGCACGTTTAAAAAAAAAAAATTGAAAGCTATTCATTATGATCTTGACTGTTGGATCTTACGTAAGTCATGCAGATCGGCTTGTCCTTGCTGCGGTATTTTTCAAGCGCATTTTTTTTTTTATGCTTCAAAAATGGGGACATGCGAAAAAAAATATCGAGAAAGAATGCGGGCGGACCCTGTAGCCAGAATGAATAATTGAAGAGCACTAGGCTCTAGCATTTTCCCTGATTTTCCATTTGGAAAATGGTACAACTAAAAACTATGTTTTCTTAAAAAATTTAGAAATTCAGAATGTCCCGTTTTCAAGTAAAGACTGTATTTCAGAATGTCTCGTTAGTTCTCGGAAATCTTTTCCAGAATTCTTGATGTTGGGAAACCACTGGAAAATTTAATGTTTGGGAATCGGAACTGAATTTTCCATAAAAAAACTCGGGAAAATCCGATTGCAAGGAAACCCCATCAAGCTTGGGATTCATAGCTACTGCTGGCTTTCAATCAAGACCGAAAAAGGATTCATTACAATTCCCGAAATTGAAACTTTACAAGAATTTAAACATTAAGAATGTTTTGTCGATGAATTTAAAATTTGCAGCTGATTATTTTCCTGTAACTTAGACATGACCGCAACTGTGTTTATATTTTGAAGAAAGGTTTTGCAGTCCACAAATATTTAAATGGAATCAAATATTTTTTTAAAAATATCGGAATATTTCTATTGGCATTCTCCACATCTTTCCTTACCCTGAAAATTATCTTAAAATGTTTTTAAACTCTTTACAAAAATTATTCGCAAAAATTATTAACATCGTACTTTTCTTTTCAGAAAATTTAACAAAAAATATCACAGATAATAAAAGGATCCAAATTTAATGCAACAAAAGTTGTGGAGACTGTTAAGAGGAATACTCCCAAATTTTTTAAAAAATTATTCGATTCCGATTGAATATTTGCAGGAGGAAAAAATCATCTTTAAAAAAAATTAACAAAGTTGTGCCCATGTAAAAGTTGCAGGAGAACGATCAATTAAAAATTTAAAATTTTTCTGTGAAAATTCCTTAAAGGAGAAACCCCGGGAATTACCCGAAAGTATGATCAAAATAAAAAAATTTTCGATCCTTTATGTTTTTCTCCTATTTAAATTCCCACCGGAGCGGAATTCAATAATTTCAAGTTCAGCCCTGTAAAATGCCTCCCAAGCCCCGAATATTGATCAGTGCCCAACAAGGCCCCAGCAGTCAGCAGAAAATTATGCAATTTTAAATCCCCCCCAGTACGCGTTGTGCATATAGAGCAGGCCCGTAGCCAGCCTGAGAAACAAAGGGGGGCACGAGACATTCAAAGGGGGGCTCCAAATGGCCCCTTATAACATGGAAGATAGGGAAAATACATGGGCCAAGTCAAATTTATAGGGGGGCTCAAGCTTTTCCATAGGGGGGCTGAGCCACCCTATGCCCCCCCCTGGCTACGAGGCTGATATAGAGGACCATTTATGATCACCGTAGAGAACAAAAAGGAATATCGTGGGAAAACTTAGGGAAGACCAAGGGTCACTGTCCCGGGACGCTGCAATTGGTTCTGTGGCAAAAATTGCCAGCGGTGGCATTCCAGCCAAATTCGATTGATTTATACTTCAAAACCATGTATGAATGTTCTTTTTTTTTTTTTTTTGTAAAAAAAACATATTTTACTAAAAAACAGAAATAAATTTCCATTTTCATTTTATCTTACGGTTCGTATAATGCGAAAAAGATTTCGCATGAGATTACGAACCTTTTATACATTTTTATTAAAAGAGAAAAAAAAAAAAAAAAGACAATGACGATAATTAAGAAGTTGCTACGGGATACTGAACAGCATCTATGAGATAATGCGACTTGGTTATCGCCAAGTCACACCTCGTTAAGCCAGGTATAAATCTGATAAGGAAAGATAACCCCATCAGAAGCTACCAAAACTATCATAATTATAAACATGGGAGCTCGTAACTCTTTAACAAGACAGCTCGAGTTTTTTTTTTTTTTCCTTCGACGATTGACAACTCATTTTGATTACAGAGTGTTTAAAAAAAATTAATAAAAACGACCGTGCCATGAAAAATATAGTAATAAAAATCAATTAGCCTTGTTTTAGTCTTTTTTTTTTTTCATTTTGAACATTAATTCAATTATACAAAGTAATAAAGTCAAACTAATAAAGCATTATGGCAGAACAATATACGATATGATATTTCCGGTAAACCTGTCTGATATTTGTTGCTAAACTGAGATTCCAAAAGTTAAGTCACAATAAACTAACTACATGGTCCAAAGAGTTCCAGATAAAAATCTTTAATTTATTACATATTGTTTTTCACTTTTAATTTAATTAGAATTATTCATTTAACCTTTTGAGCGTCACTTAAACTTGTTTAATTGTCAGGAATCATGACAATGCTTTTATATTGCCCGGCATATCAAAAACACGTTTTTCCTATTGTTTTTTTTAAAGAAATTTTTCAAAGGAAAAAAAAAAATTAATCAAGGTTTCCTGCGATCAAGTTATGAATAAAAAAATCATCCATCCTGTATATAAATATTGGTTTTTGTTAAAAACAATAGGACGTAAGTTATAATTTAATGGAGATAATTTAGGTTTTTTTTTTTTTGGGCAGCTGTCGCCTGCTTGTTTATTCTTTTGCTAAGGATGTGAAAGGTAATTGCAATGCACTTCCAAGATTAATTTACCTTCCTAAGGTGAATAATGCAGGAAACAGGGACTTGATTAGCAACAAAATACAATTACTTTATTTTTTTCAGGATTTAGATTTTTTTTTTTTTTTTTTTTTTAATAATCTGGAACAGACAGTTTTCTGGTCACTAATTAATTTTAATTCGCCTTTCAAGGTAGGGTGGGCTTCAACCTGCAGCTTTTTTATATGACAACAGACTGCACAAATTTCGGTCTTAAGCGTAGGGGGTCAGTTATTGGATTGGCAAAAGTGTTCTTTATTACACTCTGATGATTTTTTTTTACTAAATGCCACTAACAGGGGTTTCCCCCAATTAGTAAAGGCTAAAGCTAAGTATCAGCCTAAAGTAGTAGCGACAGGGAAGGGACCGTAGTGTTCGTTTAATTCTTGGGAGAACAGTTTAGCTGAATTGCAGTCTCATGATAGGCCAAAATAAAAAAAGAAATTAGCAAAATATGATATAGCCCCAATTTTTTGCGAAATTCTTCACATTTTTGTGCTGTAGCACAGTGATCGTTTGTCATAAATAAATTCTAACTTCATTTTCGTAATCTGCATAAAAATTCGAATAGGAAACAGCCATTTTTGCATTTAAAAAAAAATGTCTGATTTTTCGGTCTTTACGGGAATCGGGACCAGCCTAAACGACGTCCAAAAGTCTGCAAAAATTCATGAATCTTCTTTCGATTAATATCAGGGGTCCGAAGCCAGGAAAAATTGGTTGGAGCCTATGCCGGCATCGGCGCCGAAATAACTAAAGTGCTGGAGCAGGCGCCAGCGTCGGCACCGGAATAGCAAAATTTTTGCCGCTGGTGCTGGTGCCGATTCCAGTATCGGTGCAGTACCGCCATCAATTTCGTCAATTTTTTTTTACTTGAAAAAAAAATTGTTACTGTAACCGCCGCTTATTGTAGTGCCGGTTAATGCAATCAGGTGCTTAACATGATCAAAACTCATGGTCTTTCTCAACTGTATTCAGCATTGCCATCGGGTCATAATTACAAGACCGGTGCCAGCAGCGGCGCTGGCAATAAGTTTAAAATAAATTATTTAGCACTGGCACCAGCTTCGGAACCGACCTGAGTTTTTAGAGGGCCGCGGATGGCATCGGCACCGGCGCCAGCATTGGCTTCGGACCCCTGATTACTATAAAAAAAAATTAGGGGGTGCCTTCGCCGAAATTCCAAAATTCATAAAATAAGTGCCGCCCTATTTTTCATTGAGAGCAATGGGAGGTCCCAAAATGCAAAATCTTTAAGCAAATTACATTTTGAAAAATATTGCAGAATTGGGCCATCCTTAGCAGAAATTTTGAATTCTTTTTTCAACTTTGAAAAATTTAGGCCGCGACCTTTTTTTCGGGTCGGGTTAAATCAAGATATGTAATATTTGCCTGTCGCAAAACTTTACTCGTGAAGTACCAATCGGAATCAAGGCAACAATGAAATAATTATTTGTTAAAAAAAAAAAAAAAAAAACAGTTGTGCAATCTTTTAAGTACCGTAATTGAAACTTTACCATTTTTAGTAACTCATTATCCAAAAGCGGTAGCCATTCAATAAAAAGAAAAGCACAAGAGATCCCTTCTGGTCTTTAAAATGCATAACTTGTGATTATGATGACTTTCGATGATGGTTAATAACGAAAATTTTACGATGTGAATCTTGTTTAACAATTAAAAAAAAAAGATAGGCAAGCTCCACCGATCGTTGAAAAGACGATAATGACACCGCTGATGAATCTAACCTTTGCTATCGCAGGAAATATTTCACGGAAGAAACGCTCTGTCATCGATTTGCCTGGCAAAATCTTTCTTTTTTCCGAATTAAGCCATGCTGCCACGTTGTGAGGTTAACCTCTTTTTTGCTTGGAGAAAAGGAAATATCTTGGGAGGGAAAGCGTTTTATTATATAAAGTATTCCCTGGATGATTAACGCTGGAGTTGACTCAACACGATTTTCCCTTGTCAGCGGGAAAACTTTTCCTCAAGTCTCTGTTTAAACATTCCGGGAGAAATTTAATTCGAAACGAGAAGACAAATGAGAATCAACCACGGATGAACTCAACTCCCAACATCTCATTTTGTTGAGAGGAAATGGAAATTTAAAAAAAAATTTGGAGCTTGAGGGACTTTTAACGATTTTTATTTTTCAAATAAAAAACAGGGTATTATTTTCGTTCGTATGTGAGAAAAAAACCAAAAGATTGTAGCAGACAGGCCCAATGCCGTTATAGTCGATGACAAACTATCAGTTTTACGTCCACTATAATTTTGACATTGCCATTACATCAACGTGTAATTACAGTCATTTTTTAGTAAAGTAAAATTTTTTTTAGTTCATAATGTGAGATTAGAAAAAAAGTAAATACCGGTAGTTGTTGTTACATTGAAACTTTGGCAATTTTCCCGATTATTTGAACATTGCTCTTTTGAAATGAAAAATTCAATCGGATGCGGTAATTCCAAGAATTCGAAACAAAAGCAAATTCAGACGACATGACAATGGAGGTGTTCAAAAACTTTGTCTGAAAACGGTGACAAATTGCTCTTTTAATCGTTTTATATGAAAACCTATTTGCGGACGGAATTCAATTGTTTTCTCATGTTTCCCCGGAGCGGCACACATTTGTTGTTATAAAGTCAGCAGAAGAGAATAAAGAACACTTGGTCAGTCCCATAACTCGTCCCCTTACGCTTAACCCATTAAGGACCGTATAAACTCATAATTTTGTCATTATTAACAGGGATAAACTGAAACTTAACCTACTCATGTATTTTCGAATGCCGATTCCGAATTTGAAGTCAGAAGTTTGAAAAAAAAAAAAAAAAAAAAAATTAAAATGACGAAGCAATCGCATTTTTAAAAATTTTACTTTCTGGCGCCAGATAGCTTTTTCTATTTGGAATTGCATCATTTTTAAGTGTATCAAAAAAAATATGGCAACGGAAACACATAGAGACATCGTTTCCCAAATTTAAAAAAAATTATGCGTTATTTTGTAATGCATGAATGTGATGCAGGTGGCCGATACTCAAAACCAGTAGGCGTTCAACATAAGTTATAACGCATACGGCGAGCATTTATGGGGACGGAAAATCCTTTTTGGCTCGAAATTATTCAGAAATAAAAATTTGGAAAAATATTTTTCGAATTTTCCAGAATTTGGACCCTAAAAGTTTAAAATAATGAAGTTAGCCATTTCAAAACTTCCTTCGGCATGGCCGAGAAAACAAAGCCATCACATCTAAAGCGTTATTTCCATATCATTTAACAACCCCATTTTTTTTTATTTAACCCGCAAAAACCAAACGTTCCGCAATCCAGTCATACAACCATAACTTTCTTAATTTACCACTTTCCTTGCTACAAAAAGGGTTCAGAAAAAAATGTAGAAAAAAAAAAAAAAAAAAAAAAATCTGTTTAGCCCGACTCCAGGTTATAAAATACATATTGCGGTTACTTAATCGTGTGGAACACGGTACAAATGTATCACTCTTCCCAATCATATTTTTTTTTTACATTTTCCTTCTCTTTCTCTCTCTCTTTAAAAAAAAAGAACATTATGTACTAATTGACCGATTCCGTGGCTCGGATTTTAGCGAAATAAAACATTTTTTTTAAAAGAGGATCCTTAAACTGTTTTGTCATATAATAAAAAATCTGTAAAAAGGGTTCTCGAACTACAAAAAACCGCAGAACCATATAATTTTATATATTTGTTTAATTTCTTTTCTCATCAAATAACATGTTTCGTTTGATAGCGCTACAATGGATTTACTTTACAGCAGCCCGTTGAAATGTTTTCGACTACAATAGGTGTCAAAAAGTAAATGATAACACTTGCACTAACGTGATAAATGTTCATCTCATTTACGATTGATGTTTCTTTTTTTGTCGATCAGAAAAAAAAAAAAAAATTAATTTCCTTTTTCAAGGTGAGATGTTACAGAATTGACTGGACGGTTTTATTAGATTTTCGGTTTTAAACAGGGAAAATTTTTTTTTCCATAATAAAATAAAATAAAAAGTTCGAACATAAAAATACTGAGATCGGATCGAGATGATGTAGTCGGCGCCAAAGATACCTAAGAAAAATACATAATATTCATCGACATCGCTGTGTAAAACCATTTTCATTCAGCCATTGTTATTAGATTGCCTTCTTCGACGTTATAAAACGTCCACTTGAAAAAAAAAAAATTTTTTTTTTTTACTCCTTCATCGTTTTATTATTGCATTTAATTACATCGGGGTAATTTTTTATATGAGTTAACGATTTCGTTTCTTCAGTGAGAAGAAGGCTACTCGCGAGACCTGTGATGGGAGAATTAGGGCTATAAACCCAGAGAACTTACCAACGCTGTCAGGGAGGAATTTCAAAGAGCGTCTTAATTAAATCTCTTTGGGGCCCTGGTTTGCAAGTAGAATGGACAGGATTTTTAGGTGGTCCAAAAGTCTTTATCAACGATACGCCAATACAGTATTTAAAACATGACCAGATGTATCGTCTTAAAGAGGATCAAATCAATAACTCATCCCTTTCACTATTAGCCTTATGTGGTAAGCAAAAATCCTGTGCCATACTCCAGGATCCAAAATTGGTTTCCCGGATGCATATATTAATTTGGATCAAGTTTCAATCAGTCTTGATAAAACAGACTGGAGGGGTCTATCAAGATTGGATTTACGCCCGATTGGTTGGCGTCCAAGATTGAATCATTATCAGTCTTGGATCAAAACAGATTTTTCCCGATCTGGAAATTTCCATTCTGTTTTGTTGCGTTTTCTTAGTTATTGACGTTAAAATCTTCGTTTTTCAGGGCTGGATGACTTGGCCTAAGGGACTATTGTAGTTTGATAATCCTGTCAAAGGTCTCAACTAAAACATTCGAATCAGCAAAAAAAAAAAATTTCCAAACATTTTTTAAAGAAATAAATAAAAAGGGGCGAAAAATATACCTCTAAATATTGTGGAAATATTCATTAAATACACGGTAAAAAATTTTTTGTTAACAGCCTAAAAAAGGGCTACACATTCCATATGCAACACTTTTTATGTTAAAAGTTGAATGTAAATATTTTGTGTTGACAAATGACAATTGTTTAATGTTTATTGGTTGATCAACAATCAAATCGATGCAACACAATCGTTTTATGCAGAGCCTAAAATTATTTCAAAAAGCTACTACACACTTTTCAAATACAGTCAGAATCGGTTATAAGATAATCGGTTACAAGATAATCTCGGCTATAAGATAACTTTCCTTCCGGTCCGGCCAAACATTATATGTTTTACATGTAATTGAATCTCGGTTTTAAGATAACGATACCTCGGTTATAAGATAAAAATACGGTTCTTTGATACTAAATAAAAAGCTTTTTTAGGAAAAAATTTTCGGCGAACAAGAACAGACAGATAAAAGTTACTGATTATTTTGAAATTTGAAATGATGGGTCATAAATGGCCGGTCATAATTGTTATAAATACTGTACCGTAAACCAAAAATTAAAGAAATATGTATACCAAAAATTAATAAAATTAAAAATTAACCAACTCATGCGTTATTTGTTATTTTGCAGAATATAGACAGTACAGAAATAAAAGAAGAAACAAAGTTATATACAGACTAATCCATTATCAGCAAAATTCAAATAAAAAATTTAAAAAAAATGCTCCTCGCTTATAACATAACCTCGGATATAAGATAGAAATTCGACCGGTCCCTTCAATTATCTTATAACCGAGTTTGACTGTAGTAATATTCCATCATTAAATTACCCCCCCCCCCCCCCCCCCAATCTTAAGAAAAACCAAAAAGTATTTTTGTCTTTTCATTTACAAAAAAAAAAAAAAAAAAAAAAAAAAAAAAGCAAAGGGAAATAACAAAAGCAAAAAAATGCAAATAATAAAAAATAACTTCAGAATTTGGAAAATTATATCTACTACCAGTCTATATTCATGTGTTTAGAAAAATAAAATTTTTAAAGACTAATTTTACTAAACAGTTTTTGCGAAGAATATAAATATGCTAAAATTGTACTACACCATTTTGTCAAATTGATACTACACACTTTAGATTTCTAACTACACAAAGTGTGTGCTACTACACACAATTTTAGGCTCTGGTTTTATGTAAAATTGACATGGAAAAAATGTGTAGCCTCTTTTTTTATTAGCGAAATGTGTTACTTTTAACATAAAATTTTTTACCGTGTATACTTTTTAAATAATTTTAAAATGTTTAAAAATGTTTGAAAATATTTAAAAAAAATTAAGCCTAAATGAAATATTCAAGGCTTGCTGATTAAGAATTATGTGCATATATCAGCAAAAAGTTAAAAAAAAAAAAAACTTTCTGAAATAATGTTGCGTATAAGGAGAAAATCTAAAATACCGTAGAATGGGGTGAAGTTGAAAGAAAATTCAAAAAAAATTCTAGGTTTATTTTAGGCACTAAAAATAAAATTTTTTACTTAAGTATCCCAAAAACAATATCCACTTAAATGAAATAAAAAAAATTTATTTTTAGAGCCTGAAATAAACCTAGAATTTTTTTTTAAATTTCCTTTCAACTTCACCCCATTCTACGGTATTGAAAAACTAGCATCCATTTTCCAAAACATGCGGAAAAAATTGACATCTGTCAATACTTGCAAAAAGAGCTGTAAGGGATGAATGTATCATCCAAACATCATTCTGAACATTTCTGACTCCTATCCTAGCACCATAAGCATTAAACATACCACTCTTTGAAAAAATTATCATTGGTGTACAGCAATGTTCATGAACACCCGCCCCCCCTTTAAACTAAGGTAGCATGCTTCCGTAATAAATACAGACCCCCAAAGTTTCAGGAAAGGTTTGGCTTCTTATTTTGGAATACCTAGCCTAAAGTCAAAAAAATATAGGAAAATGGAATTCAGATTCCAGTTAAAAGGGTGGGGGGCATCTTGGTCCCCTGAGGAGAGATACGAGCACCTCTGTAAATTATAATGAATGGGGCATTGCCAGCTTGTATTTTAAATATTTCCCCAATGTTTCATGTTACAAGGAGCCAACTGGAGCCTTCCTGCAGATAGTCTGCACTCCTTTTTACTCTCTCCAGTATAATGGAATCAAATTAAAGATTTTGAAATTAGACCTCTCCCTTTCTTTTCAATAATTTCACAAAGCATTTCACTTTGAAGGCAAAAAGTCACTAAAAGTCGTTTTAGATAAAATTTTCTCAAAATTTTTCCTTGCCCCCCCACCCCGAAAACTTCATCATCGGCGATACAACGGAATGTTAGAGTACATTCATATAAACACTCTTTTCTAAAATAAACCCAAACTTTTTAATTTAATAAATATATAAAAAAGGATCTTCGCTTTTCAATGGTTTTATCAATGAGTCAATTTTTTTTTAAAAGAAAAAAGTACCTTTACGTGCTCCACCAAAGCAAATCATCGTGATTCAACACTTATCCATCCGCTCGGTGGTTCCGCGGTTTTTTGATCATGAACCGACCAGGGTTAAAAAGGTAAAGAGGGAAAAAAACGAAAAGAAGAAGAGAAAAAAACACAACGTTCTAGTTGATTTGTTCTTAAAAATGGTTCGTTCCCACGATTATACCTGATATCCCCCCCTTCGCGTCCCCTGCGCGTGTCACACCTTACGCCCACATAATATAACAAAACACACAATAAAAAAAAAAAAAACTTTCTGAAATAATGTTGCGTATAAGGAGAAAATCTAAAATACCGTAGAATGGGGTGAAGTTGAAAGAAAATTCAAAAAAAATTCTAGGTTTATTTTAGGCACTAAAAATAAAATTTTTTACTTAAGTATCCCAAAAACAATATCCACTTAAATGAAATAAAAAAAATTTATTTTTAGAGCCTGAAATAAACCTAGAATTTTTTTTTAAATTTCCTTTCAACTTCACCCCATTCTACGGTATTGAAAAACTAGCATCCATTTTCCAAAACATGCGGAAAAAATTGACATCTGTCAATACTTGCAAAAAGAGCTGTAAGGGATGAATGTATCATCCAAACATCATTCTGAACATTTCTGACTCCTATTCTAGCCCCATAAGCATTAAACATACCACTATTTGAAAAAATTATCATTGGTGTACAGCAATGTTCATGAACACCCGCTCCCCCCCCCCCCCCTTAAACTACGGTAGCATGCTTCCGAAATAAATATAGACCCCCAAAGTTTCAGGAAAGGTTTGGCTTCTTATTTTGGAATACCTAGCCTAAAGTCAGACAAATATAGGAAAATGGAATTCAGATTCCAGTTAAAAGGGTGGGGGGCATCTTGGTCCCCTGAGGAGAAATACGAGCACCTCTGTAAATTATAATGAATGGGGCATTGCCAGCTTGTATTTTAAATATTTCCCCAATGTTTCATGTTACAAGGAGCCAACTGGAGCCTTCCTGCAGATAGTCTGCACTCCTTTTTACTCTCTCCAGTATAATGGAATCAAACTAAAGATTTTGAAATTAGACCTCTCCCTTTCTTTTCAATAATTTCACAAAGCATTTCACTTTGAAGGCAAAAAGTCACTAAAAGTCGTTTTAGATAAAATTTTCTCAAAATTTTTCCTTGCCCCCCCACCCCGAAAACTTCATCATCGGCGATACAACGGAATGTTAGAGTACATTCATATAAACACTCTTTTCTAAAATAAACCCAAACTTTTTAATTTAATAAATAATATATAAAAAAGGATCTTCGCTTTTCAATGGTTTTATCAATGAGTCAATTTTTTTTTAAAAGAAAAAAGTACCTTTACGTGCTCCACCAAAGCAAATCATCGTGATTCAACACTTATCCATCCGCTCGGTGGTTCCGCGGTTTTTTGATCATGAACCGACCAGGGTTAAAAAGGTAAAGAGGGAAAAAAACGAAAAGAAGAAGAGAAAAAAACACAACGTTCTAGTTGATTTGTTCTTAAAAATGGTTCGTTCCCACGATTATACCTGATATCCCCCCCTTCGCGTCCCCTGCGCGTGTCACACCTTACGCCCACATAATATAAACAAAACACACAATAAAAAAAAAAAAAAAAAAAGATGTGATTTAGTTCGACTACCAAAAATAATTTAAATAACTCACCTAAATTAGCAGTCATAGCTTCTAAATCCTTAGGTTTACGCTTCCTGGGTCGTCCTTTCTGCCTGGGGGGCGTAGTCGAAGACCCGTTGAAAAAAGGTACTTTAGTGGATAGGACGTTATCCGGGGGCGAGGGTCCCGGAGGAGGGAGGGGGATCGGGGAGGAGTGAGGATGAAATTCCGGAGACGGGAAATTCGATCCGTAATGAGGAAAAATCGGCTGGGAATCCGTTTCCGTCGATTCTTCGAGATCGTAGTGGGTACGGCAGAAAATGGCTCCGTCTCTGAGACCGAAGTGATCGCCTTTGGTGAGAGTGGTATTGCACACGGTGCAGGTGAAACAGTGGACGTGGAAGACGAGATCTCTCGCTCTCATCACGAGTTCCGATGATGAGATCGCCGCTTGACATCGAGCGCATCTTTTCATCACGAACATTCTGAAAAATTCAAAAAAATCGACGTTAACCATTTCCAAAGAAATCCTAATTTCGTAAGAAAGTACCGAATCCAGAATTCTTTTTAAAAATAAAAAATAAAAATAAAGAAATCTTCCCGCTGCGAAAAAAAAACACAACAAAGTAAGGAAAAAAAAAATTTTCCACACATTTTGTTACAAAGGAACTCTACGAACAAAAACCAAAGCCATGGGAGGTCGAGGCATAGTTCATGGGAATCTGACAAAGGTTACACCCTCTGGAGGATGGAATCAATGTATTTCCGATATTACATTTGCATTTCCTTTTTTTGTACTTCGTTCCAGACGCAAAAATTTAAAAAAAACTTCCACGATTTTTTTCCTCTACCTACAGGGTGTATTATCATCTAATCGAGAAAAAAAAGAAAAAAAAAGACAAACAACATTTAATCATGATGGACTTTTTTTTTTTCTTACTCTTGTTTTCGTTTGGCATGATTGGTTTGCGAATAATCGCCCTGATCAATTTAGGTCCGATCAGTTCCACGATTTTTTATTTTAAAATGTAAAGTACAGGTAGTAAACGGGTTAGTCACCGTCATTTAGCCCGACACTCTGCTTTGCTAAGAAAAATGAGCGTAACCGACACTTTTGTAAACAGAGACTGCATTTCTTTTGTTTACGAAATTTCAGATACGCCCTTTGATCTAAGCACAGCAGCACTTTCGCTTGAGAAAAATCATAGATGGACTGTTTTAGCGACATCACTAGTACAGATGCTGCAAAAAGTGGCCTACGCTTCTGAACGGTCCAAAAGGTAAGGCTTTCGACCCTCCACATCTCCTAATACAGGAGATGTGGAGGGTCGAAAGCTGAGCACTTGTAGTACAACTAGTTACTACACAGTAAAAAATATTATGGAAATATGTTCTAACCGGTCCACATAAGTTTTTTCTGTTGTTTTTCCCATAAGGTAAACATAAACAAAAACAACATAAGAATTATGTGGACCTACTTATGTTGACTTATGTTGATTTTGACATAAAATTTTTTACTGTGTAGTACATTCATTTTAACGACCACCTCAAAACAAAAACCTAGCCTACTGAATTTCGAGTTACAGTGGGAAAAAATTTTTTCCATAAGCTCAACATAGGCGAAATTATTAGTTCGATTACCGTTTAAATTAGGTTTAGTTCCATGCGCTGCTACTTCATATTTTTACTCGCATAACGACGAGTCTATTATTAATTTAAAACGTAAAAACACTAAATGTTTTCGTTCATGATCTTCCATAAGCTAAACATAGAGCAGACCCAACGTTGCAAATTTTTCGTGGCTACAATAGATACTTATTCTTTTATTTAGATGTTCCATATCTTTAATTATATAAAAAATGAATAATGGTATTTACATTTCTCATATCTCCCGTTTAAAAACTTCGCCGCCATCTTGAATTTGGTTTTATCGAAATTCTGACAATATGCGGTTCAAACAGACCCAGTAGGCGGAATTTTATTTCAATCATCCGGATTGGTAATTAAATGTAAAATCATTAATCATCGGCTCTTATAAAAGCCAGTCGTAGGCAAAGGGTTAACCATGTTCGAGTTGTTTAGTGTCTTTATCTATTAGTTTCTTGGGCAAACGATGTGCCTCAGAATAGAGCTAGACCAAGTCCAGAAACTGAATTTCTGAAATTCGTAATTACGGATGATAGTAATACCTGATCAACAAGCACAGAAACATTAATATTTATAAAATATTTTTCAAATAATAGCAATTTGTTAGTTTTTGATAGAAACAAAAAACGATAAAAATATTTTATAAATATTAATATTTCTATGCTTACTGGGAAGCAAACAACACTTTTACAATTCCGGCCCAAACATCGGATTTAACTTTTTACAACGACAAAAAATTTGCATCTCAATAACACGCTTGGGAAATTCTCATAAATCCATTTAAATTTTTGATTACCAACAAATAACAATACATAAAAAAATTAATAAGCGCAACTATTTCTTATGATAATTTTAATAAAAACGTAGCAATACATCTTGGAGAACCCCGACAGGAAAATCAGCACAACGAGGTTGCCAACTTTTTTTTTTTTTTTCGTTATCGGTTGTTGCCATTAATTTCCTTCAAAATGTGATTCATCATCCAAGGTCGTTTTTAATACGTTAAATATTGAAATTTTGTAACCTTGAATATTTATATATTATGTAATTTCGTCGGAAGAAAAAAAAAAAAAAGGTTTCTTAGAAAGAAAGTTTAACCGTTTCTCATGATGTTAATTTTCATGTTTAATTGGTCTAATTATTATGGACGGGGAAACGTTAAGTCTTCTTAAAAAAAAAAATTGTATGGATTCGGATTGACATCGATTCAGGTATGCCAGGTACGCCGTGTAATTATAATTTTATCGCGATAATCATCAGGTATTAAGACATAAGTTATAATTAAACAACACATAGAACACGTCATAATGTCCGTGCATTGTAACTGATATTTGTTTAACAAGACATGCGATATTCATTTTTTTATGAGAGTAAATCTTTATCATTTGCAGATGCTTTTTTTTTTTTTTTTCACGTGTTGAATTAAGTAATTTTTTCCTTCTTCAACATTTTTTTTTTTTTTCAACGGGAGAAAAAAAGAAAAAAAATTAGAAAATTCGCTAATTTTTCGATAGTTTAAATTACCGAATTCGGATATTGGGGAAAAAAATTGGATAACTGTTTAGCTAAAATTTAGTTCTTAAAATAGGGCCATAAGTAAGAGAATTTGGGTATGGAGCCCTTTGATTTTTTTTCCTTTGGACGTTAAGGAGTGTAGCATCTCCGTATTTTGAGAACTTAAGTATGTAGTGTGAAGTATTTATTATCAAAATCGCAACTCCATTGGATCTGGATGCAACCGATCCGAGCCTGTACTTAATTAGCTTAATGGCTGAATTTTGAACTTTTTATTTACCGATTGCTTCCAAAATTTGAATCAAAAAAATTTGATTTTTTCCGATACTGTGATTAATTACAGGCTGAGATCGATTAATTAATTATCCAGTGGAGTTGCGGCTCTAGTAATAAAATTAAAGTGTATAAATTTTGTTAATATTTAAATTAATTTTATAATTTATTACTAATGTTATAAATTTAATACTTGCGAAATAATAAATTGCTCTGCAAGTTGAAGTAACAAAATTTATAACCGCTGAATGACAGAACGATTCAAATACATAAAGTTCTGGAAAAAATAAAACCAGAAATTTACAAAAAACTGAGGAACACGGATTGCTGAATTAGAAGAACAAGCAAAATAAAAGCCGGTGGGAGCCTCGGGTTCCGCTCAGAATCAATGAATCATAGAAAATTTGTTCCTCATTTTAAGAATTTTTGATTTTCGGTGGATGCATCACTCAATTCATTTACAGTTAATGGAGTGGAACATAACTAGGTTTCAAGCTACAGCCACCAGCCAGTCAGCTAAAAGTTTGCGAGCACCTACATCTCGCACAAAAAATTAGCAACGTATGTAACGGGTTAGAAGCAGGGGTATGCGAAGCAGGGGTCCGAAGCTTGGAAATCTTGGTCCGATTCGATCATCGGCATCGAATTTTTTTAAAATCCGAAATCGGCACCGGCACCGAATTCGGACCCTTGATGCGAAGTAACATGAAAATAATTTTTCGACACAAATTAAATTGTCATCAGCAAAAAAAAAAAAAAAAAAAAAAAAAAATACACTTTTTTCCACATCTTATTTAGCATAATGTATAATAATATTCATATAATACTTAAATAGCGCCGGCACAAAAAAAAAAAAAAAAAAAACGCACATCATTATTACATATGCGTGTCTAACGCTTTACATTATTTAAAAATAAAATACGCACACTAAAACTCAAATTAGTACGTTAAACATCATGCGATTTTTGAACCAGACGAAATCAATCTTTGGCAAATGATATCGATGTCCGAAAAAAAAAAAAAAAAAAAAAAATGATAACAATAAAAAAAATTAAAAAAACCTGCGTGACGCAATAGATTCATTATTCTCCAAGTGTGAAAACTCATTGAATCTTATTCCCTCATTATAATTATATGCAGTGACCCGACCGTAATTTTTTATTTCTAAAAAAAAAGAAAAGGAAAAAAAAAATTTACCGAAATCATCTCGGTGTGTAAAGAGTAATATATTTTAGTCTGTTATTAGGGAGCACTTGAAAAATAATCGCTCTACAATTAAAAATTGCTCTAATAACAATGTTTTGGTCAACACTACAATTATTTTTGTGTTTAATAATATGAAATTTCGAACAGGAACTGTTTCGTATTTGCATTCGCATGAGCATGAACCAAAAAAAAAAAATTTAAAAAAAATCCCTTTCTCCTATGAGAATTTTTTTTTCCTACCGAATTTTCTTTCGGGACCCGATGTCAAACAATCTTCTCTTACAACCTGTCTACCCTTTTTTGTATATTTCGCATAACAACGGCATTTCCATTGTGATGTCTCGGATACAATTACTCAGCACGAGTCCATCGAAACTCGAAAACCACCCCAAAAAAAACGGAGCTTACGCTTAACTTAAGGAAGAAACGTGAAAACCCTTATGTAACCACAGCATTACCCCCATGTGCAAATAAAACATATGTTTTTGTAACTTAATGTTGATAAAAGATGTGTAAGTTTGCTCCTGAATAGACTCGTATAATTCACACACGAATAACTCATTGAAATGTACATATTTTTTTTCAATGTGTGTTGTTGTTGCCCATGAATATCTTTTTTTCTTTTTCTTTATTTCTTTAAAAAATATATTTAAAAAAAATTTTTTTTTCTCTTTTGTATTTTATCGAACCCCTTGTAGAGGGGTTTATTGTGATATTGGTTACATTTACGTCATAATCTGTTAGAAGTGGCATGAATATCCATTCATTCGCTTCATTTAATCGATTTGAAACTGAGGTAATCGCTTATTAATATGTTTACATCAAACATGAATCCGTATAAAATTATAAGCAATAAATCAAATTCGGAAAATAAAAAAAATAATAATAATCTTGTTAATTTTTAATAATTTTTTTTCAATTTGGCGAGGGGTGTACGGGGCACCCACACGGTATCTATTTGTTTTAGGCGCCATATTTTGATTCGATGGAGTTTTATATTAATAAATTATCGAACTTTCATAGCGCCGCCTTCTGAAAAATCACGTAGTTTGTCGTATGGAAATTAATAAATAATAAAAATTTATAGGTTTTGTTCGGCGAGTTTTCCTTTCTTTTATTTAACGTAAATGTAACCGATCCTCTAAAAAAAAGTTGGATAAATAATAAAAAAGAAAGACGGCGCACTTCAAAAACCAGGGGTCCGAAGCCGGTAAAAATTGGTGCGACGAAATATTTTAAGTGCTGGCGCTGGCGACAGCGCCGGCACAGGAAAATTTTTGGCGCCGATGCTGGTGCCGACGCCAAAAATTTGTCTCAATTTATTTGTCTTTTTTTTCGAAAAATTATCACAGTTTTATAAATAAGATTAAGGTTTATAAAAATGACGCAAAAGTGACATAAAAATTTGATATTTTTAGGTAAAAAGTTCTTAGGATTTAGACATTAGAAAAAAAAAATCGGAATACTATGTTCTATGTTCTGTGTCCATTCTTTCTGTAGTTATGTCAAAAATTAAATTTGGCCAAAAAAATTCTCTCGTTTGTTTTTTCGGAAATTACATAATGGCCAGGATTAAGGAATTCTTTTCGGTCGTGAAAAAAATCTAGTGTAACTTTTTAGGATCAAAAGAAACAAATTTGGACCGGAGAGCCAAGATCGGAGTACACCCAATTATTTTTGGACCAAAAATGGGATTGCACAATGCGGAACATTTTGACCCTTCCACAGTCATCAAAAATAAGTCTCTTTTTTTTCAGGGTAAGTTAGCATTTATGTCAGTATTGATATGGAATACCCTCTTCGGAGGAGCACAGCTCCCGAAAAAAGTTGATGTCGTTGTAGAAAAAAAAGAATATACATTCTCAGCCAAGAACACGGCATCAATTAAATCCTAAGCTTCGTACCTAAAAATCCAGGACATAACTAAAGAAACCCTCCCGTACGACGTGTAAAGATCAACATCAAAATATCCATCATAACACACAGTTGGAAAATGTCAAATAAGACATGGATGAAACAAGATCTTTACAACTAGGTTGCGGTATAATCCTTCCTCCTACTCGTAAAACTCTCATACATACTGCATATACTTATGATATATGACTTTTGATTACGAATTCATCAGGTTAATTTTAGAGACCCACATGAATGGGACTCCCTTCTGGCAACCTCTGCAAAAATACGAGAGAAAGATGGGAGATCCCGATACCGAAAAAAATGATCACTTAATTTTTTTTTCTTTTAGAAAAAAAAAAAGTTTTATGTGCAGTAGTCACGTCTGGAACGTTGTTCACCGAAAAAATATGTTGTTTGGGCTCCCCCCTGTAGGGCTGTCATCTTGCTGACATAACACCAAGAGATTGAGTTACTCTTTTAATTTTTTCTAAGCTCAATAAAATTTATCATAGTCTAGAGACTTTTTTTTTTTTTTTTGGATACGGAATACCGACTTAGGAAAAAACAAATCTGTTGCCCTATCGATCCGTCCAATTACTAACGAATCGACCACAAAACCGCTTTTTTAGCTGGCTAACCACCGGGCAAAGTTAACACCCCATGAAAGGTAATTATTCAGGCATAACCTAAATATTAAACAAAAAATTTAGATGCAATTACTACATTTTCGTCGTATTTTGTTTTTAAGGTCACCATTGAGGAGGATGCAAAAGTAAAAAAAAAAAAAAAAAAACGGCTGTCATAAAAATTGTAGGATACGATGAAATAATTAAATGCATTTAAAAGCTATGGACCTGAAAAAATTTATTCCACGGAATCATCCTATCGAAAAGCATTAGCAATTATGATTTTCTATTTTTTTCTCTATATTATTTTTTCGTCGGCTAAATTTTTTTTTTTTTTTTAGATTCTAGTTTACACAACAAACAAGCCGTTTAAAACCCGATTTAATAAAATTAAAAATCTGACGATATCGTGGCAAAAACCCTGGGATTAAATGAGTAGAATTAATAGCAACCGGAAGGCATGCATTTACGGAGATGTTATCGCATTTGCAAGACTAATAACGTTTACACGAGGACAATGTTCTATCCGTAATGTTGGTCTCGTTCTATTTTTTTTCACGGTCCGGGAGGTCGAAATCGATCTTGTACGATAAAATTCTCTTTTGCAGAGCCTCAAGCCTCACTCCCGCATCGCAGGTGATCCTACATACATCATCCCGCTATCAGCTCGCTGTATCATCTTTCCAAAGTTGATACAGGATACAGCGGGGGAGGCTGGGGAATCAACTTTTCGGTACCTCTGGTAACTGTCGACTGAAATGTAATTGCAGCCTTATATGCCTAGAGGTTTCATTTACCCCGAAAATTAGTCACGGGATAACGGGAAGGTGAATTACAATTACAACGGAAGCGGGGTTGAACGAGGATGAGAATGGTATTAGGACACCGATCTTTATTCGCTATTCTAGAATTGGTAAGTGACCAAGACAGACAGAGACGGCACGATGAACCTTTGGAGGTAGAGAACCTTAGTTATAAGAGCGTTACCGAATTTCGGTGTCTATAATCCTCTGTCACCAGCGACAATGACATAAATTTTGAGGTCTCGGAGAGGATTCAGAGTGGTAACCGTTGCCTTTTTGCGCTAGGTCATCTCTTTTGTTAAACGAGCGAAATGCCTCATCTACAATGCCATGATCCGTTCTGTAGTCACGTGCGACTGTGGCACTTGAAACCTGACCATCCGTGCTCAAAAGAGGATGTTGGTAGTCGAAAATAAGGTCTTACGCCGAATTCTAGGCCCTAGAAGGGACCCAATTTCAGGCAGGGTGAGCATGCGTTCAAATGACGAGATCCGTAGGCTCACTGGGCAACCGTTGATCACTAGTGTGATCAAGTCCCGAAGGCTCGATTGGGCGAAAGATGTCACTCGCGCGCCACCGTCACGTTATATCCGGCAGGTCCTGGAGGGCAGACCGACGAGTCCCACACCTCAGGGAAGACCTCGGATCAGATGGGAAGATAACGTCGCGACTGATGCGAGAAGGTTGGGAGTGTTTGACTTATTGTTTGACTTAAATTTATAATGCAGCGATAGGGCTCCAGGTCCTGTAAAAGCCTGTGTGTGATTCTAGAATTATGTTGCAATTTTGGAAACTTTTAAGGCACAAAAAATTACAGAAAAGGATTTTCAGGAATTTTTTTAAACCTCATGTCTGCCTCTTCCCGAATGCTTTCTAAAAGTTACAACAGCTCTTTTCACGGTTCACTCAAAACATTTTCGGAAACCCGAATCCCTCAACCCAAAACCGCTCCGGCATTCTAAACAAAACAAACTGATCGAACTCTGATTATTTGTCAGGAGCTACAGTTATCTCAAAACAAGTTTTCTCCAAACAACTGTATTGAATCGTACTATAAGGCACAAAAAAAAAGTTACCCTGTTTAAGTAAGATGGTATCATCATCGAAAAAAGAAGGATCTTCACCAAAGGCCATATCCGTGGACTCCCATAAAAAACGTTAAATACTGGATAAGTCATCTTTTTCTTCTCGTTATCATCTCTTACGCGATTCTGAGAAATTTCGTCGAGGGGATCGTGAAAGATTGTAACTGACCTATTGGCTTTTATGATTTATGATGTAAAAGTTCTTGCTGGAAGGTATTAATCAATCAGTGGCGACCTAGGGATAATTATGGGAAATATTTGTTACATCAGTTTCTGATCCCATTGCACCGTACATAAATTGATGAGACAAATGCGAAAATCGTTCGAACATCATCTGAAGCACCGGTAGCATTGCTCTCATTTAATTTCTTTTTCCTCCGAAAAATTATAGGATTGATTTTTCAAGGTGTATGTCATCCAGGTCATGGTCATTCTCATTTATCAGAGACGGAGAGAAGTGTGAAACACAATCAACCGAACTCGTTTTTTTTCGGAAGGAAAATAACGAGTCTCAGAAAAGTGGAATTTGAAAAAACCGAAATGGCTGCTACATTTTATTTTTTCATCACAAATGGTTGGTCTTTTGCTTTCAAACTCGACGTTTTGACTCTGAGATAAAGAATTTTATTAAAAAACACATTTTTGTTAAATCTGCTTCGGTCCAACAGGACTCTGAGTCCAAGGGACTCTGGCTCTTCCAGAGCGGATGAAATGCCGATAACAACTGATTACAGGCCATCAAAGAACTAAAGGTTGGGGGATTTCAGCCTAGGAAATTATTATATTAAAAATATACAAACTCAACGATAGCTTTTTTTATTTGAACAGAAAGACAAAAAAAAAAAAAAAAAAAAAAAAAAAAAAAAAAAAAAAAAAAAAAACTGCGCAAATTTTAAAAATATGCAGAAAAATCACGCCTTACGCCAGGAAATTATTTTTACAAAGATGACAAGAATGATTTTAAAGTTATGTCTAAAGGCCTAAATCAATACTTAGTCCTATCACGACATTTGTAGGAGTTGTCTCTTACAATATTGGGGAACTGGAATTCATAACAAAATATCCATATTTACAAGCAAAAAATTTTCGCAGTTGGTACATTTTCTAAAAGGCGTACACTTTTCTTCTGCAGCAGAGAATATCAAGACGGTAGGTCTCACCTTCTACTAGTCAGTGAGAGGACCGTATACATCCTCTCATCCATGTCAATTTCTCCTGATTATGAAACAGCCAAAAAGACAAAATGATCACAGTAGCCGAAGCCTGGGTCTTTTTAAAAAAAATGAAAAAGTTCCCGCCTCGACTTGTCTTAATCACTGAAAGTGCGAATAAAGTAACTCTTACACACAATCTAACAGACAAACGTTAATTATTCAAACCGTATCAACCAAGGAAGTCTAAACATTTAATTAAATGCTCAAAAGCATCAGAAATATAGATCTTAATAAAAAAAAAAATTAATTCTTCGCAATTATAATTTGAATATAAAAGCCGAACGCGGGTAGTAATTTCTTCATCAAGTTCGTAAATTAAACGCAACAATAAAAAAATGAAACATAATCGTAGAAATTAAAATCCCTATTTAAAAAAAAAAAAATAATACAGGTTTATTTTCTGGTGCATCAAAAAGAAAAGGGGGGGAAGGGGGTACGAAATGTACGCTAAAAGCATTAATAATAACATTAATCATTTTTATCAAAAACATTTAAACGCGCGGTAAATACCACAAAATGGTAATTTTCCAGACACGATACGTAGTTTTCCAGGACGGAAACGGGTTATGTTCGCAACTCGATTTTATCAAAGAAAAAAAAAATCAGATGCCATCTATATTTTTTTTTATAAAAATCAGTTTAGTAGTAAAACTTGAAAATAAAATAAAAACGAATGAAACAATGCCTGAATTTTTGTTAATGTGCTGATTCACCTTAGTTCATTGTTACATCTTTAAAATGGTACACACGAACCTGAGAATTTTTTTAAAAAAAACTTTATATTTTTCCCTTTTTAAGAATGGCAAAAATTTCCGCTTTTAAAGTCTTAAAGACCGACGGATGATTTGATCTAAGGCTTTCAAATCGAGTTAATTGCCGTATAACATGACGAACTTGGATGCATTTTTTTCGTGATATTAATCAGACAGCATACATTTCCATCCAGGTGAACACAAAATATATGCAAACATGTTCATATATAATTCGTATTTATTCATAACGCGTTTAAAAAGACGACCACGGAAAGTGATACGTTTAAGCAAAACAAACCGTTGTTAAATTCTTACAGGCATAAAAGCGTAATACCATCTTGATTGGAATATTTTTTTGAAATACTTATCGGGGCGTCTTTCCCTTTTCGTTTAATTTCTAGGGAACAAACGAAAAGAAAAATATGCAAGGGAAGTAAATATCACATTAGAGTGTTTCATTTTAAAAAAAGTTTTGAAATGTTGGGGGGCATGATGAAAATCTGCTTCCTTCAGGTGTAAAACCACTAAAAAAATTTTTTTCAAATTTTTTTTAACCGTATAGTGGCCCCCTAAGGCCACTTTAGCTTTTTAAAAACTGGCCAATTAAGGTTTATTTTTTTTTATCCACTTTAAGGGCCTACAAAATATTTTGAAAAAATATTTTCTTATGTTTTTGTGGTCGTAGAACACGAATTTCACTATCCCGAATTTTTCCGATTAACCCCTGTGACGTCATTAGCGTTTTTATAGAGCTTATACCTGATTTTTCCGTCTGAAATTCGACTTAATCTCGATTTTGGAGCCCTGAAATTTTTTTTATTTTATTGGTATCACTCATACTTATGCAAAAATACCCGTAGAACACAAATTTCACCATCCCGATTTTTTCCGATCTACCCCTGAGTAGGGGCATAAGTGTAAATTTTGTTTTTTGGGGCAAAAATGAATTTCTTTTTTGCCAAAAAATGGCAAAAACTCCTCACCAGTTCGATTTAGAGGTCATGTTCAATGAAATTTTTTAGTCAGGACACTCTGATTAATAAAGATTTTTTGTGTTTCGAATCAATTTCCGAAATTTTTTTACGGCCGGAAAAAATTTGAAATTTCAAAAACATTACAGGTAGAATTTTCCGATCGTAAAAAATTTTGGAAATTGATTCGAAACACAAAAAATCTTTATTAATCAGAGTGTCCTGACTAAAAAATTTCATTGAACATGACCTCCAAATCGAACTGGTGAGGAGTTCTTGCCATTTTTTGGCAAAAAAATTCATTTTTGCCCCAAAAAACAAAATTTACACTTATCCTGATACTGATCCTGTAGATCAATCTCTATGAGAAGATCTAATTAAGACACAAATTAGAAAACTTATCAGAGCAAAGAGGAATTCTCCTCGAATAATCGGCAATAGTTTGTAAGCAAACCGCCGAACTTAATAAGTCATATAATATGGGAGTGAAATTGGTTGAGATAATGCAAAAAAATAAAGATCAACTCTGTACCAATTCTGTTAAAGAATTTAATAGAATTGATACAGATATTTGTCAGCAGCCTAAGAAGCCCTAGAAGATGACATGCCAGAAAAACTTGTACTCCGTAGCAAATACAGTCTTTTAGAGGACTTTTATCGGTTCGCAACAGAGTTATTTAAAAAACTTCAAATTCATCGACCTCAAGCACACTTTAGCAATGAGGACTGAATTTTTGGAGGAGGTGGCAGGAATGATAAGAACGGATTATGATAACACTTAGAGTTACTAATTAATCATTATTGAATTCTATTCAGTTGACTTATACTTAGTCCTGAAATTGGCAAAGCGTCTGCGCCTTGCTGAAGAAAGATCAGGTATCGCAGGGGTGTTGCTGCAGCCCAGATATTAGTTAAAATATTCAAAAATAAAAATCAGGAGAAAGATTTTGATGATGGCCAAGGTTTTTCAACATTATAAGATACTTGGATGATCAAGGTTTATTTTGATCACCAATTCGAACAGGTCCAGGCAAAAATTGACTGCTTAGTAGAATGAACTGATAATGTTTGCATCTAGGCTAAATCTGTACGTAAGAGCCAAAAGGTTCAATATGCAAATTAAAGATGTCCGCTAAACGTTGTTTACCCGTAACAAACGGCCATCTTTAATTTGCATATTGAACCTTTTGGCTCTGACGTACAGAAATGTAAACAACAACATTCTTTGTATTCTGCTACTTAGTCAATATTGCCTTAGCGGTTCATTTTTATTTTTTAAAGTTTTAAAAAAAAGAAGTTAGCGATTAGTGTTTTTAGTTTTTCCAATCAGGGGCAAAAGCTATTAAATTGCTTGGAAATCTAAAAATGTAAAAAATCATAAAAATCTTAATCATAACATCTGTAACTCATTGCAGAACTGCACCAAGTCCATTCAAGGATTGCAACTTCTTATTTCAAACGGCGGACTTTGCATAAAGCATATACAAGCGTTGCCAACTCAAATTAATGTCTTCTGCGAGTTGACTTTTCTGCTTTGTTAAGAGTACGCATCAGTCACCTGTCTACTGCCACGATTCAATATTTCCGCTTATGCTTAACTTATGAATCGACGATCTCTTAAATTTCACTTATCCGTACTCTTAACAAAATAAACTTGCTAGCAGTGGCAGAAGGCATAAAATCAGCACTGCCAACCGTTGAGCCTGTATGCCTTTTCTAAAGTCGGGTTAGAAATAAGAAATTGCAATCCTTCAATGGACTTGGTGCAGTTCTGCACTGAGTTACAGAAATGTAAATCTAGCATTCTGACGCAATGAGTCGAATTGACGTGATATTCACGTCGGAAAATAATTTTTGGTTACTATCAAGATACGCAGAAAGAAATATCGAAACTTGCCAAAATTGAAACAAAAGGAAAATCGAAAGATGCAAACGATGGTAAACCAAAGATTTTTAACTTATACAAACGGAGATTCCATTCCGGAAGTCACTCACTGGCTTAACTGCAATTCGGCTTATAGCCCGTCAAAAACGGAAGCGGAAAAAACTTAATTAACCATGTGTCGACCAGTAGTGAATCAATAAAGTTGCTTTTACGTTTTGCTATAGAAATGAAAAAATTGTACCCACAAATATCTGGATTAGAGAGGGGGGAATTAAAGAAATGTGGATCGGTATAGGACGTGTCAGGAGCCTGGAAAACTCGGTTAATCATCTTACAGAAGCATTTATTCCCAAAAAAAAGTCATGTCCGACTACGAAGCCTCTAAAAGAGGAAACGCTGTTTAAAATTCATGAGTCCGTCCGTGGCTTTCCAACCGAATCCAAACTGCTGATTTTAATAATCTGGGTCATTCTGCCTACTTAATAAGGCACACGAGAGAACGCCTCCTCGTAGACTTTTCAATAGACAGATGGACAAACTTCATATACGAGGAACATATAAAAACAATATTCATTAGTCATGACGGGGCAAACCGTCATCCCAGGTACGAAAACCTTCATAAACCTAGCAATTTCCTTCAAACAAAATGCCAGTATGGCACTTGAAGAATTTTTTCGGGGGCATCCTTTGACTCAGCACTTTTCGTGGGATAATATTTTGAGAAATAATTTGGAAATACATAAAAAAAAGAGGTTGCGGAAAGGTGTAGACAAAATTGATATAAATTATTATAATTATGTAAATAATAAACCTGCTGAGTGAATGCCGTTATTCTTCGGCGTTATGTTTCCTATAATTTGCTACTTGAATTATAGTCTGTGCCATTGTTGTTTCGGGGACGGTTCTAATCCATTCGTCCTCCGCCGGTGAATTATTCCGGATGACCCGGAATTCCACCAAGGCCGAAATTTCTCTCTGACGCGCTTTCTACAGAGAAGGCGGACAGAAATAAAGAAAAAAAAGAAAAAAAAACATCAAACACACGATTCCCCCCTTTATTTTTTTCTAACAAGCTTCCAAAGGAGTCGTTTCCGAGAACCCTAGGCGTGTTTGAAAAATTCTCGCAATCGGCCTCCAGGCATTTTGAAATGATACTTATCTCAATCGTTTCATGTTGACGTCTAATTATTTCTTTTCGGAATCCGTCGATGAAAACTTGTAATTTTCGATCGTCCTCTCCGTGAATCCATACAGTCGTTATATGCGCATTCACCCGGTAGACTTCACGCGAAATGTCATAATTAATATAATTAAGACCGAAAAATATGACCGGAAGCTATGTCATGAGTAAAAGTGGCAACGAGGCCGGCGAGGGAAAGGTCAAACAAAAAAAAACAACTACGGTCCGATTTTTTTAAATTTTTTTTTTTTTTTGCTCCTCTCTTGTAACCAACCCCTCAATCCGTGGGGATATCGATGATAAATCTATCGTGGTTTTGATTCTTAAGACTTTTGCTCACCGCAGGTAAGGGGATCAAAAAATATAGTGAAAATAACAGTATACCCTCGATCCGAGTCAAGTATTAACGGGGCGTGTCTAAAATTTAAACTATCGGGTATGTGACATTAATTATATACCTAAAACCATAATTCATCCCTAAATACCCATAATCAGTCGTTATTTTGTTTCCAAATTACTTTTTTTTTTTTCGTTGAATCGTTCCTGTGGTGGACATCATTCAAATATTTGGTGACTTTAGCTTCAAAATTTTTATTTTATTTTTAGAACAATAAAAAACGAGTTTTTTTTTTTTTGATTTGACACCTGAATAATTTCGCGGTGAATAAATCAGATGACAACTAGTTCCTCCCATTAAAACAATCTTCGATGACGACTTCTTATAAACTCCGCCTTCTTAATTTATCAACGTTTCATCATTCAGGTTCTTTTGATTCTTTTACGGTGCAAAGAGAGAGAGACAGACGGACAAACAGCTTCGGGAGGGAGAGAAATAAAAAGGAAACTTAGCCAAAGGCAAAAGTGATGGAGATGAGAGTTACGTCACTGCAGTCAGGGGCTAACCAACAGACATTTAATTCCAGCCTGGCTCATAAACGGTTAAAGGAGCCACAAGCACACCAAGGAGACAATAAGGACGCGAAAAGGTACATCCGTATATTTAAAAAGGAACATCGGAAAGTGAAGAAAGCGGAAGCTGTGGGGACAATGACAGTGACGAATCATCTGGCGCCGAAAGCAAAAATGAACCTTGAGGTGGCTGACGACAAAGAAAATAGCAAAAAAGCGTCAAGATAAAAGTTTCCTAGAGCCTTCAATTTTAAAAAATGCACTATGGCTACAAAAGTTTCAAGGGACGCTCAGCAGGTAAATAATAGATCAATTGATCCACAGATAAGAACTAAAGAGTCAAGAGGCTTGTGGTCATTAAGTACTACATAATACTGTAATTATAATTTTGGCAATTTTCGACCCACTCTCCCTGCTCTTGTATAGAATAGCCCCTTTCAAGACACAATGGAGATAAAATCATGAATATTTGAAACATATTCTTTTGGAAAAACTGCTGATAATAATGCCGAAAGTGTTTCTGCTGGCAATTAAAAGGGTTCGTAAGGAGGGACCGATTGACATTCGGATGCGCCCGTTCTTTCACAACAAAGTAGTTGCCTTGAGTGTTCAAAATTCCGTAAATCAGAGCCGAATTTTGAACAACAGGGCCCATTTTTATTTAAATCATCAATCCTTGTTCTTGGGATCATTTTTTCCCAAAAGAGTGAAAATTTTAAACACCGATTACGCCCGGAAATAGGGATTGGAAGAAAAAAAAGGAAAAAAAATCCGAAATCCCCAGGAAAATTTTAGGCATTATATTTCCCCAGGCTATTTCTCAAATTACTTCACAGAAGAGAGTGGATGATCCTTTAAAGAGGCTCTTAGTGTATCAAGCAAACCGAATCCTGCGAATCAAGCACATGACCAACCAGTCAACTTAAATAAATTTTATAAGAATTATTTTGAAATGTAATAAAATTTAACAATCATTTTTTTACTTTATCTCCAAAACTCAGTTTTGGGCCTACCAAAGCCCACCAATTCTCACGTACGAAAAACAGAAAAAAAAATTAATTATTGCAAAACCGAAAGGCGCTCGGACGTATTATATCATTTAATACGATTCAGTAGCTCCGAAAACGGTAATTATCCCGAGTTGAAAAAACAGCCTAAAGCATCCCTATGAGGAACAGAAACCTACAATTACTCACTACGAGATTCACCTCTCGTTCTTGGAGAAGAAAAAACCGCGTCGACAAAACGTAGAATTAGTCGATTCTCATGACCGCCTACCCGGCTTACTCTTTCATTGAATATATCTAAATGCATTGTCTTTGGCCCACTTTTTCCAAGGGAGATTTTTCCTTTCCAGTAATCAGCATTTTTGACAAGAAAAATGATGAGAACTCCTGGTGATGAAAGGATACGGCTACTTGGGGGGGCCGAAATATTATTTTAAAAAAAAGTAGAAGCAAGTTTGTAAGGAATAATTCATAACTTGTCTGTTTTGCATCAAGTAGCGTATTGTAATATTTAATATGCAAATTTTAATGATTATAAATATGTTATATTATATAGTATATTTTTCAGATGTGAAATATTAAATATTTAATGAATTAGCTTTAATTAAGAAATAATTGTTAATGGCGTAAAAGTGGTAGAGTGAATACACGAAACTTTATGCGTATCGTATAACCGTTTTTTTTTTTTTTTTTTTTCTCCTTCGTCTTCTTTGCTTTTATAGGTTCTGAAATGTTATTGCATCGTAGACGATATTACCACACGAAAAAAGAAAAGAGAAATCATGTGATAGCTTCATAAAACACATGACAAGAAGAAATCTTATTTTCGTCGGGAAGTGCCGCCGCCCAATGACAAGTAAATATGCAGCCCACAAATACAAAAATAATATGTCCAAAATTTGACAAAGTCTATAAAAATTTCAATAAGAAAACTTTTTCCATGGTAAGCTTGCTACGCTAACAAGTTTATTCTTACCAAAAAGGTTTTAATGGTATTTGTCGAAATATACCCTGACCGACAGAAACTTTTCCAGCCGCAAGCATTTTGAATATCCTATTCCTGAGTGCGAAACGTCTAACAAAAATTGAAACTGGTGAGCATAAGCTTTTAAAGTAAAAAATTTGTCAAAAGGAATTTAAGCACGAGATAAAAATTTTGGGGCTTACAGAAAAAAAGTGGGGAATATGTAAGATAAACAGCTCGGCCACTAAAATTCAAAAATGACCTTAAAAATTAGGTACGGTTGCGAGGAAATGCCCAAATGTAAAAAAAAAAATAAAAGGAATAAAATCGTCTTTAAATAGAATTTTTTCGGAAATATCTGCATTTTTCTGCAACCGAACTTAAATTTTGAAGTCTACTTTTGAGTTCTCTGGGCATATTTCCGTGTTCGGTCCATCCAAATTTTAAATTCCTCTCAGTTGTAATCAAAAACTTTTATCATGCATAAACCACTTTATACAGAAAAAACCTTCTCTTACTTTGACTGTAAAAGACAACAAAAAATGCATATCTCGCACCTTTTTTCAGAAACACTAAAAAAAAATTTTTAGATTTTGAATGTCTAAAACTGAAATATTCAGTCTTGCAACTGACAAAATACCTCAATTTCAAAATTCATACAGATTGTAGAACTTAAAAATTCTGTACCTCAAAGCCAGAAAGTTAAATATACAAATTAAAAATTGCATGTATTTTTTAGGTGAAAAGATATTCAGCAAAATGTCTGCCCATCCTCCGCTATTTTTAAAAGGTTCTCTCCGTCTTGAAGGATCACGCTAGACGTAGGCGGTCACGCGTTCAAACGGCTCAAATCGAAACATCAAGCTTGTACAACAGGTTTTTCTTCAACAGGTTTTCGAACTGTTATCTCTCGTGAAATTTCGCCATTGCTAATGCAAATGAACAACATACGAAAACGGAGGATATTCCCGCTGAGAATATGAAAAATTAGATACCACAAATCATGATAATGAAGTGATGAATAAGCAAAGAATCCGTAATCCAACAGGAAAATAAAAGAACCTCCCAATTCTGGTTATATTGTGTTTGCGAAAAAGAAAAAAAAAAGAAGAACATTAATGACTTCGGACTGATTTTACACTTAAAAGAACGTACCAGTTTCCTGAAAATCAAGATAACAGAGCAAAATTAAATTTATTTTAACATTTCTAGATTAATTAATATAATTTATATTATTTATTGCTACAACATTTTTTGTTTACTTGTTACAATGTAATTTCGTTGGGGTATAACGGATTTTGGTTGGATGTGCGTACAACTTTTTATTGTTTATTTATTTATTTTTTTTTTTTTATATTAATGTCAAATCCCCCTGTGTATTTAATCATTTCCGCAATTACGAGCAAAAAGGCAAAGTGTATGAAATTCGAACTTGGAGGTGGTTTAAGAGAATTAGTAAAGCAAACGCTATTAAATAAAATGGGATAGGAACAACAAAATCAAGGCAACGAGAGGAAAAAAAATGAAATGCACGTGTGATTGCGAAAAAATGCTATGAAATCTGGTTGCAGTAATTCGCTATTAGCAAAGCTTGGGTGATTCTTCGAAAGTTCCAAATTTCAAAAAAGGAACTGCATATATTTTGCCGAAAAGCCAAAAAAAAAAAAAAAAAAAAAATATCCTTTACTTGCCGCTTAAAGGATTTAGCGCTCTTTCAGACTAAAGTCGTCACGCTTACTTTTTATACTGAGTAAAATATTCTAAAAAAACATGGTTCCCGAAATTCTAAAAATTAAGGCCCATATGTGTTGACGTTAGTGATGGACAACAAGGACAAGACGATACAAACTTCAAGGCCTCGAATAATATGCCAACAAACAATACAAAAAAATCGGAAAACACATCAAGAATGTCGTCGTAACACAATCCAATGGGCCCCCTAAAAGGATTTGAGCTCCGATATTAGAAATTATTATCATGTTACCAAGCAGAGAAAAATATTGGAAAAAGGCATGAAAGATTACATGCAAGGACCATCAGGGTGTCTACCGACTGAATTTCGATGACCAAACAAAAAGTGACCCTTCTGTTCAAAAAGGTAAGGCTCAAAGAAGCTTAAATTGTCACAAATTCCCCCGACTCAAGTACTTAAAACATTTGGTCTCAGAAAATTGGGCTAATTAATTCCTAACACTTTTAACGTCAAAAGAAATGACGTCAGAGCAAGTACACATCACTTTTAGGGATGGCTGCATGAATTACTTCGAGAAACTCCGGTTTCGAGATTCTTCGGGCGACTTTTTCGGTGAAAAGAAAAAAAGAAAAAGAGAGGTCAAAAAGTTAAACTCCTCCGAGACGAGATCGATTTTCAGTGCAAACTCATTAACCATCGATACGTCATATTTTTCACTCTTCATTTGTTAATATGGGGCGCCTAGACAGACAAAATAAACGTCAAAATATTATTGACGATCCTTCAGTTTGAAAGACACCTCCTCCTTTTTTTTTTTTTTAAGGTCAACAATTTGAAATGAATTTTTTTCTTAACAAGTCGTGTCATTACAAAGAAGGGAAGGAAAAAAAAAATCCATTTTTTTGAGACTTTCCGATTCGGAAAAATGCAAAAAAAAATTCTGAAGTAGCGTAGAAATTGGTACCTTCAGTCTTTTTAATGGCGCCATAGTTCAAATATCGAAGACGTGTTGATTGCGCACATCGAGATATGCAAAATCATCGTATAATTTTTTTTTTTTTTCCGAGCTGGTACAGGGTGATCCGTTAATCGTAATGGAAGCCGTCGTGCATGGTTATGGAAACAGTTGGCGAACGAATCGTTTTTTCGCAAAATCGAGGGGGGAGAGTTACAGACACCTCAACGGAAAAAATAACCGTAATTTCCTTTAAGCTAACTTTTTATTCCACGGTGTATGATGATAATTGTAAAGTTTTATAAAGCACGAGATTCTCGATTCATTCTCCACGACGACCCAGCAAGATATAATCACGGATCCCCTTTTATTTTCCTGAAATGCTTACAAAAGAAAAACCTAACTACGATTTGTCAAAAGACGTTTTGTTGGTTTTTATAAAAATTTGATATGAAAAAATCATTTCTTTTTGTTGAAATAACACGGTTACAAATAACGCGTATGGAGACGTCAACTTCATGTTTAAAAATGACAATGGTCTATTTTTTTTTTTTTTTTTTTTTCATTTCCACCTGTGATTTTTTAAATCAAGTGATAAGATATTTTCGTGACTTTTTTCCCCCGTTAATGATGTCTTTTTTTGATTGGTGAAAGAAAAGTAACCGATTTGCCGGTTGGTTGAGCTGCGGAGAAAAAATGGAAAACGAGAGCCTCAAAAAAATTGGATCCAATTCCAGTTATTTGTTCAAAACTTGAGAGAAGTGTTATTAATTCGAAAACCAGGAAACGCAAACGTTGATACCTTCAACTAAGATATGAAGGGATTCCGTCTTTTTTTGAAAATAAAATAACGGAGGCTAAAACAAATCAAAGTTGATTGCATCGATGTTGCCCTGAGTGAATTTCGACGCCAGACTTCAAGGAAGTACATTCAAATATTAATAACATTCTGCACCGTGAATCAATATATTCATACAAATCACCATTTAAAAAGAATATATTGACACACGCTGAGAATTAAATTGTAAACAATTATATATGTGTATGTCTTTTAAAAAAGGCACAAGTAGGCGCGAAAGTTAAACTAAAATTATTTTTTGCAAAAATCTAAACTTTTCAATTTAAAAAATGATAAAACAGGAACAGGAATTTTTTCATTCTTCCAAAAGCAGAAATCATTAATTGATAAACGAATTAAAATGAAGGATTTACTGAGACCATAGGAGGGGAAAAGGGTCAAAAACTGCCAAAAAGAAAATAACGACACTATATTTGAATGGCCCCTGAATCGGATGCTTATAACATGGATGTATATTAATTTCGGATGGAAAACGACTTTGAAGCCCCTGCATAAATATGCCAACCAACCAGACCAACCTTTGACTATTCTTTGCATTTAACTATTCTGGCTCACGCTTTTAAATGCCGGCAATAATCTCGTCGAGAAATCCTTCTAAGAATAAGGATCCTCCCTAGGCTGCCACTGTAAGCGATCTCATCGTAACTCCATTTTGTAAACAAAAGGCTCAAGCCTTTGAATCTTAACATATGACAACAAATATTTTTCTAACAGTAATTCCAGCTATCATTTTTCAAGATTAATATATTTCGCATTTTTCATAATAAGAACCATGAAACTACAATCTTTAATGTTAAACTCATCATCATTTCCATGCTTAATTCCAACAAAGCACTCAAAGGCGGCTGAACGCTTAATTCGCAAAAAACGATACACCGAAAAAAAAAAGAAGCTCATAATCTCCGCGATTCTCGGAATAAGATCATAAAAGACAATTTACAACAAAACAGAAACAAACACTCTTGACATTAACATTATACACCGGTCCGGTAATAAGATGGATGTACGTCCGTCAAAAAGCCAAGAGAAAGGTAATTCCGTTTCATAGGCACCGACAGACAATACATCATGAAGAAAAAAAAAAAACATGGATATGTTTCCAAAGGATAAAAATGCAAATTGAATCAAGATGACATGAAAAATGAAGACATCAAAAAGTGATAGGGAAAAAGGAGAAAAAAAAAAGCGAGAAAAAAAGAAGAAGAACTGAGTTGCCGCTCCTTTGACTCGTTCCATCCGAACGAAATTAAGTGTTAAGTAAAAACCGCTCAACACTCGGGTAATTCAAGTATAATAATCAACACACAAAACATTTAATACTCATCTCTCATTAAATAACACTTAGGCTATTTCTCCGAGCCAAAGAATAAACGCATTCTATAACATCATGTAAACATAAGACGAATTAACATCTTTCAGGATTAACCCGTACCCAAAAAAAAAGTGTCCAACAAATGGTCCGAATGAAAATAACGATAATTTAATGATCATTTTATCAAAATATGCTATACCGAAATCAAATTTTAACTTTTTTTTTTTTTTTTTTTTTTTTTGCTTATGATATATGCTTAGTTTAGGATTTGTGATTTTAATGTTTTGGATTAAGAACATTTTTTTTTTTTTTTTTTTGTAAACTGATACTAAAACTACAAATCCAAAATGCTGCATATATCATTTTTTTTTTTCGTGAAAACAGGCTTTTTTTTATTCCCGCGATTCCATTGGCCGTAATATAGTTTGAATAAATAATGACGAGTTGGAAGATGTTTTACATGTTAAAACATGATGTATGGAGAAGGAAGGTAATAAAACGAAAAGAGGAGTCGAGATAAGACTACTGTGAGCAAGGAATTTATAGCTCTTGTGAAGTGCGAAATCCTTATATAAATTCGCTACAACAATCGAAAACCGACAAAGGGCGCCTATTCCTTTTCAAACGTACTTTGCTTTCTCATTATTTCCTATTCTTCGGTTTTATCGGGGTGGTTCCTTCGAGTATCATAACCCTAGAATCCAAAGAATATTCCGATTGCATCTGCTGATCGTTTTATCACGAACCAGAAGTGTCCTGAAATTCTCTTTAGGACATTTCATTTTCCCTTTCAAAAGAGTAGAGCACAGACATACGGTGGTTCCAGAACCAACTGATTAAAAATAAGTTGGTAGCACTAAAACACAGGCCGACAAAGGCAATAGGCCAAGGTAGAATCCGACATGGTCCATAAAAATCCCCATTGTAAGAATACCTCTTTCATGATAGACTTACTATGCTACGAACTTTCCTTCTAGAAAAATCATTTTGCGTCCGTGGTCGAGTTCTACTCTGATATACAGGATAGGCACTAGAGAATTCTGTACTTCAGTGTAGAACTAGACCAAGTCCATTCGAGAATTGCAACTTCTTATTTCAAACCCGACTTTACAAAAGGTATACAGGCTCAACGGTTGGCGGTGCTGATTTTACGCCTTCTGCTAGCAAGTTTTTTTTGTTAACAAAGCAGAAAAGTTAACTCGCAGAAGACAATAATTTGAGTTGGCAACGCTTGTGTAAAATCACGTTTGAAATAATAAGTTGCAATTCGTGACAGGACTTGGTCTAGTTCTGCATTGAACTACAGAATTATGAACCTTATTTCTAAAACGAGCAAAAAGCAGGCAAAAGAGATACAAGGGTGAAGGCATCAATCATGCTAGGCCTATACAATTGGAGTCGTATGAATTTTTTTGGGTTCGGGGATCATACATGATATGTGTACGTGCATATGAAAACGAATATGATAGTTTGTTTTGATTCGGAAAACTTATTTGTTTACAAAAGGTTTAAAAAACAAAACATACTAAGCGGATCGTATAAGTGGGAGGTTTTCATATGCACGTACACATATTATCCCAGAGATTTCACCGATAGCTTGAGTATAAAGTAATCAACCTTAAAGCGGAAGGGGTTTCCAAAACCTTACTCCAAAGTTAAAATTCCAAGAATGCCCGATTAGCTTACTAAAGGGAAAGGGGGGTTGAGGTTGAAAAATCACCGAATTTTCCCTTTAGCAGTACTTGAATAGTAATTGGCGATAAGTTAAAGACTACTCTAAAAAGCTAAAGGCTGTTCCAAAGAAGGCAAAGCTTGGTCCAGGAAAAATTGCCCCCTGCCATCTTATTGTTACTGAGCATCCCTGTGAGAAAAGTCGGAGCCAGGATTTTCCCGAAGAGGCGATCAAATCTCTAAACGTTAATCACGGTTACAACTTTATCCAAAATCTTACTGATCTGCTTGGTAAGAATGGGTTCACTCACAACCCCTGAGTCCACTGATCTATGTTAGTCTTATGAGATTGATCCATTTGTGTCTCAATTCTTGAGTCATTAGTCCAAAGATTGCAGGTTCGAATTAAAAACCTTATCACCTTACAAAGACATCTAGTATCTCAAATCAGAGCTGGCAAATAACTAATACGAAAAACGTATTATTTGGGAAGGAAACTATTCTCTGACACCTCATGTCCTAGTTACAAAGACTGGAACATTCTTAATTGTTCCCTTCACCTAGCTTTGCAAAAAAATATGAAAAGGACTTACCGATAGTAGTCTTTCTTGCAGTAAATATTGCCATGCCTTGTGAAACATGTTTCCTCCCTCTCCAATCCTGCGTGACACTGACAACATTGTAAACACGAGGAATGCCACTTCCTATCGACCGCGGACAGATAATATCTATCCGAAATCCTTCTACCGCAACCGGCGCAGTCCGTCGAGTCCTCAGAAGACGACAGGGGCGTAGGAGGAGTACTCGGAGTTGGTAATTGTTCTATTTTCGGTTGGAAATCTTGGAACTCGTTGCTACACTGTCCATCACTATTATTGTTATTATTATTATTATTGTTGTTATTATTATTATTGTGATTGCTGTTGTTGTTATTATTGTTTATATTATTGTTATTATTGTTTAATTTACCTAAATCGTAACACGAAGGCGGTTTAAAGTCTTCTAATTTATTGGAACTAAACGAGCACGGGCTCGGGGAGGAAGGTTTTTTCGAGTTGTAACCGCAATTCGGAGTGGGCGGCTTAAACGAATAATTGTGATTAGGGGAATCGTTCAGTTTGGCCCCGCCGTCGAATCTCGCGATCAGAGACGACGGCGAATTCGGGCGATTGGAAAAATTGGTCCGATTGTAGGAAACCGGAGACGGGTACCGCCTGGGATATTGCAAGGAGGTCTCATGGTCGAAGCTGGAAGCCCCCGGAGCGTGCCTGAAGCTGCAAGAAGAAACACCGCAAGAGCTGTTGTTGTTGTTGCTGCCGCCGGTTAAATTGTGCCCCGATGTAAAATGTTCGATATCGCCCATGGAAGATTTATTGTCCACCGGTAAATTCGGCGACAGGTCTCTTGACGGATCGTAAGCTGATGGACCGACGTAACGTTCAGGTTGATGCTGCTGCTGAAAAGAAAAAAAAGAAAATATATCCATTGGCTTATCATGGGGGAGGTGAAAAGTTCTTTACAGACGAAGAGGCCAAAGAATGAGAAATGAATGTACTGCGACATACATGAAGCAATATGGGCCAAAGAAAAGTTTGATTTAAAATACCTTTTATCCATTGATTTGTGTAATATTTATAAAATATTTTCCGTGAAGTAAAAAGTTGACGGAATCAGACGAATCGGTGATTCCAGGAAAACATTTCACGAAATCCAAAAAATCTTTCCCCTAAATTTTATATCTATTATTATTTGGCTCAAAAATTAACCCAGAACTCCTTAGGAATAGAGCTGCTCGAACTCATAACTTATACAATCCACTCAACGATTTTTGTATAAGCAGCCCAAGATGTTTTTGGGGTTGCTGATTTTAAATCTCAGATTTAAATTTAAAAAGTCAGTAGAGCGAGTCGAATCCAATCGTCCGAAATATGAAAATCGAAAGGGTTAAGAAGACTAAATCAGTTCCTTTTTTTTTTTTTCAATTAAAATTTAAGATTTATTTATTTTATTATCGCATCATGAATTCGATTTAAAAAAAAAAAAAGATTCATAATTTATGAACATTGTTAAAGAATCTAGATATGAAATAAGATTTTTTTTTTTTTTTAAATAGGCACAAAATTTTTTTTAATGTCGAGAGGCTTACATTTTTTTTTTTTTTTTTTTTTTTTCCAAATCCTTTTAAAAGCCGCGACGGTGAAGCTCAAGACGAAAATAAAACAATAACGGTCTATAAATTAAACAAACAAAAGTCGATCGCCTGGAGCGGTTCTTTTTAAAAATCGACAATAAAATATCGGAACAATTATTACCATTTTAACGAGTTCCAGATTACGAACCGTTGCGATTCCAAAAAGGATTTCGAAGCCGTGGGATACAGAAAAAAATGAAGCAAAGGGAAAAAAACTTACTACGTAATATTTCATATTTACGTCTAATTCTTTTTTTTATATTTATTTTTAAAGAATGATTAATCATAAACATTCTTTTTTTTAGTGAAAAGGGTAACCCGGACTAAGTCTAGGACACTGGCCTTTAGAACCCTAAATGGTAAAGTTATCAAAGATAGCTGCTGCTATGTCTGTTAAATAATGAATGCATGTTTATGGCTGCAGAATTGATAATGCAAGCGGTTGAAAAATATATTAAAAAAAAGAGCAACAAGATGTAATAAAAAATAATAAAGTAATAATTTCAGATTAGCAATTAATAATGATTATTACAACTGGCGGAAACGTTTATGCCTGAAATAGTTGCGGGAAAAAAATTTATAGACAAATTCTGGTGGCAAATCTTAATACTGATAAGGACATAAATTTAAAAACTTGAGAAATTGAAGCAAGTGGATTATGGTTGCGTTTCCGTTTTTTTTTTTTTTTTTTTTCAAGATTTCCTCAATGTTTTCAACCCGATTATAGGCAACATTAACCCTTTTAGGATCGTAGTCTCATGAAAGGCATCGGTGTGAAGAATTCATCATTTCGTTATTATTGACTGCGAAACTGAACCGGTGATTTCGAATCTTAAATCAAAAGTTCGGAAATAGTATTTTTTATACCAAGGACAGCAAATAGGCACTTTTCTGAACTGGAGACAGCGGGGTTGCCAAGCCGAGCCGAAGGCGAGTTTTGGAACGCTGTCTCAAATTCAAACACAAATTCAGAGGTTGTCATTGGTATAAAACATATTTTTTCATTACGAATGAAAAATATTTTTTGAACATCATTTTTCATCCATTTTTTTCCGGTTTTCTTATTCTATAATACTAAAAAGTTAACTTTTTAGTTTAGTTTAGGAAAAAAAAAGGTAATGCCACTTTCGTTATTTCCAAAGCTATGCTCTTTGATCCTCCTAACAGCACGTAAAAAGAGACTTTCTTGTGTATGAGTAATGAAAAATAGGTTTAAAATGGAGGAGCAATGAAATTTTTATAAATTTTATTTTTCGCGCCATATTGTCCTTTCTGTTTGGCATTGCACAATTCTGACATGAGATTTGAAATCTGCGACATCGAAAAACATAAAAGCCTCTTTACCCCGTCTGCTGTTTTACAAAAAAAAAAAAAAAAAAAGCGATATTGTGTTACATGCATGAGTTGCGGGTTGTCCGTACTCAAATCGGTAGGCGCTCAATGTAGGTTTTAACGCATAGGGCGAGAACCTACGGGGATGGGGAATAGCTTTTCGCTCAAAAATATTATTCAGGAACTTTCCAGAATTTAGACCCTAAAACGTTAAAAAGAGTACGAAGCTGAATGAACGTTTAATTTACGACCGTAAGACATTATTATGACTGCTCATCGTAAAAATGAATTTTATGTGAATTCTGATCTAATTCGAAGTGAATTATACTTTTTTTTTCAAAAAATAATTCCTAAAATTATTGTCTTTTTTAATTGCCCGATAGGCTTATAAAAATCATAACCTGGTTTGCATAACGGAATTTTGATGCTTTTGCCGGTGAATTAAACCGGTCGTTTTTTTTATGAATCTTTTCACGAGGCCGTAAATTAATTTTACCGAATCGCCCGTGGTATGCATATTTCTTTTTCTCTCCAAAATATTTCCCAATTTCCAAGAATATATACATAAGAAGTCGTTGACCATTGAGGATCATCCGTAAGTGGCACCACCAAAACCATACCTTTTCATGTTCAAATTCTACAATTGAATCAGAAAGAATCTGTTAAAATCCTCTTATAAACTAACATAACAAAGGGAGGTAACAAGTATAAAAACAGTTGACAACTCAATCGTCTTCTGTGGAAGTTTGGATTCGGAGGAAAAAAAAAAAATTCAATTGAAACCCCAACATTTCTTTCCTTTTCACTTGAAAATGACAGATGAAGCGGTTATAATAACAGGTAATGCAGGGGTATTTTATCAACCTGGTGTTGACTCATCATCCCTTTTTTATTGGCCCAACCTGGGTGTTTTTTTTTTTGAAAGGATTTAAAGCTGGGAGCGGAGGAGGGCTTTCAAGGTGTGAGCTTGACTTCCGAAAAGAAAAAAAAAAAAAAAAAAAAAGAGAAAAGAATACTTTTTTTTTCGAAGAATTAACATAACCAATGATAAGAATTTTGAGCAATAACCCGATTTGGTCAAACTTTCAATACGTGTTCATTTTTAAATTGTACATTTTTTTTTTCAGGTGTACTGAACAAATTTCTAAATCTTAAAAAAAAAGGTCAAGGTCAAAGACCTTTATAAAAAATGTAAAAACACCGAAAAAAAAAAAACGATGAAGTTTTTAATAATTACATCATATAAAAAAAGTAATGGATTAATCTTGTTCAGTTATCACAATGAAAATAGGAAGGAAGTTGGTGATAATCTTTGACAACTTCTCTCGATATTTCTTTTTTAAACTATGCGGCTCTTCACAGACCTTTTGGCTTATCTGCGGTTGACACATGCAACTAAAATTTCTCCCGAGAAAAAAAAAAAAAAAAAAAGAATAAATATATTATCTCCTTGCACCTTAACAATCATTTCTTTAAAAAAATAAATTTCTTCAATGCGTTTTTTTTATAAATGTTCGCATATAGGCTACGTAAACTGCATTTTATTGATGCATTTCCGACTTTTTCACGATTTCGCTCGAATTCTGGCTTTTTACCTCTTTTACGTAAAGAATTTGGAATTAAAAAAAAAAAAAAATTGTCTTGTCTTGAGTTTTGAATTCAAGACTTTCGAGATTCTCGCTTTGTGCTATTCTCGTACACCACTTGCATGATTTAAACCCAATTTTAAAGTAAAAAAAGCAATCGAATCTATTGAATCCCTATATAGGAGACTAAAAGCGGGATCTTGAAAAAGTCTTGAATGCATCATTACCGGTACTGCATTTACCAGATTATTAAATGTTGTTAATTACTTTTCGAATACATAGCTTTAGACACTAGAAAAAATTAGCACTAATCACGCGTGTGGATTGAATATGGACGAATTAATCGAATGTTGTAAATCACTATTTCTGGATACATTTTTTGAAAGTTGTTAAATGTCCTCCAGTTAACCCTATGGTGTTTATTAAAAAACAAAGCAACGTCTCCGGATGGACACTGAAGAGTCCATGTAATAACCAAGAAAAGAGAAATTCCGGAGGCTGCACTTTTTTCTCAGAATAAAATCTCAAAGGATGCCCATGTCATTGATGTAGGCTTTCAAAATCAAAGGGTTAATGACAAACACAGCATTTATGCGACATCAAAATTTTCTATTAGCCCTGCAAAATTTTCAAAGCGAGGAATCGAATGACATTACAACATAGAAAATAGGGAAAATGTAAGTGGAAAAATATTGCTAATCTACATGACCGTCCTATAATAATGGCTAAGGAGGTCCTAGCTCTCTCCAAAGGGGTAATTATAACTGAGGACTGGATCCTTGGCTTTCATTTTATAACTTCATTTTGAAAGGGGCAGCAATATTTTGAGGAAACAAAAATTAAATAAATTTGAGATTTTGGGATTTTTTTTAAAAATAAAAACCTGGCAATAAAGGGGTTAAAATCGGCAAACTACCACATCATCGTCACATCACGAGATGTAATCCTATCATTCCGGACAATTTTTCATCGGGTTTTCGGTATCTAGAAAACCAAAAAAGCCCCGGATATCAGGACGTGATCAAAAACATTTAGCATACTTTCCTTTGTAAGCAAAAAAAAGATTTTTGAGAATCCCTTCCTTGCTATTAAATAACATTTCAGTTTCAAATCACCCCCCCCCCCCCCCCCCGGCCTTCTCCGTATTGCTTACCTAATACCTAAGTGTTCATATAAATGTCTTCAATAAATTTTCGATTCAATGTCGACTGCTCCGAAGAACAAGTCCCTATTTTTTTTTTACCAGTACAAAAACTCCCTATCTTTTTTTTTTTTTGACGACTTAAAAACGATCGATTTAAATGGTCATTGCTATATACGATACATCGTTTTTGCAGTAACGCAAAAAAGATAGGGAGTTTTGTACTGCTAAAAAAAAAGGGACTTGTTCTTCGGAGCAGTTGAAGTTTTCAACATGAAGGAAACCACCCAGGAAAAAAAAGCAATCGTTAAATCCGCTCCTCAAAATTTATTTCGAAAATCATAGATAAAGGTGTTTGTTAATGCTAAAAGCGGCAGTGACAATTGCCATATTAGAATGCAAAGTTGACGTAAAGAACCCCCAAGAATCGAAACAAGGGATGACGGAGGATTTCTTCAGGGGTTCTCGTAGCCCGTGGCCGCATGTCGCCAGCCCTCACCATTTTTTTTTCCTTCTTTCCTGTCACATTCAATAAACTATTTCAGACCTAATTTCAAAACGTTTTACCTTTTTTTTTTGTTTTCTTATTTAAAAACTTATTTACAAAAGATGAAGACGTCCCGATAACGAAAAGGGCATTGTGCGGTTGGGATATCCCATCCTCGCCGGACTACCAGGGTATGAGATGCACGCTTCCAGATTAAACCTGGAAACGGTCCGATAGGAGGGAGGCGATCTTCGGTTCATTCCAGAAAATGAAAAGCGTGATGCCAGGGTACCTAACCCGGGAGAGGGAGGAGGGAATATCGGATATCAAAAAAAGCGTGCCTCTGATATTCGATACCTGAACTCGTGCCGTTTCGAATCATCTTCAATCAATCACGTTTTATTTTTCTCTTTTAGCTCAGTCATACAGGTTTGCTGAACTGGAACAGTTTTTTTTTTCTCCTAAATACCGCTAGTGGTGTCCAACATTCGGGATGTAAGTCCACGAGATACGAATCTTGAATATTTTTAACTTACACATCTGTCATCGTGTCTCTTGACTGGTTTTTTTTTTTCGGTGGACATTAACATGTGCAACGCACATGAGTTGCCTTTCTCACGTTAATTTTTTTCGAAATTACGGTCGCGATAAGATTTATTTTCCGTATTAAATCACTTTTGCAAATATACAGGGGACTTTGTGGTTTTGCTTCAGGTCAAAAACAATCGGATCCCTGTAAACGTTTTATTCCATGAAATCCCTTGAGAAGTAGTAACAAGGTTTCCAAACGGGGGCATTTAGCATTAGGAATTTCAACTTATGAAAAAATAACTAACTTAACCCTTTCACTCTGGAAATCTACAGCGCACCCTATAAGGTATTGTTCGGAAAAAAAAGGTGCACCCTTTAAAGGCTAGACATTTTTTTTTCTCGATATACGCGCACCGGAGGCAAAGTGTTAAGTCACCGCATAATATTCCCTCAACATTTCCGCATGGAATTAGGAAAATTCTTATAAAAAATCTTAGCTCGCTACAAAATCTCAAATTAAAACTTCAAATCTTTAAGCTCACAGATGATTACCGTACATTTTCCCGAATACAAATTCCCGAATAGGAAAAATCCCGAAAAGCTATTTTCCCGAAAGCAAAAATTCCCGAATACTAATTTCACCAACAACTTATTTCCCGAATAGTACAATTTCCCGAAAGTATTAATCCCGAATATAAATTTCACGAATAATTAATTTCCCGAATGTGTTTTTTTTTTTTAATTTTTAATTTTTATTTTTTATTTTATATTGTTTTATATTGTTTTATTTTATTTTATTTATTTATGTTTTTTTTGTTAGTAAAAATAGTGTTACAAATGTAAAAAAATGGGTTTTTAAAGTATTCGGGAATTTTTGCTTTCGGGATTTTTACTATTCGGGAAAATGGGCGGGAACCCTCACAGATTGTAAATTTTTTCTGCTTTTTTACGGACTTAAACAGTGCTGGAGTGATTTCTTTTCTTGTATTTAACAAAAATATATCATTTATAAAGGTAAGACTTCTTTGAGCCAAAATTAAAGAAGCATTAAAAAAAGCTAGGAAAGAAAAAAAGTTTTAGCAGGAAAGATAAAATTTAATTGTCAAAATAAAATCTTGAACGGGATAAAAGTCTTGAAGTTTGCAACTGGGAACTGAATTTTAAGAGAGATCAGCAGTAGAAATCTCTTAATTTCTCAATTTTTGAATTTCAAGTTTTTTCCCTAAAACCAGTAGTATTGGAACCAACGTTAAAAAAATTCCTCCTTCGCTCAAAAGTAAACATTTTTAATTTTTTTACTAAAAAGTCGCAACTTGTTATCAAAATTTAAAGGAAACGCAATTGTCAAAGTATAACTGCAGAAGCACGACATCGCACATTACATCAATAGCAATTTCCTCAGCTTGCTTTTTCAAAATTACAAAAAAAAATTTAATAAATTTTTTATTTGGGGTACCAGGTTTTGGGGAAAATTCCTTAAACTTTATTTTAACGGCAAAGAAATATTCCTGGCATAAGAATCTAGTCGGCAGTAGAAAAAATTGGATTTTTATCCAAATTCTCTCGCTTCTTGTAAAAAAATATTAACCTTTGGAAAAGAGCTGACTTAAGACCTATGTGCAAAAACGTCTCATATTCATTATTTTTCTTCAATTCAAATATTATTTTCAAAATTCTTAATACGACACGATTCAATAATTTAATTAATAAAAAATCCGCTTTTAATTTATTTAATTTTAATTAGGTCAAAGCTTCCTTTTTTTTTTCTTCCTCAGAAAAAAAATCAACAATAAATCATTTATGATAACTAACTAAACTTGAAACAACACGAAAAAACTGTCGACGATTTTAAATCAAACATTATACTTTGTATCATGAATTACGATGACTTTTTTGACACTTTCTTATATTTCAAAAAAATGTATTTCCCGCTAAGAAATTTAAAAATAAAATCCCGGATTTAAATCATCATCATCATCATCGTTCGTAATCGTGTATATACAAACAGACAGACTTTGTCACATTTTTATGAAGGCTAAAAAAAAAAAAAATCAAACGAAAAAAGAAAAAAAAAAAAAAGAGATTACAAAACATGAGTTTAGGTCATAGGTCATTATGCACTAATGATTGGAACGGATTCACGAAGTCATCATAAAAAGTCGTGGAAATTGACTTATCTTCGGTATAACTTCAATTACATCCTTCTAGAATTACAAAAACGCAGGAAATCGATACGAGGAAGTTGAAAAAACGGAAAACAAAAATATTGTAAAAAAATGCTTAATAGTAATTATTCCAATTTGAATTCTAAAAATAGATGAGAAGAGAAAAAGAAAATTGTTTTCACGTAGAAATTAAATATTAAATGGACATATAAAATTTTTTTGATTTATTTTACCAGTAAATCGAAATAGATAGGTAATTTTTTTTATTCTTTTCTCAGACATCAGTCAGCAGTATTAACACTAAAATGACGTGCTGTAACAAGCTTTCTTTTATTAGGGGGTCCTATATTCCCTCTATATTTTCAAGAGAAACTCAAAATGGTTTAAATCATTATATTTTCATACAATTTTTTTAAAACATTTTCTTCGTTTGGCCTCCGGCGTCACTTGATTTTGTTAATGAAAATAATCTTGGCTCTCCGGACATTTAAGTCCCGACAAAAAAGGGAATTTTAAAAAATTTTGGGCGGGAAATGACATGATGACATTTTAGTATAGCCACTGAGAAATCCTTTTGCTTTAAAAAGATGTTTTTCTTCTTTTTGGGGTCCGTATTTAAAAAAAAAAAATGGACCACAAAAGCCCTATAAAAGTCTATATTTCCGTTTTCATTAATTAGTAGATGTCCTACGAGAATTTTGATACACCGTTTAAAAATACATGAATGATTCTTGACTCTGCGGTAATACAAGTTGGTGAATTCAAATTAGACTTTATTCTATTCGAAATCAAAATTGACGATTTCAAAAGTAATTGAATCAAAAATAGGCCGGAATCATGCGGATCGGAATCACAAATTATTTTTATTTAAAATAAGCCAAAATTGTCAAGCAAGCTTTCAAGCGTTCAATATGTTCCCACAGAAAATCAAAATCAGAAGACATTGTGCAACGTAGTAATTTATTAACGCTTTCTGCCAAAAGCAGAAAATGTTTCCGCTTTGAAAAAACGAATGAAGCATTTTGCTTAAAACTTAGCTTATTTTAAAAATTTCAATAAATTTGTTGAGCGACGCAAAGCCAAAATTTTGTTCATTTAAAAAAAATTAATACATTTTTAATTTTTTTAAATTAAAATTTTCCGTGTTAAAACAAAAAAATTGTCGGCTAATACTCCTCTTTGTTTTGAGCAAAAGATTGGAAACTTTGAGACTGACTGGATCTTGGAAAAATTTACTTTTATGTGCCTAAACCATTGACAACAAAAAATACATCTATTCAATTAACACCGATTAAATTCTTTTAATTGTTTGGGAAAATTGTAAGGGCACTTTAATGAGTTTTCGGATAAAGCATGCCAAAAAAAAATCAATTGACTTTCTGGATTTTGATTTCTAAGCAGAAGATAACATTTCAGATCTTGTTTTGGAATTTAAAAAAAAACATATATATATTTTTTTCTTTTATCCAGAATTTAATTTTTTAAAATTGACATTGACCTGAAAATTATTTATTCGCGTTATCCTAGCATCTTAAAGCTTTTTTTTTTTTTTTCTTTCTTTCTTTCTTTCTTTTTTTTTTTTTTAATGGAAACAAGCGCCAAAGCTGAAAAATTAAACTTCATGGGGAAAAAAGTTTTTTAAAGCTTCGCTTTCGCTAGTATTTAAAATGAGCGATTTTGAATTTTAAAGTCAACAGTCATGGAAAACTCGTCGTAATTTACAAGCGCATATACTTTTTTCAGTTTCATTTATGAGCAAAAACGGCTGAAATAAAAAAAAGTAGTCTTTTTTTACTAGGACGAAAATTCCATCAAAAGTTTCATAAAACTACACAGGGATATAATTATTTTTTCGTTATTAAGCGGCAGAAAACAGTCCAAAAAATTTCAGCAAGAGCATAAAAAAAATTATCAAAGTTTAAACATTGCAAATAAGCATCTTAGAAAAAAAGTTTGGAGTTTTTACCACTATCTGGAAGCAGGCGAACAACAGACACTTCAAATCGCATTTCTTTAAAAATATGGCTTTCACGTTATGAAAAAAGTGCTATTAAAGGAAGTGCTTTGCAAACTTCCCTTTTCTGGAACGAAACAATTTACGAAGCTTACCGGCCTATTAAATTGGCAAAAAAAGAATGTAATCTGGAGGACAAAATTGTCAAAATAGTGGGCTTTTCGCAGTCTGGCAAAGCGAAAATAAGAAACAAGTTATGTTAGTTTCGTAGTTTTAAAAATACTGGGAAATATAGAATAGTTTACAGAAATTTTAACATGAAAAAATTAAAAATCCTAATAAAGTATTTCGGAATACTACTTGTGCGTTCTTCCCTTTGGAATGAATGAATGAATGAATGAATGAATGAATAAATGACGCGGGTTGTGAGAACCTGCAATACCGGCGATAGGGCTTCAGATCCTCTAAAGGCTTTGAGAGGATAGGGCGGGGGATCCGAAAGACCTACAGCTGAAAACATTGACTATTACAAGAATATGCTTTAAATTTTGAACTGACTATAAAAAAAAATACTTTCTTAACCCGTCGGAAGTGGATTTCAAAACGGCTGAAAAAATCTTTTCTTCATTCTTATACAACAACAACAAAAAAAATTGAATCATCTTTTGAAGTTCTAGTTAAAAAAAAAATTAGAGCCGCAAAAGTTGATAAAAAAATAAACTGATATTAAAATTTTAGTATTCAAACAATCTCCCCTCTATTCCTCAGGTAGGATAACTAAATTTTTTTAAAAACTAAGATATTAAAATTGTTTTTTTTTCTAAGAAGTAAATATCCTGTCCCCACTTGCGAATTAACCAGTAATTTAGTAAAATGGGATTAGATTAAATTAAATCAAGCAATTTAGTAGGGATAAGATAAAACCTTTTAGAGTTACAATTAAAAATATTTCGAAATTGTTCAACAAGTCATGCTTTTAGGAGCCTAATAGAGTTTCCAGAGTAACCGAAAATAAAAATTCCAGCATTCTGTGTAATATTTTTGATCGCATCCTCGGATTTTTTAAATGGCCATAATTTTTAAGCATATATTGAGCAATTTCCCTAGCAATAAACTGAAATCTATAAATTATTAATAAATAAAACGTCCAAGTTAAGACGAGCAGAAACACGATTGTCTTCAAACAGGCTAAAACATGTTATCTTTAATTTTCGCCTACTTTAATTTCCTTGTCAAAATTCCCTGATATGCAATCGGTCAAAATGTTAATTTCAATCGGGTGACAATTTGTCTGTTCACTGACAAAACTGACACTATTTTATTTTATAAGAGCTTAGTGGATCGGAGCGAAAAAAATAAAAGCAGTTTCAAAATTCGCATAAACACAGGAATTGAACTCCTTCACGATTATGACAATCTGTTCATACTGAAAGCATTAGGAAAAAAGAATTATCCAATAACATAAATCTATCCATTCTATCGGGACAAAAAGAATATCTGTTTTGCGGATTTGTCAATTCTCTCAATTCTTTGAAACTGTCCAAATAACCTATTGATTATTTTATACAAAAAAATATATATATATCCACGAAAATAAAATAAAATAGAAAGGTTATTAACCTGCGATTTTGTGAACATAGATAAAAGGACCGTACCCTTTAAAATAGTTCGTTAACCTTTCCGAGCATTACCAAACCTGTAGAAGGCGCGAAAATAAAAGTTTGACTCCATCTAAAACAATTTTTTTTTTGGACATTTTCGGTATCTTTTAAGCGCCATATGACATTAATTTATACATGCAAGGACCTAACTCGTTTTAAAAATAAAAAAAATGACCACCTGCGTCGGCCCCCAGAAAAAAAAAAAAAAAAAAAAAAACATCTCATCACCTGCAACACGACATTAAAAATTATTTAATTTACGATTCGAACTCCAAAATCCCGAAAAAATTGAAATAAAAATCTCATTCGCGCATGCGGGATCCCCATATTTTTTAAAATAGTTTTTTCGAGTCTGCGATTTCCTTCGGGTAATAATAGTCAACGAAAAAAATTTATGATTACTATTTTCTCAAGTTGAAAAAAAAAATACTTTTAGTATTCCTTTGGGTAGTAAATGTTTATTACTCGGCGTAATTATTTAATTAATACAGTGATAAAAAAATTAACGGACGGAGATAATACTTGGGGAGATTGGGAGGTGGTGGGGTGGGGGACTTACCCAATGCATCCCGCGATGACCGACAGGCTCGCCCTCATAAACTCCCATCAGTGCACGATAAATTTTACCGTCGGTAACTGACTCAGCAGCATTAGCATAACTCCCTTCACCCCGAAAATTGACACAAATATTTTTTTACGGAATCACAAAAAAAATTAATCAAAAAAATGAATTAGTTTAAAAAAATTTTTTAATTATCAATTTCGAAATTTCATTTCGGTTTTGGATTCAAAAAAACAAAAACTGTTAATTTTCTCCCCACAAATTTTCCAAACGCACAGCATCAATTTTCTTCCTTTATTTATTTTTTCACTTTGCAGATTTTTGAACAAAAATTTTCAAAACACGCGCACCACGAGAAAAAACCGCCGGTCGCGACGACGTAAACCTTTTTTTTTTTTTTTAATTTTTATTTTTTTTAATAAAGCCGCAATTGTAACGCCATATTTGATTTTCAATTTTTTTTTTTTTGTAATAAGTGCACCACCCCCCCAAAAAAAAATAAATCGATAAAATCAGTCAAAATTAACTCAAAAATCAAATCGACATTGTTATTGATATGTAAAAAACGTGGTACTATAGGAGGAGCCCGGTTTACGCGCAACCGTGGACGGCAACCAATGCAGACTGAACTGGAGTAATCCATAGCTGCACACTAGCGCCGTCTTCTGGGATTTACGTAAAACAAATAGTAAAACACGATGCTTATTCCTCTTTTTTATTTAAATGTCAAATTCATTGTTTATTTACTCCTTTTTTTTTTTAAAGGTAATTATCAAGTTGCAACTTGATTCATTTTATTTTCCTCCAAAAAGTTTCAAATGTACGCGACAATTCACGCGGTAATTTTTTTTTTTTTTTTTCCTATGCAAGCGCCAGTCTTACTAAATTGAAACCGAATCCTGGAATCCTAGTTTTGTAATTTTTTCTTAAGATTTTGATTTCCAGGAAAACATTACCGATGTTTTATTATTAATTTTAAAAATATCCAACTTTTCTCTAACATGCTAGTTTTTCCTTATATAAACCTTAATTTTAAAAAAAAAAAAAAAAATGTTTGCAGAATATCTAAGCTTTCCTAGAATTCAGGTGTGATTGGGGAGGGGGTATTGGCTAAGTCAATTTTAATATTTCCGTAAGCAAATATTTCCATTACTTAGCTTATGGGATTTTATACGGTGGGAGGAATGGACTGGCAAAAAATGCCTAATCCTCCACAGTTATACCCAATTCAATTTCTCCTGAACACAACCCTTTGCCCCTAAATTAAACGTAACTTACCCTGAAGTAAACAGAAGCAGATTTGTTACTTCTTCGCAGAATCTTTTCCTATCGGGATGGCAGTGTTTTCCCTTCGTCATGATGACTTCAAAGATGTCAATATGATCATGCAGTAGACTAGTGAAATGTATGCTGAAGACTGAAATCAGAAAAATAATAAATGTTAGTCAAGGTAATTTTTTTTTTTAAATTCTTATTTTTAAATGGCAATGACGTTGTTGAAAGGCTAAATATTCAGCAATGAATGATTTTTGTCAGCGAATAATCTTCCAAATTTCTCTTCAAAATAGAGAAATCGGAAAAAAACTTTTAAAAATCAGAACCTCTAACTTTATTTTACAATTAATTACGATCCGACCTTATTAACTAATGAGGCTATTGGAGACAGGCGTATCGCCACTGGGAACTCTCTTCCTCCCCCGGTTTTTAAACAATTTTTTAAGCTTGTTAAAACCGGATATTTTGGATTTTTTTTTTTCCTCCGAAAATGTGCTCCTAAAAATTTTAGCTTCAACAGCACTTAATAATTAAAGCAAAAACTAAATTATTAATAAAATTTGCTCCTCTCAAGTTTTGATAAGAACCTTACTGTTTAACCAATCATTTAAAATTTGTTTAAATCTTGAAATTTTATAACATTTTGGAGGCCAAACCTTAGAGCAGCTTTTTTGATTTATGGCATGTTGGTTTCCAGGATAGACAGAAACTGCTAAGCGCCTTTTCCTAGGTCATACAGCATATATTTTTTGGAAATAAAATCTCCACAAATTTCTCTTCCTCATTTATTCTCAAAATATTTCCCTGAATTTAGATTCCCTTTTCTTGAAGCAAATCTGGGCTCCCCCAAAATGTAAAAGCTGTGAAAAAATTCAAACTGAAAATATATTTCTTAAAAATATTATGATAATCAGTTCTTGTAGTGAATTTTTCAACATTTTCGAAATCATTCATTCTTTTCTCTTTTATCTTATTTAAAAATATTCTTTGAACCCCCTGCCGGATTTTTAAACTGCAAAATAAGAGTAATTTGTTTGCCTTATAACAATCGTTTAATTTTCTTTTACTATCTTTTAACAAAATTTTTGACATTTTGGTACTTTAGAACTTATGCACAACCCACAAAACATGATCAGTGTCAATGTAGGTAAAAATGCAGTCTAATATAAATGTTCAATATCGTTATTTAAAAATTCTTCATCTTATGGATCTGTGCAGCCGGGGTAAAATAACACTGCAGGAATATAATTTTCTTATATTATTTAATTTTGTTATTGTTTCATGTGTAAAAGTAGCTTTAAAGTAATTTAAATTACTTCACATTTAAATTAATTAATTAAATAATATTAATTTAATAATAATTATTTAAATACAGGGTGACTACTGAAGTAGTCCGTTTCAAAATTCAAGGTTTTTTCAAGGTTTATCCAGGCTCATTTTCAGAAAAATCAATGTTCTTTTAGGATACCTCTTCCTGTAGGAAAGGTGGCTGAGTAAGAATAACGACTTTTGAATTTAAAAACAAATTCCAGGGTAGAGTCCTGCCTAACTGAGGTAATAAAAAGATATGAATAATTGAAAGTGTTAGTCTTCAGAAAAACTAAAAGTACTAAAAAAACTTGTTTTTTGGGATTCATGTCTCCAAAGGCTTTTCAAGGTTTTTTCAAGGTTCAATTTCAAATTCAAGGCTAAATCAAGGTTTTAAAATTTTTTAAGGTCGGTAGATGCCCTGAAATAATAATTAATTAAAACATTTAAATTACTTTAATTAATTTACGAGATTCAAACATCAACAAATTTATCGAAGGATTTTCTAGGCATTACGATCACGTGCTATTATCCATTACATACCTAACCTCCGTTTCAAACGACGACATTTTATATAAAGCCAGCGAATTCACAACACACCCGATGTGAAAATATTCATCATCTTCTTCATTTTAAACGGATAATTAATAATTTCGACCATTAATTATGAATTACGAGGAAACCGATCAGTAACAAACCGAACCATATTTATTTACACGATAATTGTTTTTAGAACGTACCTCAACTCAAAGGTAAACAAAGGTTAAACCACGTGACTGGTTTCGGTTAGCCAGTCAATGGTTGCACCATTTGATAGCGCGCGAAATACAAATTACAAAGGAAGTAACCGATGTATTTTTCGTTGTCGAATTATCTTTCTCGGTTTTTTGATTTCTTTCTTTTCGCTCTTTTTCCTTTTTCACTGTTCTAGTCTTTCCGTACGCCTATCCATTTCAGGGGTCCGAAGCCGATGCCGGTGCCGATGTTAGCCGCGGCTGGCGCCAGTGCTAGATAATTTGATTTAAACTTGGTGCTAGCACCAGCTCTGGCAAGCTTTGTAATTATTATTTATTTATTTATTTATTTATTTATTATTAAAAAAAAAAAAAAAAAAAAAAATGGACAAAATTGATGGTGGTGCTAGCACCAGCAGCAGTGCCAAAAATTTTGCTACCCTGGCGCCGGCGCTTTGGATATTTTGGCGCCGATACCAGCGTTCTGCCCATGTAAGCGAAAATAGCGTATCTTCATTTTCGGAGTTGGCACGTCTGTCGTATTTTTAACTTATGTAAACAAACAATCAATTCCGGAAAGGAAGATACGCTATTTTCGCTTACATGGGCAGCGTTGGCTCCAACCAATTTTTACCGGCTTCGGACCCCTGATTCATTTATGATTTTTACTAGATCTGGTTTCACTTTTAATTCAGATTGGAGCTGAGCTTTTTGAGTTTGTGATTTTCAATCAAGCTCGCTAAATTATATCGAAAGTCGATAACGGCCTTGATGAGGCAACTTGCTGATGCGTGTCAGTTAGGGACTGGGACTAGGAACTGGTATGGAACCTACAAGGATCTCACAGCTCGCAAAGACCTTGCAATGCAGCGATAGGGCTCCTGTAAATGCCTTCCAGAAAGAACAGGAAAAAGCCACTTTTCAAAAAAAAAAATAAATAAATAAACAGTACCTATTTTTGCTACCTTTTTAAAAGAACCTAAAAGGACAAGCCAAACTAATAAGCATACCTTGCCCACTTTTCAAAAGTGAATCACAGTTTATTTTCCGTAAATGCAAATTCTTCTTCCTTACGTGAATCATTCTACGAAAACTTTTAGACTTCGCTTTTACTTGACCAAAAAAAGATAATAAAATCAATAAACGAAAAAAAAAAAAAAAACGAGGTCGAATAGTTAAACTGTCTCGAAGTATCAAATATTATGTATGAGTGACTCATTTTCTGATACCATATCAAACATTTTTATGGGTCAAAAAAAGCGATTACTCAAAATGCTTTGATAAGCAATTTTACCAAAAAAAAAAAAAAAAAAAAGGAAGAAAACATAACGTGGGGGAATGTCGAAGAGTTTGCAGAAAAAACTTCCTAGTTTTATCGTCACCTATAATGCACCACATCGCGCGTGCTTTCAAAAAATCGATCCCCGTGAAAATCACGTACAAAAGCCACGATTCCTTTTAATGCGTTACGGCATTCGAAGGAAACAATAAAAGAGGAGACGATCGTCCGAAAAAAGGTACTTTACCTGGCTTTTGAAAAAGAGGACCTTCTCCTATTAATAAAGAAATAAAGATGAAAAAGTGACACGGCGATCATTACTATTGTGTGTCCACGCGAACATTATCGCTAAATACCGAACAACAAAGATATTTTATGTCTTTCCTTTTTTTAGCAGGTGAGAAGGAAACTACAAGGAACTGGGTACCCGTAAACCCCATGTGGTCTTCTTCACGAGGTTCGTCACCACGTACCTTGATTGAAATATCCTGTATCTTTCATTCGGTCTCGAATCATTGATTGATTTATCTTCTTCTCTTTTTTTTATTTTCCCTGAGACATCTGCTTGGATTTCGTTTATTTTTAGTTTGGTGTTCGGTAGGTATGATTACAAGTTAGGGAAGTCGACCAACCTTATGGTCAAAATGTTGTGAACGTACCTATTAAAACGATAACATGTACTTATGAAGAGTTCAAGTAGGCCCAATTCTTTCCGAAATGGCCAGGTGGCTAAGTCTCAGGAGATTTAAACATACCTTTTCCAGATGCAAAGTGGAAAAGGAAGACTCAGCGATAATCGATGGACCGGGATGATTGTGAAGGAGAAAATTACATGAAAAGGGCTATCGGCTGCGGTTTTACCATCATAAGACGGCCTTGGTCGGATATAACCCTCTAGCCCAAAGCGGTCTACAGCTTTTAATATAATAATATACGGAAAATTTTGGTTTGTTTGATGCCCATCCAGTAAGCTCAATAATCTAAAAGCTCGTATTGATAAAAGACACTTTCAATTAGGGGGAAGGGAGCCGAGAGTCCCGACGCGTCGGGAGACCGCCCGACCCTCTCCTTGGATCTGCCATTGACCAAGATGACTAATTTTTGTGACTCTTGTTCAAAAATCTTTGAGAATTTACAGAAGACATTCAAAAATACCTTCGATTTTAGAAATTCTCAAAAAAAAAAAAAAAAAAAGAATTAAAAGGTGGATCCAAGATTTGATTTTTTTGGATTTGATTTTCGAAAATTAGAAAATATTGTTTATCGAAAGGTTAGGAATTAAGGGACTAAAACTACTGGCCATCTTTGTACCGTTTTTGGTCTTACGCAAAAGAGGGAAGAGTTTTCGGTATTACATGAATTCTTTTAAAAATTTAAGTTATCTCGATGGAGTTCCTTCTAAATAAGCAGAACCATCTAATTGCGACAATGAGGAAAAAATAGATGGAGTGATATAAACGCAAGACCGTTGAAGACTTGTGGGGTTGACCTTAATTTACGTAAGCATTGATTTTGGATAATTTTGACTCTCTCCAAAGTGAAGCCAAAACAGAGGCTTTCTTATATGGGGATTTAATGTTACCTGAGGTTTTAGGAAACCCTTTCCGATTCCTCAAAAATGTTCCAATCATTTACGGACAACCCTTCTCGAAAGCATCCATAGAGCGTAATACTCTTTTAAAAGCAGACAAATGCAGCGAGGATCGAATTTTGCAAAAAATACCATATATTTGATGAACGCCTTTACTAAATGGAAGCGAAAACTGAGGACGTCAGGAACCCAAAGCAGCTCCCAGGGGTCCGAAGCTCGGACATCCTGGCCGATGCAAAGCATCAGCATTGAATTTTGTTTGAAATTCGAAATCGGCATCGGCATCGGCGCTGGCACCGGTGCCGGCATCGTAATTAAAAAGTCTAGATTTCAGTGATTTCACAAGAAGAAACAATGCTGCTGGGTAGAATGGTGCAGGATTCATAAAATGATATCTTTAAAAACGTCTAGAATGGTTCTATGATTCTTTTCTACTAAAATCGGAATCGGAATCGGAATCGGAATCGGAATTGGAATCGGCAGTTAAATAAATAATATGGAATCGGAATCGGCGTCGGCATTGGCATTGACCAGAGATTTCAACCGGCCGCGGCCGGCATCGGCAACGGATTCGCACCCCTGGCAGCTCCTAAAAGAGAAAAGTATACGTCACAGGAAAGGTCCATTATTATACTTTCTTGCACGGGCCATTCCAATATTATTTAAGCAAGAAAGTGAAGGAGGGGGCCTGGGAAATGCTTATTTTGGCTAAAAGGTGGAACGGGCTTCCAGACCTTTGTTCCATGCTCTTAGTGTCTACCTAAGCCTCATAGACACTTACACTCCTGAAATGCACCCAACGCGTGGACAACAGCACTCTTCACGAGGAAATCAACCAAAGAAAACTGCAGCGACTCTCAAAGTCAAGCATCACTCCACATATCCCAAAAATTTATTCGCACGGAAGTAAATTTTTACTGCGATTTACCCTCTTTCGATTTCAATTATCCCTTTTTCGTACCAAAATACACCAGCCATCCCACTAAATAACGCAGACTAATATACCTCAAAAAGCTCTTTCATTTGTTTTTCCTTGACGTGTAGTCTTTTGTTTCGCAAATGGGAAAAAAAAGGTTTCGAATATAAAAAGGGGTGAAACTGATTTTGATCCGCTTACAAGAGCTAAAGACACGTGACTCCTCAGATCACGTGTTTTCGAGTATTTTCCCTTGTTTTTATGAAAAAGTATCTCCCGCCTGTACCCCCGAAGCCCCGTTTTTTTTTTCCTTTTCCCTGCGGGAGCTAAAAACTCGCCTCGGTTTAATTACCTTCGTTTGCTTTAAAAATTTTCTTTCTTGCGAAATTTTTCACATCGGCACGTTTGATTTTAACAAGGCGCATGCTCCTTTAATTATCCTGCGAGCGGAATATAATTCCTCAACGGCGTGCGTTAGGTATATCCTGGAATTTCCAGGCGTTTTTTTACTTTTTAACAATGAATCGACCCGACGGGTTGATTAAACCGGTTGTAAACAACGCTGATTGAGTTATTTAATTTTTTTTTCTCTCATGAAAAAAAAAGAAACGGGTTAATTCAAATTCTAGAAAGGGAGAAAAAAAAAGAAGTGATGCTGCTTTCTGAGATTGAAAATAAAATTTATTGCTACGTGAAAAGATCTTTTTAGTTTAAATTGAAAATTATAAATATCTAGCAACACCGATATAAATCCCGATGACCCCAATAAAGGGTTATTCATATTTATGAGATAAAGGCTTCGGAAATTGTTTTTCGTTTTTCCTTTTTTTTTTTTTTTTTTTTTCGTTTGGCGTTAATTCAGGCGAGTTAAAAACTTGAGACGTACAAGATAAACTTTAAAAGTTGAAATAGATCATTCTTGTGACAGCTTTTAAGAAGATAAATAACTTGCGGAAAAAACTTCCAACTTTTTTTATTATTTATCTTTTTCGACACGGTTATATTCATTCCGCTTCCTAAATGTTTTTTCGTTTTCTGGTCAGCGAGCGATTCCGCTGTTGCATCTTTTTTTTTTCTATTCGCTGATAAAAAGCTATTTGCTTTCATTTGTCGGGGATATTGATTGATGTCGATATTCTTTGTTGATTTATTAGTTTTTGGCGACTTTGACCAGATGAATTAAGAAAAAAAAAGTCGCTGTTTAAAAATAATAGCTTAGTATCAAGACCCTTGGGGTCCTGAAGTTCAAACAACAAAAAAAGTAGGAGAATAAGTCATTGTATGAGCCTTTTTGTTTTTTTGAAGCAAGAGAAAAAAATTTTACTGTTCACGTGATAAAAGTAATTTTATTTTCACCCTCACCCTCAATTTTTTCTTCCAGGTTTGAGGATATTGTAATATTCATATATTACAATATTTAAACCCCATAATTTTATTTGATAAAAAAAAATATTAGGTGACGGCTTATCCCCACCAAAAATTAGGCTCAAAACGATTAAATTTGACAACAGTCTTAGTCAATTGCAATCGTGAGTGGTTTCCATTGGTCATTTTTGATCAATTTGGTCAATTTGGTCTTTCCTTATTATTCTTAATCGAAAAAAGGTCATATTCGAATAGTTTTCTTTGACATAGCTTCACCCAAAAACAGGATGCAGTGATGTTTCGGAACGAGGCAGAAGATTCAGAGAAGATTTTAATCCAACAAATCTTCCCGTTTTTTATTAATTTTTGGCGAAAACCATTCGAGGTTCTGGTTAATTTTTATATTCGGAATACCGGAATATTGTAGCCCTAAATCTTTAAAAAAATTCAATTCACAGATGCCAGTCGATTTGTCCAGCACCAGATAATAAAATCTATCCAGTCCCGAGGACATCTTCAGGACGTCATGAGGATATTTATTTATTGGACGTCCATCGGATTTACCTATGTCCGCACTGATTCAGAAAGCGCCCTTTGGATATCCCATGGAATCGGATATCTAATGGACAATCGACAGGATGTCCGATGGATTGAAAATGCCATCTGGGGTAATTAAATTCCATTCTGACAGTCTAATTCTACATTACACTCAAGAAAGGAGGAAGGGAAAAAAATCTCCTCCTTAATCAAGTGGCTTCCCCTTTCCATCCCGGTTTTACGAAGCTAAGCGCAAGCAGTTCCTCCCGAATTCGTTGCTATTATTCGGTCAAAAAAAATGACCTTCAATAGGGCCCGGAGTCACCCAGAAAGGCCTCCAATCCTTCAGCTGTACTGCCTTTTTTTCAGAAGTGTTGATTTAAAACCTTAAAAACTATCCCAATTAGCTATCCCTTCGAAAATAGGTATGTTTGATCGATGAATTTCCTTGATGAGTTCATATAGGACATACCCAGCTCATGGAACGAAATTTAACCGAAACTCCAGGTCAGAAATACTGCCAGTTTTCAGGCACGGAAGAGTAGCAGTATTGACACGGCTTTACTGCAACCTTTAATAATAAAATTCATTTAATTTTGCGTTACCGGTACATAATTTTAGTCTCATGAATTTAAGTAATGTAAATTGTCATTTAGCTTTTAAGACAATCCACCTTCTACTCCTCAGGTAGGATAACTAAATTTTTGAAAACTAAGTAGAGAAAAAATTGATTGGAAGCTGGATTCGAACCAACGAGGGCACACATCCTTGAACCCCAATCCGTGGGAGAACGCCTTAACCGCTCGGCCATTCCAATCGTACGCTTCCAACGTCATTTTCCTCTACTTAAATGATTGATTCGTTTCATTGATATTATAAATACTCATGTCATATCAATGAAACGAATCGTTTTAGTAGAGGAAAATGCAGTTGGAAGCGTACGATTGGGATGGCCGAGCGGTTAAGGCGTTCTCCCACGGATTGGGGTTCAAGGATGTGTGAGTCCTCGTTGGTTCGAATCCAGCTTCCAATCAATTTTTTATTATTACTTTCTTACTTTCTTTATTATACGTTTCACTGTGAGCTATCGGACTCAGTCGGAAATTTTAAAGACTCGAAAGATGCGTGCCCAACACATTAAAAATAGATAACGCGACGGAGTCTTTTTACGATCTCACTCGAATCTGGAATTCGTGACATTTCGCGGTATCGTTCGGTATAGTTCGTCTTCGTACACGCAAGGAATCAAACGTCTATTTTCACATGACTTTGGAACCAAGTGTTTACTATATAATGATGTTGTGAATTTAACAATGAATTATCATATACAGAAACCATGCTTTTTCACGAAAACAAGGGTTTCTGTTGATTGAAACTAAACCCCAGAAAAAAAATTCGGCAGATTGTGCTTTTTTAGTCATAAAGAAATATATATATAAAAAAATATTTTTTTAAAAAACTTCCTTTATTATTATGTTAAAAAATCGTACTAAAAAGCAAAAAATAAGTCCAAATTGCAATGAATCGTATTCGGAATGAAATTGTATGAAAATCGTATTCGGACCAATCGGTGAATCGATTCATTGCAATTTGGACTTATTTTTTGCTTTTTAGTAGGATTTTTTTTATTTACGTATTATATTGTATAAACAAAGAAAGTTTTTTTGAAAAATTGTTTTTTTATATTTATATTTATTCTCTACTTAGTTTTCAAAAATTTAAATTGTTATGTTCCTTAATGTTCTTTTAAACGTTTCCTTCCTTTCCTCTTTTTTTTAAGAGGTTTACTTAATCTATCTCCTGTCTTTATTTCTTAGCCTTCTGTCACAAAGCCTCTACCAATGTATGTACGTATTTATTTAAAAATTAAAAAAAAAAAAATTAATCCCCATAATATTTCAGAATATGATATTTCCTTGTAAACAGTGCAGTGAATTGCAATTTTAAAATTGGGGAAGGAAGAGAGGTCCAAACCCGTACACTTTTTATTCAAGCGGAGTGCTACGGGTCTGTTACATGGGAAGGACGGGGGGTGTAAACAATAGCTTATTTCTCGTTTAGTAATGCATGATGTCCTCACATAAATTTTGGTGTAAAAACAAAAAGTTACAAGGAATAACCAAACCCGAAATTGTAAGCTCTTTAGAACCTCCCCCCCCCCCCCCCCCCCCTCCTTCCAACTTAGTGGCTATTCCACAACTGCCAACATCATTTTCCACGATTGAAAATTACAGAAAATCACAAGAAAATAAGAAAAAAAATTGCAGTACATAAATCCGACAAATCTTTTAATCGAAGTTTTCGTGGGCAAAATTCGATTTCAACTACAAATCGACGTATTAATTCATTAACATAGCGGAAGAAATAAATCCGCGGATAAACCAACGCATCGAAGCGAACCCACGGACCGAAAATGAATGAAACAAGGCAAAAAATTTTACATGCCAAAAAAAAAGTCATGTATCTATGCATCTCACACCAAAAATCAAATCCGTCGGATAATAAAATATATAAATCTCGCCCCCACCCGATTTGTACCAATCATCCTAAAATGAATATATTGGTTTCAAATTCCGAATTAAGGCAGGGGAAAAAATGGGGAAGAGAGAAAGAGAGAGAGAAAGAGAGAACCCCAAGTAATCCGTTTACATGAGTGAAGTGGTCCTGAGACTTTTGCTGTTAACAACATGATTCGTCAAGGGATTTATCAAATAAGCTGATTGATTAATGTCAAACATATTGTAATCTGAAGGGTCAGCCAAGCAACAACCAGATCCCCCAACCCCGTCTTCATTTTTTTTCATCCCTTTTGTTTTTTGTATTTTTTTTTTTTTTTTTTTTTTTTTTTACGGAATGAAGCTATTTAAATAAAAAAGATATTATCGCCGGGGGGATCTGTTGAACGTCGAATTCAAAGTTTCTCTTTTTTTTTCTTTTAAAATAACTGTGGCGATGAAGCTTTAAGGAATTGACAAGTTTAACAGAGGGCTACACAAAGACAAAGCCTGCTCTGTTTTTACATGTTGGCAATCGAAACTGTATGCGTCGTGAAAGGAGCCAAAAGCCAATTAGTGAATTCCAGTAGTTTTGAAAGTCGGACCCGGAAAGCGTGCCTACGCACTAAAAAAAAAAAAAAAAAAAAAAAGTAACATGAGAAATATGGTGTCGACATCCAGGGGGAGACACGTCAATTAAATCCCATTTTCGGGGGAGGGAGGGGGATAATTTCGATCCCATTGAAAAAAAAAACAATTACCGTAAGGTTCATTGTTTTCTTTTTTTTTCGGGAATAATTGAAATTTTTTTTTTTTCACAGGAATAAAACACGATTTGTTACACGGGACGAGTCACAACTTAATTCACGTTAAATATTTTAAAGGCTGCGAAGCGTTAAGCGCCAAAACGGGATTAATCCCACTTTGTTAACGCCACGCTTAATTAAACAATTTGGGGATCGGAATCGCGTTAAAATATTTAATTTTCCTTTTCGCTTTACGTGGATTTATAGGTCAAAAGCAAACGATTAGGAGGCAGTTAAGAAAGCGCCACAGGGAAAAAAAAGATTATTCCAGAAATTATGAACAGGGCTTTTGAGTATTATTCATATACCTATTGGTTGAAGCAGGATAATAACAGGCTTACTATTACCACCTGAAAGAAGACCAAAATTGCCACATAAAGGACTTGGAACAGCCGGAAAAGAATAAGAGAATTAGAGTATTAGGAGTCGCTTTCAGACTTGGACTTTCCAGTTAACGAATTTAAGGTATTAGTTCGTTTACATCACCGGTAGGTTAGCCGGGCGTTGGAGACAATTTAACGATAAAAAATACGGAAAAATATATATATATTTTTTTAATCCGGTATATATACATAAAACGGGGTCTAATGGCACCAAAACCATGCCAAAACGTTTTGTTATGTTCAGAGATACAGATCCATGATTTTAAATGCATGAACAAGATTTAATTGTTCTTATATTTCATAATTTTTAATTGTTTTCGCAATAAAAAATATGTTTCTTTCCGAGAGACTAGTACAGCGCTCTAGCGGTGAAATTGGGAACCATTTCAACAACAAAAAATAAACGATGGTGTTAAATTTTTTTATTGCTAAAACATCTTAAAAAATTATCAAATTTAGGAACCATAAAGCCTTTTCATACATTTTAAATATTGAACCTTTGCCTCTGAAACAAAATAAAACGTTTTGGTAATTTATGAAATATTATGTTTCGATATCTAGGGTTGACAATGCCGAAACAATGGAACATCAGAAAAATGCCTTGCTTTGATGATTCGGCTCCCTATAGATATGAATTCTCGACAGTCACTTATGATGAAATCTTGCATAGCTGAAAATCTAGTCTGCAAGGCTCTAATTAAATCTCGAAAACCTTGGCTCTCAACATTTGTCCTGCCATTGTTGCATGACCAAAATCAACATTTTACCAAATTTTGTACATACAAATTTGCGGCTTCGAGACATTATAAAATTCCCTCCACTCCCAGTGATGCTTTCTACCCCATCCCCTTTGCAAAATATCGATCCCGTCTAATTTTCTGTAAAGCCTGATTTATCTTGGGTAATTAGGAGTTTTTTAAACCAAACACCTTTAAAGAAATAAATTTTTAAATATCGAAAAATTAAAAAAAAAAAAAAACCTCGAAAAACAATCTCTTTTATCGATCTCTAAATTTTTTTTGGACCTGAAATTGTCTGAAGGCCTTGTTTTAGACGTAAACAATAATATTTTTGCTCACACACAAAACCCGTTATAGGGTTTGAAGCTCCACAGCCTTATTTCAGATAAGTCGCCAACCTGTTTTACCTTGGCAGCTGGCACGTCAATCGGGGACCCCGAGCAGACCCGCATCCATGGAGACATTATCCTCCCATCGACGCCTTATAAGCCCTCGTATAGCCCTCATATGGCCTACCGAGCGGTCGAGGGCTTGTTGATCTGCAAACACAAACTCAGAAAACATTGCCAAAAAATACTTTTCCTATGGAGACAAAATGAAAAACTTTATTTTTTTGTCGTACCCTAATTTAGTTTATTCTGCGGTTTTGTCTTGAGCTATTAACTACGACACTTTCTTTTGCCTCTCACGGCACGTTCGATTCCTGTCAATCAGTTTTCCATGAAAACTGTAACACCAAAATTGCCTTAAACTGCATCTTAGGGAATATGAGGGCAGCAAAGGCCAAAATCGTTCTAGATTTTAGCTCGGCTTTTAACATTGTTAATTATGTTAAATAACACCTTGCTCTGCGGGAAATCGAATTTCGGAAAATAAAACGTTCCGACTTAAAATCAAATAGTCAGATTTCGACAAAGGATGAAGCCTGGGCTGAGACCAAAGCACGCTCTATGTCACCAAAGTATCCCCAACTCTTGCGTCCCCATCGCACAGGGAAGTGACATGTGAGATTGTCGGTCTCGCACCTGGTGGCGTGTTTCTTCTCGCCTTCTTTTGCATTCCGTATATCCTTTTCGGCTTTTGTTAAAAGCTTTATCTAACCCTTTCCGACTCTATATGGTCCGTGACGGATAAAAAAAGAATAAGTCCTCCTCCTTTACCGATTAAAAAATTTATAACCCCAAAGCATTGACCGCATTGAGTTATAAACGCGAGGAACATAATAAAAAAACATATATCTCGATTGAATTGTGAAACGTCGTCACAATTTGTCACAATTTTAAGGAAAAAAAAGAGCCTACAAACTCGACACGGAACACGAAAATGAAGCAGCAGTAAAAAGATTTGTGTCTTCATCATTTCGGGTGAGAACGGAGATCTCTCTTAATTTTTTTTTTTTTTTGTCTTATCAGTATAAAAAGTCAAGGCAATGTATCTTTCGAACACGGGTTTTAAGTTTTTAAGTAAGACGTAACTTACTTTTAATGTCCATTGTACACAGTTTATTTCTTTTGATTTAGGATTATCTTGGCTGATATAAGTTGATTTAGAAACGACCAATGTCAACGATGAGCGACATTTTAAAGTTTTTGTTACTACCTTTATTTTATTACCCTTGTAAGATGATTTTACACTTTAATTTTTTTTTCCGTTTTTTTCCCTCATCCTCGGGACTGCTTGACGATAGCATCTGGATCGATATCTCAACGAGACTTTAATAGTTCCACAAAATCTGGGAAAGATTTAAGAATTTTTTAGTAAAAATCTTTTTTTTTTTTTTTGTATGAATGAATGAAAAATATAAAACTGCAATCAACGCTGCAGAAGAAACAAAAAAAAAAAAAAGCATTTGTTTTTTTGTAAAAAAAAAGAAATATTATCTTTATAAATCGATTGTCTGGTAAAATATAACTCGGATTTATGGGGCAATAGATCAATCAACACAACGCCTTAGTCGAGGAAAAAGCCCAGATAGCCCAGATAGATAAGTCTTTCCAGTCCCGAGGACGACTTTAGGACGTCATGACGACATTTACTAGATGTCCATTGGATTTACCTATGTCCGCACTGATCCAAAAAGCGTCCTTTAGACGTGCTATGGATACCCCATGGGTTTGAATAATGAATATCCTGTGGATATCTAATGGACAATCCACAGGATGTACAACGGATTAAATAGGCTATCTGGGTGTTGCCAACTTTGAAAGTTGGCAGTGGCCGTAGTGCGGCCATTACGACAGAGACAACAAGAAAACACAAAACACAAAAAAATGTGCAATGAAGCAAATCTGCAATATCCTTTATTTTACGGATTTCGGATTTTTGGTGAGCTCACCCCCTAATATTTCGTTTTTTTTTTTTTCTTCTTTTTGGTGGAAAAAAGTCGCCTAATTTTATTTAGATCTTTTTAGAAGTCGTTTGCCAGTGCCGCAAAGGGCTAAAAATTACTATGAATACAGCCATTTTTTTGTTTTGTTCTCAGGATCAAAACGAATGAAGATACGGAAATTATGACTTCAATATCATAATTTGCCTAAAAATTCTGTTAGGAACTGACTATTTTCATTTGAAAATAAAACTTTTAATTTTTCGGCTCTTATGAGATTTTGGAAATATTTAGGCCCTTAACAACATGCAAAAAATCTTAAAAATTCAAGCTATGTTTTTTGATCCAAAGGAAAAAAATAGCAGGATGAGCTCACAGAAAATCCAAACTTCGTAAAATAAGGACCACCCCGCGCTCAAATCCATAGTCAGCACGGTGTAACAGTAATTTTGGCAAATCTGGCAATTAGTTATACTTAAAAAAGACATATTTTCCCACGCTCCGAATTCAAATACCAAAAACGACCAACGCTGCTTTTGATAGTTTTGATCTAGCGTGATCCCTTTTAGATCAAAAACGACCAAAGAAATCAAAAATGATCGATTACGATCAAAAGCGATCACGCAGAAAACAAAATTTTTCGAGACCAAAAACAATCAAGCGCATTGATCGATCTTGGTCGAGACAGAAAATTGATCGTTTTTGGTATTTGAATTGGGAGGGCATTGATCAACATGTAGATCTTAAGCTTGTTAAATCGATATCAGACGAAAAAGTGTTTCAGAAGTTTTTATACGACTACGAACTTTTTTATCTTTTAAAGAAGTTATAGCGCTGCTTCCCTTTTCAAAAAATTGAGCTATAAAATCCCAAGGATTGTAGCGCAAGGATTGATTCTTATAAGGGAACTGAGCCAAAACCTTCAAAATGGCTGCAGTACTGCGATTTGAACAAGGCCAGAGGGATAACACCCCACAGATAGTGACGAATGCCTTTCGTGGATGGTCACCTACCATGGCTGTAAAATGCTATATCTGTGTCAACAGGTATGGCACCTTAAGAAAACGATTCGTACACGGCGCTTTTGATACAAAGACAAAAAATCGTAAAAATGGCAGATTTTACCAAAAAATCCGAGTTGAAAAGTTATGAAGGTTTGACTGTATAAATCAAATCCAAATAAAGAAGAACAAAAATTTTATGGCGCAAATAATTACTCGACGCATAAAAAAGCGAAGTGTCGTGAGAAAAAAAAACTTTTTTTTTTTTTTTTTTTCCAAACGTTTTGTAATATAAAGGATGGAAATAAATAACAAGCAATCCGCGTGATATGAGTCATTAAAGAAAGGAAAAACATCGGGAGTTGTTAGAAAATATATGGGTCGGATCTTGGTAGTGAAGCGTCTCTAACCTCGCGGATGTGCCAACAGAAATGGATGATTAACATTTAGAGAAATCATTTTATTCTGCTTCAGGGAAATTATAATCTTTTAGATGACGAACATGTATAATAAGCACGTGTGCATCAATGACAACTAATTTTTTTCCTCTGACTATTAAAAAAAAAGGGTCCTACTGAAAACAGGTGGTCAGAAAGTGAAGACGTCAGAACTCAGAGAACTTCTTATTTTGCAAAATTTCGAAATTTATAATACTCAGACTCAAATTTTCCTGTGGTCGAAATGAATTTTTCCCTAGGCAAAGTCTCATTGATTATCATTTGAATTACCAATAAAAAAGCACTGATCTTATCCCCAAAGTACTGACAATCAATAATTCGCTAATTTAAGTTTACTGGTAATTCGGACTTGTCACTGATTGTCAATAAAGGACTTTGACTGGGGTTCAGATTTTACAATGTCCCACGCACTTCAAAAGTTAAAAAAAAGCTCATGGGGGTAAAAAAAATGAATTTTTTTTTCGTACTGAAAAGTGGTGTTTGTCTATCAAAAACTTTGTCTCTGTAACCGATATTTTTTAGACTTTTACGATTTTTTCGGTAAAAGCTTTAGCCTTGTCAATTCATGGTAATTCGTTGAGTTGCGAGATGAGAAATTTAATTATTCAGAGATTTATACCCCAATTTGCAAAAATTAACTCTTTTCGCATGTTTCTTGGGATTGCAAATAATTTCAATCTTTTCATTTATCCACTTGATGAACGGAACTGGAGAAAGTTGTAAAGAATCGACGAAAGAACCATCGCGTCAAAAAGGAAGGGTTGTGCCTCCGAATCAATTACAAAGAGCGTTGAACAGTTTAAGAAAACGCAACGAGAAACGGGAATTATGGCTGGATGAGCACTCTGTCGGTCACTGTCAGGGACTTCGCCGTAATTCCACTTCGCAAGTAGCTGGGCTGGATGAGAGCTACAGCAAGTCCAAGAACAAGAACAAGAATAACAGATTCAGCTAATAATGATGTAAATAGAAAGGCTAAGTTTTAGAATGCCCCCAATCTGACAAAAGACAGATAGAACCTTCGCTGCAAAAAGCCAAACATAACGAAATATTCTTTGTTTTCAAAATGGAGTTACATTTAAGTCGCCAATAGCAGCAGCTACGAATTGAGAAAAAGCTACTACCGTCGATTAACAAAGTTAACCTCACTCTTTCCTGGCACTTTTTCCCTCGTGCCATGTAAGTTAAAAACAATGTGGAGCTCGCCAAGTAGTCAGCTATTTTAAAATAATCAATTCCGTAATTTTTGGGGCGCTTCTCTAAGCTAAAATCCACCAGAAACTAGAATCGAAATCCTCCCTCTCCCGCGGTTAAAAATAAGAAAATTGAATTAAATCCAATTCCGACATGCGAAATCATAACAAAAACAAAAATAAATAAAACGTGGAAAGTGGTAGGTCAACTCCACTGTGACAAACACAATAGATGATTGTTCAGCTACTTAAAAAAATGATCATTTCCGTAAGTGTCTTTTTTTAATTCATGGTACATGGAAGTAATTGAACAAGCACAAGAGGGGAAAGCATTTCATCATATTGTCGCCTTGTTATAATATAACAATTAAATCATCATCGTTTTCTTCCGCCATTGCCGCAAACCAAAAAAAGAAAAAAAAATAATAACAACAACGAGAGATAAAGAGTCACGGTGGCTATTTAATTTTAAAGACGGGGAATAATAATTTTTGCCGAGTCGGTTCGAAACGAAAAACCCTTAAAGAGAAAAGAGATAATCATATTAATTATATATTTCCAAATTAGGCGGTGGGTCCTCCGAGGGTAATTTAAATGTTCACCGCACTTTTTCGAATGACTCCACAAAATTTTAAAATATCCCTCCATTTTGTTTTTTTCAGTTTGAATATTAGTGTGATTTTTAAAAAATCACGCTGCTTATTTTTGCCAAGGGGAGCGGACGGAAGCAAGGAGGGGATATTATAAAAATTTGTTCGATTTCATTTCAAAAGTCCGTCCTTTTTTTTTCACATATAAATTTAGTCGACCACGGCGAGACAACAAAAATAACAAGAAAATAAATCATGTTTTCAATTAAGGAAGACTAAAGGAAACGCAGAGCGTGCGAATTTGTAATTAAATAAATGCTAATAGGCCTAATAAATGTTGGCACGACTATAACGGTCGCAAAATGAATATACAAGTCATTAACGAAGGCATATTAAATGTTTACATACCGTTAAATTTCCTATGTATCCCTTATACAATCCCGATAGCGCAAAAATTAGCGATTAAAAAAATAATTTTTTCTTCAAAATTTTCTTAAATCGAGACTTTGTATAAGAATTATGTAAAAAGAAAATGAAATCAAAATCAAGAGTAATTTTTTCCCTTCCGTTTATTTTAAAAATAGTCGTAAATGTTTGATCCCCTATTCGATTATTTTTTTTTTCTCGTGACCATTCAAGTATTACGTAACTATGATAGGAGGAGAGGGGGTCACCAATATTCTTATTTTAGCTGACAAGGGGAAAAAGGATCAGTAAATTCTTACGGAAATACAAATTAAGAGGGAGTAAGACTGAAATTGTATACTTCCTTAGGTAGTTCGACCATTACTTCGTTTGCCGTACTCAAAAAGGCCAGCCACTGGCCTCTTTAAATGGCGAGAAGGTACTGAACAAAACTCAAACCAAGATATTAAAAAAAGTGATGCCGGACTTTCCAAACTTCGGATGGCAAATATCATTTGTGAAATCTATACTTGATTTCTTCACTTAATTATAAGAAAAATATGGACTGTAACCAAACCATTGAAGTTTTTATTCAAAAAAAATAAATAATGGCAAAAAAAATTCCCTGCCCGCATTATCTGCTTAGGGGAGACAATTTCATGTATTTACCTATAAAGATTTTTCTCAAATAAAAAAAAAAAAAAAAAAAAAAAAAAAAAAATCCTTAGCAATCTTGTTGCAAATGAAATCTGAATTGAAAACCTCTAAGAAAATTTACGAAAAATTTTCTGTCTTAAGGAAAAGTGAGTTATAAGTCTGACCCATACGTTATAAAAACTTATTAAGAAGATGATAGAACCAACCTTGTTATAAGTTTTTATAACGTATTGGCCAGACTTATAACTCCACTTTTTCTAGGAGTTGTATCTTAAACCAAAACCAGTCAGCGATTCTCCACTGAATGGAGAATTATTGAACTAGTTTAAGGATTGGGATTGTCCTCATATGGACTGAGAGTCCACTCTAAAGTTACTACACATGTAGAGTATGAAGAGGTTGTTAATTTTAATAAACGATGGCTAAGTCAAGAGAAACATGCATAGGTGACTGACTAGTGGTATTAAGCAGTGCAAAGATTAGGTTGAGGAAGAAGGGTTATCCTCTCGACAACAAATGCTGAATCAAATTTTGTACATGCAGAGAGCAACATAAGTCTACAAAAAAATGTTGGACGCCATCAAAATTGAGTCAATTATATTCAAAATATATTGAACCGCGGGGGCCAAAAATACGAGTTTTTCAGGTCTCAAGAATTTTCAAAGTTTTTGTCCGGTCTTTAATTTTTATTTCTCTATCGTGCACTGGGATGGGATAATTAGTGATTAATGCAAAGCTAGGAACTTCAATTTTTGAATTTATGCACTAAAATAGACAATAAATTGATACAGAAAATTTACCAATTCAAATTAACATGCGAAATTTCTAGTTAAATTTTCTAGAGGATGATACTAAAACTAACCAGATAGCGTTTTCAATCCATCGGACATCCTGGGGATTGTCCATTAGATATCCGAATCTATGGGATGTTCTACGGATATAAAAGGCCCAAAGGACGCTTTTTGGATCAGTGCTGCGGACATAGGTAAATCCAATGGACTTCCAATAAATATTCTCATGACGTCCTGAAAACGCCGTCGGCATTGGGTAGGGTTTGCTATATGGGTATACATCGCATCAATGTTTTCAATATTATTTAAGAAAAAACTGATCGTCAAAAGGACAAAGAGGAACTAACAAGTCTGGTCACACTGCGCTTGAAGCAAGATATTATTCGATGTAAGTGTGCAAAGAAATCGACTTCACGACTGTATTAGGGGATGGATAGAGGTTGAGAATTGAGACATTTCAAACTTTTAGGGAGAGTTAGGGGGTCGGGGGGGGGGGGGGGGGGGGTTGGTGGGTCATAATGGGAAGCCAAATTTGATACCAAAAGTATTAACTTCAACTTAAGTAACTATTTTCTTTGCTTTTATAAACTTTTGCACGTCAGAGTGAGAAAATTGAATTTTCTGAATTTGATTGGTATTTCGGTCAAAATACGGGTTTTCCGCATTATCTCCAGAACAGTCGACGCTATCGGAAAATCAAAACGACAAAAGAAGTACAGAATTTTACGGGTTACAAAAAGACCTCATCGACTTTTTCGTATAACCAACGCTTCGAAGGATATTCAAGGATTTAGGGAAAAAAAAGCGAATTTGGCCAAACTTCAAGGCCAATCTGCAACCTCAAAATGTCATCTTAAAACTTTGAAAAAATTGGGGTAATCTTGAAACTGAAGGCAAGTTTCAAGCCCTGATCCGATTTCAAAATCTAAAATTTTCGAATTTCGATCCACCCTAAAGCGCGGTGTGTGGCATTCGGAGACGGCTTTGAAAGCAAAAATCGTGTTTAATATTTTAAAGAAACCCAGTCACAAATCTATTACGCCTGGAGTACTGCGTATGTTTAACGGTAGCCAATCTTAGCCCCTGAATCCGACGTCAAACTATTTATGATTGGCTGGCCTTTAAAGACACCCAGTGCTCCAAGCGGAAATATTTATGAGACTGGGTTTGTGGCTGGACCATATGCTGGGGGACTTCATTTAATTATGTCAATTTACTGATAGAATTAACGGCATAATTCTTTTCAAAAACAACCAAAATTATTTTGCAAGTTTTGAAACATTCTCTAAGTTCTGCCGTGAAAAGGGAAATCGACCTATCGCACATGTCTGGGTTGGCCATGTTTGTTTATGTTTAGCTTATAAACAAACATGGCCAACCCAGAGATGTGCGATAGGTCGATTCCCCTTTTCACGGCAGAGTTTATGTCTCAAAATACGTTTGGCAACATGTCCCGTAGTTTTAACACCTAGCTTTACTATCTGATACGAATTAAAATTTTCTAAAAACGTTTCCATTGTTCGTTTTTTTTTTTTTTTTTTTTTTCCTTTTTTTTTTTCTTGCGCCTAATGACTGTAAATAATTTTTCAATTTATTTGCAAAAATGGGAGGGAAAGACATCCCAAATGGCGGATGTGGGATAGGAAAATTATTACGAAATCAGGTTTTTTATTTTATAAGAAAAAATGCATTTTTTTTTTAATAAAATAAAAAACCATTTTTAAACAAATGATTATAATAATTAGATTTATATCAAGGTATGAAACAAATTTTATTATACCGCATTAGGATTGAAAATAATTATATTTACTATTATGAATATGCATTTTACGCCATAATATTTTATGTATTTTTGCACTGCACCGTTGCACCCGGCTATCTCCTTAACCAAAGAAACTTTAATACATAGTACGTTGTAAAGAGTTAAAAGAACAAACACGGCAAAGAAAAACAAACTGGTAGTTTTCTGTCAAGGGCTATGATGAATATCCTTTTCATTCTAGATAACTAACCAGACTCGATGAATTACAAATTTCCATTCTCGAAAATCTCAAATTCAACACGTTATTATTAAAGCAACGACCGGAACGAAATGCAGCCTTTCAGCTTTTTGGACAAGCGGTCTTCGACGTCCTCCGGAAGGAAGGAGGACGGGCCGACAAGAAAAATTTCGGATGATGTATCTCTTAATATATTTATTACATTTTACTTCTTCTTTTTTTTCCTTTAATTTTAATTTTTAATACCTGGTTTCAAGATTATAATATATATAAAATGTATATATACTTTTTTATGACTTGGCGATTGTCCAAAGCTGCCGTATTTTACGGTTCTTTTTTATTTTCTAGAAGTTGTCTCCGGGTTTTTTTTTCCTGATAGTGTTTGACGATAAGAAAATAAAGGAGAAAATGACATTGTTTGGCTTTGTTTTATATTGTTTGGGCACCACCTGGAGTTAAAACGAGTTGACGGCTGAGGCATCATGAGGTATGAAAATATTTCGAATTCTTTTAAACGACTAAAATTTACTAAATCGCGTTAGTAGTATGTTTCGATGAAAATTTTGGAAGCGTTGATAATAATAAAGAGTTAAGAACTGCATATTACACTTTTCAGAGCAAAGGAATGAGGAAGGGGATGTGCAATGCAATGTACAATCTATGTACTGCAGTACAAGTATTCCAACCTAGAGTCAAAGCGTCCGAATTTAAAAGCTGCAGACCAACCCATTTCATTCGTAAAACTAAGTTCAACGGTCATCTTGGATTTTTTAAATTCTAAGTTTGGGCCCTGAAATACAGATCTACGGGTCTCTCAGATAAAACGAACGTCAAATGAGGACCACAAACTCTGTTACAAAGATCGTCAACAAAAACTAGCAAACAATTAGTTGATACAGAAATGTCTCAAATGAGAATAGCACAGTGAACATTCCTGAGGAATTTTCTTTGCGGTAGTACCGATCGGTTGTCATCGATACTACCACAAAGAAGATCCCTCAGGAATAGAGTACCGAGTTCCTAGAACCATTTTTAAAATACAAAAACGGCTGATTAGTCGCTTTTAAAGCTCAAATAACAATTTATTATAAATATGCCACGGAAACGAGGTAGGTCAAGGGAAGGAAATGCCCAAGAGGATTGAGAGAATGGTGCAAACAATTTCGAGTTTAAACGAGAAATTGGCGAAGTTGCAGCTCTTCAAAAACAAGAGCTTCCAATGACTCTACGCTCTTTTATCTCCCAGTAACCAAAAAATTGGGCCACTCCCCTCTATTTTCAACTATGGGGAGACGGGATATTCTACCCGAAATTGATTTAACCATGTCAAAAAGAAAATTGAAAACAGCATTGGAAAAACTTGCCTACAAAAAGAAACAAGAATGATTGCTCTGTACAGTCTCCTCATCTTTCTACGGGAAAAAAAAGTTCGGTTCCTGTTACTCAGTTTGGATTCTCTTTGTCAACGGATCGGGATAATGAGGGATGAACCAGAATAACATTTAATTGAATTTTTTAGATATCTTTTGACCTTTAATTTTTTCACGGCCATGAAAAATTGGATTTATTTTATAATTATCCGTCAATTTGTTGATAGAGCACAAATTCAATACCCTGGTCGAAAATACCGGTGAAGTTACACTACAGCCAAGGAGATCATGAAATTATGCAGAGCCGAAGTGGTACGGGATAAGAACGACGAGTCAGTCATGCTTTTTGCACAGCAAAAACTTTTGAGTGTTTTGGACTCATACCGTTTTTTGTGTCAAAAACGATCCACATATTTTAATTTCTAAATAATAACACAATTAACAAATATTGCCCAGCAACGTGTGTCAAAATTAACATAAAAAGAGTAACATACGAGTGTGTGGACCGAGTTTCTTAAAAATACACAAATGTTTTACTGTGTGGAAATAATAATGCCCCTGTTGGCTTAAAAATGCGATATTTCGTATTGCACAAACAGGAAAAGAATGGACACTGATATTGCTGCAGTATTCGAGGAAGAAATACAAGGTGTTGTTTTATACTTTGACAAATTAAAGAACGACAAAGTTGAACACTTTGAATCTCGGTCAGCGGTAATACAGAACATATGATTTTGCAAAAGAACAACGATACAAAGGCCATATCGAAGTTACTGAAAAACAAAGCCCTCCTCTTTTTGGACAGGAAAAATGCTATCGATGTGACATCGGAAAGCAGAAACGATTCATTTTTAACACACGATCGCAGTGTTTTTTTTTTTTTATGTATGATATTAAATAATATATGACAGTGAATTTTACCTAAATGATGAACTTCATAGCGTCATTCTTTTGTCACTCTTGAGGTAACACACCGCGACAATGTTGCATTTTATCCGAAAACCGTGACAATTTTAATCTTAACTCCTATTGTATTGAAATTTTTTTGGTATAAAAATCTACGCTTTCACGCACTGCCCTCAGTTAATAACTCAACAACGTGTCATCTAGTCAAAAAATAAAACAAAAAAAAAAAATGTTAGGAGTTCGTTGGTTGTGTTTTTCCTTAGTGTTGGCGATCGTTCTTTTGGATTATACCGAAGCAGAGGAAAGCAACAATGTCGTGAGGAAGAGGGTCGGACATAAAAGAAAGCAGGTTGGTTATTCCGAAAAGGAAACGACCCGAGAAACAATGAATAAAAAGCGTTGGATACTGATGACAGTTTACAATCATCGCAGCTTCCGCTGAATCTGAGGCTAATGATTTCAGCAGCTACAACTTTATATTGTTGTTTAATGGTTGCTTCGTAGGGGGCAGTCAAGACTGCACAGGGGAGGGCTCTCATTAACTACTATCCGTGATCTGTCTTTAAGTTGCTGGAGGGCTGTGAATTTTCTCCTGGCTTCGGTCAGCCCTGAAGAAAAAAAAAATTTAATTAAAAAAAAACAAACATTTCTCATCCACCGAATTTTTTATTTTTCTAATATTTTCAGCTGGTGGAAGACTCTTCCGGGGCCGTGAAATTCGTTCAAACAAGAAGGAAAAGGCCATTAGCGCATATGAAAAGACCCCCAACAACCCCTAACCCCGTACATCAAGTGCGATTTAACCCTACTCATGACGTGGGCGGTAATGTCACCGTCGAAAGGGACGGCAGATGTAAGTATCAAGAAACAAAGTCATTCTTTTTTTTTTTTTTTTATAGTTTTTATCACCAGGTGCTCGTCAATAAGCTGCGATTTAAAAAAATAAAAACTTTAACGGATTTGATGAATGTGCAGTTCGTATTGCCAGATGGGACGCACATTGGGGAAACAGAAAAAAAAATTACCATTTTAGTTTCATTGTTTTTACTTTTTCTTTTTTGGCAGTTTTATCGATTTTCACCATAGTTCAATTTCAAAATCAAGTGTGCGCTGCCTCGTCCGGAGATAACGGAACTTGTCTGACATCAGCAGAATGTTCAGAACGCGGAGGTGTCGCCAGCGGTCCCTGCGCCAACGGATTCGGAGTCTGTTGCGTGTGTAAGTGAACGAGGCTGCCTTCTAGTGGCGGGGCCTTCAACCATATTTTCACTGCTTTACTTTATTCCGTTTTACGGTTCTACCGATAGATGGCCCAAGCGTTCACTTTTTTTTTTTTTTTTTACAGTTTTGGCGACTTGTGGCCAAACGACCAGGGAAAACTGCACGTATTTCGTGAATACCAATTTTCCTCAATCTTACGACGGGACGGGGTCTTGCCAGCTAACGATTCATAAAGCCCACCCGGATATTTGTCAGTTTCGGTTGGATTTCGATCAGTTCAACATTGCAGGACCTGAGCCGATCAATCACGTTTGCAATAATGATCAGTTTATAGTTTCTGGTGGTAACCCAGCACCAGGGATTTGCGGACTGAACAACGGCAACCATAGTATGTAATTTTTTTTTTTTTTTCGAAAAAAAAGTGAAGTAGCAGATGTCAGCATAAGAGAAAAAATAAAAATGTTATTGAGGTAAAAATTATGCTCCCTGACGCAATGTTTCCAATCATGAAATGAAGTTGGAAAATTAACCGAGTAACAGTCAGGCAGTTCATGCCGTGCAACCATCACTAAGTAGACAGTTAAAAAATTTTTAACTGAGAGGCTGAGTAATACAACGCAAATAGTGAATGATTTAAGCATATTAAAGTATACCATCAACCTTCAATAATTTGTTCCAGGAAATGAATTACTTTAACGCGATAATGGCCAAAACAATCACTCACTATACCAAACTTCTCTCTCTTTTTTCTTTCTTTTTCTCAAGTGTATGTCGACGCTGGACTAGGAGCGACTAATCCAGTAACTTTAACGTTCGTCACAAGCGGTCCATCGTTCCCGAGAACATGGAAGGTCAAAATTTGTCAGATTCCATGCAACACCATCTACAGAGGTAAATTTAATTTTTTTAAAAATTTAAATGTGGTGAAAAAGTGAGCAAATCGTAAAAAATGTCAAGGAAACCTAGGAACCTTTGTCTTAAAAAATTGGACATCTGACAAATATTGTCAGCAATGATAGACAGCCAGCAGTCGCTAGTAATTAACATTATTTCAAGATATTAATTGCATTTTATCGTGTGGCCAAACCTTTGGAATAAACTCTTAAGTTGGGTCATAGACTGTTGTCACGATGCACTAACTGCAGTTACATTCCCATTGCAAAAAAATATTATAACATTGATTTTTTTTTTTCTTTCAATTTTTACAAATATGTTATCTCTTACCTTTTCTCACAGCTGAAGACGGATGCTTGCAATACTTCACTGGAGTTTCCGGCCAGATAAAATCATTCAACTATGATCCAGGCGCAGGTCTTCAGTTATCCAACCAAGACTACAGCATTTGCGTTCGAATGGAGAAAAACTTTTGCGGCATTCAATACACATCATGTACAGATTCAGGTTGGTGCCCTTAAAAAAAAAAAAGAAACAAAATAAATTAATTGCTTAGTAGTTAAAAACATATAGATCAGTGACCGATCAAAGTCATGTCTTATCTGCATAAACCTTCAGGAGTGCAATGACTAAGATCCGCCACTAGCTCATCCGCCTACAAGTCTTTGGGTCTTGAAATATCAAATCTAAGACCCAAGAACTTAGACTGAGTAGCCTCATTTATAAATTAAATTTCTAAATAATTTTACAGTCAATAATAGGACGCATTCGTTCACGCTCTCCGGCAACAGTTTAGGCCAGAACGCTGTAACCTCCATGGTGGGAAGCACAGGCCCCCAATCCTGCAACATGGATTGGCTAATAATCCCCTGCGCTTCCAACGTTGGCAGAGTCAACAACGGACAATCCCAATGCGTGGATCGGATATGCGGAGGAACTTTCAACAGCGAAGTCTCCACCGTTTCATCAACAGTGTACAGCACCGTCAAACCATTCAGATTAGCCTTCCACACCAACAACGTAGAGGCTCCACAAGACATGGGAAATCGAGGTTTTTGTCTGAATTACGTTCAGCAACCTTGCACAAATAATTTAACTTAAACAAAAAATTGTTTAGGATTTTGTAAATATCAATAAATTTATAGATAAAATCAAAATTTTATTATTTATAATAATTTGTAATAAAATTTAACATTTTCGTACAAAAAAAAATTAAAAATAAATAAATAAATGAAAGATGACGTCGTTCAGTGGTTGTAAGTTGGCAAAAGATTAATTGATTAAACTTTTTTTTCTCGATAAAGAAAAAGAAAATAATAATGAAAACACTAACATTAAGATGGTCGAAAAAATATTGGTAATTTTTACATGTAAGATTTTTTTTTTTTTTTTTAAATTTCACATCCATTAAAATTTTGTGTTCATAAAATAGTTAAGAAAAAATTAAAAATTTTGTGTGAAATCTAAAATGCAGTGACGGTGCTGATGAAAACACAAATATATTTGTTGTTACTGTTGTTGTTGATTCCTTTTTTTAAATAAAAATATTGTCATTTTAGTTTTAAATTGTTTTCAAATTATTCTTTCGGTATTTTTGACGTCAAACGGTCATTTTTCAGCAAATTTCATCTGAGGCGCTTAACGTCAGACATACTAATCTAGACTTTAACGTTAAAGTAAAACCAATTGGTAGCCATTTATTGGTCCCCACAAATTTGGCATTCAGAGAGTCAAATTTTATATAACTGTTAGTGGGATGTTCATTTTTTTAATTTTGAGTTCCAAATAGCTTAGCTCTTTAAAATGCTTTAAAATTCGATTGTTCTGACATTTAGCTGTACAGTTTTGCATTGTAGGGTGGTTCTCATTCCTTTAACCCTTTGTCAAAAGGCAAGGTTTTCAAACTTAAATACATATTTAGAATCGTTTTGCATAAAATTGAATTTTTCGGTCATTTCGTAATTACAATATTTTTAGTCTTTTTTCTAATATTTACTCATGATGTCTTTTTCTATTTATAAAAATATTATCAGTCGTAGTTTTTATTCAAGAAACCCGGAATGAATTCAGAGATATTTGATCATTAGCTTATTAACCATATAATATGATTAGTTTTTTACCCATTTTCCCTCCATTCGGGGGAGGAGAAGGGAAGAGAAGGCGGGGTTCAGGGGCCGATTCGGAAAATAAGCTAAATATATTGTTTCATAATTAAAGCGCAGAAATAAAACCTAACTTATGGTCTGCCCTCTTAAAAGTTTTGTACTGAAATTTTTCCTCTGATTTTATCGAGTGAAAAATCGTCGGAATAGCATTCTATTAACTTATTTCCTCCACTTGTTCATCTTTAGCCATACCTCCCCCCATCCCCCCCGAAATGATGAAATTCTATCAGAATGTTCCCTATCATAAACATTTTGCAGTATCCAATACTGTGTTGCGTATAAATTTGAACAATTAAACCCGCAGAGATAGATAAATGAGAACCAGCTTCAAAAACTTTGCCCCGGAATCTCAGGATGTCCTGAGCTCAAATGGTGGCATCATAACAATATTCACACATAAAATCTTTTTGCAAATTCTATATTACACTAGTGTGTCCCTTATTTTAGCAATTTTCGAATTTCAAATCGCTTAGCCCCAAAAATGGTTCTCCTTGGTGTGCTGATAAACCCGAATTTTTTTTTAAATTTTTACTCGACGGGAAAGCGACTTTAAGCTCAAGTCTCCGCGAGTTGAGCTGAAAGTTCCGAAAATTGCCATAAAGGAAAACAAATTGACAATTTTTTTTTTTGCAAAAAAATGTGGTTTTTATCGGAAATTTTCTGTAGATCACAAATGTGAAGTCCGTTTTTTAATATCTGCTCCAGTTTTTGAGGTAGAGATCAAAATACGAGTGAAACTGAGGATTTGGCATGTCTTGTCACTTCACTACGTTTTTTTTGCCATATTTGGGCTTTTAGCTCAAAGACCGGACCAGATATAAAAAAAACTTCAGATTTGTGATCTACGGAAAATTTCCGATAAAAAGCCACATTTTTTCGAGAAAAAAAATTGTCAATTTTTTTTTCTTATGGCAAATTTCAGAACTTTAAGCTCAAGTCGCCACGATTTCCCGCCGAGTTTAAATTTAAAAAAAATTCGGGTTAATCAGTACACCAAGGAGAACCATTTTTAGGGGTAAGCGATTTGAAATTCGAAAATTGCCAAAATAAGGAACACCCATTATATATGCCTCATCACTAATTTTGAGGCCATTCAAGTACTATGTAAGCACGTTAGAAAAGAAGGATTAAAAGTTTAAAAAATTTTTTAATTTGGTCACAAATGAGGAAGGGGGTCAAAAATTACCTTATTAATACTTCCACATAAAATCAAAAAATCATCGTTAAGAAAAACTTGAATCGAGTTATTTAACTGAATACCGGTGAGAATCTTTTTTGGCGAAAATGTTTGTGGCTGGAATGCTATTAAATCCCCTCTCAAAAATCCCCAAAAATATCTTACACTAAGAAAGCCCCGATCCCGTTTAAAGTATTCCCGGTATTAATTGTGTACATGATTTCATCATAATTTGTTTGCCTTTCATATTAATTAATTAATTAATTAATCAATTATACATCTACTAGGAGAAAAAAAAGACAAAACTTGGACTGACATGTGCGAAACAACAATAAACAACCACACAATATTGCAAAAATGTAAAAAAGAACCAAGAATAAAATGTCTTAAAATACAACCTTTAAATAATGTTCAAAAAAATTTAAATCATAAAAGAAAAGCATTTATCTGCCGATTAACTCACAAAAATGTCAGCAATCGACAGAGCTAAAGCTTTTACGCTTTGCATCGGAATTTATTTTTATATTATTTTACTTTTTTCGTGTATAAATTTATTAAATACTATAAACACTGAAAATATAGAAACAATTTTATGTACCAACGAAATAATTTATTAAATTTTTTTTCATTTTTACCAAACCGCCACGACCAAGCAATGGGAGATTCATCTGATCTGTAGTTAATAACAATGGCAATATAGCAAGTCATGCATTCCAGAAAAATCCCACCACCATAAAAAATCCCCCATACCCACCACCGAAATTTCTTACTTGTAATAATCAGTCCATACCGATTGATCTATATAAAATGATGGTCAATGTCGACTTAATTAATTTCCTTAAACTTAAATTTGGTGAGATGCTTGATGAGCTTGATGAGCTTGATTCGCCTTCATGAAATACGTGAGGATGTCGATTGGCAACGGGAAAACTATCGTTGAATTCTTTTCAGCCGATATCGTGTTGAGTGTCTGCAAAAAAAAAAAAAAAAAAAAAAAAAAACGAAATCGATAACGAAAGCTTTTTAATTAAAAATTCTTCCGATAAGGACAAGAGAGAGAAAAAGCTTTTCCGGATGCCCTCCCGTGTCGTTAATTATTTAGTTATTTAGTTTTCGACAACTTTCGACCTTTTTTCCCTCCTTTGACGGTGAAAAAACACAAAATATAACGAACCTGAAGATATCTAAGTTGCAAAGCGGCCGGAGAATCCCCAATGACTTCGGAAGCTTCTCTCAAAGCTCTCGATGCTTTTTGTTCGCCTTCTGCTGCTATGACCTTGGCACGTGCTTCGCGGGATGCTTCCGCTTCGGCTGCCATGGCTCGTTGTAATTGAATCGGTAATCGGACGTCTTTTCTGTAAAACAAAAAATGTTTTAGATGAGAGAAAAAAATGTCAGGGGGAAGGGAGAAGAGTGAGAATCCATTTCCGGGATCCTTTCAAGCCGAAGAGGATAGAAGGGAACTCCAAATGGCCAAACGGGCCTTGCAGAGATTCTGATTTCCCGCAGTGGAGTCACATACAATGAAACCGGGAGCCACTAGCTCCCCAAGCAGATTCCTTACTTAAGGTGAGGATAAAACTTCATAAGCTAAATATTGGAGTCATAACTTTGCTTATGACTTCTCTCCTTCCCCTCAAAGCTTCACTAGAACAAGATCACTGATTTCTTGGGAAACTAGAAAATTTCCGACTTTTAGTTTCCCCGAATTGGACCAATCAGGCCTTTCTCGGAATTTCCGGTAAATTTTTACATAAAATAATGTAAAACGAAATTTTCAATCCTGGCAATCGGGATAGAATTTTTTTTTCTCGGGAATCATGGCCGCTTTTGATTCCCTCCCTTTATTTTCCCTGATACTTACATTTCTACTCTTTCAACTTTAATTCCCCAAGCAACTGTCGCATCATCTAAAGCTGTCTGCATAACTTGGGAGATATTCTCTCTCTCGCTTAGGATTTCGCTTAAGAGCCTAGTGCCCATCGTGTTTCTCAAGGTCGTTTGGGCCAGGAGCCTAGTCGAATGATGAGCATTTTCTACGTTAGCTACGGAAATTGTTGCGTTGCACACCCTGTAGTAGACGACAGCATCAACCGACACCGTCACGCTGTCCTTTGTCAGTACCTGGTCATCAAAAATAAAGAAAAAAGATAACAATATAAATAAAAATAATAAAATAAAATGGAGAATAGGGTGCGTCGAAAAAAATTAAGTGTCTGGGATTTTCGCTCCCCGGTTAAAATATGATTATTTGGCTATCGAAACACCTCCCTAATTTTTTTCAGCTCGAAAAAAAATTTTTTTGATAGGGCCCACGATTTTTTAAGTTTTTTCGCCCAAAAAAAGGGCTTTTTTTCTTTTATTTCACAAAGTTATAAAAATTTGTGCAGGGCTTAAACTTTTTTATAAAAAATTGAAATTTTGAGCATAGGTTTCAGGTATATAGAGGTACCTAAAAAAAATTACGCAGTCGTCAAAAAAGCAGTTGTGTCGTTTTGGCAGGGGGGCCATAGTGAAAACATATTTTTGCGAGGGGCCTTGGAGCGGGGAGGGATCCGAAAATTTCAAAATAGCCAAAATGCGTCTAAAATATGTGGAAATGATGTGGCACTTGAACCGTTGCGGGCCTGATATATATACGCTCTGTAGGGGGCCAAAATAGGGCAAAATTTTAAAAAATTTTAGACTTTGTTTTCGAAACACATTTTATTCGATAGATCTCGCAAAAAGAAAGCTTTTTTATATGGGACACTTTTCGTTCCCATTATTAGTTACGGAGATTGGCTAAATTTAATGTTTTTGGCTAAAAATTTAATTTTTTGGTGAAAAGCTTATATAACTCCACAGCCGTTTGATTTAGAAGAAATGTTCCATGTAATTTTTTACTCAGAACACTATAATTAAGAGAAATAATCAACTTCCAAACCAATTTTCAAAAATTTTGACTCCACTATAATTTTGAAATTTTTCAAAAATTTCAATGCATTAAAAATTTTTGAAAATCGGTTTGGAAGTGGATTATTTCTCTTAATTATAGTGTTCTGAGTAAAAAATTACATGGAACATTTCTTCTAAATCAAACGGCTGTGGAGTTATATAAGCTTTTGACCAAAAATTAATTTTTAGCCAAAAACATTAAATTTAGCCAATCTCCGTAACTAATAATGGGAACGAAAAGTGTCCCATATAAAAAGCTTTCTTTTTGCGAGATCTATCGAATAAAATGTGTTTCGAAAACAAAGTCTAAAATTTTTTAAAATTTTGCCCTATTTTGGCCCCCTACAGAGCGTATATATATCAGGCCCGCAACGGTTCAAGTGCCACATCATTTCCACATATTTTAGACGCATTTTGGCTATTTTGAAATTTTCGGATCCCTCCCCGCTCCAAGGCCCCTCGCAAAAATATGTTTTCACTATGGCCCCCCTGCCAAAACGACACAACTGCTTTTTTGACGACTGCGTAATTTTTTTTAGGTACCTCTATATACCTGAAACCTATACTCAAAATTTCAATTTTTTATAACAAAGTTTAAGCCCTGCACAAAGTTTTATAACTTTGTGAAATAAAAGAAAAAAAGCCCTTTTTTTGGGCGAAAAAACTTAAAAAATCGTGGGCCCTATCAAAAAAATTTTTTTTCGAGCTGAAAAAAATTAGGGAGGTGTTTCGATAGCCAAATAATCATATTTTAACCGGGGAGCAAAAATCCCAGACACTTGATTTTTTTCGACGCACCCTAATGGAGAACGAAATCTCGTTTCGTTTCTTTTGCTTTTGATTACGTCGGGTTCATATCCGTTTTGTTTCCTCTATATTGTTTTATCTCTCGAGTTGGAGCGTGAAATTCGTCTGGTTTCTGGCTTTGAGGAATTGATTCGAGGCATTCATTCATGATATTTCGCGGCTGGTTTTAGTCAATGAATTTTACCAGTCTAATTTTCTATCCATACAAACTTGAAGGTAGCCCGAGTGTTTCAATCGATTTAAAAAGAAATAAATAATATCAAATCTCTTTTCCTAAGAAAAAATACAGAGTGGGAAAATCGGCATCGTATTTTATTGAATATTCATTTTTATTTTCGGAAAGTTTTGATTGTATAATATATTTTTGTTTTTCTTCTTTATAAACGAGGCTTCTTACCGTGAAATTGAAGTAAGGGATTGTAGCATAATGTTCACCATCAAACAAATGATTCGAATTTATCAAGACTTTCCCCGCAATAAAAAGCGGAATTTCAATTTGTTCAAATGCTTGTTTCAGATCGGTTGGGAAGGCTACGACTGTGGAACCTCTTTCTTGGCCAAAAGAAAAGCGATCATGACTTTCAAGTAACTTCGGGCTGAGCCCCTTGAGAGCTTGGTAATTTTCCCTCTTTCATAATAAAAGTGGTAATTTTAATCGATGCATTCGCCCATTTCTCTCCAATGTACGAGTATATTGATACATATGGTGTAAATGTCGAAAATGCTCTCTCCTTTTTCAGTGTTTTCGATCATCTCCAAATTTCCGGTTCAGCGACTTTTCCAAGAAATATCAGCCCCATGTAAATTCTCGAGAATTCAACATAAGATGAATTTCCAAGAAGTCGTCCGTTTACAAACCTAGACATTTTCAATATAGAGAGATGTTTCTTTAACGCCTGCTAAGACAACAACATTTTCAAGGAAAAAAGGAAAACAAAAATGGCATCTTTAAGTAATCTTGTAAGTTGAAGAGAAGCAAAAAAAAAAAAAAAAAAAAATTAAACCTTGAACTATTTATTATTGATTTTCCTTTGGGAAAATTACTATCCTCCTTCCTATTAACAACAGATGACTTTCATAACAATTTTTTATGCAAAAAAAATTTTTAATGATACATTTTGAATATTTTTTCAAGTAATAAAATAAATACGATATGCATTACGCCTTACCGTAAAAACAACATTTGTCAAAATTCATGAAAAATGGAAAAAAATTTTTTTTCACAAGGTTTGCTGCAGTTAATAATTATCGTTTATTTTTTAATCGAGCGAAAATCCATCATTGCCGTTATTAACCTAAATTAAATTTAAAAACCGGTTTATATTGTTTTATAGTGGGACCTTTGCTATTATTAATCGACCGATTAATGTTGAACTGAAGATCAAGGACCAATTTAAATAGAATTATTGATCAGGCATCATAGCCCCTCCTTAACAAATAATAGGACATTTTTAGTACAAATACAGAATTAATTTGCACCGAACATTATATGGCATTTACAGGGGTTAAGCCCTACTTTGGGACCACAAATATGCTGCTAGGAGATCATCCTAGCACGTCATTCGCCTTTTGAGGAGACCAAGTGTCCCACACATTCACTGAGTATTCGCCTTCCCAAGCATGTCGTCGAGATATTGACTTGGAAGACTTTCGTTTAAATCATCCTTAATGGAAAATGAAAATGACCACGTTTGTGATCAACGAGAAGGCCCCGAATCTCGGGTCTTTGCTAGGACCAAAAATTCGATGCGTATTTTCAGTCTTAAAGGTCCAAAAATTGAGCTTCTAAGAAATAAAAGGCTGTTTCACGTAAGATTCGCGAGGCAGTTGCACTGAGCTCACTAAATCCAGTAGCAATTAGCGCTAATCGCCAGAGACATAACCGAAATAACGTCACTAACCATAACATATATAAAAAAATAAAATTCTTTCTTCGGTCGATTGTTTCTTAATTTTTCTTTTGACGCCCTTCCCTTTCATTGATTTTATTGATGGTGACATGTAAAAAATAAACAAGAATTTTTTTTTATTACAAGCAAAATGCGTCGCTATTCAAAACGTATTTAAAAGTCATCCATTCGAAATTCATGGCGGCTATGAATAAATTTTCTTCGCCCTAAAAAGGCTAGCTACGTATCGGCAAAATTGTATGTTTGCCAAGTTTAGAAAGGAAAAAAAAAAAAAAAAAAAGGGGAAAAAATAGGGGGGGGGGGGGGGGGGGGGTACATGACTTTTTACCGGATTGTAAACAAGATAAAAATTAATCCTACCAGTCTGTGGAAGTAAACTTTTCTTTCTTTTTTTTTAAATGTTTTATATTTTATTACCTCAGATTATGCTCATCCATTTCATTTAATATTCTAAAGAGGAAAAAAATTATAAAGAGGAAAATGCCTCACCTACATTTTCCGCTAATAATTTCCATTTTAAATTTAACCGAATTATATGTAATAAATATTCATGCAAAAGGTGTATTTCGAATACTCGATATATAAAAAAAAAGGTGCAAACGAACACAGAAACCAAATCAAGCATTTTTTCCCACTTTTTTTTTGCCATTTTTCCAAACGCGCCAGCTTCAAAATGGAAAACCCGTGTTGACATTTAATTATGCCAACTTTTGTTTAAAATCTCGCGCTTTTCCCTTCAGGAAAAAAGCCTTGCCAACCGTAAGAATAAATTCCGTAACTCCGAAAATAAAACTCGAAAATTAAATTGAATATAATACTGACTCGAGGGCTACGTATTAAATATTCAAAAACCTCCATTATCGTCTCGTACGTAAGCAACATTTTCTCCTCGTTTTCTAAGGATAAAAAAAAACAAAAAAAAAACTTTGGGAGACGATTTTGGGAGTTAAGGAAAGCGAGATGTATCAAATTTCCCAGGTGAAATGATACTTTCAACTTCGGAAATTCTAGGCTTTTAGGCTTTTCCGGCTTTCTACATGTACAGGACATATTTCCTTAATATTCCTTATACTCATACTTCAAGTTCCGGGAAAAAAAGATAAGCAATCAGAATTGGAAGAGAAGTCTATCCTTAGGCAGAAGAAATGTTTTTTAATTATTTCGAATATTTGAATTGCCTAATTTGCGTTATGGAATTAACCAGATCTGAATCGGGCCAGATAGAACTCCCTCTGCCCCCCCCCCCTCAAATTATTTTTCCTTTGTCTATGTATTGCTGCTTTCCCACGGGAAAAACGTTTATGTCCCTCCCTTTTCCAGACATTCCCATTATCCAGGTACTGGCTTTACCCTGGAATTGCCCACAGTCTTCTATTTATTCATTTTCAACCTTGCGACCGTCAGATCAAGTTAACATATATTTCACGATAAGAAGACTGCTTTTACAATTTGACGACCATTGTCAGAACATTCTTCTTACAAAAAACGTTTTACAGGCTTTGTCCAGTTCCTTTCCCAGTTGAATATCCTCTTAGGCTGCAATGCCTGAAATTGCCCGATTGCAAAAAACATAAAAAGCACCGTAATCAACAGCAAAAAGTGTCGAAAGCAAAGTGTTACTTTGAAGCTGACGGCAATTTTTTTTTCTTCTTACCTCTTGCGGAGGTACGTCATATGTTCTAGTTCGGAGATCGACTCGTGCGTATGCGTCGATGCAAGGCAGAATAAAAAATATTCCTGAAGCATGCAACCAAATATACCAAACAAATATAAAAAAATATTCCATTCAAAAGAATTAACACGATAAGAGGGATATAAGTTTAAGGCCATGCCTAAATTCTCGTCCTTAGGTATTATTAAAAAAATAAAGAGAGAATTAAAAATGATAAGATTAGTATAAAAAAAAAGACGACCAAATCTAGGAGCTTTAGGGAGCTTCCTGCCCCCAATAGGATCTGAAAAGGCTAATATTGAAAACCCCGGAAAATTGGCTTAGGTGGAAAAAAAAAACGCAAAATTTTTCAGGATCGGGAGAATTTTTAGCAGACGCACTTTTTTGGAATTTCAAAAGGCCTTGGGTCAAGAAAAGATCTCTGTACGTAAAGTATCATCGTAAAATTCGTATACGGAAAATTTCCGATAGGAAACGATCGTCTTTTGTACCGGAAAAAATTTTCGTTTTTGACCGTTATAAGGGCTTTTTGAAAACTTTAAGGCCAATTAGAGCCCTCAAGATGCCGCTCAAAAAATTAGAAAAAGTTCAAAGCTGATACTTAACCTAGCTCTAACCTTCACACCTTTGACGTAGACAACGGCATCTTAAACGTTTAGTACGTAAACACAGGGTGGGCCGAAAAAAACGAATTTTCGAATTAGAAAATCCCTGATATTGGAATCGGTGCCGTTTGGTGTTGGATTATCCCAGATTATTTTTTACAGATTTTTGAATTGACGTCTTGAGGTCGCACAATGACCTTGAAAATTTTGATGGCCAAAAATTATTTTCTATGCATTATGAACAAAACTATCGTATCCTTTCCGCAGATTACGAATATAAAGTGCAAAAAAATTTTCTCTGGTTCGGTTATCCTGAAAAACCCCGAGGCGGCTAAACTGAAAAAATGATTTTTGAAAATTTAAAATTTGTGCTGTAATCGTAGCGAAAAATATTTTTTTGATTTCCTATTCGTAAGCTTTTTTTCTCAAAATATAAAAAATTAATTTTTGGTCACCGATTGAGTTTTTTGAAATTTTCAAAATCATTTTGCGACCTCAAGACGTCAATTTAAAAGGCTGCAAAAAATTGGGGATAGCAGGTACATCACGTCCGTGAAGTTGGCAGGACCCAGTCAACGGATTTGATCGAAAATAGTCTTATAAAGTAGCTTTTCATTGTTCTTTAATAGTTCCGTGATTGTTCCAATTTGTTCTCTAACCTGAAAAAAACTGGAGCCAAAAGTTGGTGGGTCCTGCTAACTTCACGCAAACGTAGGACCCAATTTGAATTTATCAAAAATTTTTGCCTTTGTCGGTTGCTTTTGATTTGTTCTTCATTGTTCCGGCCAATTCAACGTTTGTTCTGCAACAGGTATGACAGTATTAGGAGTAAGGGCACTGCCAACTTCACGGAAATAAAATAAAGTCAAATTCAGACGTTTAAATAGCTTGAATCGATTTCATTTTGTTTGTTTTCCGAGAAAAAGGTTTGTCTTGTACGAAAAATACTATCAGGTTGAATTTTTCATTTTTGGAAAGACATTCTGGGTATGAAAAAATCATGGCCTATTCGTAATATTTAGGACTTGTCTATCAATGTCTTTTTGATTGTTCTGAAATGTTCTACAAATATTTCGGTACTCCATCTTCTCAAATCCTGGAAATACAGACTTTTGAGGTCTGCATGCAGCAGGACCCATTTTTTCCCCCCAATAGAGCGCGCCATCATTCCGGTTTGTTATTCAATCTGCTGCCACGTCGGGTTTACAGTGTTCTTTTTTTTTGTCCATTATTGATCAGACATCGTTTGTTCTCTATTGTTCTCGTTTGTTCTCGTTTGTTCTCAATTGTTCTCGTTTGTTCTTGTCAGGAAAACGTTTAAGTTCATTTGTGGCTAGAAGTTCTTATCAAAAGTCGTTTGTTCTTGATTGTTCTGGTATTTACAAGATAATTTAGGATACCTTGCATTATTGTATTGACCAGAAATCGTTTGTTCTCGATTGTTCTTCCCTGACAAACGACTGAACGAACGACTTTTGATCAGAACTTTCAGCCACAAATGAACTAAAACGTTTTTCTGACGAGAACAAACGAGAACAATCGAGAACAAACGCGAACAAACGATGTTTCATCACTACAATAATGCCAGGTATTCCAAATTATCTTGTTAATACCAGAACCATCAAGAACAAACGACTTTTGATCAGAACTTCCAGCCACAAATGAACTTAAACGTTTTCCTGACGAGAACAAACGAGAACAATCGAGAACAAACGAGAAAAAACAAGAACAAACGAGAACAAACGAGAACAAACGAGAACAATAGAGAACAAACGATGTCTGATCAATAATGGAAAAAAAAAGAACACTGTAAACCCGACGTGGCAGCAGATTGAATAACAAACCGGAAAGATGGCTCGCTCTATTGGAGGGAAAAAATGGGTCCTGCTGCATGCAGACCTCAAAAGTCTGTATTTCCAGGATTTGAGAAGATGGAGTACCGAAATATTTTTAGAACATTTCAGAACAATCAAAAAGACATTGATATATAGACAAGTCCTAAATATTACAAATAGGCCATGATTTTTTCATACCCAGAATGTCTTTCCAAAAATGAAAAATTCAACCTGATAGTATTTTTGGTACAAGAACAAACCTTTTTCTCGGAAAACAAACAAAATGAAATCGATTCAAGCTATTTAAACATCTGAATTTGACTTTATTTTATTTCCGTGAAGTTGGCAGTGCCCTTACTTCTCCTAATACTGTCATACCTGTTGCAGAACAAACGTTGAATTGGCCGGAACAATGAAGAACAAATCAAAAGCAACCGACAAAGGCAAAAATTTTTGATAAATTCAAATTGGGTCCTACGTTCGCGTGAAGTTAGCAGGACCCACCAACTTTTGGCTTCAGTTTTTTTCAGGTTAGAGAACAAATTGGAACAATCACGGAACTATTAAAGAACAATGAAAAGCTACTATATAAGACTATTTTCGATCAAATCCGTTGACTGGGTCCTGCCAACTTCACGGACGTAGGAAACGTCAGGCATTTTCAATCTCGCAAATTTATTTTTTTTGGTCCACCCAAGTTCATAAAGTGTTTCTTTACAGGTTCAATTTTCAAAAATTTTAAGTTCCAATTCCCAGTTGGGAGGTTTTCGTTTATCCACTATGCCATGACTCTAAAATATATTTTTTAAAAATTAATAATCCCGTTTAATTAGTAAACTTTGCCTGTTAATTCAAGTTGTGAAAAGCTCATCACCTGCGCTTTGTTAATTAACTTCATAAAAAAAGATTTTATTATCTAAATTAATTTTTACGCGACACTGGTCACTTTAACATCCCGAAACTTTCCGAACAAACAAAAACCCTTTTACGAGATTACGGAGAAAACGTTCTTAATCTTCCGAAATGATGTCATTGGGAAAATCCCCGTTAAATGAATTTCCAGCCCCGACCTACGCAAAATAATAAAACTTTGTAAAAATTTTATGAGCTTTAAAAAAAAAAAATTATCCGGAAATAATTTAATTATTCGCTTGAAACGACATTCCCTTTTTAGTAGGAAATACCATCCGGACGCACTAAGGATTCCTGAGGGGTAAACCCGCCGCCACAATCCCTACTCTCCCAGGTTCCTTGAGAGAAAAGAGTTAAATCGACGCTTTCCCTTCCGGTCGGAAAAGAAAAAACCTTTTTTGTTTACCGGTTTTTGCGTCCTTGTTTCCGAAAGGGCGTGGTCCAAAAGGAAAAAAAGATAATAAAAGAATAGCCTCTGACAACTTTATCAACTCGATATTAATTACTTTTTTAATATTTAAAAAAACAATTAGCTTTAAGCATTAAGAAATCCGAATTATAAAAGAGTCTCTTCATTGTTAATTCAGCAACGATGACGCTTTCGAGAAGCTTTTATCACTTTTATTTTAAGAGAAAAAAGGATTTTTCCCTGGGAATCGGGTGAGAAAACCGCTCGGGGCACCCTTTTGAAAAACCTGAAAACAAGAGGGGGGGCAGTTCCCTGTTCGGGAAAAGTGAAATTCCATGCTAATTTCCTGGATTTACATTTTACCTTAAAGTCTTTTGCTTGTTTAAAAATTAAAAAGTGGCAACACCCTCAAGGCAAAAAAGCAATTTTTGACCATTAGCTGGAAATTCCAACAGGTCAAAAGGTTTGACGAGAACTCTCGGTCAACGGGTTTTTTTAGGTGCGATGCTAAAGAAGGACATAAAACAGCTTCCCAGAGGCCACATCTTCAAGAAGAAACACTAATGCAGACTTGAATTACGACTGGGCCAAATGGGCTACAGCCTTGGCCCCCCTGGCCAGCTAAATAATTCCTACTAATAATAATAAAAAAAAAAAGGTCGAAGAAAAAGAAAGCGCCTAAAGATGAAAATGTTTGATTCACCTTGGAATGGGGGGGGGGGGAGGAGGAGTTTTCTAAATGGCCCACTTTATCGCAATTTTCCTCAAATTTTCGAATAAAAAACTGGACCATAAGTCCAGTTAGTATTTATTTGCGTTTTAATAATGTTTTGGATTTCGTTTTTATCTTGTGATGATGTTCAGACGTTAAAGCCGCTGATGATGGATGGGTTTTGAGCCCGAAATGCATTCGATGATGTGATTACTTTTAATATGAACCTTGTCCCATTTATTTTCGATTAAAAAAAACCGTATTAAGACAACTTCCTCCTTCCCTTTCTGAGGATTTTCAAGATAAGCTAGTCCATCAAGAGACATCAAGAGACATTTTCGTTTACAAATAGAACATGCTAAGTTACTTTTCCTCGATGGTACCTTTTCTAAGCGACGTTCACAAATGACTTTAAAATGTAAAAGGAATATTTAATAACCAATCTGAAGTCGTCCGCCGTCCTACCGGAACAGCGGCCCTATTATATTAGTTAGTAGTAAAATCCTTTTTTCTTTCCCCTCAACATGATATGGGCTGCATTTTAAAACACATACAAGCCCACCCAGTCCCTTTTGCTCACCTTACTCTACGCAATTGACAATTGAAGTAGTCCCTTTAACTTCGGGGTTCACGGCCACTTTCCCGTTTCAAAGACAAGCGAGTAGTTAGATATAAAACAAGGAGTCAGCTCGTAACAAAATCAGGGTATTACCTTCATTTTAATTTTCATTTAAGCTGGTTTCATCTTGCTATCATCGGATCCGATGTCTTAGCCGACCAAAAAAGGAAAAGCCTGCGACCCTTAAGGAGCATCTCTCACTACTTCGGAAAGTTGTCACTAATCTCAAGAGCTAGGATTGATCCATACCACCAGCTACCGACAAAGTCAACTAACATAACGGGAGAAAAAACTGCACCAGCGAATCCTGAGCCACGTGAACCTTAAGCCAAACCAAATTTAAGACTGGGCTTTTACCCTAAATTAAGTGGAACCGAACCATGTTACCCGTAAATCAATATAATTTTCAATCCCCGACCAAGGAAAATGATTTATATATATCATTCCATGACGTCATTCGCATAAAGCGTCATCACCTTTGTTGTAGCATGTAGGTTTTAATTTTCAATCGGTTTAAAAGGTGAAGGAGAGGCGAAAGGGGCCTGATTTCTTTTAGCACCTACATCCCCAATACAATAATTCCGGAATTTCCTCAGTACAAAAAGCATTAATAAATCATATAATTCGTAGGTAGTTAAAGTTCAACCGTCGATGACGTCATCATTATTTACCACGATCGGTCATTTTTCATTTAGTCTCAATTATTAGGCCACCAGGAAATTTTTTTTGTTTTTTTTTTTGTTTTTTAGAATCACCTTATATTTGCATTTATTTTTAAAAATGACTTTTCTAAAAAAAAAAAAAAATAAATAAATAAATAAAACTAAAATAAAAAAAAACTATCATAAATTATAAAAACCCGAAAAGACTTAACCGATTTGAAAAACTCTAAATTCGAAATGGGTTGAAAAACGTTTTTCGCGAACTTTTTAAACACAAAACTCAATGAAAGAGGAAGGGGGTTTCGCAGAAAAAGAAGCTAATTTAATACAAAAATTATATAACAAAATTTACTACGGAGAAAAAGTTTTGTTTTTAACAGCTTTAAACCGCGGAAATGATAAAAATCCGATAATTCGAAGGCCAACGGGTGAAAAACTTTGCGCTTTGAAGATGTAGAAATACTTCGAAAAAAAAAAATGAGTTACTGTTTTTTTTCCCCTTTTTTGGGATTCATTTCACAAAAAGGTGGTCTCAGGTGAACCCACTACAGGCAACCCTATCACTATCGCATTAATGATCTCCCTAAAAAAAAGGAAAAAAAATATACAGAAGGGAAAAAAAGTCAAGCGAATGAAAATCTCATTTCGCTAAACGTTTTTTCCCTCTCGGTACACCTTTTTTTTCCAGAAAAAAAAAAAATGACGGCATCCTTTTCTATCCGATTAATTTTTTTTTTAAAGGGACGAAACACACTCGTACATTCGAGACGTAAGTCCGCATTCATATACACCGAAAGTCTTTCTCCGTGAAATTATAACTGAGTGAGGATCAGGGGAAGGGGGAAATCGAAATTAAAAGCCAGAGAAGCCGATTTTAAATTTAATCACTTGTAAAGGGATTTTTTTTTTGAAAATCAGAGAGTCATTGTGTCAAAGGGCCGCACTCTCCTCTCCGATTTTCCTCCCAGGACCTAAAACACTCCTCGTGTAAAACATCTTAACCTTAACCCTCGAAAAGGAGTTCAAAGATTACGATTTGGTCGATTGTAGCTCATGTCTGTTGCTCTTCGATTCTCGGGGCAGAATGGATTCGAAATGAAATATTTAGTGCTCGAGAATTCCTTTTGAAACTCTTATTTATTAGCCGAATAAAGTCATATATTCCTTTTAGTAAGCCTGTCGTCGAGGCATTAGGCAAACTCTCATCTGGATATCTTTCTCAACACATATTCGACATATTTTCTTTTCGTTTGTTTTCACAGCGGGACATTTTTTTTTTCTCTCTTTGAAAATCTTTTCCTATATGTAATTTACGGGAAACCTAAAATGCGGGGCGGGATGAGCATTTTTTTCTTCGGCTTGTAATTTATTTTTTCCTCTTACTTTCCATTATAGTAATTGCCGCGAAGGAAAAAAAGAAAAAAAAAAGCGTAATAAAAATATGAACATTAAAGGAAAGAGCAGAAGGTAATTCTCCGAGATGAAGCTGCAGTCACTGTCAGTCAACGTATAACATGAATTTTTTTTTTTTTCTTTATGATTTAATTTTTCCGAGCTTAAGCTTATGAAAAAAAATTTATATTAAAGCGAATTACATGAAGGAAACATTTTTCAAAAACTTTGTACTTTTTCTATCAAAAAGAAATCGCAAAAAACGAAGGAAAAGGGACAGGATTCAGGGACCGACAGAAGTCCGATCTGACTCGGAATGAGTGATAATCGGCTTATCAATAGTATATTTCTATATCGATGACGGAAATGATTGTATGCCAAAGGCGAGCCACAGTTGCAAGTGAGCGAGCGATTATCCGTCCTTTATATAGAAACGTACTTTTTAATCAGGAAGCAAATTAAAATTTTGTTTATTTTCCGAAAATAAAAAGATCGTGGCATTAGTACTTTCAAAATGGCCGAAATGAAAAAGATTAACGGTATAGTCTCGAAAAAAAAAAAATTAAGAAAAGTCCAAAATTGCGAAAAGCACAAGGTTGCGGAGATACTCGTTTCGTTTCCATCACTGGGTAATGAAAAATGTTTTTCCTTAGGCTAACCTAATGTAAAAGACACATCCCTAGGCAGGTCTTTGACGGATTTTAAGGAAGGTCGGGGCGTCGGTGGGACCACAACGTACCCATCACTTTAGGCCACACAGACGAATGCGAATGGGATACACAAGGGTGAGGACATAACCTAAGAACTTAACTGATGGGTCTTTTCCCGGGACATAATCGATTCTGATTTTCTGGGCTTACAGGCTGCTGCAGATCATTGAGATAAAAGCTGCATAAAAGTTTGGTACTGGTAAATCTGACGTTAGGATTAAGGCCAGTCACGTGACACCGTCTAAGCAAGACAATCAATGAGATTATTTTTCAACAGCGCATCAATGCCAAAAAAGGAAAATCGGTTTACCGAAATTTTGTAAATAATCAGGGAAATCTATTCCGAAATGTATTTTACTTAATTCACAAGCATCGAAATTTCCACAAAGCGTTTTACCTCCTACGATATTTTAAAATATTCACAAGCATTCTTTTTAAAATGACGATTTTACATTCTACCGAATAGCGGTGTAATAACAAACAACATGAAAATGAATAAGATATGGGAAACGGAAAAGGCGTCATTCTCACAGTTTTAAAAACGAGGTTTTATACAAAAGCGAGACTAAAACCGGCTTAAGTTCTTTTACCGTGTGTACGTCGTTAAATGGGATTACGTCGTCTGAAGTGAAAGGAGGGGAGAAGGGAGGGGCGGAAATAAAATAAAACGATTTGCCGACCTCGTTTTAGGTTCATAACAATAAAACTCGGAACAAGCACACACGGTATCCAGGATAGGGAGTAAGGGAGAAAGAGAAAATGACCCGTGGAAATTTAACGTGTTGTTGTCATCTTTCCTGTATTCATCGAGGGCCTCTCCATATAAATTCTCTGCCCCCCCCCTCTTCCTCCCAAAATTACGTCCGAAAATACCTCTTGAAAACCGACAATTATTTCGGAAATTGAATTTTGAAAATCAATTTAGATTCTTCATTTCCGTAAAAGACGAGTTTTAATTTAAATCGGAGAAATGGACCTATCATCGCTTAAAATTCGTTTTCCACACGATTATCCACCCTTTTTTCTGGGGGGAAATTAACGGGTTTTTTTGAGCATTAAAGTAATTCGTATCTTTTTCGATTATCAACTACGGTCAACCTGCTTGCTATTTGCTGAGCAGGTATGAAAAACTGGGCCATTTGTCTTAGCAGGGAATGGCTGAATTTCTAGAACTTCTTTAAGAATGCAGACAAGGGATTTTGAGCTTTCTGCCCCGTTATAACGTAAAATTTTATTCCCCCTCCGAATCGTTGATTTTTCGCTTAAGTAAGAGCTTACTAATCAACCCTTTCCCTGCAGGCAGAAAAAATAAAATATTTGATTCCCTCTCCCCCTTGGGTGATTACGAAATACTTAAATGGCCCCAAACACTCCATTAAGCTTCAAGTCAAAAGGGTTTTATGCACGAGATAGGGTTTCTGAGACCTCATGGAAAGGTCTCGGGATTTTAAAAGTTGAGCGAACTGTACATAATTCGATCTGTAGAATATGAAAATGACGTTGAAAATTAGCTACGGTTGCGGAAAAGTGCCAAAATTTCCGAATAATATCGGTATATATCGATATATATATCGGCATTTTAGTGGAACCGTACCAAATTTTCAAGGTCATTTTCGGATTCTACAGGTCGAATTATGTACAGGACTCGTTAAACTTCGAAATTTTCGAGGCTTTCTGTAGCTATCTCGAAAACCCCGTCTCGTGTAAAAACCCCTTTTAAATAATTTTCCCGAAAATAATCGTGAAAATTTATTAACTTCACACCCCGAATTCCCAATTCGTGCGAAACAGTTTCTTTTTTCTTCTTCTTTTCTTTTTAAATCCTTTAATTTAAAAAACCCAAAATTAGGAAAATTGCGAGAAGTAAAGAATAAAATTAGTCGAAAAGGAAATTAACCAGACTAACTTCTTTGCTCAAAAAAAAAAGGCAAAAGGAAATAGGAAACGAGAAAGAGAAAATGGAAAAAGGTATCGAAAAATGCAAGTTGAAAAAAACTAAATAAATAAATAAACGTGATTAATCAATAATAGAAGCGAAATTGAAAGTAAATGGAAAAAAACGTATTCATTAAAGAATAATACTGTAAAAAAGAGAACGCGAATATTCCGGGGTATAGATAAAAAATTATCCAGATCGGAATATTGTTTATTACAAAGTATTAGAAAAGCAGAAAAAACGGGAAATTAGAAAATAAACGAGCGTTCATTAATAAGCTTCAATCACTACATTCAATAAAAAGTTTCCTTCATAATGTTAAAACTCATGTTCGTTTCGCTATTAAAAATTTTATTTTATCTTCTTAAGTAGCCGGCATTGTGATTTATTATTATAGAGGGAGGGGGATTTTTTTTTCTTTGGCAGTAAAAACGAAATGTATATTTTCTTTTAAATAAGTGCGAAACGAATATTTTTTCGAGACCTCGTTACGTTCTTTTAGATTTTAGAGGTAACAGGAAGGCGAAAAATCCATTGTATTCATAAGAACCAGTAAAGTACGTACGTACCATTGTTCATTGCTTCTCAATCCCCGGGAAAAAAAAACACCGTATTTTATATTTCAATCACCGGAGATGAAGTGCCTTTTCAGCTCGCAGTCACTCCCAGAGCAGCACCCACAACTAGGAGGGGGGGGGGCAATATTAGTTATGCCTAAATGTGTGGAATTAATGTAGTTCACATTCAATTTATGGAAGCCATTTAAGTATTCGGGGGAATAGGTGGAGCTTTCTTGTATTACGAAAACTCAATATGCGTATTTTTGCACCCATATATCGCTTTCTAGTAGTAAAAAAAAAGGCTTCTCCTTATGGAAATTGAACATTATAGTAAAATTTTGTAGAACCCATCCCCTTCCCAAGTTGCTTACGTAATTAATAAACCGATCTCATCAAGTCAGCACGATTTTGAAATTTTTTGACCTCCTTTCACCCGTTATCTACAAAAATTGGTGCTCTCATATGAGTATTTAGCATTGGATTCGATATTTTCTTGTTACTTTTCTACTTATGGAATGCTGATATATTATTTGAATGATTCCATCAAAACTAAATCAGAAGGAGGCAGAGAAACTCTAGTTACCCCGAAATGTTGATTTCCAATATTCAAAATTACGTAGAAATTGAAAATAGCGGTTCGGGGCCGTCCAAAAATTACGTAACGCTAGAAGGGGGGGCTGTTGTGACGTTACATAAAATTCATGTTTAAATTTTATATTTTCATTTAATTCGGTTTCAGTTGTAATTCTGTCTGCTCAAGGCTTTGTCATTTTTCTCCGAAATTTTTGTTCTTTTACATCCTAAATTTTTTAAAAATATCCCCCGATGCCGCATAATTGTTAAAATTTATATCATGAAAAATAAAAAAATCTACCATTCAAATTAAAATTCTTATTGCTTCTAAAAACATTTGCCAACTTTTTCCCAAGAATCAACAATAATTCCGACTTTTGGAGAGAGAAAAAAAAAAGTATTACGTATTTTATAGTATTTTCTCCTGTTCCTTACTTCACGCATTACATATTCTGTAATTCTTCTTAGAAAACCATTGGACTTGCTTTCAGCATTTCGATTTGCTTTCTTTAATTTTCATCAAAAAAATAAAATAGTTAATTTTCACATAAGATTTTCCAAAGGTTACCCCTGGACTTTCTTTCTTTCGAAGGATCCTTACGTAATGTTTAATGTTTCTGAGGCAGAAATCTTAATTAATGTCAAAAAAAAACTTTTAATTTTTTTAACCCCCCCGCAAAAAAAAAAAAGGCTAAAAATTTCACAAATCATGCATAATTGGATTGAATGGCTCCTCAAACATTAAAAAGAAAATATTTAAAAAAATTCACATATAAAAAATAAATCAACTAAATCTTCTTCAGTAGGCAGCCCTTCATGAATTTGCAATCTCTATTTCTTTTTACTTTTTTTCTCCAGACTGCCCTGAAGAAGGCCTGTTTTTTTTTCCATTTTGCACGTGCTTCAAAACATATTATCTACACGGAAGCCACTTGTAACCTTTTATACAAAAGAAAAGAAAAAACAAAATTTTGTTTTACCACACCTACACAAATAAAAGTCTAACTAACAATCATAAAAAAAAACATTCAGAGCAGGCAAGCAATCCTATTCGATACACAAGCTGTAATAATAATGTATCAACGAAGAGACTATGAAAAGGCGAGCGAAACATGCTTTTATTGAGAGAAGAGAGGATGAAAAGTGGGAGGGGGGGGGGGGGAGAGAAAACGAAAATTGTTAAGAGAATGAGATGCTGACTTGCCTCTTGAGGTCGTATGTCAAAAACACTCGACCGTAGATCTACCTTAGCGTAGTTATCTATGCAGGGAAGTATGAAGAATATTCCTGGGAGAGACAAAATTAAATTAAACATTTTAATCATTTTAATTAAATTAGTGTAATCAATAGCCGGCCTCGTGGCGGGACAGTTATTACGCTATCAAAGCGTTTTTAACCCCTGACCGTAGCGACATCTAACGGTCAAATGGCATAATAATAACAGGAAACTACCAGACTAGGAACGAGCGATTCCGAAGCGATTCTTTTACAGGTCCATTTCCTGGAATCGCTCGTTCCTGGTCCTTTAAGCGCCCAGTCTATGCCTCAAACTCGGAATCGCCTATGCCCTTAAATATCAAATTGATTTTTCTCCCTTCACCACTGGATTCAAACGTAAAAATGGATTCTCCTATTGGGAAATCCGCGCTTGGAAATCACTTCGATTCGAGGGCGAAAACAGATTGAAAATCGATGAGACGTTACAAGCTTCTTTAGCAATACAGGATTCCTTACCCTCAAGGGTCCCATCAATCGGGAAACCCCCCCCCGATTTAATTAAGCCCATAAGCCCGAGAGAATACACAAGCCGTCACTCCTATCCTTAACTTATGGATTTAACGCGCGAAACTCTTCTTAATTGATCCCGCCATTTTGAATTTTCCAAAAGTTAGCATAAATTTTTTTTTTTTTCTTTAAATGTGAAATGTCAACTCGTCTCGTTTTGTTATTTCCTCGTTTCCCCAGTGTAAATCGTAAATCAGTCTTGACTTTGTACAATAACGGCAAGTCACAATATAAGAATCGAAAAACATTTTTATTTCATTTTTTTTTTCAAAAAGCTCTTCTTTGTACTTTTTTTTTTTACATAAAAGAAGGGAGAATATGCACAGAAATACTATACACAATAGCGTACCTTTTCGGGAAATTCTTCTTAATATTAAATTTTCAAAAGAATAATAATATTCTTCGTTACGGGATCAACTCCGACAGCCAAACATGTGCAACGACTCAAAATTGTATGAAGTGAAAAGGGCTATACGAGGGTCCTTTATCGAACCCCGAATTTTCCAAACCCCGAATCGGGTTTCGAGGTTTATAAAATGCGATATCGCGAAAAAACGATACCGCGTTTTCCGAACCCCGAAATTAAAAATTACCGAATTGGTTTTCGGGTTTCATAAATTTCGGGGTTTGGGAATCCGGGGGTTATGACGCTTTTTGTTTTTCTTGCAATCATTTTATATTTCAGAGTAAAAAATTCGGCGATAATAAAATTCGGCGTTTTTAAACTCGGCGATTTTAAATTTCGGCGTATATTAAATTCGTGTTTTTTAATTCGGGGCTTTTAATAGGGTTGCCAACTCGTAAACAAGTCCTGACGCTTGAATCCGGGGCTGTCAGGCCCCGAATTAAAAAACACGAATTTAACATACACCGAAATTTAAAATCGCCGAATTTAAAAACGCCGAATTTTATTATCGCCGAATTTTTTACTCTGAAATATAAAATTATTGAAAGAAAAAGAAAAACCGTCATAACCCCCGGATTCCCAAACCCCGAAATTTATGAAACCCGAAAACCAATTCGGTGAATTTTAATTTCGGGGTTCGGAAAACGCAGTATCGTTTTTTCGCGATATCGCATTTTATAAACCCCGAAACCCGATTCGGGGTTTGGAAAATTTGGGGTTCCGATATAGACTCGATATTCGTATAGGAGTCCCCGAAAAATTTTGACAACTATTTACCCTTTTTCGTTTAACGAAAATGAACGCAACTCTCTCTTAAGTCTAATTTTTTTTTTTTTTTTTTAAATTTTTGAATGACCCTAAACAATCTGCAGTGCACATTCAATTAAAATTTTCGTTATTTTCAACAAAAGGAACCAATTATTACACCCATTACGCCAGCACATGAAAGGGGGCGGAATTTTCAAGATTCCGACAATTGCTGACAAGCAGGGAAAATATTTCTTTGGCCAGAATTTAGTTTCAAAAAACACAAAAAAAATTTTAATTATTAACATATGATTAGTTAGATTATAGCTTTTTTTTTAACTGACAAGGGGGGAAAGAAGATTAATAGATTCGTAGAACTGAGAAATGATAGATTTTTAATGGGTGATTTCGGGGACGAGGACTGCGAAAGGGCGGTACAGAAACGAGGTAAAGCGAGGACACTAGCTCTTCACATCGCCGATTGTTTGATTCAGCAGCGAATTACCCGAAATCTGCTAAAGGCGAAGAAAAAGCGGTATGAAAGGGGTTTGGTGGAGGAATTTGAGGCCGAAAGTACGGTAAGAAGCAGCCAATAGTAGATTTCCAGGCTGGGTTGGAAAAGTGAGATTTTTTGCTAGGCCGTTGCCGAGGCTGAGTGAAAAATCGAAATTTTTCGGCCTAGCCTTGGAAATGTAGTTTTCAGGACGAGAATAACGAAATTTGTTTTGTTTACATGATCTCGAAATCTAGGCCTGAAAAAGTTTATTCAGCGATTGAAAAACTTGTAAAAACGTTATTATCCGTATTCTCGCCGTTACGCGGGTAATCTACATTTTTGAAATCGTAAAAATCGGACACATGGACCGCAAAACAAATGATTAAAAAATTTAATTATCTGTTAAGGTTCTTAAGGTCTAATTTCTCTCAAAAAATCGGTTCAGTATTTCGAAGTTAACCATAAAGTATGTGTGCTTAAAAAGAACGAAAGAACGCCTTAAAAAAAAGTTTAACCTTAATGTTTACCTTAAGGGAATTTTAAAATGAAACCCAACTCAACGGGAAAATAACGCGAGTAACGAGCCATGTTCGTTTTGATCATTTAGACATTAAATTCGAGGTAGATGACCATGAAAAACACTTTCTACTTATACCGGATAACAGGGCTGGTAAACCAGCTTACTAAGCAGAAGTTTCGTCTAAATAGAACAACAGGTTGAGTCTTTAGTGAGGTCCGGTTTGCAAGCCCTGACAGAGTAAAAAACTCTAAATGAATTACATTACAGAAATGTCCAACTACTTGCCTAACACGAATATAGCAGGCGTAAACATGGATTAAAAACATTCTAAATCTACTGTCTCAGTAGAAGCAAAAAATTATTTCTTCAAGAGGAACTTGTGCTAAATTTTCAAGGGTATCTTTCTATCCTGGAAATCCAATTGTTTTTTCTCCCACGCTACATTTCCTTAACACTAATCTCATTCCGAAAGTCGACATTGTAATTATCCTATTTAATGTAATTTTTCCTTGAGACATAATTTAAGAACAGGGAAGAGGGCTATCTGGACAAACAATATAATCGATATGTCAGCAATATGCTTTCGGCTAAATAAAATATACCTGTCATCATTAGCATAAATATGGTCTTTAAAAAAGGTGGTGTTTAAACAGCATTAAAAATTAACATAGGATCATAGCTTGATTGAAGTTTTATTATTTTATCAAGGATTGGCTTTCTTTTTCTGTCTTTTATTTATTTTAATTCTAAAACGAGCATTTGGTATCTTCTTTTGTTCTTTTTTCGGTCGGTAAATACACCGAATGAGGACTTGGTTGTCAAGGACAGAGGCGGTACTACGATCAGGAAAAAGTCCAGGGTTATGTTGGCCGATACAAGGATGACCGGAAGAATATTTTCAAATATAAAAATTGGAGAAATCCAGTAAATCAGATGCTATTATGTAAATGATATATCACAAGAAAACTCGATATTTCTTTCTTATTTATGAAACTTTTCATAAACCTTTTGACCTTACGAAACTTTTTTATGCTTAATTTTTAATAAAAAGAAAACAAGGAGTGATTCGATTTAAAAGAATTTTTTATGTAAGAAAACAGAAGGAGGCGACGCTATGAAAACTTAATATTCCATCAAAAACTAAACAAACTCGGAATCAATTCTTTATGTCTCTAAAGCTAGTGGTATCAGTTTTGTACACGGAGAAAAAAGTCAGTATTCTATGGCACTTAGGGTGATTCTTATTTTGCGAAGTTTGGATTTTCGGAGGAGCTACCCCCATATTTTTTTATTTGAATGAGATAAGTTTCTCTAAATTTTTTCAAATTTTTTACTCTACGGGAAAGCGTGCCTCATCGAGCTTTTAATTCGGAAAAATCCCATAAGAACCAAGAAATTATATATTCCCCTAAAATGAAAGGTGAAAACGTTTTTTGGCGCCACCCACAGTGCTGCCCTGAAAAGGGGAATCGACCTATCGCACATTTTGGAAAAAATCGAGATATTCATACCAAACGATTCCTGAGATGATGGTGTTTCTGGTTATTACCTCTTATCAGCTGAAAAAAATCATTTTCGTGCATATTTTTTCGGTTTTAAAAAAATTGAGTAAACAATCAAATTTTGTTATTTTTTTAAGTGAGTTGGCCAAAATGTTTTCTTCTGCTTTCAAAACTTCTTTTCAGAAATTGGCGCGCAGAGTTATTTTTTAATCTGAGAAAACTGAAATTGGTTCGTTTTTTTTCACGTGTTTTTATCTTAACGACAAGAAGGCAATACATAATTTTAAGTCAAATTTTTAATTTTTAAACGATGAAAATGAAAGAAAAAAAAAATAAAAAAATAGTTCTAAATTTTTAAGAATTCAAATTTAAAATAAAAAATGAAATCAAGTTGTCGATACCAACTTTAACCAAAAAAATGTTCTTTTTGTTTGTTTTGATAATAATTTTAAAAATCACCGATTTCTCGAAACAACAAAAGTGTGCCAACAAAAGGGGAATCGACCTATGTCGATTCCCCTTTTCAGGGCAGAGTGGTAGGTCTTAACGACGCGCAGATTTTTTCCAAATAAGCAGAAAATACGAAAGTTTAAAGACAGTCAGTCGGAGCAAAGGGAAATGGAAAATAATTATTTTGGAATCTAAAACGAGAGTTTTAAGTTTCTGAAAATTGCCCAAGGCATCAATGTTATAAAAATGTAAAAGAAAAGCAAACGAAATGCCTCATGACTTGCGGAGAGTTAAATATTCCCACGTTTTCAAATTCGGAATTACTTGGAATTCTTTCCTAGAAACTTTGTCAAGTTTTTATTTTATTTTATTGCATTTTTAAAGTAAGGAACTGCGTTTTAATTTTTAAAACTTAAGAAATTTCGGAAAAGCCAAAATGTCAGTAGCCAAAACATTGAAATCTTTCAATAGGGATTCTGTAAATTTTTTTAGGCCAGTGCAGATTTTTGTCAAAAATATAAAAGACCTCAACATTAGAAAGGTTATCCTTTTGTTCGGTTTAAAAGTTGAAAAGATCAACAGGCTAATCACGAAATGATTTAAAGAGAAAATAAAGTACTGTTATTGTATCATATGATCATTATCGTGTCATATGCATAACAAACACACGCATAAGGCGTTTACAGGGCATGGAGCCCTATTGCCGCATCACAGATAGCACGCCAGGGGGTTCTTTGCTGGCAAGCCGTCCTCCAATCAGAGACTCCCAGCCGCCCCGCATCAGCAGACACATTATCTTCCCAACGAAGCCGTGGTCTGCCCAAGGCCGAGGACTCATATGCATTAAGCAGTATGAAATTCAAGCTTATACATACGGGGCTGTCGAAACATTACGTAGGACATTATCTAGTAAATTTCGAAAACTGTATGTGTGCCGGAGGAAATCTTGAGCAGTTAAAAGCATAAGTCAGCCATTTACTTAAAAACTTGTCTTCAAAAACAGGCAGAAAACAAGTTAACGTTGGGAAACTTCCAACTTATTTGAAACCCAGGGAAACATTCTACAAAATTTACGGAAATTTATTTTAATTCCTAAATAATATTCCTAGTTAAACCACCGTAGTTTTTAATGCATTGTAATATCATGATGGTAGGGTATCATAGTACAGAGGTCTAGTATGTCATTAGTCCAGTGGAGTCAGCAATTTTACAATTACAAGACCATAACTCTCTTTTTAAAATCGATATTTATAATTTATGGAAAGTTACCGATTTTTTTAAAAGCCCATACAACGATTTTGCACGTCGCATAGGAGCCAAAATAGCGAATGAAATCGGGGAGTGCCCATGTCCCCCTTACGGAACTTAAAGGCCCCACCCAGATTGCGCCTTTCAAAAATGAGAATAACTGCTGTCAATTTATTTTCCGGAAAAAACGATCACGTGACTTCTTTCATGTTCGACGTTTTGGCTCTGATGCGCAGAATAGGGATCTTCTAAGCAAAAATTTTTCCGCTAGGAGATCGATCTCTATCCGCCATTTTTAGAGAGTCCATAGCATTCATTAGCTACGCATGCGGCTCCACTGGCAGAAAAACCTATTCTTCGAAAACCGCCGTAAGCATAATTTTTCTCGAATGGTAAAATGCTGACGTCTCCGATTCCACTGGACAAAATGGAAATGATAGCAACGTTAATTTTCCAGCTTTTCTCAAGAATACTTCTTAAGAACCGATTTAAAAAGTTGACTGGAAATTCATACAACTTTAAGATGCAATTCAGGCTTTATTTTTCGTAAAACTTTCAAGAGACGAAATCTTTCTTAAAACTTTTCAAAAACGTGTTCTTACATAAAGAATCAGCATCAATCTAACGTGACAGGTAAAAAAATAAATACTTTGGAAACATTTCGATTCCTAAATTCGTGCCTGAAAAACCCTTTGTTATATCGGAATTTATATTCCATCCAAAAAGAGAAAGAACAAAAGTTATACAGAAACTAATTTGCATTTGCTACGATGAAGCCATCGTTATAGAGAAATTAAAATCGCATTAAGATTTAAACAATATTAATATCTGTTTCCAAGTTTAGTTTTAGAATGCTGACCTGAAAATTCAGTCCCCCTTTTAATTATATAACAAGTATGATGAAATAAAAATCGATTAATGATCATAAAGCTTCCATAAAATATTTAGATATTTTGTCAGAATTGGCGTGACCCGTGAATTCTTCAAAAAAAAAAAAAAAAAAAAAAAAAAAGCCTAGCTTAATTTTTTTCCGGATTAAAACGAATCGCTTACGCATGCATGATTCCTCGGCTCGGTATAAAGGGGATTCATACACATACCGCATTCCATCGGTTTGTAAAAGGCAATCAATGGCTTGTTCTTAATTAATTCAATTATCCGGGGAATTCGTGAACCGAACTAAATCCTAGGGATTTTCCATTTTATATTTGTTATCCCCGGTTTTCGGGAGAAGGAATCAAAATTAAAAGTTCTCACCTGGTCCTTTGGCACCCCCCGACAACAGCCTCCCCAAACGGAAGATGACCGCTCTTTCGTACTCCTGTACCACTTTGAAGCACACGAAGAGCGAAAACGGCATCGTCAGATGATCAAGACCCATGATAAGAACACCAGGATCGATCCGCAGAGGCCTGCTTCCCCGTCTGGATTTTCTTCTGGAAAAAGAGAAAAAAAAATCGATGAATATTTTATGAGAAGCTTCAAAGATATACATGTAATCCTTGCGTATTACGATAAGAAGGAAAATGAGATATAATTTCACTTTTCCTGACGTGGAAGCTATAAATTATTTTTCAAAGCTTTTTTCTTTTATAAGAAAGTATAAAGTTACGCCATAAACAAGAAAAAGAAGAAGAAAAGAAGAAGAAAAAAAAAAAAAAAAAAAACAATGTATAAACATTTTTTAAGCGTCAACTCCGAAAATCAATCTAATTTATAGTATCAAATATTTACTACGAACAGACGGATATCAAATCTTTCAAGAATTTATTACATATGTGCGAGGAAATATTGCAGTGTCCTACCTGTCCCCTCCAAAAACGATTTTGTCGAATAAAAATAGGGGAAAAGAGATGAAGAAGGCAACAAAACGATACCTTTGAAAAGGTATAATATCAGACGAATTATTAACTTATTTATAACCTTAGTTTTATAGTATGTAACTTTTCTTGTTCCTTCGCCCTTGGACAGGGTGTGGCAAATTTGCACTAACTGACACGCTTTGTCTGGCTTTTCAAGGCCACACAAGATTTCTGCTAAGTAAATTCAGTTCACTGACTAATACACTTTGATTTTAGATGAAAAAGACAAGAGGTGGACAAAATACTAAGACACATGACCTATAATTTGAGTCACTTTAATTGTGTACCTCCACATGAAAAGGTCCCACTTGACAGATGGCGCTTAGAATTTTTTGTTTGTAAACAAAGGGTTTTCTTATAAGTTAAATTTCCACAGCCTTCCATGTTCTCATCTGCCAGGTGGGACCTATTCATGTGGAAGTCCACAATTTATTCCACTTCTAATAATTTATGAAAACAGGCAATCGCATACGCTTTGACCTTAAACCAAATCGGTTTCATAGCAATAAAGCCCCAGTCACAGCAGGCGGTGCTTACAGCAGCAGACGACAACGCCATTTTCAGACAGGTAAATAAGGGGTGTAAAATATGAGACTATGAAAATTATATTAAGTGTTGGTTATGGTCATTATATACATGAACTTCGAGTTACAATAGATAGCTAGTACACAGTTGCAGTAAAGACTGGGTAAAGACGAATATGGGTTATGTATGAAAAAGAAAAGCGGACCAAAAATAGAACCTTGAGGAACTGATTTGTAACATAGGCAATAAAGGTGCATCCACTCAAAACCAGGAAAAAAGCTGAAATCGTTTTCCGGGTTGCTTCCCACCAATTCCATCCCAATGACTGGAATCGGATTTGACAAAAACCCCTTCAATCGAGAATCATGGACAAGAAACCCCATTCCCGTAACTACTCAAGATTTTCATTCCTTTCGAAAACTCTTGAAATATATTTTTTTTTAAAGAAAAATTATAAAGGATGATATTTCTCTCCTTTTATTTCAGTGGAGATAATGTCAGATGATAAAATGCATTTCCTCTTCTGTGAGGCTTAAAAGCATATAAGTGTTGGTAAAAAAAAATTGAAAGCTCTGACGTGGAAAAAGTTTTTTCTCCCTTTTGTGAGCGTTAGACAATTAAAAATGAAAACTAATGAAAAGGTTTTAGTTTACGTCAAAAGGTTTTCCTCGTCATTAAAATTGTGGGATAAATTCGACTATTTTACAAAAATTCCATCCCTTTATAGAAAGGTCAATTCATTATCGGTAAAACAATCGACGGACCTAGTCTTTGATAATGAAAATTCGTTGGAATTACAGAAAAAATATGAAAAAGGATACGTTGCAATACAGCAATCAATACTAAAATCATTAATCGCTGTTATTATTTTCCCGGATATGGTTATTTACCTTCGATTTTTCGCTGTTAAACTTTATTGAGAAAGGAAGCAATGCTCCTATTAAATATAAAATAGGTCAAACTTCTAATATTAGCTTTTGAAGATGATTCAAAGAATAGAAATCGAAACCGGTCGAACCGTGCCAAAAAGACTACCGGGCCAAGAATAGAACCTTGAGGCACTCCTCCAATGGGAACCCGTTGATATCTTAAGCGATGAAGGTTGTAACTTAAAACCTGGGAGTGGACAAAGTATTCCTTCAATTTCTTTTAAAAGTACGCATCAGTGAAACTTAAGCGATCGTTCATATGTTTAACATAAGCGGAAAAATTAAATCGTGGCAGCAGACAAGTGACTGATGCGTATTCTTAACGGAAATTCATAGCCAACAGCGCAGTAAAAAAATTTGCGTGTTTTTGGTTCATTTTTTGTGTCAATAACGGTCCACATATTTTTATTTGCAAATAACAAATATTGCCTAGCAAAGTGTGTCAAAATTAACATAAAAAGAGTAACATACAGAGTCTGTGGACCGGGTTTGTTAAAAATACAAAAAATTTTTAGTGTGAATTGACACGTTCAATAAAAAAATCTAGTCTTTTAATGATTCTGTAAACGTTTTAATAAATCGTGTCAGGCGAATGTTTGAACATCATTAGCCGGAAGATTTCTCTTACTTTTACAACCATTACCGTTAAACAAGAGAATTAAATCCCTCAAGACAACTCATTACATCCTGCCTATCAAAACATACAAGGCTAGAACTACAGATCTACAGATCTTGGGATATGATGTAATTTGCTACTCAACTAAGCAAATGTTCCCAAAATGCATTTTACCTAATCTAAGCTTCTAAGGGATTTCACACGTTAGAAGCAATGTTTACATGCTTTTAAAAAAAAATTCGAATCCCACGGGAGTTTTCCGAATTGACGATTTCATTCAACAACAAAAAAAAAAAAAAAAAAAAAAAAAAAAAAACAGAGTAGGGAAAAAAATCAAAAGAGCTTTAAAAAAAAATTTCCGAGTCCGATTCAATGAAAACAAAACCGCACTCAAACAAACGTTAAAGGTGGTGAAATTGCCTTTGATAGATTTTCCTTTTCTTCTTATTTCTTTTAAACTTTATTTCCCCCCTTTCTCTTTGGTGAAGCAGTGATTCATTCCAAACACGTCCCGGAGGTTACTTTATTTGCAGTATGCAAGCCCGATTGTTCAACGGTTGATTGTTCCAGGACAGAGAGAAGCATCCAGCCTTATTTTACGGGTAAACACCGAAGCCCCATTCATAACATTAAAAGCTTTTGTGTTTAGCTTTAAACAATTTAAGACTTCATCTATCAAGTTAACGTCCCTCGAGCAGATATACACCGACCTCGTTATTTCTAAAGATTTCCCAGGATGATATATATATATACTTGCCACATAAAAAATTACCTTTTCGATTCAAATTTTCAATTCTTTATACCGACGAAAAGGGTCACTTTTTTTTTCGCTTTTCCATCTTCCCTTGATCCTTAACCCATAAAGCATCTTCCCTGAAGGTTAGTCAACCTAATTACGGAAGTTACGAGTTTGAAATCCGTATAAAAGAAGCAACCTTTCTAGGAAAATATTAGTTTCCCTCTTTTCTTTACCGCCATTTTCCCTGACATCGTCAACTCGGTTTTCCTCCCCCTCTCACCCCCCCCCCCTCAATCTCTCTTTTCGAGTGTTACTTCTTCCGTATTAAATTTATTCATGCTTTCTCTGCTCCGAATCCATCTAACCTTAATTAACATATTATCTAACCCAAAGTTTCTAGAATTGAAATGATTCGCTCCCTGCGATAACGTTATCGCGAGATTTCTTAGATCGGCTAAGTTATTGCCGATTGCTCTTTCCTCGGATGGGTTTGAACTAAAGTTTAATTGAATGGAAGCGATCGACGGATCTGAATTTCCGTCAACTGGCGTCGAAGTTCGACCGATTACGACGTGCCAAATTCGCAGAGGCACCATTAGAGAAGAACGTTTAAACGTTTGAGATTCATCAAATCGAATATCCTAAAATCCTAAAAGAAAGATATTTATTTATTGATGGATTGATGTAAAAATTGTAAAAAGTTGTCAACTGCTATAAGAGTAAGATCAATACAGTTATTATTCATTAATTCAAAGCTGTTTTTTACAGTGAAGTTTTTATCGAGTTGGTTGAGTTCTACCTTGATTGACAGAAATCATAAGTCTAGTTATAGTCTAGTCATAGTCATAGCCAACTTTTATTCTCTAAAGATCCTAAGATCTCCGAGAACATTCCAATTCAATAAAAATTAGCATAAATCTGCTCCTAAACATGTAAAAAAAACTCTCCATAAGCGAAAACCTTCAATAGAAGCATTGTTTGATTAATTCAAGACCGAAATTTCCTTTGAAGTCTTCCTTCAAATTAGGATTTTAACCACAAAACTAAAGCCACTGGCTGCTATCATGGTGAAATGGAGACCAGCTTCGGATTGGTTGTTGAATATATTCAATGCCTAGTCATTTCAAAAAATTAGCTGAGGTCTTCTGCCTAGTTAGCAAAGTCTATACAGCCATGAGGACTTTTTTAGAACGTCATGAGGATATTTATCGGACGTCCATTGGATTTACCTATGTCCACATTGATCCGAAAAGCGTGCTTGGACATTCTACGGATAGCCCCTGGCTTTGCATATCCTGTGAATTGTCCATTAGATCTCCACAATGGATTGAAAATGCTACCTGGGCGTAGAAAGGCTTGTTAATTGTCTTAAGAGTAACTGGATTCATATAAGCTTAACATGAATCCCCGTTACTCCTATGGGAAACAAATGCTCGGGTAAGCCCATAAACTATAAGCAGATGATACATTGAAGCCGGAGGTAGTCTCACAAACCTAAAAATTTGCGTTGTTCGAGTCTAATATTTAGCTTAAGAGGTAAAAAGAAAACAACACCTTATGCTTGGAGACTATTCCAGGCTTAAGCGGTTTAATAGAAAATAAAGAAATCAATAATTTTGTAGTTTGAAGTCAAGTCATCAATAGTTTGTAGTTTGAATTATATACCTCTCTCGTCTGATTGATTTCTTCTCATATTTTCGCCACTTTAGCGGATTAATGAAGGCTTGTCCACGGGTGTTTTTGTCCTAAGAGTAGAGTGGTCCACAAGCTAAATATGTATCCTCATTTTGGCTTATGGACCACCCTTATTCTTAACATATAAAAATCCTCGCGCTTGACTACTTTAGCAAACTTAACAATTTATGCAAAATTGGTACGAATTTCATATCAACGATTTCGGACGTTAATTAAACAAGACCATAACGCCCAACGTACTTCATTATTAAATTATCTTCACTTAATTCCCGTGTGCAAAGCGATATCCTGTAATTGACACATACACACTACTCCATACGATATATTATATGCGATCACTGGTAAATCGATACCAAAACATCTATGATTTTTGTTTCATTGCGGCATAAATACCAGAGGAAAATGCTCGTTCTCAATTATTTAGCAATTTATGTTGTCTTGGTTACTTTTCGACGTCGCCATGATTTCATTTATCGATTTAACTATTAAGCGCAATGATATAAATCAAATCGATAAAAAAAAAAAAAAAAAAAAATGTAGTTATGTGTCGGTTAGGTCGTCGTCCTAAATTCCCCCCTTTCCCCCATGAAAATCAGTGTGCTATCCCCTGCAGGAGGCCGTTGAACGTTATTAACAGTAAATTGCTTATTTTTCGGACAACCTTTTTCTTTTTTTCCAAATCGATCGATCCGTATTGTAGTAGCGGATTAGATAATGGACTGGGTAAATAAAGAAACGTATTCAATACTGTAAGTAAGTTTTATCCGATTGGAAATCGATATCTCCTTATTTTACGTTTGTTTTTTTCCTCTCCCCCCAATCAGATATATATATATTTTTTACGGCATCGTAAACCGAAAGATGTCGAAAAACTGTGTCGATCCCAACAAATATTGGTAAACACGAAATATCCATCAAAGTGAGATACTACTCCGGCAAAACAATGTTATTATCCTGTAAATCCGAAAAAGGTAAATGGAACTGGGAGGAAAAAAAAGAAATCTATAAAAAATTAATCTAAAGCGTCGGGATAAAAAATGGTTCTACAGATATTCTACAAAAACAGAAGTTTTATACCAAAAAAAGATAAAAAAAACTTTTTCATTCGAGGAAATAACAGGACTTTTCCGAAGTAAGAGCGACCCTGAAATCGCAGTTACGATTTGTCGATTATCATCTAATTGATGGTCGTTTGTTCGTTCATCCTTGACTTTTATATAAATGAGCTCCGACAGAGATATCAGAAAAGTCAATAAAATTTTGATTTCGTTGATGAAAACTCGGGAATTGAACAAAAGGTAAAATTCCCGTGAACTGAGAGGGATCGCTTAGATTTCATAAAATGAGTTCATATATGATCATCTCGGATGTTGACTTTACCCATGGCAGTACCTCGAAATTACATTTCGTCAAAAACGTTTGGGAGATTATGAGGTTTTCACCTCCGCTTCGGTACCACGAAATATCAATCGTCAAAAAGATAACGAGGGATGGATCAAGGGAAATTAAAATTGCTTCTAGTATCGAAACACGGGTCAAAAGAAATTCAAAACCAGCTGTTAAAGGCCTAGCAATTTCTTCGGGTAATTTTCTCCGGACAAAAATAGAACCATGCACATACCTTCATATAGAGAACATGTTCGCGAATATAATATAATATTATATAAGAAGTTATTTTACGTAAGAATTATATAACTTATTATGTAACTTATTACACTATGGTTTGTTATACCGGTTGTCCGTTTTTGGATGTCAAAAACATTGTCGTTTTGAATTTATCAAAACAATGGAATGGAAGATTCTTTTATTTTTTCCACATCCTAAAAGGGGACACTGGGCATAAAATGTTCCTCATGAAATTCGGAAAAAAATTACCTTGAAGACAACAAGAAAGGTGGTAATAACTCAAAATCTTTTAAGAGCTAGCATGCAAAACTAAAAATTTGAAATAACCATTTGAATGACACTTAAGTTGAAAACTCCTAAGCCAATATTTAAAAAAAAAAAAAAAAAAAAAGACGTACAATAATATGGGAGGCTCAACATTTTGAGGCTCAAAATCACTACAAGCATGTAAGAGGAATTTCTTTTTTTGTATTTACCAGACGGCATATGAATGTTGTTAGTCTTTTCCATGGATTTGGCCATAAGGAATCCGACCTGCGCTCTGGTGGTAAAGGCGATAACTACAGAAATCCACATTTGGACATACACGTTTGCAAAACGTCTAGATATGGCCGCCAAATTCGTTAAATATTTAAATTTTCTTTTGAGAATAAAATGCAGTATTTCATGCAGTATTTGATATGCGTGTTTGTTATGAGTTTACGCTTCATAAAAGCGCTACTATTTAATAAGACGGGGCCATATTTTAAATAGTTAATATTTCTAGATGTGCTTTTGCTTTCCCATTAAATTTCATATTGAAACTGCAAGCATCATTGAGGACACAAGCCATAATTTGAGAAAATCGTTTTAGGATGATATACCATTGTGGGTCTACTTATCCCAACGTATATTTTTTCAATCTCTGGCCGGCGCGGCGAAAGCTTTTTACCCCAACCTTTGTAATCCTTAGTGAAGAAGATACAGCAAGCACTGGATGGCATAAAGATGAAATATTAGGGTTTTCGGAGAAGTTAGCAGCGTGACCGAGGAATGAGCACAGAGCCAATTACACGAACCGCCTGAACTATTGCAATATGAGAAAATCATCTAATAATTAAGAAAATTTTATTGGATTATGGGATTCTCACTCAGAACTTTTTAAGTTCTGAAGTAGGAACTGAGAGGTTCAGTCTATCAAGGAAATACATAAATCGGTTCGATCATATCAGAGGCGACCTTTCAGATTTTTCTTGGAATGGGGGGCCAAGATTCCTATACTTATCTTATGAAAGCAAAAAAATCCTTCAAATGGCCAAAAAGCCTTGGGGGAGTTTTGGCCGAGGCAAGGCCCCAAAATGACGCCTCTGATCCATATTATCAGTACGAATATAAACCACGCCCTCAAGAATCGTCTGATCTTCCACTCCCTTCCATGGCTTCCAACGTTTATTAGTAGCGGTTTCATCTCGTTATGCTATCGATCGAAACATGGTAAAACATGCATCTAAATTGAAAACTTTTCTTTTTAGCCTACCTCCCATACAAACATTTCGTCCTCCGACCGAAGGAAACCAACAAGTTAAAAAGAGGCTCTTTAACCGCAGATCCATAATAAAAGTAATAAAGGCCGCATTGCAAATGAAAACAAAAGGCAAAAGCCCATTCCCTGAAATATTAAGTTCGTGTTCGGGGTTAATCATCGATGGGGTTGTAAAAAGTTCTCTCACACATCCTTTTGATTCGTGGACACGATATTGCCTTCTTCCAAAACTTTTTCCCCTTTACGAAAAAAGTTTTAAAAAAACCCAAATGTAACTCGAAATACGAAGTTTCCAGAAAGAAACCCGAGCCAACAGTTGTACGTGGTTCAAAATATTAAAGAAGCAAAAAATCGATTAAAATCATTCCCTTTCATGTTAAATTATGTGTAAAAAACACCGCAAGCGTCGTTAAATACCGTAAAAGAAGGAATTAATTGTTTTAATGAATTTTTTTTCTTCCCTCTTTTATTTTTGATATTACCATCATTAAAACACATCGAGCCTAAAACAAAAAAAACAAGAAGAAAGAAGAAACGGGGGTGTGAGGCAGGAAATATAAACAACGTCTTTTACTCAAAAATCGTTTGTTTATTCTCTTGTTTCTTCTTTAATGTCACATTTAAAAAAGGCAGCACTATAAAGACATTTTTTTGTCGCCGAATAATAATAAAATATGGTAGAGGTGCCTATGTTGGTCATGAAAATGTATACAATTTGTATACAATTTGTATACAAAATGTATACAAAATGCATACAAAATGTATACAAAATGTATACAAAATGTATACTATTTTAATTTGTATACATTTTGTATATAATTAGTATACATTGTATACAAAATGTATACAAAATGTATACAAAATGTATACTAATTGTATACAAAATGTATACATTTTGTATGCAATTTTTTTTTGGACCGAGGGAAATTTCAGGCCTGCATTGAGACCACAAAATTGTATACAATTTGTATACATTTTGTATACATTTTGTATACAAATTGTATACATTTAGTATACAAATTGTATACATTTAGTATACATTTTGTATACAAATTGTATACATTTTGTATACAAATTGTATACATTTTTTTCAGGATCGGGAAATTTCAGACCTGCGTGTTGAGACCACAAAATGCAAAATGTATGCAAAATATACAGTATAAACATTGTGTACGTCTTATATTTGAAAATGGTGACCCGTAACCGAATTCATAGCGCTCTCGACTCTCAACTATAGATGCGACGAGTCGTGTTTAACTATTCCAGTTCAATGGTCACCACCCCTCGGCAAGCAATGGCATACCGCCGAGCGGCTATTGCCTCCTAAATCTTTTAAAATAGCCGTCCGGAACCTTCGTTAAACTGTGGGTCCCGTATCGAGTAATCGTAATCGAGTTGATTTACATATAATTTATGTACTCCTTCTATACATATTGTTCAACCAATTCAATTAATTCACAACTTTATGCTCCTGCAAGTTCTAGATGTGCTCGTCCTGGAAAATATTAGTAACGTGATGAAAATATTATTAACTGATTCAAGTGATATTAGTACTCGCTTTAATCGCATCCGTACTACATTGAATCGTTCTCAAGGAAACCGCGGGAATAGTTGTAGTTTGTAGTTTATAGGAAAAAAATGATACTGTCATGGGAAGCATCCGGATATCGGTTGTGTATGAGCTAAGTGAAAAAATAATGGAAAAATGCTTGAGGAATGATTTACGCAGTGATATTACATTAATTTTTTTTTTTTTTTTTTTTTTTTTTCTCAGGAAGCTCTAGACAAAGAGAAGCGACGTAGTAACCAAAATGGATTAATAAAGCCGGGAATTTAGAGAGAAAAAATTAATAAATAAGTAAATAAATAAAAGCTAATTTCAAATGTAACCGGTGCATGCAAAGCTAAGTTATGCAACCGGTGATGCAAATTAAGAGGTCGCTGATTTCAAATCTGAAATTACGTTTTACATAGGGGGCACTGTTGGCCCCCCAGAAAAGAAACAAATCGGTAGGGAACCACATTTTTGCGTTGACAAAACAATAAACTATTACATTTGAAATTAGCTTTTATTTATTTACTTATTTATTAATTTTTTCTCTCTAAATTCCCGGCTTTATTAATCCATTTTGGTTACTACGTCGCTTCTCTTTGTCTAGAGCTTCCTGAGAAAGAAAAAAAAAAAAAAAAAAAAAAAAATTAATGTAATATCACTGCGTAAATCATTCGTCGAAATCTGGCGGTGGTACGATGATTCTTATTAAAAATGATTTAAATGCTCGTCCCATTGAATTTCTTTCTGAAGCCTGTATTCAGTCACAAATCGAAATTTCTGGAATTCAAATACAGTCCAATAATAAAACTGTCGCAGTTATCATTGCGGTGTACAGGCCCCCAGACGGAAATCTAAATATTTTTATTGACCGTATAGAATACGTTTTTAATAAATTTTCTACTTTTAATTATAAATTTATGGTAATCGGTGATTTCAATTATGATATAAAAAAGATCAAGAACCCCGATTCTGACAGCTTCCTTTCGGTTTTTCGTTCTTACGGCCTATTTCATATCAATAATCAGCCTACTCGTTTCGGTCCTAATTCCTCTTCAGTACTTGATAATTGTTTCTCCAATGTATTCCCTCCTTTGATAAATCATTCCGTTATAAATATCGATCGCAACATCTCCGATCACGATGGATTATGGGTTACCTTCACTGAATCTGGGAATATTAAACGTCCTCCCGTATACCGTCATAAGAGGGTGATAACGGAGTTGAGTATGGAAATGTTAATCCAAGATCTAGCTGCTCAAGAGTGGCTGTCGGTATTATCCGAGAGTGACGTCGATAAGTCATTCCAGAATTTTTTTACTACGTTTTCCACGATTATAGACAAATATTGCCCTATCAAACAATTTAAGATACGTCCGGGTAGTAAACCTAAATTTAACTCTTTTTGGAACGAGGACTTGGAGGCCATGAAAAAGCATTTAGCTGATATTTCTTATTTTCGTTGCAGCTTATTAGCTCATGAACGCCGTCATTATAACTCCACTTTTAAACGATATAGAAAAGCAATAAAACAGTCAAGAATCAAACATAATGATGATGTGATTTCCTCTGCGCCGAATAAAACTAAAGCTTTCTGGGAACTTTTTCTGAATAATAGAAATATTAAAAAAAATCAGGGACGGACAGTAACAACTTGGAATTATTTTTGCATAACAAACTTACGGCCGACCCCATCACAATAGCAAATACTTTTAATGAGACTTTCACGTCTCACATGACAGTCCCTTCCTCATCTCCTCAGCATTACACATGGAAAATACCTTACAATGAAGATTTTTTGTCCTAGACACTACTACCCCTGAGGAAGTCATCACGTCTATTAACAAACTTAATAATACTAAAAGTACGGGCATCGAAGGGATTGACGTGAGTTTCATTAAGAGAACTGCTCCTTTCATCTCCATACCCCTATGTCATTGCTTTAATCTTTCCATCACACAAGCAACTTTTCCTGAATCCTTAAAAAAATTTCTGTGCGCCCTTTATTTAAGAAAGGCATTAAAACTGACCCAAATAATTATAGAGGGTTAAACCTTACCTCAGTATTTTCTAAAATTTTTGAACACCTTTTTAAATCCCGTTTGGATAGCTTTCTTACGGAACATCGGTTACTATCGGATCATCAACATGGATTTCGAGCTAACAAATCAACTGCCACGGCTTGCAATTCCTTGTTAAATTTTATTCAGTCCAAAATCGAACAAGGCAAGATTGTTGTTATAATTTTTCTCGATATCTCTCATGCATTTGACTCAGTGCCGCATTCCCTGTTATTAGAAAAAATGGCCTCTCTTGGTTTTCGTTATAATTCTTCTAAATGGCTACACTCATACTTCCATAACCGACAGCAGATTGTTCTTCTAAACTATAAAGATGATAACAATAATTCTACTACAATTTGTTCTAAGGAGAGGCCGGTAACGTCTGGTACCTTCCAAGGGACAATTCTAGGGCCTAGTTTTTTTAATATTTTCATAAATGACCTTTTTTCCAATGTCGTTGATACTGAAGACACCAATCATACCGGTTATGCGGATGATTTGGCGAACGCAGCAGCCGCAGTTAATTTTGACGATTTGAAATCACTTACTCACTCAGTCATTTCCAATCTCTGTCGGTGGTTACTTGATAATACCTTATCTCCAAACGATATTAAAACTGATTATATGATCATCAATGACAAGAATCTTCCGCGTGGTGATTTCTCGGTCTCTATCAATGGTTCAACTATTAATGAGGTAACAGAAAAATGTTATTTGGGTTTAACGATAGATAATAAGTTGTCATGGGAATCTCATATTAACAGTTTAAGTGGAAAACTGCATAAATGTTGCTTTCTTTTGCGTATGGTACGACACGAGGTTTCAGAAAAGAATCTATTAACGTTATATTACGCTTACTTTTATTCACATATGAAGTATGGTATATGTTCTGGGGTTACTCGAGTCATATACATGCTATTTTACGGATACAGAAGCGTTGCCTCCGCCTTATTTTTAATAAAAGACGTTTCGAATCCTGCAGGCCTATTTTTAAAGAATATAAAATCCTAACGCTTGTCAACCTGTTTATTCTTGAACGGTGTAATTACGTCTTTAACAATCCAGATATTTATAAAAAAAACTCTCTAATTCATCAATACAACACCAGAAAAAAATCAGATGTTCATCTGTTCGCAAAAACTAGTAAAATTACATATCGCGACACTGTTATATTTAACCATCTACCTAACCATATCAAGCTTTTACAAACAATTAAAGAATTAACAACATCTTAAGATCTTACTTCTGGAAAACCCTTTTTACACCCTTCAAGAATACTTGGTATTTGAGTTCAAAGGCCTTACTGTTAATTTAACTTTTTTAATTTAACATTTTTTTTTTTTTTTTTTTTTTTTTTTTTTTTTTTTTTTTTTCCTTTTGAATAACCAATTTTTTAGTTCTTTGACAAGATCTTATGTTTTCTTTATGTTAACAACGGATTTTTTAATATATTGAAGTATTGAAGTATTGAAGTATTCCTCAAGCATTTTTCCATTATTTTTTCACTTAGCTCATACACAACCGATATCCGGATGCTTCCCATGACAGTATCATTTTTTCCTATAACTACAAACTACAAACTATTCCCGCGGTTTCTTGAGAACGATTCAATGTAGTACGGATGCGATTAAAGCGAGTACTAATATCACTTGAATCAGTTAATAATATTTTCATCACGTTACTAATATTTTCCAGGACGAGCACATCTAGAACTTGCAGGAGCATAAAGTTGTGAATTAATTGAATTGGTTGAACAATATGTATAGAAGGAGTACATAAATTATATGTAAATCAACTCGATTACGATTACTCGATACGGGACCCACAGTTTAACGAAGGTTCCGGACGGCTATTTTTAAAAGATTTAGGAGGCAATAGCCGCTCGGCGGTATGCCATTGCTTGCCGAGGGGTGGTGACCATTGAACTGGAATAGTTAAACACGACTCGTCGCATCTATAGTTGAGAGTCGAGAGCGCTATGAATTCGGTTACGGGTCACCATTTTCAAATATAAGACGTACACAATGTTTATACTGTATATTTTGCATACATTTTGCATTTTGTGGTCTCAAACACGCAGGTCTGAAATTTCCCGATCCTGAAAAAAATGTATACAATTTGTATACAAAATGTATACAATTTGTATACAAAATGTATACTAAATGTATACAATTTGTATACTAAATGTATACAATTTGTATACAAAATGTATACAAAATGTATACAAATTGTATACAATTTTGTGGTCTCAAATGCAGGCCTGAAATTTCCCTCGGTCCAAAAAAAAATTGCATACAAAATGTATACATTTTGTATACAATTAGTATACATTTTGTATACATTTTGTATACATTTTGTATATAAAATGTATACTAATTATATACAAAATGTATACAAATTAAAATAGTATACATTTTGTATACATTTTGTATACATTTTGTATGCATTTTGTATACATTTTGTATACATTTTGTATACATTTTGTATACAAATTGTATACAAATTGTATACAAATTGTATACATTTTCATGACCAACATAGGCACCTCTACCAAAATATTAGCAGAGGAAAAAAAAAGTCGTCAGGAAAATAAAATTGGAAAATCGGACGTCTTTGAGAGAAAGGAAAAAAAAAAAAGAAAAAAGAAGAAAACGTATCAAAGAAGATGGAATATTGCATTTCCAGCTTTGAGAAAAAAAAAAAAGGTAAGACGTCAATGAATAAATTTCGAATGATAATATCGATTAAAATTCAGGCGTGATTATTTAAATTTTAACTCGGGGAAGGAAACCCTGCGCGCCCAAAAAGACGGTTGTCGGGAAAAGTTAAAGATGGTAATGAGAAATGAGAAACTTGACAAAATAGATAAGAAGGAATTGCATTGGTTCAAAGGTGTTTTTCGAGAAATGTAAAAGCGGTATATTCAAAATGGCGTTGAGAGTTTAAATATTTGTTTACGGTATCTTTATACACTCTTAATAAGGTCTCCGAGTTTTCGTTTGCTGACAAAATGAAAATGTCTCCTTAATTTTTGTTTGCTTCTTTATGAGAAAATATTTCTCAGATGTAACTCTTTATGGCCGATTTAAAAAAGACAGAGGGTTACAAATAAATAGATCGAGTCATTGGTGACCGAGAATCGGCGGACGAATGTCTTCGACTGAGGAAAAAAGTATTTGGTCTGGTTCTATTCTGAGCTACAGGTTCGTTTAAAATTTTGTGTCTTTGACTTAGATAAAGATTTCAAAATCGAAATCTGGTCGACTGAACCTATTGTTCTTTTAACTAAGACTCCATATTCCGAGAAATTAAACCGATTAATATAAGTTTACTTTCTTACATAAAAAAGCTTTAAGGACAAAAATATAGGATATTTTCGGTCAGACAGCGGTGTCAAGAAATTGGTACTTTTAAGCGCTACCGAGTACAAAAAAAAATTATATGACCTGAAACATACTTTCGGCCTATCTTTTAGCTACTGTCATAATAAACACTACCCAGATAGCATTTTCAATCCATTGGACATCCTGTGGATAGTCCATCAAATATGCACAAAATATGGAAATCCATGGGATATCCATAGGACGTCCAAAGGACGCTTTTTGGATTAGTGCGGACGTAGATAAGTCCAAGGATGTCCAATAAATATCCTTATGAGTCTTAAAAACTAACTGGATAGACTTTGCTATCTGGGTAGTGCCTGCTCTCGAACTATTTCGCCCTCACCAATTCTGGAACCTTATATGCTGATATTTTAGTCAAAAAGAGAGGTCACCACTCTTTCCAAGTATACTGCAGAGGTCATCCTCCAACTTTGTCAACATTTGCCGAATTATTTTACAGGAATCCTCCACAGACAGCGACATAGGTGGAGGATCGTCCCCTGCAAAATACAGTACCAGAAGAAGAGTTGTGTTAATTTTCACGATGACACCTACTCCTTTATTCTGGAAAACTAAGAATTACTTCTATTTATTGATCTCTCAGTTTTGCTTCCACACTATAATGATTAACTCGTGCAGGGCTGGGGTCTTCCATGGCTCTTTTCAGAACCTTGAGCCTTTGAATCATCTTTCATTGTCACCAAACTCTACGAAAAAGTGTAACAGGCCTAGGATCGCCAATTAAACGTTTAAGAAAGTGATTTACTGCATTCAGGATGCCCACTCAAACCAGACATTGTTTGCAAGCTCGTTATTTTATTGCAGCCATTAGTTCCCAGTTTCTGGGTGATTTCCCAACTCCCACGTGGAAAATCCAACAGGTTGAAATAGACTAATCTATATTTGTCACAAAAACGATTTCGAAACCGTTTACCGTTTGATATACTATATTACGTATATTATTTCCCCAAGATAGAATAACGAAATTTGCAATCAATTATTTCGAGTCTAATGTTATGTGATTGTGATTTGTCGACGAGTTGTAATTTTGCCATCAGATTGATTAAAAGCGGAAGAGGGATTAATCCCGTCGGATTTAAAAGCATCGCATTTTGTAAAAGGGGTAAAACCACCATGAAAACTCCTCTCGCACGTTAGGTCACTCCGGCTTTTATCGTACAGTTATTCGACTTCAATTCGACGAGGAAAAAAAAAAAGGAAACAAGCGTCCCGAGAAAATCCATCGCTCGGAAAAAAAAGAAAAGAATTTGATACGGTGATGCCAACCTTCCGCGACGACTTCAAATTTTAAATTAAACTCGAATTCTCTTTCTTTTTTGCTTTTTTTTTTGCTTTTTTTGTTTTTGTTTTTTTTCGTATCTCCGTCGAATAAGCAAAAAAAGTTCAGTGGGTTAAGAGGGGGAGAAAAAAAAAAAAAAAGAATTTGAGATCTCCGAGGTTAACATGATTTGAGCAATATAAATGTTTTCGGTTGGGTTATCACTGGGGGTAGGATCGCATATGACAGGGGAAATTCCTCGTTTCATTCAGATTAAGTCCGACTTTGAATCTCAGTCATCCATCATTCAAAATCCGGAAAACTATTTTTTTTTTTTTTTTTTTTTATCGCAAAAAAGTGAAATACAGAAACGATTCTTGTTGACTTTTTGTTCTTTATTAATAAAAAAAATTCAATGGAAGGAAATGAATCCGATATTAAAATTTAAAAGATTTCGAAAAGAATTTTTGAAAAAAAAAAAAAAAAAAAGCTTTATAAAATAATCAAGAAGTTTTTGGAGTATATCCAATAGCGATTATCTCCGCTTCGATTTCCACTCGATAAAACATAAAAATTTGAGGATTATTTTAAGCAAAACGATTCAAACGCTGTGTCACAATGAATTTAAACTTGCATAAAATGGACAAAGAAAGGAAGAGCAAGTGAATGGTTGGGCCGAAAATTGAATGCAACATCAATGGAGGAGTCTTTTTTTTAAAAAGATTCTTTGGCTCGATAAGAAAAGGAGACCCGTTATCTTGAGTTTAGTATCGTGTAAGTTTTCGGAAACACTGGCTGCAGTTTTTTCTTGGGAGAAATTACTTTGGTAATTTGAGGATTCGTTATTGGAAATATACACAGTAAAAAATTTTATGCAAAAATTAACATAATTATGTTAAAATCGGTCTATATAATTTTTATGTGGTTTTTTGGAGAAAACAACAAAAAAAAATTTGTGTAGACTGATTTTAACATAAATACATATTCTTTTTTACCGTGGAGCGAGTAAATTGCTGAATTATCATAAGTCATTTCGGGCTATGATTTTTGTTTAAAACAATTATATGAACCGGTTATAACGAGGTCAACGGAACCGGGAATAGTAGATCTCCAGGCTGGCGATTTTTTACGAGGCCGTTGCCGATCCTTGTTCCAAGGATCCGAGGAAAAAATCCAAGAGGGCCGAGTAAAAAATCGAAATTTTTCGGTCCAGCCTTGGAAATGTAGTTTTCAGGGCGAGAATAACGAAATTTGTTTTGTTTACATGATCTCGAAAGTATACTTTTCGGGTCTAGCCCTGAAAATATAAATTTTATGTTGGTTTCCATACAAAAAAGTTATGCAAAAATTGTACAAAATTTTTGCAAAGTTTATTGCGTATGCCCTTGAACCTCGCTGCGCTGAAAATAACGGGGAAAAATACACAGAGAAGCCATATCAACAGATTTCCTTGCGTTTTTGTGCTTCGAGCCAAAATTACACCAAAGTTAGTAAGAACGATTCTGAAACTGTTTCTAATACCGCCTCATTTGCGGTTTTTCGGTGCGAATTCAAAATAACCTATGTCTTAATTTTTTGCGCCTGTTTTTTCGGTCGGGTTCCTTGCGATTCAGAATCTCCGTCCAACCATCAAAAACAGGCTAACGGTAGCAAACGCTTCGCAGAAAAGTTTCGTTCCTTAATCAAAAATTTAAAACTCATCAGAGCCGAATTTAACACAAATGAGGCCCTAGGCAGCCGTCTCGATGCGGCCCCCCAAACCTCCCTCGCTTAATACACAAAATAAGATATTTATCTTTTAGGAATTTTTCCACAAAATTTTGTTTTAGTTTTGTACGATTGGACTTTTTTCCCTTTGGTTTAAAGTAAATTCGAATAATTAGTAAAATATCACCGCTTGTGCTGATGTACTTTTTCAATGGCAGGTATGCATACAGAAGTTAGCCTGAGTAATAAGGTTAATGCCACCACATCTTAATAGCCTTTTTTTTCTTCATAATTTTAAAGAATGGGAAAAGGGATAGAATTTGTTAGTGTTTTTTTTTTTTTCATTTGAACGCCATGTCTGCACAGTTCTGAATAACAATGCAGGCGATTTGAATTTATAGCAGGTACCTACAATCTTTGTATGAAAAAAAAAAAAACTTCATTTTTGCAACAACGTTCTTAGAAACCGTAGTTATGAAATGAAAAAACAGCCATGCCTTCTCATATCCGAGGGTCCTCAACTACGCGCGGCCCTACGCAGTTGCCTACTTTGCCCATTGAAAAGTTAGGCTCTGGCACCGTTTCATTCGACATTGGCTATCGGATCGAAAGAACCATTTCACAGTTTAAATAAAAAATAATTCCATTATTCTTTACAACCAATGACAACAAAACCCACGTAACTCCACAGCTCTCCAAAACTCGTCTCTTCTGTATTAAGCTTATCCTGTAGAAAAAAGCGATACGATTTTCGAAATTAGGGTCAATTGTTCACCAAAAATTGAATTTACATTTTTTTAAATTGAAAAAATTCATAAAAGAACAGGAAAAATACAGTTAAATGTTAAATTCACACAAAAATACACTAAAAATGTTATAATCGCCATTTTGGAAGTCTGTCTACGTCATCAAGACGCATGCGCAGACCTGTCGGCGCCAAGTGTTTTTCGGTATCAGAGCAGTACCTTCATTCCGGCTTCAGCTTCCGATGAGGTCGGATCGGTTTTTTCGCCGGTGTCCGTGAGTGCATTTTTTTTTTCAATTTTAATAAATAATTTTTTTAGCTCCGGCTTTATTTAATTTAAATAAAATAGTGTTCGGTTTTTATTTTATTTTTTTAAAAATAATTTAGTTATTAAATTTTAAATACGGTATATAATTTTTTTTTTTTAAATTTACTATTATTGGTCCGGCTTGGAGGCAAACCAGGAGGTTTGGTCTCCCATCGTAGAAGGCCTAGGTATCGACCCAGCGACTGGCCTTGTGTGGTATTAGTGTTAAGGGTTTAGTGTTAAGTTCCCCCGCAAATCATTACGTTAGGAGTCAGCCCCTCTCTTGGAGCTGCAGAGTTTTCTTAGGCTGTATATTCTATTCGATTCGAACATGCATGGCGCGGGAGATAAGCTCCATAGTGAGAGTCTCCAGGGTTTTCTTTCGGATGACTTGAGTGTCCGAGGTTATTGGCGCACCGCAAGCCTTAACTGTGCTTATATGTACAGTTAAAGCCGATAGGTCTCCGGCTAGCTCTGATGGCATGGTTCCCTAGACGGCCGGTCCAATGCGGAAGGTCTTAACCTTTTACGCCTGGAAATCCGAAATTTTTTTGCATTTTTGCATTATTTTTATAATCACAAACTATTAATTTAAAAACAAAAATAGTAATGATAATAACATTACAATTTGAAATAATTAATTTTTTTATTTCAATCATACCGCGGGAGATAAACTCCATTGTGAGGGTCTCCAACCCCCCCTTTTTTAATCGTCTTTTTTTTTTTTTTTGTTTTTTTTGTTTCAGTTTTCACAGTAGCAGCCAGAGGAATCATCGCAACCAGAGGAATCGTCACAGCCGCAACGCAATACAAAAGCTTCAACAACGAGGTTTGAGTTTGGGCAATGGGTTTGGGCATGGCTATGGTATAGGTATGTATGGATGTGGTATGGTATGGTATGGGTATGATTTGGCATGGATTTGGGTTATGAGGTTTTTACCTTTTCTTCTTTTTCTTATTTCCAATTTTTTCCATTACTTTTTTATTATTATTTTTCTTTTTATTTCTATTCCTCTCCTACATTTTTTTAATTAAAAAAAAAAAAAAAAAAAATTAAAATTAAATAAAACAAAACGGGACTTTAAAAGGCAGCCTATTATAGTTTGAAAAAACTGTCGATTACGAGGGGTTGCTCACTCTGCAAAAAAGTGTACACGGTAATTCATAATTCAAAGTAATTCAAGTAATTCAAGCGAAATTCAAGGTAATTCAAGGAATTCAAAGTAATTCAAAGTAATTCATGGTAATTCAAAGTAATTCAAGGTAATTCAAGTAATTCAAAGTAATTCAAGGTAATTCAAAGTAATTCCGGAAATTCAATAAATTAAATCGCATGTTTAACTTATGTAAGGCTTATTATGAGTCATTTAAAGTTATTTACAAGGCTTTAATAAAGTGTCCACCGGAAAATTTGCTGCCGTTTGTTTAGGTAGCATGTAAAGGAAAAAATATCATGTTGTTTAGAAAATACTAATTAAAAAAATTAATTTCTTTAATAATTTAACTTATTTTCATAACTTCTAATTTTCGGCGTGATTTAAGGGCATTAATTTTTTTTTGGACATGATATTTATAATTTAATGTAAATGGTGCATTATACAATTCTTTTCCAGATGACCATTTGCTACCTGACCTACTGTTTGCTTTTGTAATTCTATCATTTTTTTCTTCTTAACTAGGGGTTGTTAACCTCATAATCCTTTAAAAATTCTTTTCAATTTTTTTTCTTTTCAATTATTCCTAACTGTGGCTCATTGTCGGTTTCGTTTAATCTGGACATATTTCCGATCACCCCAATAAATTTTCTCTTTTTCGGCATTGTCACTTGCTCTACATTCATTTAACTGCGTGACCGACCGACTGTAATATCCCTTCTTCTGCGGAAACCAAATAAGAAAAAAATGCTTTTTTATTATGGCGAACTCTTTTTTCTGCGACAATGCTACTGTATTATTATTTCAAGCATCCTTTTGGTCATCATACTTTTTTTTTCTTCAAGTCTGTGGTCAGTTCCAAATCACTGCAAACGAAGTCTTTATTTATTATTTATTTTTACTCGGAAATTAGGAACATTCAAGTATGAAATTAAAACGACATGTTTCGAGTTTATATTAGACTCATTCTTATTTATTTGAATAATTTTTTATTATTGTAACTATTATGTTAAATAGTGCCTATCACCTATCCTGTGACGTCGTGAAAAATGAAATAATACTCGGCTAATTTTCTTGTCCAATTAATAAACATTAATCAGTCGTTAATATTCGGCACAAAGTTAGTGCTACCCGAAATCAAAGATTACTCATAAATATAGTTTCAGTAATAGAATCTTAGAAAAAATAAAGTCTATACATAGTAGTTTTTTAAAAATAAATTCAGTAATTAAATGTTTCTTTCTCAATGAAGAAACAGCTTTAAGTTGAAACCCCTTGCGGGCGGATGTATCCGTATGGACACATTATATTTTATCGACAATAAATAGACTTGGACTTAAACATAAGTGGCCGGAAAAATCAAATTATAAATTTTTGGCGAAAATTTAAATCCTGTGTTTAGCTTATGGGAGAATTATTACTTTATTAGAATATTAATTAATGACAATAAAATTATGTTTTTAATATTAGTGTAAATAAATAAATTACGAACTATTTGGGTATGGCCAAAATTAATAATTGTGAGCTGATATGTTTATCATATGTATTATTCCTCCCATACTTAGCTTATCGGGCTAAGATAAAATCAAACTTTCATAATCGAAATATGATTGATCTTTCATAAGATATAAATTTTGATATCAAAAGATTCTGAGACTTCTTATCTTGATTTTACTACATTTTATAGTTCAGCAATTAGTTTTAGCAAATTTTTGTAAGATTCATTTAAAATATTTTTTTCCATAAGCTAAACATAGGCGGCCAAATATTTTTTTAGCTTAACTGCCTCAATGGATCATGCCGTATCAAAATATTACCGAAAGAGACCAATCAGCATCTACGCCCCTAACACTTCAAAGAAAAAATAGGCTCCGACAACAAACGGTTAAAAAAAAGTAAACATAGCCTACGGTATTTAACTTTCCAAAAAAAAAAAATAATAAAAAATAAAAATATAAATATTATTTAAAAATAATGATAATAAATAAATCATTAATTGATAGAGAGGCCGTTCATAACAAAAATGATGCCCAAAGCAATTGATTACAATTTTTAAGGGACAAAAATTATGCATAAGAATGAAATCAATTGAAAAAAAAAAAAAGAACCATGGAAATATGTATAAAAATACTCAAGTAATTCAAAGGTAATTCATGTAATTCACAGGTAATTCAAAGTAATTCAAGGTAATTCACGGTAATTCAAGGTAATTCAAGGTAATTCAAAGTAATTCACGGTAATTCAAAGTAATTAAAGTAATTCACGGTAATTCAAAGTAATCAAAGTAATTCATGGTAATTCAAAGTATTCAAGGTAATTCAGTAATTCAAAGTAATTCAAGGTAATTCAAAGTAATTCCGGAAATTCAATAAATTAAATCGCATGTTTCAACTTATGTAAGGCTTATTATGGTCATTTAAAGTTATTTACAAGGCTTTATAAAGTGTCCACCGGAAAATTGCTGCCGTTTGTTTAGGTAGCATGTAAAGGAAAAAATATCATGTTGTTTAGAAAATACTATTAAAAAAATTAATTTCTTTAATAATTTAACTTATTTTCATAACTTCTAATTTTCGGCGTGATTTAAGGGCATTAATTTTTTTTTGGACATGATATTTATAATTTAATGTAAATGGTGCATTATACAATTCTTTTCCAGATGACCATTTGCTACCTGCCTACTGTTTGCTTTTGTAATTCTATCATTTTTTTCTTCTTACTAGGGTTTGTTAACCTCATAATCCTTTAAAAATTCTTTTCATTTTTTTTTTCCTTTTCAATTATTCCTAACTGTGGCTCATTGTCGGTTTTTCGTTTAATCTGACATATTTCCGATCACCCCAATAAATTTTCTCTTTTTCGGCATTGTCACTTGCTCTACATTCATTTTAACTGCGTGACCGACCGACTGTAATATCCCTTCTTCTGCGGAAACCAATAAGAAAAAAAAGCTTTTTTATTATTGGCGAACTCTTTTTTCTGCGACAATGCTACCTGTATTATTTATTTCAAGCATCCTTTTGGTCATCATACTTTTTTTTTCTTCAAGTCTGTTGTCAGTTCCAATTCACTGCAAACGAAGTCTTTATTTATTATTCTTTATTTACTCGGAAATTAGGAACATTCAAGTTATGAAATTAAAACGACATGTTTCGAGTTTATATTAGACTCATTCTTATTTATTTGAATAATTTTTATTATTGTAACTATTATGTTAATAGTGCCTATCACCTATCCTGTGACGTCGTGAAAAATGAAATAATACTCGGCTAATTTTCTTGTCCAATTAATAAACATTAATCGTCGTTAATATTCGGCACAAAGTTAGTGCTACCCGACATCAAGATTACTCATAAATATAGTTTCAGTAATAGAATCTTAGAAAAAATAAGTCTATACATAGTAGTTTTTTAAAAATAAATTCATAATTAAATGTTTCTTTCTCAATGAAGAAACAGCTTTAAGTTGAAACCCCTTGCGGGCGGATGTATCCGTATGGACACATTATATTTTATCGACATAAATAGACTTGGACTTAAACATAAGTGGCCGGAAAAATCAAATTATAAATTTTTGGCGAAAATTTAAATCCTGTGTTTAGCTTATGGGAGAATTATTACTTTATTAGAATTTAATTAATGACAATAAAATTATGTTTTTAATATTAGTGTAAATAATAAATTACGAACTATTGGGTATGGCCAAATTATAATTGTGAGCTGATATGTTTATCATATGTATTATTCCTCCCATACTTAGCTTATCGGCTAAGATAAAATCAAACTTTCATAATCGAAATATGATTGATCTTTCATAAGATATAAATTTTGATATCAATATAGATTCTGAGACTTCTTATCTTGATTTTACTACATTTTATAGTTCAGCAATTAGTTTTTAGCAAATTTTTGTAAGATTTCATTTAAAATATTTTTTTCCATAAGCTAAACATAGGCGGCCAAATATTTTTTTAGCTTGACTAACTGCCTCAATGGATCATGCCGTATCAAAATATTACCGAAAGAGACCAATCAGCATCTACGCCCCTAACACTTCAAAGAAAAAATAGGCTCCGACAACAAACGGTTAAAAAAAAGTAAACATAGCTACGGTATTTAACTTTCCAAAAAAAAAAATAATAAAAATAAAAATATAAATATTATTTAAAAATAATGATAATAAATAAATCATTAATTGATAGAGAGGCCGTTCATAACAAAAATGATGCCCAAAGCAATTGATTACAATTTTTAAGGGACAAAAATTATGCATAAGAATGAAATCAATTGAAAAAAAAAAAAAGAACCATGGAAATATGTATAAAAATACTCAAGTAATTCAAAGGTAATTCATGTAATTCACAGGTAATTCAAAGTAATTCAAGGTAATTCACGGTAATTCAAGGTAATTCAAGGTAATTCAAAGTAATTCACGGTAATTCAAAGTAATTCAAGTAATTCACGGTAATTCAAAGTAATTCAAAGTAATTCACGACAAGGTGTACACGGTAATTCAAGAGTGAGCAACCCCTCGGTCGATTACCATTTTTTTTAAAAAGCGGTTAAACGACATTTAAAAAAAAAAAAAAAAAAAAAAAAAAAAGAATCGAATTCATTTTTCGCGTAAAGGTTGTCGAATAGTATCTCGACAATCTTGTCTTTAATGTTTGGTATTGTAAATTGTATGAACGTCCAATGCCGTACATTGTACATTCGTACAATTAAATCATTTAGTTTAAGCTTAGTTGTATTAATTTTATTAGCTTTAGTTACTGTATTAGTTTTAGTTATTGTATTAGTTATAGGTATTGTATTAGTTTTAAGTTGTCAGCTAGAGGAGTAAAGTCCTCCTTATGTCATGCGGATCCAATGTCGTGCAGATCGATGTGAAAAGGACGTCATTTTTATGTCGATTCGTACGGGGTTGGTGACTTGTGGCGTTAGGAGGATGTGATCCTTGGAAGCTGGCTTGGGGGGACAACTCGGTCGGGCGCGGTCTCCGAGTTTTCCCCCCAACCCGTGTGGGGTTTTTGGCTAGTCCCCCATCGGGCGCCTCGCCAGGTGGCGAATAGGGGAACGCTCTCCGAAATCAGAGAGTATGAGGATTTATTCCTCAGGCGGACCAAAACTAGCCACAACAGAACAGCATGTCAATCAAAAAGATCTAGCAGTTAATCTAGCAGTCTTTTTAATTTTACAGGGAAAAGGCATGGGAAAAGGCTAAAAATTACGGTTTGGGGCTCGCGAACATTACAAAATGATGAAAAGCTTTATGTCGTGGAATGAGTTTAGGAAATGTTTGGCATGAATTTTTACTTAAGGTTCGGTCTTGCATGAATCCTTCTCCTTTATCTTTGTACCTTTATTTATTAATATTTAACAAAAATTAAGGCCCGGTACGGTCTTTTAAAGCTAAAAAAAAAAAAAAAAAAAAAAAAAAAATCATTTTTGCAACAAAGTTTTTAGAAACTGTAGTTAAGAAGTGAAAAAACAACCTTGCCCTCTCATATCCGCGGGTCCTCAACGACGCGCGGCCCTCTAAAAACGTGCGGCCCTAGGCAGTTGCCTATTTTGCCTATTGCAAAATTCGGCTCTGAAACTCATTCAAAAAAACGAGGAGAAAACAATCGGAAATATGGCGTCTCATCATAAGATAAAGAGCCGGGAAAAACGTTGATTGCGAGTTTCGATATCCCAAAGGAAATCATTTAGAAAAGACGTCATACGGCATTCGACCTTGAGACATCTATACATGATATTTTAGTTTGGTGAAAAATCGCTTCGGCAAAAAAGCAAAGCCATAAAAAAAACTTGGATATATAGAAAAGTTCTATTGCTTCATTAAAAATTTATGAGAGTTTTACGACAAAAGATTCCTACGATGGAAAAAAAAAAATGATATGAAACAGAACTGAGGCAAACAGCAGCAGCTGCATTAGTGTTTTTTCTCTTTTTATGTATATTAATTTTTTTTTCTCGAGTTTTATTTTATTCTTTTTTCTTCCGAGGCTCAGAAATCTCGTTTTTTAAGTTTTGTAATGAGCAACTGGAGACATTATAAAAGCTGGAAAATTTCAGATCGTAAATCAATTTATCGTGAGAACTTGCTGAATAAGCTAGTGCAACAATCGATTAAGCACTATTTTAAGTAGGCTTCTCTTATTTCCAAGTTTGGGGGGTGGGGTTTAGGGAGAAAAAAATTATACTTTGCGTCCTTTTTGGATAACAAAGTTTATCAACATCTTTAAATATTTCATATCAAAACTTTTAACTTGTTTCAATGTTTGACTTTTCGGATAGCCGAAAAACCCATAAGGCTCTTTTCAAAGAAAACTAAATCCGTTTAAAGACTGAGGTTCCTTTAAAAGAAAAAATAATAAAAGTATCGCGCTCGTTTTCTTTTTACCAAAAGAAGGAGGATAAAAAAAGAACTACCGTTAGGAAAGTTTAACTTTTCATCAAAAGAGAAAGAAAAAAAATGAGCACCATTTTCATTTCTTTCTTTTTTTTATTTTGTTTGGTAGTAAATACTTTAATATTAATTTTTTTATGGGAGGGAAAGGCTCCCTTTGCTCGATCAATAGAAGTCTTCAAGATCTTACTGCCCATATTGGTCAGTGATTTTTAAAAATCAGACTAAGAGGACTTCGTCAAAAATAACAGGAGCATGTTACCTATGCTTATGCCAGAGATTGAGTCCAAACAAGTTTATCGACAAGGAGTCGCCTGTTCGATCTTCCGTGGCTACAAATCGGGGTTCGGCCTTTAAACCCGTCGAGTACCTGATTCTCCCTTAATGAAGGAGCCTTTGCAAGTGGACGGACTGAGCTTTCAGGATGTGACCGATTTTCAGTACCTGAGTTTGTATATAAGGCTCGACTATAAACTTCTTTTTCTCATTCCATTTGTGGATTTTTTCTGCCTGTTCCCTCCAGGCCTCTCCACGAGGACTGCCTATGTGAGTGAAACTTGCTTCGCTTATTAGCTTGACATCTTTTGTGGAGATTTAACATAAGCTTCAGATTCCTTTTATTTTCCCCCAATAATTCTTACGCAATTTACGAACGACCCCTAACGAACGACAATGACGTAAACGATGAAGACGCCCCGAGGATCGAGCGGAATAACAGGTGCTTGTTTGCATTAAGCCGCATTCTCCGTAACAAAATTCTGTGCTTCCGCACTAAAATTCTCGCTCTCCCATGCCTTAAAATATCTGAAGAAGATGCAACAGATGCCCGATTCTTAAACGTTCGCCAGGCGGACATCCTGTATCGTAATTCCCAAAAATCGGCAGCTTCAAATCATAAAAATCAAATTATTTTGAAAATTTTCAAATCCCCGCAAAAAAATATTCACCAGTCGACAACTTTTCATCTCTAATCAGAAAAACTTCATTATTCAAACAAGAAAAAAAAAATTACAAATTCTGATTCGAATTTATACTTTTAAATGAAAATTAAAACAAAACAAAACAAGGAAAAATTGATTGGCACGATTAGAGAATCGATTTAATTGAAGTGGTAAAAGGATGATTGCCCGGAGGATGAATGTTTACGAAAGGTTTGACACAGGCTGAATTAATGTCAGCGGGGGGAAAATGACGTAAAGAGCTCTTTCCAAACACAAAAGCAAAATCTATTTGATTTCAAAACCGAAAAAAGAACTGCTGGCTAGCTCAATTTTTTTTTCCAAACCTTCTTTTTTTAAAGAAGAAAAATGTCTCTTTTTCCTTTTTACAAGCGATTAACTAATTTCCCGAAGGATACGTCTGCTTGTGAAAGGTTTGACTTTAAAATGACATGGGAAAATTTCGTCAAGTTTTTTTTTCTTCTTTTTTTAATTCAAAAACTTAATTAGCCTATTTCTAAGAGGTCAAGTTTCGCTCAGACGTTAAATTAACATTTTTCTTTTAACGTCTTCTGTGGCAGATGCAATTGAAATTTGTGCCAGAGAAGAAAATTGAAAGAAACAAAATAATAAGCGATGGCGGAGAAAGCAGGGTAGCTGGGAGAACGTTGCCCAATAACAAACAACAGTTTACCGATGAGTAGTTCACCTGGGCTGCAGAAGAAGACGACAGTTGCATAAAAAATTTCAAAAGTTTTTAGGTTTCAAAAATGTTTTGCCACTGCACAGTGCACGTTTTCGCCATGGCAAAAACCTGCTGCCACGTTTCTTATAATTATTTGCTTCTTTGCAAAACGTTGGAAAAGTCCAAATGTTTTCTCTGTTTATGCATCTCAGGTCAGGTTCTAAACAAAAAAAATGATAATAAAAGAACGAGACTTCTTTTTAAACACATTTCACTCCTTTACGGGAAAAGGTAAACGCGGAAATATGCATTTACGTTTATGTAAGTTTTTCCTTTTTCCCTCTCGAGGGTAACTCTGGAGAAAAAAAAAGAAAAGGAAAAAGTTTATGGGAGTCCTCATAGGAGAAAGTTTTTCGGAATCGTGTTTGGGATCAAGTCTGAACTTGTCACACACACGTAGCAAAGTGGATTTTTTATTTTTTAAGAAAACGTCGCATCTTATGTATTAATATCGTAAGTTATCATAAGAATATTTTTCTTTTTTTCTGGGGGAGGGGGGAGGAGCATGACCTTCTTTTCAAGTTTCTAAAAGGGGAATGAAAGGGTATGAAAGATTAAATTCTAACACGTCTTTTCGTTAAGGTCATTTTAAAGTTTCGGGAAACATTTTCAATGGTTTACTTTGGGTAAGTTGTCGCCACGATCAAAGTTGGGGTTTTTGAAGTGGGATGCGGACATTCCGTCAACATCGTGTCAAAGTCGGTTAGCGAAAAGGTGCAGCCCGACTACTCCACAGTTAAGGAAAATTATGTACATGGGGAACTCAGAGAATTAATGTAGAAAATTAACCGTCTTACGCCTAACAACTTGAAAGGAAATGAAAAGGGGGAAGCAAGCGGACATTTGAAATAGAAAATCTGTTAATAAGATTTGAGAAATATTTCAGCAATTCATTCAAAAATTTATCTTGATGAATAATATCCTGGAATCTATCATCGTTTTGGAATTCCGGGAGAAGGGACAATGATTTTGGTTACAAAATCACACGAAACGGAATATCAATCCTACAAGCTTAAAAATTTTATGTAAAGAAAGGTCAACATAGAACCGATGTTAATTTTCATGTTAAGCATAAAATTTAGTAAAAATTAGTAAACTCTATGTAGACTTTTTTTTTTCTTTTTTACCAGCAAATTATGTTCCTTTTTACATAAAATTTTTTACCGTACATTACATTTTTACGTACATTAAGCTTTTCCAGTTGTATAGTTTTACAGTAAAACTGCAGAAGAATGAACTCATACTACGGTCCGTTACAGACGATCCTTACAATGCCAAAGTATAAGAAATTGTCAAATCCACAAGTCACCGAATATTTTTACCGCCGCCCTGTTTGTATTTTGACTCAACTGGAAAGAATTTATAAAAATTGAAAAATGACTGAAATTTCGTAGGACAGGAAAGTTGAAACATTTTACTATGAGCTGGAATGTAATGTTGGTCCATTGTAATGGTAAATTTCAAATGGGAACTACAGCAGAAAAAAATTTTTTGACTTAAGTTCAAAATCACTCGAATTTATCCCTCATTGATCCCCAGGCCAAGATTACCCAACAGGAATATAGGCAGTTGGAAAAAATAAAAACATTCTAATATGATCTTTAATTATTGTGTAGTTTGGAGCCTAGCGACCGGACCAATGATCAAGGAGGAATTTATTTCATATGATCATATGATCTTTAAGTCTTCCCAAATAATTCCAAGAAGTATTAGAAAGATAGGACTACATTTCTGTACGTCAGAGCCAAAAAGTTCAATATGCAAATTCTTTTGGCCGTTTGTTATGGGTAAACAGCGTTTAGCGGACATCTTTAATTTGCATACTGAACCTTTTGGCCCTGACTTACAGATTCATTTTTCACCTGAAAGTTAATTTTTTCAGAAGAATGGCCCACGCTGCGTCTGTACCTATATTACAGTGAAGGTCCCAAAAGATGGCAGGAACCAGATTAAAATTCTGAGCGGTATTTAATTTAAACTGACAATGAATTTAGCTGTCGATTACAAGAAGGATGACACTGAGAAAATGAAGAGCAAGGGAAGCAGACGATTTAGTCCTATGACGACTGCCGCGTGTTTCAAAATACGCACGAGCAACATATCAAGCTCCTTCCTGTTAAAACTCGTAGAGATAGTGAGGAAGGATGTTGAGAAGACATCATCAAACCAACTTCATCGAAAAAAAATGATTTTCCAAATCATTTATTTTTACTCAAATACGTAATATTCCTCGTTATATTCCTTTAAAAGTTTTTATTTTTTCTCCAAAAAAAAAAAAAAAAAAAAAAAGTGAAAAGGAAAATAAAGAAATAAGCAAAAGTCCCCGAAGGTTGGAAATGATGTCCCTAAAGCGAACACGTAAAACGATCTTTAAATTGGCATCGTTTCCACCAATTTTTTTTTTTCTTCGAAATTTTCATTTTGGAGGATAACGGTAATAAAGCTTTAAACGTGAATCGAAAAAGAGTCACGTTTTAAAACTCTTTTGTGGTAAAGAATTTTTTTTCTTTCGCATTCCCTCTCCTTTTTATCAAGAGCCTCGTGATGTCTCGAAATACGAGAAACAACATCGGGTAATAAGATGTCGAACCGGAAATGGGAGTAACGGAAACTGTCAGCTGAGACAAAAAAGAAATAAAAAAGGAAAGAGAACTTGTAGAAAAAGGAAATGCTATTCCCTTCGCACCTTTTAATCGCCTATATTTTTGCAGCGTAAAAAAAATAAAATTTTTGTTTGTTTCACGGTTAAATTATTTTAACCGGAAACGGATTGAAAACTAAGCCCAAGCCTTTCGGATATCCTACATGCAGCGGCAGCCACAGGCCAGTTTTATACTCGACAGATTGGATATGCTTTCAATCGTTTTTTTTTTTTTTTCTTTTTTTTTTTTTTTTTCTTTTTTTTCTTTTTCTCATCCCACAAGCATATTTCGGTGTAAGATATTTTCTTTTGTTTTCCTTTTTCCCTCTCTCGATTTTTTTTTATTTATACACCTTCATATATGTTTTCTTTTTTCTCTCGGAAAAATAAAGTTATTGATATTTTACCCGAACGTTTTACGATACTTTAATTGGATTAAGATTCCTTTTCGAAAAGGTCAGAGTATGCAGCGGAAAAACGTGATTTTTTTTCCCCTGTAATATTTTGGGAAATATGGTTTCCTGAAATTGGAATTCGGGGTTTTCTGCCTCTTCGATAATTTAATTGGAAAGTTTTTAATAAATCAAACAATGTTAATTAAAAGCCAAGGTAAAAAAAGTTTTTTTCATCTCAATTAAAATGATTTTTTTTTTTTTTTTTTTTTTGGAGGAAGCCTTTCGAAAAAAGGAACCCGGATAATGAGGAAAATTGTCCTAAGTTGACTTAATACGTTGTTGTCAACATGGAAAGCTTTTCATTTACTCGGAGCGAAAGTTGATCCCTACGGATCTCTGAAACTATGTTTTCCCTTAACTACCTTCCTTTTTGATATTTTCCAGGGACTTTGCTCAAATGATAAATGATTACAATTATTAGCATAATCAGGAGGAGTAGGGGAAAAGGTTTTTGACGTAATGGAGACGAAGCGAGAAAATCGAGCACATCAAATATTTATCAAAAAGAAAAAGTTTCCCCTGAAAATTGTTGAAATACATCATTCTCACCCCCTGACGGTGAAATATAAAATACGGAGGCACATTTTAAATAAATTATCAGTCGAAACGTTAAAATAAAGAAAGATGGCCACCGAATGAAAATCTTTTATCGGTCGACGGCCGGAAATTTCCGTCCTCGATTCAAATCAAAAGCATAAAATTTCATACGTTTGGGGGGGATGTTTGTCCGTGATTCCAAGTTTATAGATCGATCGATTTTTCGGAAACCCTTTTAGTCGCCAACGCTGGGAGGCAAGATTTTCAAAGACGATTAACGATGACGAAGGAGGCAGCTGCAAAGTTATCATAATATAGAGAAACCGGATAATCATTAAAAGCTCCCAGCTATTCCCAACGATTCCTCTCATCTTTCCTGTAGGCCTCTTACGCAGTTCAACTATCAAAAGATCAAGTACGCGGAAATAATCGAAACTTTCGAGCAAGTGTTTTGTAGGAGGATTCCTCCAATACCGTGAGCTACTTACATCCAGGGATGATTGTTTTAAAACATTTGAATAAAAAACACCGTTTTAAACACCGTATTTTATTAAGTGAATAAAATACGTTTTAAAATGCATTTTCAAGAGGCCCGAGCTCGCAATTTGACTGAAAAGGACGTGGGCCCATAAAACCACTTTTTGGGCGGAGGTCGAATTTTTTTTTTTTTTCCGCGGAATTAGTACTTCCACTTGAGACTAATAAATCCCCAAAAGCGTTTTCAATTGTGCGCATGCGCTCCCGAGATATTGCTACTTTTGTAAATGGTCCATTTGCCGATAAATCGTTAAGAATTAAGAAACGGTGTTGTGGTGGTAGCTTCCTACGATCAATATGTACTTCCCGTTTTTTTCCGACCCCCAGGAAATTGTTCGATCGTAGAAAAAAACCAGGCACTGTGAACGACCAATCTTAAAAACTGCTGAAGACAACGAAGGAAGGTAAAGATCTTTCAGTATATGTTTTTTAGGGTCATTAGCAGTATGACAGATGGGAGTTCGGTTTGCGGCCGCCTGCGGCCCTATGCTAAAATGTGACTTTTAAGTTTTGAAAAGTGATTTTAAAAGAACTCGGAGCGAAGTGGCTGTTGTAAATATTGGTAAGGAAATCCACTCCCCACCTGGAGAACCCGTTGAAATGGGTTTATTTAAACACATCAAACTTCAGGATGCAATATTATTAAATCTCAGGAAACAAAAATTAGAGGTAGATGAAGCATTATTTGAGCGAATCGAGTGGTTTTTTGGATGCAATTTTGAGAGTGAATTTGAAAAAATTGCACTACAACTTTTGTTACATATTTCTAAAACGGAATCAAGTTCTACTTTAAGATATCAGTTATGGAATTATTTATATTTAATACAGGACTTTATGAAGGAAAGCCCAGAGTGTGTAGAAAATGTAGTTAAGTTATCTTCTGATGACATAAAACAAATTATAGTAGAAGCCCTAAAGAAGCCGCTGATTTTAACAGCGTTAAAAGAGGCATTAAAATCGGTATTTGTTGATGTTAGTGATAATTTCATTGAACAGAAAATCAATGATTTAAACATTTATGTATCCCTAAGTTGTTTTCCTCCTCTGCCTAAATTGCGAGGTGCATGTTTAATTGATGGATTTTTAATATGTGTGGGAAATCTTCCGGATAACAAGACAAATAAACAAAAATATAAAGCTGACTTAATAACACTAGGAATTCATGAGTTTTGCCACTATGTTGCACGAGTGCTATGAAAAGACTACAACTTTTCCTCCCCTTTTAAATCTGGGCTAGACATAAAATGTACTGCACCGCCAAGATTCGATTCAGTATTGGAGAATGAATTTCTAGAATTGGGTTCTTTTATTCGGCCTGGTTTTAAAACATGTTTTAAAACACGTTCAAAATGTTTTAAATTCGTTTCTATTTTTATTCAAATTTTTAAAACTCTGCCCATATTGGATGACATATTGACTACTGCGCAGACATGTCTGAGCTTAAGTTTTCCAAGTGTTTTCCGGGATGAGAGCAGTACATTTATTTGCAATCATCATTTGCATTTTTCAAACCCGACTTTAGCCGTTTACGATAGGCCTACCATGCTAATAAAGATGATGTTCAAAATAAAAAGTGTTATATTGTTATGTCCACGATTGGTATAATGGAAAAGAATTTTATAATACACCATTTGACGCAGAATAAAATGGCTTATACTGATCAAATATTTTTTGTTGTGAGCAAAAGATTGAAGAAAAGAAGAGGAAGAAACGAAGGAAGAAAAGAAGAGGAAGAAACGAAGGAAGAAAAGAAGAGGAAGAAACCCAGCAGTTCCTCCCCGATTTTCCCCCCAACAGTGGAATGTTTACCAGCAAGTCATAAACAGGTCGCAACGGACGAATAATTATGCCGAGGGCTGGCATAGCCGATTTATGCGCATTATAGCCGCTGATCATTCCAACTTATGGAAATTTCTGGAGCACTTAAAAAAAGACCAAAACGACAATGAGGCATTGGTAATCCAGTCGGAGGGTGGGCATTCCAAAATCCGGCATCCCATAAAAAAAAGATATATTCTTAATAATAGTCAAATTGAGTCAATAGTTGGAAATTATTTTGAATATAAAAATTCCAGAGACACTTTAAAATATCTCCTCGCTTTGAGTAGAAAATTGAAATTATACGCCGAGGTGGACGACGAAGAAGAAGGGACAAAAGAAGATGCAGATGATGGTACCGATGATGGGAATGAATCCAGCGAATCAGAATCCGATTAAAAACCCCTTTAGATCCCTTTAAATTCACTTAAAACTTTCTTATACAATAGATTAAACTTTACAGAAATTTTTTATTCGCAAAACTGGACAAAAACAATTTTTGGACTTAATAAAACCGGATTTTATAATAGTTGGACTAATTGCATTTTACCAACAAAAAAAATTGGACATAAAATAGTTTGGACAAAAAATTTTATTGGACCATTTGTCCGGGGATTCAAAAACATAAAAAATTGACCTTATAAGGGCCACCACTGCAAAACTTTAAAAAACTCTGGTGATTTTAATTTTAAAAAAAATAAAATTCGATGAAGGGAGGGGGTCGATTTGGAACCTTTGATGCTAACGTCACAAGTTTTTAAATTCAAAAATTCGTGTCATTCTTAACCCGCCCACTAAGCTTCTCATTGCCACAGCATCTGTGCGTGACGAAAATTAAAAAAAAAAAAATCAATCACCCAATAACCTTTGTGCTTACATGTTAAGTTGCTGCACACTATCACTATGGGTTTTCCTAAAATTAATAGGAAGTAGGAAGCACCTTGAATGAACTGCTCAACGTCATTTCACTGGAAAATCGATTTCGGGACGTCAATCCAGTCGATGACTTATATCCCAAGCGCATTTTCTAAATAGATTTAAACATGGGAGGATAACATTTTAAAATTACAAAAGTCCAGTGAACCGTTTAAAATTTCACCCCCGGTGTAATTTTTCAGTATTTAAAACTTCCTGTAAAGGAAGTAAAGCCGGGTTAAGAACCCGAACGAAACACGAGCCAACTTGATTACTTTATGTTTGTAAACGATTATCCTTTTAATTATAATCTATCCTGTTAAGTTCCATTTAATCTTTGCCGGAATGCCTATGGAGGGCGCGGAGTCCATTATGGAATTTTTTTTATATAAAAAATTAATGCAGTATCCTCATTTCCGACGACGAAAAAAAAAAGCGTGATAAACATGACCAGGCGACACAAATTTACAGATACATTATTGACGTTGCACACATAATATCTTTTCATCAGTACGTCAAAAACGGGAAAGGGTGGGGGAAAAAAAAAGAGGTGGAAAACGAAGTTAAAATCCTGTCCTGGAAAATATTCCCCCGTATATTATAATGTTATCGTTCGGTATGAAAAGAGATAACTGTCAACATTATATGGCTTTCATTTTTCCTTGATTTTTAATTTTTTTCTTATTTTCTTTTTTAGTTCGACGAGTTCGACGCAAAATTTAAAAAAAAAAAAAAATTAAAAACGTGAAACAGTTGAAAATATCGCACGACCGGAGGTATAAAAGGGATATTTTATTCGGTCACGAGGATATATGGATTTAATTTTTGTTGAATATTATTGAATTTAGAATACATTAAACTGATTGAAAAAGGTAGGATAAATTAAAATAGAGAGGGATCTTTTTTTAATATAAAAAAGGATCATCTCTTTTATATGGTGCGCCTATAAGCCCTTCATGAAAATCGCTGAGTTGAAATATACTGCAGAGGCGTTTTGGAGCTTTCAAAAGTATACTTCAAAAAACGTCTTTTGAAATGCATAAGGGTCATCGAGGGTCTGCAAAATCAGGTTGTCAAGGCCAAATTTTTCCCAATTTGAGTGTACATAATGCTATTAGCATCCCAAACGATCTATTTCCTATTTGGAAAAAGATGTTTACTGAAAAATCCTTAGAAATAGTCTATTATAACCTTGAATCAGTTCTCACAGATGTCAAGATATCATTCGATCTCATATGAGGCTTCTTAACTCACACATCTCAAGGAAAACCTACATTTGAATGTCTACATTCCTTGCTCCCCTCCTCTCCCACCCTCGGTATTAATCAGGGATGGAACCAGGTTCAGTAACTAAAATTAGGGACTTTAGGGATTCAATTTGACAATTTTAAGGACTTTTTAAGAGTCGATTTTTCTGGCCTTTATTGCGCTTTTTAAGACTTTTATGACCCTAGACGTGCTTTTTAGGACTTTTAGAATTTTTCTCAATTTCAAAACTAACTTTAAACATTATGCTGGCAAAACAAAGAGAAACAACCAAATAATTGCTAAAATGCTACAGTATGGATGATATACATCCTAGTAAAAACATAAACGAAACAATACTTCAGCTTAGTAATTAAAACTTTGAAAAAGTAACTTTAGTTGAACAAAAACTGTTTTTAAACTACAGTGAACATAAAATAGTGCATAAAAATAAAATAAAAAAGAACTAAGTAAGAAGTGGCAAATCAATAAAAGTAGATCATTTTTTGCTTTTTATACGAAATAATTATCTACCATTTTAGATTTTCGCTGTTCTATGCGGGTTTGCATAATATACAATACTTAATTTAATTTCTTTTTTTTTTTTTTTTTTTTTTTTTTTAAATAACAAAAAAGGATAATTTGTTTTTAGGATTTAGGTTTGTTGGAAAAATTAAAATTTTTTTTTTTTTTTTTTTTTAGTTTCTTTAAAATTAGGAAAAAAAAAACACCCAAATCTTTAAATAAATTTAAAGATTTGGGTGTTTTTTTTTATCTTTTTTATCTTTCGTCAAATTATATTCCTAGTTTCTAAAGAAAAAATAAGAATTAGAAAAAATTAGAAAAAATTTTATGTAAAAGTAACATAAAAAATATGTAACCCCTTTTATTTAACATGAGTTGCGTTAAATCTTCAATTTTTTCAAACGTTTCCAATTTCTGACGCCACTTTTTTATGTTAAGTAAAAAGGGCCTACATCTTTTTTATGTTACTTTTTTTACATACAATTTTCTACCGTGTACAAGATGAAGGAATATTAAGTGAGTTTTTTATTAAAACTTTTATTTAAATTTTCTATTTTAAACTTTGTTTTTCGTGATCGAAAGGGAAAATTTGAATTTTTGCGTTTTGTAGGCGTAAGAAAATGAACCGGTGGGAATGTTAGTTTTGTTATTTGTAATATCTTTTTTTGGTAAGTTTAAATGAATGTGAGTATTAATTGAATTCAGTATTGAAATTTGTACTCATATTTGTAGGAATAATGGAAAGTACCGATTCAGATTCTTTTTCGTCCAATGATGTTCCTTGTACCGATTAAGATTATCTTTCGTCAAATTATATTCCTAGTTCCGAACTGAATGATAGATAGATAGATATGGCGTTACAGGGCTTGCAGCCCTACTGCCGCATCACAAATATTCCGCCAGGCGGTTCTATCTTGGCATGATTCCCGCCAATCGGGGACACCCAGCCGACCCGCATCCATCGAGACGTTATCCTCCCAGCGAAGCCGCGGCCTCCCCAGGGGCCTAGGGCTTGTCGGTCTGCCGTCAAGGACCTGCCTAATGTACCGCGTCGGTGGCGCTCGAGCGACGTGTCCCGCCCACTGAAGCCTGCGAGATTTGATCACTCCCGTGATCAATGGCTGCTTAGTTAGCCTCCGGACTTCATCGTTCGATCTCATTCTCAAGCGCCCCGTAAGCGGATCCCTTTTCGGTCCGAGAATTCGACGCAAGACCTTATTTTCAAAAACCAACAGCCGCTTTTGGGAACGGACGGTGAGGTTCCATGTGTCGCAGCCGTAAGTGACAATAGGACGTATAACGGCATTATAGATGCGGAGCTTGGCATGCATAGACAGAACTCTACTTTGGAAAACATGGTGTAACGAATGAAGACAGCGGCTACCGCTCTGGATCCTCGCTGCGACTTCATAATCGATGTTATTGTCGCTCGTCACGAACGATCCGAGATACCGAACTCGGTAACATTCTTAAATCTCAGATCACCCACATCCAAAGGCGCCTCATCCCGTACATTCCTCGTCATAACCATATAATCAGTTTTCCTTTCGTTTACCTCGAGTCCGACCCTGCGCGCTGTCGCCAACAACTCTCCGCATAGCCTTCGAACTTCCTCTCGAGTTTCCCCTAGCAGGTCAAGATCGTCGGCATAGCCCAAAGTCCTTATCTGTCCTCCCAGATTCACGCCCCCAGGGACGTTCTCAAGGGAGCGTACGACCTTCTCAAGAACCAGGTTAAAGAGGACAGGCGACAATCCATCCCCTTGCCTAAGTCCGGTGTTCACAGCGAAGGCATCACTTATCTGATTGTTAGCCACGACCCTCGACTCACATCGTTAAGACAGACCGACGTCATTCGAATTAACTTCCGGGGAAAACCAAACTCGGCCATGATGTTAAACAGGCCCTCTCTGTGTACGCTGTCATAGGCTTTCCGGAAGTCGACAAACAGATTATGGACCTCGCTGTTATACTCGCGTTTTTTCTCCAAAATCTGCCGCAAAGTGAATATTTGGTCGATTGTACTACGATTTCGTCGAAAGCCGCATTGATATTCACCAAGGACCTCTTCCGCTCGCGGTGAAATGCGCTGCAGAAGGATATTAGAGAGTATTTTGTATGCAGTACAGAGCAACGAAATACCGCGATAATTCTCGCACTCTTTTCGATCACCCTTCTTGTGAAGGGGAACGATAAGAGCCTCTTTCCATTGGTCGGGCAGTTCTTCGGCCTCCCATATCATCGAGACAAGCTTATGAAAAACCTCGCACACTAAGTCACCTCCGTGCATCCACAGCTCGCTAGGGATTTCATCCACCCCACTTGCCTTCCGAGACTTTAGCTTCCGTACAGCTGCTTCCACTTCCTCAAGGGAGATGGGGGGCTCATCGGCTAAACCGTTCACTGGCTGTACTGGGGGCAAAGGGTCATCAGGTAGGGGGACATTCAACAGGTCTTCGAAATACTCCTTCCACCGCTCAAGAATTTGATGGGGGTCGGACAAAAGATCGCCATTCGCAGATCGTATGATCCCCGTGCGGGGCTGGAACCCTTTTCTAAAGTTTTTCAGGCGTTGGAAAAACTGGCGACTATTTCTCATTGTACTCTCGGCTTGCAATTGTTCCACCAAACCCACCTCGAACCGCCTTTTCTTGGCCTTAAGTAAGTTACGGGTCTCCCGCTGTTTCAATGCGTACCGTGCAGCGAGCTCTTCCCGCAGGGCCCGATCGTCGGTGTTCTGGAGAGCAGCAAACCTTGCCTCACCTCGTTCCGCCACTGCTCTCTCGCAGTCCTGATCGAACCAGGGCTTCGATCGCTTGGGTTTCTGGAAGCCGAGGATATCTTCAGCCGTCGCCTTTACCGTATCTCTTACCGCGTCCCAACATGCATTAACGTCCGTCGTATCTAATTCTAAAGCCGCAAAACGATTCCTCAGCTCTAAGCAGAACCTGGTCTTATTCTCCTCGTTCTCAAGTTTTTGCGTATCGAAACGACGTATCGTTCGATAACGCTTAACCGGATTATTAGAAATGCGCATCGCCATTCGACAAGACACTAGCATGTGGTCGGAATCCGTGTCGGCTCCCCTCCACGTGCGCACGTCCTGCAGTGTACCACCATGTCGCCGATCTATCAGAACATGGTCTATCTGATTCACTGTCCGACCATCTGGCGACCTCCATGTCCCCTTATGGATGTCTCTGTGGGGGAACATGGTGGACGACACCGACATGTTCTTAGATGCCGCAAAACTGACAAGACGTAGGCCATTCTCATTAGTGCGCTCATGTAAACTATGTCGACCGATAACAGGGCGCAGCGCTTCCTCTTGGCCTACCTTCGCATTGCAATCGCCGAGGATCAACTTGACATCCTCGCGAGGGGACCGCTCATATACATCCTCCAAGATCTCATAGAAGGTGTTCTTACTCTCCTCAGGGGCGTCCTCAACAGGGGCATGAACACAGATGACGCTAATGTTAAACCACCGTCCCTTGACACGCAACACACATATCCGTTCATTGACGGGACGGAAATCGATGACACTCTGCAGCAGCTCTTCCGAAACTGCAAAGCCGACCCCGTAACTGCGCAAGGTGTCATGACAGCTATAGAAAATAGTATACGTGTCAGAAGAGAGGTTTCCACTACCTAGCCAGCGAATCTCCTGCAATGCCGCAACCTGGATACGGTACTTCCGTAACACGGATGTAAGATTACGTAGGGCTCCGGGCTTATTTAGGGTATGGGTATTCAGGGTTCCAAAATTCAGTTGACCGTTCCGTTGCCTTAATCGTCTGCCTTAATCGAACTGAATGAATCTGAGGAAATGTTGGAAACTGCTTATGAAACTTCACCAGGTTCTTCGGTAGTTTCTTCAGAAACAGATTGGGACGACTCCGACTGGGATGACTTCGTGGTATCATCTGTAAGGCCCCAAATATTTTTCCCACGCAAGATTTGGGTGGGAAATATATTTGGGGCAAAAAAAGAGGAGAGAGAATCACCGGAAGTATGAGAAGTTGGAGGACTACCCAAACAAGTAAATTTTTTAAAAGATTTCGCATTATTCACCTAACACCTTATGTAACCCAGTTCAGTAGAGATGCATCAGAGCCCGAGGTAGCTCAGTGGTAGAGCAGCCGTCATGAAAACGGAAGGTCGGTGATTCAAGTCCACTCTTCGAGTGCCTCTGGTGTATTCTTTTACTGAACATCTCCCCGGTTCCCTTTTTGTGATCCATATACCGATAACCCCAACCGAGAGAATTACACCCCCCTGCCTCAAAAGCAGTATTTTAGGTTTGTTGGAAAATTAAAGTAAATTTTTATTTGATATGAATGAATTCATATGTGGCACTAAAACTTCTTTTTTATTTTTAGATTTTTTTCTTATTACTGGATGTCTCCTCAGACCTAGCCGTCAATGAAAGCCCTCATTGACGGTCGCCTACGCCTGGACACAGGTGTAGCACAATAAGAAGAATATCTAACAAAGAATAAAAGTCAAAGTAGGGAGAGTGTCCTTGTTATGAAAAGACCCAATCGAGACAACCTTCAAAAAAATTGAATGATGGAAGAATCAGGGATAATATTTGAAAACAGGGTTCCCGCTCTTATGAAATTTCCATGGACTTGGTCGAGTTCTACCGCAGATTTTTTTTTTCTTCTTTAAAAAGTTCGAAACATCGAAATCGATTCTCATTTCAAGTACCAGTACGGTACATTTACTATAATTGTAATTTTCTTAAAAGCATTACGAAACTCAAGAGTAATATTTTCCCATAATAAAAATTCCCATGTCATGGTACTTATTCCCACGACGCTGATAACAAAAAAACGACTTTAAAAGTCGCTTTTTTAGCAAAAAAAAATGTTTTCATAACCCATAAAAAAACCACTCGTAGGATACATTAAAAGGTAAGGAAAGCGATTTCGATTGCAAAGGTCGTCGGATATTACTTCCGGTACTTTTTAAATAAAAGTTGACTATCAACTACTTCCGTTATCGAAACCTTTTTTCAACGTCAAATTGGTTTCTCCTTTGAAGTTGGAGGGGGAAAAAAAATCGCAAAAAAGGAAATAGATTTTTTTCGTGTTTATAATAAACTTCGAAAGAGCAAAATTATACTCGTCTTTTACCTTCTCTTATAAATTAGATTTAAACGTGAAGTGATGAGAGGGTGGGAGGGTAGGGGGAAGGGAGGGCTAAAGAAAGTAATTAGCTTAGCTTCGTTTTTTTTCCTTCCATTATATAATTTTTTTGGCTTATGAAGAGCTTTTTTTTAAAAGTATTTATTGTAATTGAATCCGACGGGAGTTTCCTCTTTTTAACGATTCTTTCGAGACTCCCGTTAATAATTTACCCCCGGGTTGGTTTCCATTTTTTTTTTTTTTTCTATATTTCCACCTCTTGGGCAATTCAATTACACAAACACTGACCGAACTACGTTAATGTTTCCATTTTCATTTTCTTCATATTTCAGATTTTTCCAAGCTCTTCCAAGAAAGAAAATAATGGGGAAAAGGAAAATTTTAATTCTACTCGCGCGGCTGAATTATTCTTTTGAAAAGTTTTTTTTTTTTTTTTTTTTTTTTTTTTGGACGTGTGTGAATTTTCGAATAAGTGTTAATGAAGGGTTTTTTGAGGAACGCCCACAGTCATTACCCCTTCCCCAATTAAAAAAAAAATTGTTAGGGAAGTCATTTCAACGACGGCTGGACGTCATTTGCACGAAAATCGATTACGACACGTCAATCCAGGTTATGACTGGTTTGTTTCATTAATGCCAAGATATCATTTTACGAGGATTTTCCAGTTTTAAAAACCGAATTAAAGGTTGACGAGAGGAAAACTAGCCTGACCGGTGATCCAGATCCTAGCAAAATAATTCCCGGTTGAAAATCTGAAAAGCAGTTTCCAAGGTCTCGGCCACGTAATATTTAGGTTATGGATGCTCGAAATATGCCCTTATTTCTACGCTCTGTGAAAACATGGAAAATATTCTTTCCTTGGCATGGGAAAAACAATTTCCACCCACCTAGATTCCTCTACTTCCCGTTCTAACCACCTGTTTTTGGAGGATGTTTTAGTCTATAACTCGTAAACTCAAGCTTTCCAAGTTTTCCGGGAAGGATAAAGTTTAGCGATGGATAAGATAGGAATCGTCGAAATTTAATTGCGGATGAAGTAGAGGCATTCCTGATATTTACATATGACATAGCAACACAAAGGGAGAAGATTCCTACATATTCAGAATTTTTTCCCCTCTTGTTAAAAGGTTTAATCTGGATAGCGTAGGCGATATATTTATCCAACTGGAAAATTTTTAACAAAACAAAATTCTTGGCGACAAATTCTTCAGCAAGGAAAAATACTTCGTCTTCGTCCCTCGCAAAAAAAAAAAAAAAAAAAAAATTACAATATTTTCGAATGCCATGAAAATATTTACAATTTTTCGGGAGAAACTGAGGGGCGATGGGGGATCGGCTGTTTACGAGTTTACAACCGACATGAGAAAGTCATAATGGACAGGATGATGGAGATCGAGTAACATGGAAATCGGTTAATGGACTATTAATTAGAGGTCGAATGTCGTAATCCTTCGTGTAATCGGATTTTCTCTTAAAGGGAAATGAAGACAAAAATTTTCGAACGGCGATTTCAATAATCCAAGCACAAAATAATCCGTCGAGTGATTATAAAAACGCATTTTTCACTCGACGGAGGGAACCGAGAGAAAAAAAAAAAAAAAAAAAAAAGTAGAGATCGCTTTTTCGGTTTCAAGACAGTTTATCATCTGTCGTTTAATAACAACGGGAAAATATTGAAAAAGCAAAAAAAAATTCCGCGGGCGGTCGGACCGATGGGATGAATAAAAAAAAGGAAACGACGATATTAGGGTCATTAGGCGAGTTGTTAACAGTCAAGTCGATTGAAAGTTCGATTTTTCGAGATGCTCCCAATCGGTTTTTGTCAGGAGCTTAATGATGAAACTTTTTTTACTTTTTAAAGAGCGCCGGGTGAATCATGACGAGACTCTTAAGGTTATGCAGCTCTAAAAGAAAATGCTGGGTTGACGTATACAGTTAGGAAAGTAAAAGATGGAACGCCCATGGGAATAACATTCGCCTACAAGCTAAGCACGGGTGCAAAATTGGCTTGTTGAAAAAGGGTCATTTCAGTATTTAGCTCTTGAAAAGGGCTTCCTTGGTATGCCAGTGCAGGGGGAGAGGCAAAAATTGCCCAAATACGAGTTGACGTAACGCTTAATTCTGATTTTCGACTTAACGAGTTTGCATAAAAATTATGATTTCCTAAAAAATATAGATATTCAGGATTAATAAAAAAAAAAAAACTTTTCTCCTGGTAATAAACGAAAATTCGCAGGAGCTTAGGGTAATTCCGAAGTGTTTTCGTTACTCTCTACAATATTCCCGACAAATCCTGGAAAACTGGAAATCCCGGAAAAAGTCCATCCGCGATCTGGAATTGGGACTGCAATCCTTTCCGGTATCTCGGTATATCCCAGGCAGAAACTCTTAATCTGCACAAATAGAAAACTTGTCCGAATTATCCGAAGAAGTCAAAAATAACTAATGGAGCTAATTATCTCCCCTTGTTGGACAAGGACCATTTAGGGAGGAGGTTGCGGTTGGTAATTCATACGTATGGGCTAAACGGTCAATTTTAAGAAGAAATTTAAAGCTGCTTATAGCTGAAATACTGTGTTATCGAGGAGGAAAGGGTCAATAATTGCCGAAACTAGTCAAGATTACAAAAACATTAGTTGCTCCATATCTGCTAATCCTAAATTTTCTACATAGATGTAGCAATGTAAGAGTACTTATATAGACATTGGAAATAAACAGTAACCCTTCCTTCCTAAGCTAATATCATTATTAAACACCAATTCAAAAATCCGCTATTTTCCAGGGTCGCAATGAAGATTACGATAGATTGAGATCTCGATTTCTGTCAAGTGTGTTAAGTATCAGTTACTCCGCTCAAGGACTGTAATATTACAATATTGCAATTTAAAAATTGAATTTAGTATTATGATATCTTTTATTGCTAATATGATTGAAATTGAGAAAAAGGTTAGTAATATCGTTGAAGAATTCAACATTTTAACGAGGATGAGAGTTTTTGTAGAAAGGTAAATTTCGAAACGTCTTTTAATATCGACATTATTATCTTTCACTACAATTGAACTCTTAGGAAAGTCAAGTCTGTTACACGTAGGATGATATTGATCTCAATAAAAGGTATCCTTTGATAAATACTCCCTCTGTCCCAAAATACTTTGTGTGTTTCTCATTTTTATTTCCCATTTCGCAAGCTTTTGATTTTTGCCGGAACTGTTTGCACCACTTTACCCACCCACCCAAGCACTATTTCACACCACCCCCCCATCCCCCCCAGGGGTCCCCCCCTTTGGGAAATAAATTACCGAAAAAATGGAAAAAATTAAAAATTCCTATTATTTTCGCCCCGTTTCAGAAACGAAAGCGAAAAATTTGAAAGTGGTCGGAAATGAGAGAGTACATTATCCTAAACAAGATTCCCCCATGAGAAAATTTTTTTCATTTGTCGCAACCCCCCAAAAAAATTAAATATGTCGAGGGTCCGACCAAGGGGGCGAATTTTTAAATCTCGATTAGATGGTCGCGAAACGTTTGTTACGGGGGTTTTTTAGGTCGCTGATTTCGATTCTGAGGTCCGTTTTTAAAAATTCAAGATGGCGGACCCAATATGGCGGACCTTTTCTTAATAAATCGATCGTTTTTCACTAAAACACATAATCGGGGGGTTATTGAGGCCGCTGATTTCAATTCTGAAATCGGTTTTTGAAAATTCAAGATGGCGGAACCAATATGGCCGACCTTTTTTCAAAAATTCGACTTTCTTTCACATAAGCACGTAATCGGGGGGTTATTGAGGACGCTGATTTTGATTTTGAGGTCGGTTTTTTAAAATCCAAGATGGCGAATCCAATATGGCTGACCTTTTTTCAAAAATTCGATTTTTTCCCACATAAACACTTGTCCGGGGGGTTATAAGGGACGCTGATTCGAATCTGAGGTTAGTTTTTACAATAGTTCAAGATGGCGGATCCGATATGGCGGACGATTCCAAAAAACATTTTTTTTAAGTCAGTCAAATTCATGATTGGGGGTTATCGGTGAACGTCCGCCATATTGCATCCGTCATCTTAAATTTTTAAAAACGGACCTTAGAATCGAAATCAGCGTCCCTAATAACCGCCCGGACAAGTGTTTATGTGGAAAAAAATCGAATTTTTGAAAAAAGGTCAGCCATATTGGATTCGCCATCTTGAATTTTAAAAAACCGACCTCAAAATTAAAATCAGCGTCCTCAATAACCCCCCGATTACGTGCTTATGTGAAAGAAAGTCGAATTTTTGAAAAAAGGTCGGCCATATTGGTTCCGCCATCTTGAATTTTCAAAAACCGATTTCAGAATTGAAATCAGCGGCCTCATAACCCCCCGATTATGTGTTTTAGTGAAAAACGATCGATTTATTAAGAAAAGGTCCGCCATATTGGGTCCGCCATCTTGAATTTTTAAAAACGGACCTCAGAATCGAAATCAGCGACCTAAAAAACCCCCGTAACAAACGTTTCGCGACCATCTAATCGAGATTTAAAAATTCGCCCCCTTGGTCGGACCCTCGACATATTTAATTTTTTTGGGGGGTTGCGACAAATGAAAAAAATTTTCTCATGGGGGAATCTTGTTTAGGATAATGTACTCTCTCATTTCCGACCACTTTCAAATTTTTCGCTTTCGTTTCTGAAACGGGGCGAAAATAATAGGAATTTTTAATTTTTTCCATTTTTTCGGTAATTTATTTCCCAAAGGGGGGGACCCCTGGGGGGGATGGGGGGGTGGTGTGAAATAGTGCTTGGGTGGGTGGGTAAAGTGGTGCAAACAGTTCCGGCAAAAATCAAAAGCTTGCGAAATGGGAAATAAAAATGAGAAACACACAAAGTATTTTGGGACAGAGGGAGTATAATTTTCAGTTTATTAACTGCACAGCTTTAATAACTTCGTTTGGACTGACCCCGAGAAATGCTTTCCAGCTTCATCTAGGAACGAAAATAACAATAACCATCGCAGCAAAAATTGATCAAATTTTGCTGTCAAAGTGAGCTATGATAACATGAGGAAAAAGGCGCCTGCTGTAACTCAAAAAAAAAAAAAAATTATGCAGAACTTTGTGTTTAATATATCAAAGAACTTGCTCATTAATCTTTGGTTGGTAAGGGAAGATTTTCGCCCGACCGGTATCTCCCTTTTTTCTTTTTTTTTTTGGTTCTTCCTTTTAATATTTTAAAGTTTAATTGCATGAGATACGTCACATCAAAAGAGAAAGTGAAAATCGATAAATGAGTAAACAGTGTAAAGTAATGAGATGCAAAGTTGAAAGACGTTGACGTCAAGAAATACAAGATAGTACATGTTTAAAAGATTGAGGGAAATTTAATTTAATTGTACATCATTCGAAGAAAGATTTTATTGCAGAATTTAAAAGAAAGAGAAGCTGAAAAAAGGCTCTTATCTAGATCCTCGATTACTCTAGAAATATATAGGATTCAGAACTGATTAAAAAAAAAAGAAAGAAAAAAAAGATTAAGGCAAAGGGGGGAGATAAAAAAAAAATCTCCCCATTCCTTAGGCCGGGAACGGGAAGGGAAGAGAAGGGTGGAGGGGGATCAATAAACCTGAAATTATATCTATCAAAGGTTCTCTATTCTTGAGGTTAGAAGATTATTGTCCGAATTTCTGCAAAACTAAAAATAATTTTTTTTTTTTTTAAATTCATAAACAGAAACCAACTAAGTGGGGATATTGTAACCAAAAGCTTCGTCTCCGAAAAAGGTCCCTTCTTACGTAAGCCTAAACAAAGGTTAGAGCAAAACGTTTTCCAAAAATTTCATGACGCCGCGCACAGACAGATCAATTTAACTCTTATAAATAACTTCATCAATATTATCCTCAGCTAGTTAATTTTATTGTGAAATCATTATGAATCATTAAAATTAAGGGTGTCCTGTTCTACGTCAATCCTATAATGCTTGTATTATAAAGAGATGGTAAATTGGGACCGTTCCCAGGCACCTGGCTAATCCGGGTTCAGTAAACCCGTGTGTTAACCCTTTCCTGTCTAGACCTATTTTTAAGATTGGACTCTCCCGGACTGAATTTGTAAGACTGATGTAAATGTTTTTTCTGGACTACAGAGAGGTCCTAAACTCATCCCTAGTAAGTACGGTGCCTATTGCAATCCAGTTTTAGGCAATCCGTGCATAGGAGTTAAATCGTAGCTGTAATCTCAACTTATTATTTTTTAGGGATTTTAAACTATGGCCTAACTGTTTTTGAGGTCAGAGATTCCGAATTTTGAGTCTATTTCGACGTAGGAGCCCGAGAAGGCGACTTACAAAAATATTTTTACGAAAAAGTTCAGAAAAAGTTATTTTTTTAATAGCTCTAAACCATTATGCTAATAGCCATAAGCTAATAATAGGCGCAATATCCGTTTCATCTATCTGTTTTTTCCGAGTAATACTCACTATGGGCAGTTATCAAGGGCAACTAACTATTTTTTTGAAGAGTTACTTGTCAAAAATAAAAAAAATATAACTTATGAATTATTAGGTTCTACCATTAAAGGGTCTGCCGCCATTTTGTTTTTAAAAATCGGTCAATTCTGACTTCAAATTCGAGAAGAGCATCCTTAAGTACCCCCACCTACAAAGTTTCGTCAAAATCTGACCAAGTTTTATTATTATTTTTCTTGATTTTGCTAGTGCATCCATATGGATGCACCAGTCGCTATGGAGTATTTTGTTGTGCATCCATATGGATGCATTAGACAGCAAGGGGTTAATGGAATTACTACTTAATGAGCAAAACAGGTAGGTAAATTGGGGCGTTTGAAGATGGCCGATGTTACCAAGGGCAATGCCTCTCCGGGAAAATGGTGTATTACATTTATGTACTGGCTTTTTAGGGTCAATAAATTTGCTCATCTCCAAAGGTTGGTGCCAACTGGAGTAAATCAGCGCCGGCTTTACAAGTTTTGGCACCCTGTGCAAACATTTTTTTTGGCGCCCTGCTTCAAATTTTTTTACAACATTCTCCCCCCCCCCCCGTTTTATTTTCTATTTTTTTTTCCTAATATGTATTACTTTTCATCATTTAAAATTTTTTTTTGAGAAAAGAATAAAATATATTAAAATCTATTTTGATTTTTATTGAAAAAGCATAAGACTTTTTTTACACATGCTATGAGTTAATTTTTTTATTATTTACAGTAAAAATTAAAAATTTGACTACAGAAAAAAAAAATCTGAAGAATAGTTTTGGAACATTTTTAAATACAGTATTTTGTCTTTTCATTTTTCTTCATTTTGGCGCCCCTAAAATTTGGACAGTATGTGCATGGGCACGGAAGGCACATGCCTAAAGCCGGCGCTGGAGTAAATTATGCAATAATTCAATTTTCGGGGGGAAAAAAACGACTTGGCCTAACTTTTGAATTTTAAAATTTAAATACACTACTTACAATAGGCTGATGGTCTAATTACTGGCAAGGAAATCACCAAAATCACTAATTAATTGCCGAAAGGTGACTAATATTTCAAGCTAAATAATTCCCCAACTCCAAATTTTTTTTACTTATGAAATATTTCATTCAGACAGAAACAAAGATTTTTATTAAAATGCTCTTTAACTTTCCTTGATCAAACGCAGGAAATCGAAAAATTCACTTTCCCCAGAAAGCCTGTACAAAAATGGAACATAATAACTTCCCGAAGGGTCACTGCCCTTGCTATCATAGGCCATCCTCAATCGCCCTAATTTACCTGCCTGTTTGTCAATTAAATACTAATCCCACAAACACACGGTCTATTGAACTCGGATTAGCCAAGTGCCTGGGGTACAGGGTGTCTATTGATTAATCAAAACAAAAACATAGACTTTTATGGGATTCAAAACAAACCACTTTCTTCAAGACTTCCTCCAAAGCAAGAGAATTTCGTGCATGACTTCTTCGTCATTGTGTCTTTTGTAGCCCAAAATTAGCTAATACTCGTTTTGTCGAGGCATTTAAAGCCTAAATCATTTTAATTGGCAAAAATCGAGCGACGCCGAAGGCCGAGCGAGAAAAATTTTGTAAAAAAATTTATGAAGATAAAATATTTTAATAACATTTTATTTCCTGACTTCTTATAGTACACAGTATAAAATTTTTGATAAAAATTAACATAATTATGTTAAAATCGGTCTATATAATTTTTATGTTGTTTTTTGTTTATGTTTACCTTTTGGAAAAAACAACATAAAAAAATTTGTGTAGACCGATTTTAACATGATCACATATTATTTTTTACTGTGTAAAAATATAGGAGGATCATAATACTTCTTAGGATTATAGGACAGAAGACATCCTGACAAAGCGCCCCAATTTAGGCGTCTTTTTTTTTTTTTTTTTTTTTTTTTTTTGTTTTGTTTTGTTTCAATGGGAATTTGAAAATAATTAAACGAGTTTAGATCGGATGACTTTATAGATCCACCTTGGAAACTGGCAATTGAAAATGCAGGGCGATGTCGGCTTTCTCCTTCTAGGCTCTCTGGCAATATTCTCAAGCATTGTATAAAATCAAGATGTTAGCCCACAGTAAAAAATTTTGTGTACTTTTAACTCACTTTCTGTGTAGAATATGGTCCACATACTTTTATTTGTAATTCTGACAAAATGAAAATGTGTTAAAAAGTTACTAAAATTTATGTGTTATTATTTGCATACTATCGTATTTATCTATTCATAAATTTTTAATCTAGGCGTTTTCTTAAGAAAATTTTTCCCGTATTTGTGAACTGTTTCACAAATAGCATCAAGCATTTCAAAACCAAACCAAACCAAACAAGAACAAGAACCAGCAATTTATTGTATAATTTTTTAAAGAAGCGAATTCCGAGCCTGAATCAATCCTGAATCCGGAATCCTTGCACAACAAAACAGAAGGATGCTAATCTGTTGGAAACTTAATCCTTTCATGACTTAAATCACGATTTATTTAAATTTGCCACTACTATTTTTTTATTTGTTTTCTTTTTTTTCCGCAAAATCCTTTTTTTTTTTTTTTTTTTATCGTGGAACTAGAAATAGCCCTAACACCGGCAATGTGTCAAATTAACACATTATATTTGTTATTTTTTTGACACATTGATACTTATTAACATTGACAAAACAATGTGTAAAATAATTACATAAAATGGGATAACATACAGAGTATGTAGACCGAGTATGTTAAAAGTACACAAAATTTTTTACTGTGCCCATGCAGAAAAAAAAATTTTCGTATGTTACCGGCATCGAGAACTGGCTCTAAAATCTAAAGAGGTTTAATATGTTAAATACAGCCTTTTTTATATCTGTTGCTTACCGCAATCATGTTTGACATTAAATCACAAACAAAAAAGGATTGCTCGTTGAAGAAATTATTTGAATTGTTTCTACTGGATCCTACAGGTTGAATTTTCCCTACGGTGCTGTACAATATAACGGAGAACTTTATGCTGTACACAAATCCAGTATTTTTAATCATCTGACGTGGAATTCTGCACCCTTGGGGTCGGTTCACTATTTCGTTACAAGACCGTTAAAACTCGCTATTTTTCAAAAAATACTCCTCTACCAACACCGCATTTTTCCCCCCTGCATTACAATTAAGGTTGACACCGGGACGCACATCAACGTGCGAAATCATACACGACATCCCAAACCATAACTCAATTAAACCCACCAAAAACAGGAGGAGAAAAAAAAATTTACCCTGCACTTTTACAACCAAGAAAAATTTTTTTATCATCTTTTTTTTTTCCCCTTGGCTTTCAATTTTTCTACAAGAGCCCTTGTATGTCTTTCAACTCAGTTAACAGGCAATCTTTTTTTCTTACCTCCGAAACTTTTCTTCCTCTCAAATTTACAACAAGAATGCTTTTGAACTTATTAACTAATGAAATAAAGCCATAAAGAAAATTGGAGGAAAACATTAATCATAACGTCCGAATGTAACTTTATTAAAACCAGGTAAACAATTCAAATCACTTTTTTTTTCCTCCTATAAAAAACATCAAAACAATTACGTTAACCTCAGCAATCAAACAAACAACACGCGTGGATTATATTTTAATTCCTTTCTTTTTTTTTTTTTTTAAATGCCGGTGAGGCCCAGAAAAAAAAATTAACATAATGAACTCACCCTGGTCTTCGATCATGAGTTTCGTTGGATTTTGAGCTACTTGATGCTGAATACTACTCTCACTGTTCATAATACTATTTTAAAAAAGGACACATTCAAAGTATTCTCGCCGACCCAGAGAGCGGTTGGCCTCAAACTGCTTTAAACTACGTATACTATTACGTAGTCGAAAGCGACGCAAAGCGTCGGCGTCGACGACTCTACTTGCTCCCTCAAATTCGAAAAACTCGATCCCCCCTAAAGCTAATCATACGTTTCTACCGTTTTTTGGAAATTCGTCATTCCGTGATATTTGTTTTTTCCAAAAATTTCCAGCGGGGGAAAAAATTCTGCTGTTCCGTTAATTATTTTTGCTGGAAGAGAATTTTTTTAAAAATCGCGCCAAAAAAAGAAAAAATCGACAAAAAAAAAAAAAAAAAAAAGAAAGAAACGTAGAGCAGCTCCACTGCTCCATCTTCCGATTTTTTTAATAAAAATACAAAGAGATCGATCGGGGTTTTTGCTCGGCTGGCGGCGCCAAAGTGCAAAGTTTTGCATAAAGTTTAAGAGAAATTTTGAAATGTAGTATGAGATTCTAGTTCCGAATCCAACCTATGGGTATGGTAACAACCTTCCGTTTTCAGAATTCAAGCTCACTGAATTCTTTTATGTTAGCATCTCACTCCTTGTCTCCATTTGTCAGTTAATTGAAAAGTCTAATTGATTAATTAATAGAACAGAATTATATAAAGCATTCCACTGCTGTACAAGTATAACATTGGGCATTGTTGGTTAACAAATTTAAAAAAAAATTAAATAAATAAAAAATTGGATAATAGGCCTATGTTAACAGATAAATTCAAACTCCTGAAATTCTCGAAAGATGTATCTTCACAGAATCCTTTAGTAATTTTCAAGCTTCATATTGTTTAAAATGTTCGGTGGCAAAGTGCAAAAATATTCCACGAACATTGTTTGAGGTAATAATTTTGATTACAGAACCTACAGGATAATTTCCATTACATATTTCTAATTTACATAGCCAGGAGAGAAATGGCGATGCACCGGGTGAAGAATAAAAAGTATCCTACATTGCACTCAAAAAAGTATTTAATGGTAGCCAGTCAAAAATGAATTGGATTCTGCGCCTAGTAAAAAATTGACTAGTGACCATGAAAATTTTACTAACAACTAGTCAAATTTTCCCAGTCACTAATCAACTGCACCAATCAAAATTTTATTTAAGCCATATTTTTTTCAGTGTGGCGGAGTTGGAAAGAATGCATTAATTAATGCAAAATTGGTTGATCGCACCAACTCACTGTTCAACCGTTGTATGAGATTGTTTAACAATAAAATTGAAGACATTGATGACGTCTCCTTGTTTTAGTAAATTTATGTATTTTGTTTTAAAATTTAACGTCTGTTCAAATAAGTTATCTTTTAACTTTTCAGACAATATTTTCTTAAATAAATTAAAAATTAATTAAATAAATTAAAAAATTAATTGCTATTTTGACAGATTTGGTTCAATACAAAGGATCGAATTCTACCCCTTTAGGGGATGAAAACCGCTGAAAAATATTTTGGAGGGAATGCCATTTGGATAAACCGCAAGATCCATCGCAACAAGATCGCTATTTGGATGTAAAGCAATGGCCTCATTAAAAAAAAGGTCAACATTGTAAGGAGAGTTCAGTGCTCTTTTACAAGCAACTTTCCTTTTAAATTTGCCCAGAATAATGACCCCATTCTCCTCAGGTATAATTTATTTTACTAAAGAATAAAGGTTGACCCAATCAATTTGGCAAGGATGAATCAGAGGGGCTTTTTGAAATTTCTCCAAATTTAAAATAGAATTTCAGTGACCAACTTTAAAATTAAAGACTTTTAGAGGAAAAAAAAAGATAACTTCCATGCCTGCCTGTATTAAAAAAAAAAAAAAAAAGGATTTTAGATTTAGTATCGGCAACCACAAAAACCAGAAGGAACTCATTTTAATCCCTAAAAATTTAACAATTAGGAATAATTCACTAGGAATACATTGTGCTGAAATTGCCTAAACTCAGGTTGTAAGGCGTTTATAAGAATGTAGAGGAGTTAAAGCGGCATTAAACATTATAAATATAAAGTATATACGGTTAAAAAGAGAAAGAGACAAAAAATACATATGCCTATTGTAAGTAAATTCCGTCTGCAAAAAGGTAACCAGGAGATCCCATCCAAGACATTCACGAGAACATATACGCATTTCAATTTGACTTAATAATAGAAAGTATTATTACAGCAATCAAAAATTTAAATTTTTAAACGGCAGCTTTAGTTCCTTCAGTACATCGTCATTAACACCGTTTATCCGACAAAATAAACTTGAATAAATTATTAAAAATTAAAGTGACCTTATGCAATCATTGTTATCATAAATAAATCATCATCTTTTTTTTTTTTTTCAAAATCGATACCAACTTTTTGCTTATAAATTTTAAATTGATTGGAAAAAATTATAAAGACAAACGAAGCCTGTTTTTATTAAATTTTAATTTAATAAGGTGTCCAGTAATAAAAAAACAGTGGCAAATTAATTCAGTAAAAGAAAATTTCGCTTAACAAGAGAGTAATGAGGGGAATTTTTTTTAAAAGGTACTGAGTGACCCCCTTGCACTTTCCTGGCAAAAAATTAAAATTTTAATCACATAATCGTGTCTTATTGCTCATTATTTTTTTAAAAAGCGAATTAAGCTTATGTAGATGCTACATAAGACATTAAAACCGGATTGAAGCAATAATGAAGCAGATTTTTTCAATTATAAAAAAAAAAAAAAATCACATATTTTTTAAAACTAAATTAAATGTAGATTAAGATGGTATAATTATAAAAATTTTAATGTTGTGTCAGCAAAAGTTATTTAGCTTTGGACATCACTTCTGGATACCATTCGTATATACAGACTGCCTTAACACAGCTGTCGAATGTAAAAATGTTGTCATCCTGTAATTTAGAGCCAGTGAAGTTAAATATGCAAATGAAAGTTGGCAGATAAAAATCGTTTTAAAAAAGCCATCTTCAATTTGTATATTTAGCTTCCTGGCTCTAAGGTTTACGTTTACGTTTACGTTTTAGCTCTTGCAAGCAAAGTATGGAGCAAAAAAAAAAAAAAAAAAAAAAAAAAGGTTTCGATTCTCAGTATCAAAGATTAGTGGACCAATCTTCCATTAACATAATATAAAAGCCAACAAATAATTCTAAACAATGTAAGCATTTAAACAAGGTGGTGATGGACCTAACTCGAATTTGCTAAGAGGCAAAATCCCTACCGAGTTGAAAAGAAATTTGACTCACCCCTTGGTGCCATTTTTTGAGCCAACAAATCCGTTTCGCTTATACTAGATCCATTTGGTTGTTCCTCCCTTCCAAAATTCAACATAACCAACGGGGTTTCACCCCCTGGATTTCTTGGGTTTACCCTGGCTGTAACTCCCGCCACTCTACAAAAAAAAAAAAAAAAAAATACGGAAATAAAATCCCACGCAATTTCATATTAAATAAAGAAAATGGCAATATCAACCTCGCTTCCTAAATAACACAGCAAAGTAACTAAAAGAACAAGTCGTTAAGTTATATCGTCGAAGAAGACGAAAAGACTGATATGACAGAAACTTCGGAAGTGTTTAAGCTGTTGGAAAGACTTCTTCAAAGCCACGAATTTCATTAAATAAACATGCAATCGCTTACAAGGCACGAAAGTCCTCTTTTTTTTTTCCTTTTAATAACGGCAATTTGACATGATAAGTTTTTTCCATTATAAAAAATGCCGAGTGTCAAGGTCACTAACAGTTCTTGAAAAAATAATCTGGTGACACGATTTCTTAGTTGTGGATGCAATTGGCAGGTGTCAGCAGTATGTAAATAAAAGTTCATTCGGAATCCTAGACATGATTCAAATTGACGTATTAAAATTAAATGAAAGAACTCTTATTTAATTTAATTAAGCATACGGTTTTAATTAATTAGAAAAACTGTTTAATACTCATATTATGCATCGCTTCCTGTTTAATAAGGTTTCTAGACCGTAGGGAAAACAAATAGTGGCTTAGTCTAATCGTGGAAAGTGAATCTGTCTGCCGGATGGGTGGCAAAGCCTTGTCAACGAAAACTTCTTATTTAGCCATTTTTTCCCCTTAAATTCTTTTGACTGATATGAAATACACTGCACAACTGCATGGGTTTTAGATCCCGTTTTTTTTTTTTTTTTTTTTTTTAAATTTCCCTTTTCTTTAATTAACTTTTGCGAGGGAACGATTAATCCTGGAGGTAAAGCCCAGATGATTAAGTTGAATTGATGAAGATAAAAACAAAAGATCCGGAGCTAGGACATTACTCTATACAGCAGAACAGATCAAGCTTACCTAAAAATTAGAAAAAAGAAAATTACAAAAACTTTATATATCAATTTGTATCAATCTGCAGTACAAAAAAATTTTAATTCATCCTAACCAAATTAAACTTTAATAACTTTTCATATAAACGTTTAAAAAAACTGGGAGCTGGAGGGGGTCTTTTTCATTTGTTCCGAACCTACAAAGTTTTCTATTTTACTTTCTGATGATTCGAGATAATATTTCATTACATCGAAATCATAATTATAATGGGGTGTCTGAAACTGGTCTAATTCATTTTCTTCGCATTTTTCTGAAATAAAATTTAAAAATAAACAAAGCTAATTTTTTAAATTATAAAACTTTTTTTTTATAAACTGTTTTCGGCATTTTTGATTAAATGAAGCAATATTTTTAATTAAAGAATAATTATATGAAAATCTTATAAATTGAAGCATAGGTTTCAACTAAATAAGGCTGTTATCTATAAAAGATAAATTTTTTAACCCGTTGCATATTATTCTCCAAAAAAAAAAAAAAAAAAAAAAAAAAAAATCCCCGGGAGACTAGTTTTGTATAAACGCATCCTAATGCAATGGAGCTTATTTACAAGGCCCGTATATATTCGGGTCTCAGGATTAAAATGGTAAAGGGATCATCCTGGACAATTTTCCGGGCAACGGCGAATCTTCCCGTAGAAATCTGCCGATACCGAAAAACGAAACTGAAACGTAAGGCGTACCCATCTCGACTTTATGTCTAATTCCGTTTTCATAAACCGATTTGGATGCAAATTGAATCGAGATCGACCTGCATTACAGTTCAGATTCCCACATGGAAACGAAATCGAACCAAAGCCTTTAGTCTTACTAACAGGGCCGGAAGTACAGAAAAAAACCTTTTAAAAAATTTTAATTCCGATCATTTTGTCCGTAAAAAGCCCCCACCACGTCTTACGGACCTATGCTAAGTGTAAAACCGACTACTGATTTTTAATACAGGCAACCCACATTACACGCGTGCAATACAAAAAATATCGCATATGTATTTTTTAGCAAAGTAATCGAGAAATAAGTGCCGCATACCACCATCCAGATTTTGAATTTAATGTCGGAGAAACAAAATTCAGGGCAGGATATCCTATACGGCACCCCAAAATCGAATTATTAAATGGCCCAGCCACTTTGGATTTTGACTTTTATTAAATTCTGACTTCAGATTCAAAACCGCAGCGGGGAAATCAAAATGCCTATGATTTCCAGTGCCACTTTTTTGGAATCGAAAATAACCTGAGCTCTATTACGGGCACCAATTTCCAAAAATAATTTCTAAATCAAATTTGCAATAGAAAAAATACGCAATAAATTTTTAAATTGTATTTTGGTATGCATAAGTTCAGGAAGTGACCTCCCCTCCAAATTACCAAATGCTAAAAACAATATACTGTATATAGTACATAGTAAATATGTTCCTAAGAAGTAAACAACCCTAAGTATGACTCATCACCACCTGAAAGACACAGGAATGAGTCATTGTTGACCTCTCAGGTACGGAGTTAATTAGGAGGGAGTCACCCCGAGGGCAACAACCTTGGTCGTCAACCGTATTTCGTGATCCCCAGACTCGGATCTTGATTGGCTAACAATAGAAACATCCCACCAATCAGGTTAAACTAACCGGTACAAAAATATTAGGTGGGAGGGTTGATCACACAGAGGGGTGGTAGGGTATAATACTATATAAACGATAGGAAATTTCTTCAGTTTCGGGTTGGCTATCATAGTGAAATAAACGAGTGATTTTCTAAAGAAAAAGCGACTAAAAATTGGATAACGTTCTACTTTAAATTGAAGGTAAGCTGAGTGTTTTAAATTTATTTTTATTTTATCCCGTTTTTAAAATATTTTTACAATTATTGCATGAAGTGTCAGTGTTATATTTTACAAATTTTTGATTTTTGATCGACGCAATGCCTAATTTTACTCTTGTTAGTGGCAGAAGATTCCCTGAATTTGTTAGGTTTTTCGGAAGTTGTTTAGCTGTGTTAGGAAATTTTTGGTATTCCTTAAGAATCCTACAATCAAAGATTTTATTTCTTCATACAAATAAGTTTATTTTTATTTGCATCTCTAGGCGGATTACAAAAATATAGGAAGAATTTATTGATCTCATAAGGCCGCAAAAAAATGACGAATTTCGAATAAATGTTTCTCTATTTTCCTGAAATCTTTCGGTTTAAGTGGATTTTCAAGATACATTTCGTATTTTCTTTTTTTTAAAAATACCGATATTGATAAATACCGAATCAGGGGCGACTTTGTGCTGAGGGGCGTATTATAGACATTTTAGTTTTTCCTCAAATACTTACGAACGGTTTTAAAGATTTTTATGATTTTTATAGAGCTTAATAATAATAATAATAATGAAATTCTTCCTTAATGCTTTATATTAATTTGACCGATTAAATTTGCTTTATAGCAAAACAAGAACGTTTTAAACGAGCCTGGATAAAAAATTTTTCCCGATTTAAACTGCTAAGATCTCGACAGTGACTTTCTTCATATCCTCGTGTAAATAATTCCTAAAATTTTGCTTAAATCAAAAACTCGAAAGTGTTAAAAACTTAAAATATTTAAAAAAATTTACGATCGATGGGGTTGCTTTGGACATTTTTTTTCTCATTTGATTAGTATAGGCGTGACGAAGCATGACGTCAGCAATAGCTTCTACGTCAATTTGTTCGTTTTACAATACTTTTTAGAAATTCATTTCTTGCCATTTCTTTTCGATAATGGAATGTTTTAACAGCGAGAATTCTGCTTACAATTAAAGTTCCTTTGTTTTGAGACAGGTTGCATCCTGTTTTTTGCTTTATATACGAAATGATCCAGATTTAAACTAGATAGTCCAAATTAACCCACTTTGGGAAACGAAAGATCATTAGAGATTGTATTTTATTTCATTAATGATATTTAATCGATTAAATTTATAAAGCCCTAAAATTTAAAAGTAAAGGATGCCTCAAAGTATTAGTGACATTGGATTTAGATTTAGCTTTAGCTTTAACATTCATATGTTTTTAATTCAAAACCGTAAAAGAGTGTACAAAGTAGCTTCCATGTACGGTACCATGTGGAATCAGTGACAAGTTAGGACTTTTTTTAAAATAACATTTTAATTTTTTTTGAAAATAAATTTCTCGCTCCTCAAATACTTTGTTAAAACATTCTGGGTTTCAGGAACAGGATTGGCGATTAAAAATCCTTTTTTTTATGCCGGCCTACTATCTTTATCAAGGCAGAAATTACAAAACCACATGATACGATCTTCTTCTTATAAGCGCCGAAAAGCTAAAAATTAACGCTTACGGATCGTTAGGAACAAATTAAAGTTACAATAAGTTAAAAAGAATAAAATTTTGAATGATTAGAATCGATGTAAAAGGTAAAAAAGATAATTTTTTAAAAATAAATTAAAGCTTAAGGGAAATGGCAATGAAAGGTGCAATTTTTTAAAGATATTACTATAGGAATTGTTACAGGCATTAACATCACATTGAATATTGATCTTGTTATTAAAATTGATAATGGAAGGCATTTTAAAAAATGCACGTTTTTCCTCATTGTGTTCTGCCATTAAATTCTCGTAGCTTTTTCGTTCAATTTGATGTTGGGTTTTGAAAACATGAGCAGAAAGGCCCGTGTTACCTTTATAATTTTTTATATCTTTTTTATGTTCTTTAATTCTCGTTTTAACACGATGTTTCGTTTGACCAATATAATGACGATTACAAGAACACTGAATTTGATATACCACGCCTGAACGATTTTCAAGAGATACTTTATCTTTAAGTTTGCTACATAAAAGACCTACAGATTTTAAATTATAAAAATGATGCTAATTTAACCTATTCGACTTCTAAAATCTTTCGTAACAGAGGAGCTAAAAACAGAAATGTAACGGAATTTAAAAAAAACTGGCGGCATGAAAGAGTAATTTTTGATCGTCAATTCTGTTCCTGAAGCCCAGAATTTCCTCGCATTCTATTTTCTTTAAAAAGTTTTTTGTAAAGTCCCAAGAGCTATAAATAGAACAGTTAAAATGTTCATAAGCTGAGCGTACAGTAGCAAAGAAAGTTCTCAACTATCCATTATCCATTAACGTTATATTCGATTCCAGCATTTTTAATTTCTACTTTTATGCGGTAATATGTTCAAAAATGGCTCGAATTAAGTATTTGAGTCTTTTTTTAATCTGAGAAATCCCCCCCGCCCCCCCACTCACCTTTCTAGGAAAAGGATGTAAATTTGTGTCAACAAAATTAAAATTACAGTTTAGGGAAAGGAGATTATTTTCTTTTCTCTTAAAAGTTTTTTTTTTTGGCAGTTTGTAATAATAAACGCATTTTATTGCCTCTCCCTCCCCAACTGCTAATTTCACTTCCTATGTTAATAAAAGTAATCGCCATTGGTAATTTAAAATAAAATGCTCTCTTTTATTGATTTGTTAGTAAATGAAAACCCAGACACTCGATTTTACCTGACTCTTTGGAAAATGCAAAATTTGTCTTTAAAATGATTTTAAAGATACGTTTTCAAGTAAACCAACCGACTGCTTTGTTTTCAAGTGTGTTATTATTTTTCTAACTTTTTTTCTTCTCGTAAATATGGTAAACAAGAGTGCATTAATTCACCTGACAAACTTTGCTATGCTTATACTTGTTCAAACCAAACCTCAGGGTCAGGGTCGGAACGTGAATGAAAGTGTGAGACATGCATATTATTTTCATTTTGGTCTCAGAGTAAGCCACAAGGACAAATCATGGGCCCCTCATTTCGTTTGCAATACGTGTGAAATATTATAAACAGGGTGGTATAAGGGAAAAAATAGACATTCGCCTTTTGGTTCACCTATCGTACAGTACATGCTAGTCAACTAGACAATTATTAATTTACAAAAATATGGTAAAAATCCGACTTCACAGCTTCATTAGGGATGAGTTAAATATCGAATATGCGTAACAACCAAATTCCTATCTGCTGGTCCTAGCGAGATAAGTTTAGTTCTAATATCTCAGCAACCAAATCAGGGTTCGCAAAAACCGCCCGAGCAGTGTTCCCGTCATCACTGTTATTGAACTTTTCAGGTTTTATTTTATCGACAACCAAGCGAATTTTATCGTTAAATATGTGAACATTTTTTTAAATTTTTCTAAACTCTCTTCTATTAAACTGACAAATAACCATTGCCGAATTTCAGCCTTTCTCATTCCGACCATTTCTTTGTCTTTGTTCGAACGAGCCTGCCATTTTTGTATGCCTTTTTTAGAGGACACGAGGTAGAAGTACTCAAAAAAGTCGATTTATGCATGCAGGGTAGGTAGACCGAACTGATAACCATTTTCACCGGGGATTACTGCTAATACTTCGATATAATTCATATCTATTGGAGTAACCTTACAGATATAGCACCTCTGAGCAGACTTTGTCACTTTTCCATTAACCATTGTCATTCTTAATTCTTTTTTTATTTTGAAGTCGTAATATTAAATTGCTTTCATATTTTCCCTTTGATTATTTATATTCGTGTAATGTTCGATGGTCAGTTTCTCTAACTCTTTTGCAAATTCTAATTTTACAAGTCTGCAATATTTAAAGTTTTACCAAAAAACTAATTAAGGCGTTGGTTACATTACTCGAAAATTTTTGTTCGAAGAGTTTCAAAAATTTTTTTCATCACACGGTACTGAAAAGTCCACTTTTCAGTCCTGGGCAGTTTATTTACAGACTATTTTACGCCGTACCTTGTGATAAAAAATATCTTTCAATGCAAGAAATGCAAACGACTTGCCCGTCTCGACCTATTTAAGGCCCTCGCCTTCGGCTCGGGCTTAAAACTCGGTCTCGACGGGCAATTTTGTCGTTTGCAGTCCTTGTATTGAAAAATACTATTCTCGATGTAAGTGTTTACACTTTTCGAATATATGTTCGAAAAGTTTCGATGATGTTTGATGATGTTTGATGATGTTCGATGATGTTTGATGATGTTTGACGTTATTTTTGGGGTTGTATTATATTTTTTACGTAATAGGAGGATACATATATCATCGGCAGAGCACCCATATTAATTTAAGTAATTTTTTTCCTGCACGCGGTAGGAAAAAAAAAGACTGAAAAAAAGTTTGGGGGAAAAAAAAGAAAAAAATGACTTAAATTAATATGGGTACTCTTGCCGATGATATATGTATCCTCCCATTACGTAAAAAATATATCACAACCCCAAAAATAACGTCAAACATCATCAAACACCATCGAAACTTTTCGAACATATGTTCGAAAAGTGTACACACTTTCATCGAGAAAAAATTTTTGAAACTCTTCGAAAAAAAATTTTCGAGTAATGTAACCAACGCCCTAATAAATCAATTATCCAAATACATAAATTTTTTGCATACCGCGTTGACGACGGTCTAGGATATTGCCATGTAATGTTTTTATTTTCGTCTCCAGCAGTCTTGTCACTTTTTCAGTTAAGTTAAAGAGATACTAAAGAAGTAACAGAAATATCGTGTCCCGTCCCCGAAAATTTTCCTCCATTCGCTGTTTTTACTCGCTAAGCCCAGTACTCCCATCGACACCCCATTTAGATATTAAAGTTAATTTTTTAATTCTTTAGCAAAACAAATTGGAATGACATTTTTTTGCGAAAAAAATTATCATTTGAACAGTATGATCTAATAGGTTTTGTAAATTAACTTTGGCTATTTTTTTGGTAATTTTAATGTCACCTGGATAGCATTTTTATTTTGCTTCCAAAACCTTGTTACAATTCAGATCAAGAGACTCGGGTTTCCTTTTTTTAGAGTTTAATCTCAGTCTTACATACTGGATTTTAGATACATCATTTTCTACAATTAAACATGACAGGCAAATAACCGAATATTATTTTCCATAACCGCAGGCATCGAGCCGAGCTCCCTTTTTTTGGAAAAGTCCTTATTTTTCTTCGTTTTAATTTTTATGCCAGGATTATTTTATTACATGACAAAATGTTGCTGAAATTTCAAGAAATAATATATCTTTTAACATGATTTCTGATAGCTCGGCCATCGGCCTGGCTTAGTTTGATTTAACATCTATTTCGATGCAGTTCAGAAAGAAAGAAGGTGGAGATAAAAATGGACCCCAAGAACTCGGATAAATAATGTTTGACAAGATTTTTAAGACATTTAAAACCAAAATGAAAACTTTGAATCGAATATTAGCTTAAATTTGGACTTCAACCCAATTTTTTTGGTCCATATTGCGTTTGGTCTTATTTTCTTTTGAAACATGTTACTTATGTTTTTAAGTTAGCGCTATGCAGCCTGCTTCAAATTCTTCCGAGCTAAAAACTAGGAAAACATTTTTGAGCCGCGATCCCGTTGTCAGGTCAAAATTTCCTTGCGGTCATATCGAGAAGCTCGCCGTAACCTGACTAAAGAAATGCTTGTGATTGTAAGCAAGATGTTGCTTTAAAAAAATGGCTTAAATTAAAATTTTTTGAGCCGTCTTTGTTTTTATTGAACATACTTAATTTTATGCATCTGGCAGAAATGCAAAAACTCGCGGTGTACGGATTCACCGGTTTGTTTCGACCAGACGTCAAGCACAGTCCCCTAAAAAAACGTGATTCGTTCTTTAATGTGATTTTAAAAAATGCGAATTTTAGGACTTTAAAAAATTCCAAGCGATAGAAAAAGTTTTGACGAAATTATATGTTTCTACAAGTTATTTTTATTATCTTTTTGGTTGAAAAACAGCAATTAACAATTAAATTAATTTCCCTAAAAGCTGAAATGTAAGGGACTAGTCGAAGCAGCCCAACTTTGCCATAAAATTCGGGGTCATTTAATCCCTCGACATTTTTTAACAATATTCGACAAGCATTCCCCTCGAATGTTTCGCCATGGTTATTTTTTTTAGAGATAATTTTTAATTTTTTTGACGATAAAAAAGTAGTTTTTTTATATTAAATTTTATAATAAGGGACGGGCTCATCTCAAAAACACTGATTCAGAAACCTTTGAAAAATATGAAGCTCAGGAGTAACACAACTTTTAAGGATATGTAATTCGTCTTCTTGAAAAATAGGGGAAATTACTGTTGAAGAACACAATTTGGCCACTTTTTTTTTTTTTTTTCATTTAAGGGCAGAAATTCTCGAAATTTTTTAAGTCGCCATAAGTTTTTACGTCATAACTTTTATTTTCGTCATCACCTCTCATTTCATCCAACTAATAAAACAATAAGGGCAAGTGAATGAAGCTGTGGCCGTTTTTTGACCATTAATCAGCATCAAAACTTTTAGATCAGACACAAATTTAAATAAAATATTCTTGATTTGAACAAAATGCACGATTAATTTTAGACTCTCATATGTCTCTTTAGTATCTGGGACCAAACAAACCATGATTAATTTCTTAACACTCGTTAGTTTCTGTTTAGCATCTGATTTTTTTCCGAAATCAAATTTTATTGTATTTTGAGTAGAAAAGCCATCATTACACAAGTCTCCACAAGTTTTAGGAATAATCGTTAGACAAATTTAAAAAAAATCCCTGCCCCTCATCCGCCATCACTCTAATCAAATGATTCCCAATTAAATATCGGTTTTCAGCGACTGCTTCTACTTGTTCTTCTGCATATGCCCAAACTATGGGTCTTTTTGCGTCACATTTTGAATTTTTGCTGTTGATCTCAAACCGATCTGAATCTACATGGTAAATATCTTTCAATAAACTCCTTTTTTCGGGCATATGCTTTTCTCGGTAAGCTGGTACATTTTTTTCCGCTAATTTTGATCGAATAAATTTGGTTAATTTTTTTCATTTCATTGGATGTCGATGTAGTAGCCACCTGGAAATCATTGAGATCTTCCTCAGTTAATACTTTAACTTTTCTTTTCGAAGGATTTAAAGTAATATTTGAAATTTTCCCATGAATATTTTTCAAGGTCAATGTAACATCCATAGTTGAGTTATCTACTTTTTTCTGCAGCACTGTATTTACAATTTGATTTTCTTGTTTTTCTGGTAATTTTCGACGACGTTACAAAAGAATTTTTGGCGGTATCATCTTTGACTGAACGATTTGAGGACCATTATGTAAATTCCCCTTTTTTATTTCACGAAGACAAAGTGTTGCAAAGTTTCGTAAAATTATGGTCATTATCGTTCGATTTTCAATTTTTTAATTTCACACAGCGCTCTAACCCTTTAACCCTTTAACCCTTTCTCCTTTTACTAACACTATGTCCTTTCAATCTCGCTTTCACAGAAATTAAGCAGTTACAAATTTTAAGAATATTTGCATCGGTCCTGGTTCAAGGTTTCAATGAAATTTCTTCATAATTCGGCATTTCCAGTCAAATTTTCTCGTCGCTTTAATTTTTATTCTTAAAAATTGCTATTCTATATCGATCGCAGATACTTGTAAGGTACCTTTTATCCAATAAATTGAAGTTTTTGTTTAGAAATGTTTTTATCAAGTCTTCATACTTCACATTAATCTTAAAATACTTAATACCTTTCGCCACATTTTTAATTTCAACACCACAAGGTGCACAAATCTTTTTTTCTGTTGTCAGAATGATCACACACGAGACGGCATTAGATTTCTTTTTTCTTTTAATTTAATTAATTTGGTTTTCGGATACCCACTTGGTACCCAATCAACCTTTGAAGTCGTATTTTTTCAGCATTTGCCTACCGTGTCATCTAGGATTAAAAAACAGTCCACAAACGGACAACCGGAATAATCTTAATAGAGTATAAAAATCTTGTAAAAACTGTATTTTCCGCTAATTTTTGGACATACCGGCATTTTTATAAATATAGCTCGAAAAATGAGGTTCTAGCGATTTCAGCACATGAGAGTATAGAGTCCGTTTTGAAGCCATTAAATAGCTCGTGCAAAATTAAATTTCATTAATTGTAAGAATATGTTTTTTCAATAACATTCCTAACTTAGGGTTCTGAGATAATGTTCGGATTTTTCACAAATAATCTATAATGAATGCTATAGGGCTTATATATAACTGGTCATTACTTTAATTAAAAGGTCCGTATTTGTTAATCATCATTACCGGTTTTAGCGGTAGATTTTCGCTCTTAGGTTGTCAGATCAGTATTTTTTAAGAAGACATAATTCAGGAGTGACAATTAATCGATAGTAACATTATCCCGTTTTACCCATGATCGCGTTATGTTTTAAAAAAAATGGTTAACATTTAAATGGAAGGACACTTTGTATTTGATGTGTTCTATAACAAATTTTTGAATATGAAACAAAAAAAATACATATATTTCCTAATATTTTTCGTACTAAATTGTTCTTTTAGATGCAAGACATCAGTTCTGAAGGTTAAATTAAAGATACCAGCTAACTAGATACGAAAAAAGAAGTAAATACACAGATTGTTTATATTTTTCTTATGTCATTTTCAAAAATTTGTTATCGAACACATCAGATACGAAGTGCCATTGTGTTTTTAAACAAGAAAAGTAAAGGAAAATACGAAATATGCTGAATCAAAGATCTTAAATCCCATTAATAAAATCGCAATCCAATCAAAATGCATCAGCCTATTTTTATTTTCGAGGCGCAAATTTTAACATTTATCTTAACCGATACGCAAAAAAACCTTTGGGTCAGTTAAATCTTGCAAAGTAATATTTAGTACAGCATCCTGAACTGCAAAACAGTAAGAAAAAAAAATTCCCCGTACGAAAATTTATGCATAAAATTTGTAAAAATATGCAAAATTATGTAAAGTTTTGCATTATTAATACAAAAAATTGGACACATGCAAAATTTTTACAAAATGAACTTAGAAAAATTAGCATTGTATAATGTATAATTGAACTTAGAAATTTTTAACTGCGATAGGATATGTTGTTATGCATAAATGGACTTAAGATTATGCCCAATCCGGTTACGGAATTGCAACATATCTTATTTTTAAATTATTTGCAAATTTTAAGTATTCTTTTTTTTCTGATCGATTTATAAAAATTATGCATATTATATGCATATAAATTGGTTATTTTCAAGTGTCCAATATTTTGCATTATTTTTACAAAAGTTTTATATAATTTATACATTCTGAATGCATAAATTTTGTACAAAGTTTGTAATATTTATTTAAAGTTTTTGTAAATTTTTTACAAAATTTATGCATAAATTTTCGTACGGGTCGATTCTGTATTGTAACCTCTCCAAAAAAAATGATAAGATTCCAAAACGCAATCGAAAGAAAACAGAATAGGCGTTTCAGTTTCATAAGCTAAGTTAGAAGTAATGTGTTCGGTATTTTGTTCCTGCAGACGATGGCTTTTTGGTCCAACAGCGAATTGCCCTATTTGAATTTTTTTTCAACAATCAGACTCAAAATTTGAAACCAGAGGGTCCATATAGCCTTAGAATGAAGTTGCCGTGAATTTTTTTTAATGAAAACGAATATTACATCAGATTGACAACTCCACCTAAAATGTCTTGCACATGTTTTGCAGGTTCAGTAGAGGTCCTGTTTTACAAAAAGTTCTTCCGAGTTCTGCCTCTCCCTTTTTCCTCCTGGAAAATAGGCTGATTTATACACTTATTTAAATAAGATTTTTTTTTCCAATTTTTGTTTTTAAGTAAGATACTTCTTAAATATTTTGCCTTTAAGCTTACCGACTATTTCTAAGTAGGTATTTCCAATGTTAATTTTCTCTTTTATTTTTGCTTATGAATCGATTTCAATTGTTCTGGTTCGTATGAAAAAGGGCTTCGAGTCGAAATATGGCCATCAGGATTTTGTAAATTATGACCCTGGTAAAAATTTATTCCCTAACATTACTCGCAGGCCTCGAACTTGGTCCCTGAAAGTCCCTAAAGTCCATATTTTTAAAAGAAGTCCTTAAAAGTCCTTAAATTCGAAAAACGGTCCCTAAAGGTCCATAATTTTTGAATCTGCAGCGCGTTTACGAAAAATTTTCTATCGTTTATAATAAAGAAGATGACATTATTACGAAGCAAAAATTTTATAGAAGATTTTAAAAAAATTTGATAGAAAAAGAGCAAAAAACAATTAAAATGCTTTTTTTTTTTTTCTTTTTGCTAGACTTTAAAAGTTTTTAAGTCATGTCACAAACTTTTAAAATTAATCAAATAGAGGAAGGTGCCTAAAATAAAAAAAACTCTAGTTTTAGGCTACTTTTATGTTTTTAAAAAGGTCCTTAATTTTCATGTTTTTGGTCCCTAAAGTCCCTAAATTTCAGACCAGAAACCGGTTCGAGGCCTGTTACTGATCCGGCTTGATTCAAGTTGAAAAACCTGACTGAAATGTAACGGTTTTCAATCTTGATTGATTATTGAATCAATCTAGATCAACAATATCGGTCTTGGATCCAATTGGAATATAATCGATCTTGGAATCAACAAAAAACCGTTTGTAAAACGCTCCATAAACGAGATGTTTATCCAATGTGATGATTGGATCCAACGAGATGATTGGATCCAATGTATTGGATCCAATTTCCAGCCAAATCCAACTCGAATCCAGGCTGATAACTGTTACCTTTCAGTCAGATTTTCCATTATCGGCCAGTCTGGCCAAATTTTTACCAGGGGAACTAGAATCAAAGCGTGGAATTGGAAAAAGTCAAAACGGCTGCTACCGTATCATGGGGTTACTTTGCACCTGACAGGGTAACTTTGGACACTTTGATTTTCCCTTAAATTCTTAAAAATACAACAAGAAAAAGCCCAAATAACAATTGCATTGGCCCATAAAAGTTTAGGACTCGTGAAAATTCGGTTTTTATAATATTATAAAAGGCGATAGGTTTTTCTTATAAGAATTGCATTTTATAAACTGAAACTTCTTGAATATTGTTTAGTAAAATGACCCTTTAAATTAGCTTCGTTATAAAAATGATCGACTTCAAAAATTATGCGAAACGGGAAAAAAGATCAAAGTTCGGAATACTACGGTCCCTCCAACGGTATCTAAAAGCCGTATTCAGGTTCAACCAAGTTCGGCACTTGCCCTACATCATCCTTCAACTACGAGAAAAATTTCTTTCCAAACGGACTTTCCTGAGAGCAGAGAAACAAGAACCATGAACGAGATGTTTACTAGCCGTTTTATTCATCCAAACGCATTATTTTTTTGGATACAAACAATACATTTTTCTTGAATATTTTCTCTCTTAAAATTATTAAAAGGAATAAAAATTGATTTTTTTACTAAGGAAAAAATCGGAAAATCGAAACCCTGAGAAGAATATACCAGATACAAGCCCGGTGAGGTACAATATAGGATTAGAATAATTTTAAATTAATTTTGCAATAGAATTATAACCAAATATTGCCATTGTGAGGAAAAGTTTAAATAATTTTATTATTAGGATCTAGTTAGGTCAATTTTTTTTCTCTTGTAGCCTGGCCAAGACATACAAGTAATACTGATGACCTTACTGGGGGGTAACGAAATGAGAAGAATTTTTTTGCAAAATGAGACACTTTCAAAGCTAATGATCTCCACCGAATAGGTATTTTCAGGTATTTTTATATTTTAAAAATTTTGGAGTAAAAATAAAGTCCATGAATTAAAAAAAATTATTCGCGCTTATACCGACCGTTAGGTTTTACAATTTTTAAGCCTCAACTTTAACAAATTATTGCATACAGGGAAAAATAACTTCTAATACTTTTAATTACACAAATAATTCTTAAGTTCATGTATATGTACTTTATTTTTACACCAACATTTTTCAAAAATAAAAATACTTGAAAATACCCTATTCCCCAGACTTTCCTCATCATTAATTTTTACATTTTTCTGAACTTATACTAACTCTTAATTTTTCTTTTTCATTTTAGGCGAAAAGATAAGAAATTATCAGGATGGACTGCGTCGAATTTCGATTTGAACCTCCATGTCTTGAGGTTATGTCAACGTTTTCATTAGCGGCACGATTATGGGAACTACCGAGTATCAGAAAGGAAATGGAGAAATTGTTGCTTGTCGAACGTCCATATCCTCCACATGCTAAAGAGTTTCGTCAGGTAACGGAAATGGTTGTGCAATACTCGAGTGCGTTGCTTTTGCCTGCTAAACTTGCTGCTAGATTACGACCAGTGATAGGAATCGTAGGAGAACAAATTTACAACTGGGTGTACCATGCTACCAGGATTTTAGGTCTCGACTACTACTTCAGTCCTTTTCATAGAATTTATTGGACTCCGTATGGAACGGTCGATGAAGCCAGCACTCTTTACTTGAACTGGTCAGAATTTAAGAGGTATAATTCCGATAGTGACTTTTTTCCATTAGTTGGTATGTGCGGTGGTGAACAAGCGGTAAATAATCATCCTGATCAGAAGTTTACTTTTCCGGTGGCTTTTAAAAAAAATGAAAGACAAATCATTTTCTTAAAAGAAGACAATTCAGAAATGGTTCATATTCCTATGCCATGTTTGTGCCATCCAAATTTTATTAATGATAGATGTGCCGCGGTAGACTCTCAAGTGCATGGAGAAACACCTCTCGAACTTTTTAAAGTGTGCGCAGATATTGGCTTTACGCAAGCCGCTCGACATTATTGGAACTTATTAAGTAGTGCGGAAAAAACTGATAATGTTGAGAGGTTAGCCGAATATTGCTTGAAAGAAAAATGCGTTAGGGACGGAAGAATATTGGCTCGCAGGTTTATTGTAGAAAAAAATTGCGAAATTTTCACTTTTTTAATAAATCAAATGGAACCGGGCCAAAGACAAAAATTTGTAATTAGTAATGTCGATGTTATAAGATCATGGTTTTCATTTTTTTGGCCGTATACAGAGTTTGAAAAGCAATTAAAGAATTTGAATTTAGACAATAAAATCAGAACCCGGATAATTGACATCCCCGATTCAGACGAGGAATATGAAGATTTAGATTATATTCGCGAGTCGTGCCCTTATTAGTCTCAATGGCAAGTGTGATATTAAATGTTTTTATGAAAAGGACATGTAAAATTCAAAAATTTTTTCCGCAAAAATTCTTCGGCTATAAATTAAAGGAGCATACTCCTTAACTAGATGTTATCTGCCCCAGTAAGCGCAATCACCGTACCTGCATTTTAAAAAACAACGGAATAGTTGACATAAGTTAAAAATACGGAAAAATTATTGTTTACAAAAATGTAGCTACGGTCATTACGCTTACAGGTGCTCGAGTTTTGACTTTAAAAAATTGTAACATAAATGTAAATTTAAGACTGTGTAAATAGATGTATTATATTGTTGACTAATTGTAAGCTCTATTGTTAAAAAAATTGACATTGCATTTCATAATGCGTGATATTTGTACATTTTTAAGAAGCATAATACGAGACGATTTTAAATTTTAATTAATAACGAATATAAATGTATTTTGTATTTATCGTACTTAAATTTATTCGCTTTATTTACATTTCCTATACAGACGTCGACCAAAAGTAACAATATATCGATAAGAAATGGAAAAGAAATTCCAGAAAGCCATTCTTCTTTGGTTTAGTGACCGATGAAGTATATATATACTTTTGAAGAATTTTCAGTAAGACCGAAAAACAAAGATAATAATGAAAATAAAAGCCTTGGTTTTTGACAAAGTTAAGTTTTCCGGAATTTTTACTAACAAAAAAAAAAAAAAAAAAAAAAAAAGTATTAACTAGCATACTCTCCCTCCAATATGATCATATAATTGCAGACTGTAATTTACAGCTCTGCACTGGGTTTTTTTTTTTTTGCTGATGAGCCTTTTCGAATATCGCGAGCTCAGAATATACAAAGGTCGCAAGAAACAAGAATACAAAGGTCAGAAATACAAACAGAATGCAAAAGGTCAGGAAACAAGAATCAAAGGTATATTTTTTCCAGCATCCAGCGGAAGTGCCGCTGGATTCTGGAAAAAATGCGTAGAGATCTCAATTTGTTTTTAGGAAAATAATATTTACCGATCAGGCGACTTGCACCAGCTGTGGAACTCACGGCAGACAAAATCTGAGACTTTGGAGTATTAAAAATCCGCACGCGGTGCTAGAGCACCATGAACAAGACCATTTTAAAATCAATGTTTGAGCGGGAATAGGTTATGTGACAGGTAAATTCATTTTTTAACTGCTTTTAAAATAAAAACAAAAACGACAAGCTAACTTGTTTTTTCAAATGATAACCCTATAATTGGAAAAAACAAGTTAGCTCGTCCTCGTCATCGTCGGTTAGCAACGTTATCGGTCAGCATTTTCTGCCGACTCTTGACCGGTATGTTTATGTTAATTTTGTAAGAACGAGACCGACTGCTCCCTGATCTTCGTAGAATAGTGCCCGTTCATCGGCGCAACAGAATATTTCATGCATGATGGGGCTCCGGCTCATTGGGCACTGCAACTTCGGGCATTCCTCCAACGAATGTTTGCAACTTGCTGGATTGCCCGGCTTCCAGGAGCCCCTATTTAAATCCATTGGATTTTTCTTTCTGCAGAAAGAACCTCATTGGGTGCTTTAAAAAACAAGATTTATAGGTCGGGAAAACCTTTTAGAAACAAAGTGGAATTATGGCAAAGAATCATGGAAGCTACTCAAGATAATAAATTGTCTTAGGGCATTTATTTTGTGGACCCTAAGTCTAGGATTCCTTAAATTCTATTGTTGAGTAAGAAAATAAAAATACGGAAAAACATTCCCGCTTTTTTCCCCCTAATTCAAAAAATTTTGATATAATTCTGATGATTTAATTGCATAATTAATTAATTAATGGATTGCCATAATTTACGATGCGTAATCTTAAAATGGATGGCTATTATCCCATAAAAAATGTTAGTGGAATATTTAAACCGATTTCGACAAAAAAAACCTTTTCTAGACTTTTCTCCTTCAATTTCAGAACTCTAAGCGAATCCCTATATTTTTTTAAAGAGGCATCTCCTCCAAGAATTTTTACCGCTAAACGCTGAAATACGTCGTTCGATTCCGACCTAGATGTACCCCAAAAAACTGAATTTTTTTCTCTCGTTTTATAACTAGGGAATGGGCGGCTTTCCCGAAAAATCCCATTTTATCACCTGTGGGGGATATCGGGGTTTTACCGCAACCGTACGTAATTTTTATGGTTCTTTTCGGATTTTATGGATTTTTCAGATTAAAGGTAGAAAATTAATTCTTTAAAAAATTCATTAGAACTAAAAAGCTCGAAATTACAGACAGACTTACCAGAGGCTAAAATTCTGACGAGAATAAAATTTTTATTATGAGGAAAAAAAACTTCTGGGCCTAAAGTTTGTGATAAATACGATTCAGAGGAAGTATTTTATTATCAGAAATTCCTACATAAAAAATTCTGGGATTAAAAACGATTTGGAAGGTTTTTTTTTTTTTTTTTTTTTTATCAAAAACTACTACATAAAGAATTCTGGGACTAACAATTCATGTTAAAAAAATTAAAAGTCGATATTTATTTTCTGCACTGTGTGCAAGTGATTACCTTATAAAATAAGGAATGTCACAAGTGCTACATTAATTTTTTGGTCCTCATTACTTTTAAAAGTAATGAAATTTCGAGGCGTATGTTGTAAGAAGAAATCGAATTAGGATCACGGCCTTCTGTAAGTACCCCTGGAGTCGGTTGCGCTTATAGAGTAATATATTTCTAAGCAATTATGTAGCGATCTGCTGCCTAGGGAATTTCGATTCCCTAGCGAGATCCTTGAACCTACCATGGACCGGTAGCAAGACCTGTCTTCGGACAGAACTACCATACATACATACGCCTACATTTACTTTAAAAATTCTTTTACAAAAAAAATTTGTCAACAGATTCATCATTCACTATTACTTTTGGCTATTATAACAGAATATAACACATGAAAGGTCGGTCGGTGGGGGTACGAATCCCACCCCGATATAATCTAGTCATTTTTGTCTTTACTCTAGTCAACAGGAAGGCCTTATACACCTTCCCATATACATGTCTTTCTGTTTATTTGTGTATCTATGTATCACCATTGGCGTTATCTATGAACTGCTTCGGTAGCCGATATGAGCATGAAATATAATGATCTTAGGTAACAGATACGAGATGGAATGTAATGTGCACTGAACTTAACTACGAAAAGGCAACATGGCCATAGTAGCCGCAGCCTTTCTTTCAAAAAAAAAAAAAAAAAAAAAAAAAAAACATGAAAGGAGTAAACCGGACAATAATAATAATTTTTACAACCCTAAGTACGTTGAATATGCATTAAACATAAAGCAGATGCTACTATTAATAGCCATTAGCTAAAATTTTTAGGTATTAAGTATAGCAAGGGTTTTCTTATAACATGCGACATCTTGTACCTTGCAGCTGAGATTTGGGAAAAAATTTTTAAAAAAGTCATTCTATGCTCAAGACATTAAAGTCTATGATATCTAAGGTTTTATTAATAGTGGGAAGCATAAGGTTTTTTCAGTGTGAGTAATTAACTTTGTAAATGAAGACTCCACGGGAAAAATGATCAGATTCCATGTTTTTGTTTTGATTGTTTTGACAAAAGGTAAACATAAGAGCTAAGTGTAAACAAAAAAATGGAATCTGATCATTTTTCCCGTGGAGTCTTCAAATGATAATGACGGGGCGAGGAGGTGGTAAAAAAAACAAAACAAGGGGCACGGTCGTATAGACAGGTCCGGAAACTTCCTATGCCGATCATGTCCCGCTTAACTACGCCAAAATTAGTTCTAAAATTGGCCACTGGCGGCGCTGCGATCTAGAGAGCCGGAACATGTCTAATCATATAAATTGGGACCATGGCCATTTAAACTGCGTGCTCCCATGGTCGGCATCAAATCTCAACGACCAATCAAAAAGCGACTCTCTAACAAGTAGCGCTTCAGGTAATAGAAAGGATGAACTAATTTTGAAGTAGTTAAGCGGGACATGATCTCCCATGTATAAGGGATAGGAGTTTCCGGACCTGTCTATACGACCGTGACAAGGGGCGTTGAGCACGAAGCTCAATCCCAGAAGCAGAAGAAGGAAAAAGGCTCGAGTACAATGGATTTAGGAGAGCAACCAAGTTCATCAACAAAAAGCGTGTTACCTTGTCAAAAAGAAAAAAAACCGCCTACTGTCATGCAGGAAAGTCTCATCATGGATGTGGATGAGCCTGCTAGTGCTCCCAGCATGACTGGACAGGATGTGGATGACCAAGATAGGCCTACTTTCGTTTCTTATGCAAGCAAGTTGCGTTCAGCACCTGATAAAAATAAACCACCTAGCAATTTCGAAGCTAGTGAATTCTTAAAAGAAGAGAGCATGATGGTAGATGAAATTGAAGACTCAGTCCAGATACCAAAAAAAAAAAAAAAAAAAAAATACTTAAGATTGATGAATCTTAGTACATGCGTCGTAGCACGTAACAGATCGAAGACATGGAAAACTTCCTAATAAGGAAATCAAATAAATCTGTGCAAAACCAAAAAAGCAGAGTTAAGGCAGAGATCTTTTAGCAATCATACAGTCAATTGGCTATATTTCTTACATTTTAATTGTACTGATGACTTCCGAAATAGGATTGTAGAAGCATTGAGGCAAGAGAAAATTAGTACGGATCAATTTTGTTGGAATATTTCGACCCTGTACTACAGGGATGCGATGCCGATGCCGAAGCCGAAGCCGATGCCGGCATCGGCCGCCAAGGGTCGCAAAAAATTTCGATGCCGATGCCGATTCCGATTCCTTTTTTAAAAAAATAACCGATGTCGATGCCGATGTCGATCCTTTTTTTTTAAAAAATAACCGATGTCGATGCCGATGCCGAAGCCGATTAGTGAAAAAAAAATTTTTCGACGATGACGCTGATGCTTTCAAAAATGAATCAAAAATTCCGCCATTAAGTTCCAAAGAATTTCATATTTTTTAAAATGTTTAGTATTAATTTTTTTTTTTTAATTTTTAAGGGTGGGGGTAACCGAAATCTAATGTAATTTTAGGGGGGGGGGGGTCTCGAAATGCTAACCTATGCTAACAAGGGGTAGGAGGGGGTAAAAAATGGCCACAATAATGATCACTTGTTTTATGGACGACCGGATCTAAAATTTCATTTTCAATATCAATATCTGAGCAAACGAAAAATTTTTTTGCATTACTTTTTTTTTTTTTTTTTTTTTTTGCTTCCAACTCGATGAAGTACGAAAGCAAAGGATCTGTTCCTTGATTTTAAATTTTTAAATTTTTCAAATTTTTTATGTTTTATTTTAAATATAAAATTCTTTATTGCTGTCAACGCATTTCTTTTTTCTTTGGTGAAATACTTGATGCCGATGCCGATGCCGATGCCGATGCCGATGCCGATTCCAGCAAATAATTTCCCGCCGATTCCGATGCCGATGCCGGAATTTTTTTTTTTAACGATTTCGAAGCCGATGCCGATTCTGGCAAATTTTTTCCCGCCGATTCCGATGCCGATGTCGATTCCGGAATTTTTTTTTTAACCGATTCCGATGCCGATGCTGATTCCGAATTTTTTTTTTTTACCGATTCCGATTCCGGCAGCGATGCCGATGGCGATAAAATGCCACCGGCATCGCATCCCTGGCCTGTACAAGACACTCTCAGACGAAATACACGATCATTTTAGAGACCCTTAATTAAAAGAGACTGGCCAGAAAAAATGGGCACGAAAAAGCGGTGTCAATGAGACATGCGCTTTGAGTTTAATTTTTTAAAACAGCCACCATTTGCAAACCCGAGCAAAAGAAAATGGCGATTGCGTATTTTGGAAAAAATCAACATTTACCAAATATTTCAATGTCAACATTTTTTAAGTTTTATTTTCACAAATTTTGATTATTTCCACTCATTTTATTTGAAACATTAAAAATTCGTTTATTTATTGATCACTTTGATTTTAAAAAATAAACGATCGCCATTTTTGTTTGCTCAGGTCTGCAGATGACAGTTTGCTTTATGAATTAAAACACAATGCGCATGTCCAGTTGACACCGCTTTTTCGCGCCCATTTTTTCTGGCCAGTCTCTTTTAATTAAGGGTCTCTAGATCATTTCAACTTGGATGTCGTTAATTCAATGGCATAGTGAAAACCATAGTGTGCTCAAGCGCAGGATGTACTACGTGATTGTCTGACTTGTGACGTAATATGTCAGACTTTTGAAAAGATTTCTTCTGCTCTATGCCATAAGAGCAATGTATAAGAAACAAACCGAAGCAGAAGAAATGGCTTCAAAATTCTGACGTATGACGTCATGCGCGAGTCGGAGGAATTTTCGTAGGCCGATTGAGCACACTATGGTTTTCACAATGTTCAATGGGAAGTTTCTTGAAAGAAAAGGTTTTAGAGGGCTTACATGGAACTGTAAATGTTGTTTTCGAACACCTCAAGAACCATAATGTGCAAATTGCTGTAGAAAAATAAAGAGTAAAAAATGAATTTGTGACTAAAACTTGAAAAACAAAATCAAATTTCCGTTCGTTAGAAAAATCAATTAATCAGTTTCGTTAATAATAAAATTTGCCAAGCCGCAGTGTACTGTGTACAATCTACAAACATTAAAAGAACTTTATAATAAAGTTTTTAAGAACGATTTAAAATTTCCGCATTGGAACAAACAGATAATTCCTGCGCCAGAAACTTGGTGTATCATTATGTAAATCCAAAATCCAAATTATTCGAACGAGTTGCGAAGAAGGAAAAAAAAAACGAAAGAAATGATAACGATTTAAGGACGATGGCACCAAATTTGATGCCAACAAACCGTATTAAGAGATAATAAACACTTTCCTGATTGTGATCACATTATGAAGCCTTGACTGATAACAGCTCTAATTGCAATTATCAGTCTCTCCATGGAACAATCATGGAACTTATGGGTGATTTTTCTGTGATTATGAATTTTAAGTATAAGAAAGAGTGAATGTCATGATTCATCCAAGGCATATGATTAGGACATGAAATCATGACATTTGGGGTGTTAACCCCTAATCATGACATTCACTATTTGTTACGTAAAATTCATAATCACAGAAAAATCAAATATGTACACATAGGGTAGAGGACCCAATAATGAAACAATTAAGAAAATGCGTTTTTTTAACACCAAATTTTTCGACCATTTTCGCATTTTCGAACATCGGTTTCTGTTCCAATCAAAAGATTAATGATTAAACTTTACTTTAATGCTGCAACACGACTTCAATCTGCGTTTTCTTCCCTTAAAATAATATTTAAATAAATTATTCCCCGATTTTTCTTGTTTTCACCAATGGTGGAACATTCGAAAAACAAGTAGTGTTCTATTTTTTGAATATTTTGTTTATATTTTTTTATTTTGAAAACTCAATGTTTTCCTTAAAATTTTCAATGAAAGTCAACTTTTTGAATTAAATACGTACTGTGGACTTAATTAAATAGTTTTCCCAGTGCTGTCAGCCTCGCGGGTGAGTTATACAGTGAAGTGAAAATTGTAATTTTTTGTTTATAAACAATAGCGGCCATTTTCCGACGGCTTCAACGATAACTACGCAAATTTTTTAAGTTTCTTTTATGTGAAAAAAGTATTCAAATTCCAGTTTCGAGTTTAATATTTACTTTAAAAAAATCAGATGCGATTTTATTTGCTTTAACGTTTTTGTAATTTTACATATTAGGCGCGATTTATACCCAAACGCTCCTGATCCATTAATGGTGATCGCGGTTTTTCGAGCCCCCAGTTTTGGAACGCTAATTTTATTTCCAAAAAAGAGAAAATCGACAAATGGAAAGTTACGTTTGTTAAAATAATAATATTCTTTGATCCTTAATGTTAACAAAAAAAATTTGTTCCGAGCAAATCGTGTCTCAAAACACCAGAATAAAAATTAAATTCGTTGGAGTGAAATTCGTCGGAGGAATGGCTGCCTAGTTATTTCACCGAAAATTCTCTGCTTCTGTGTTTTAATTTCGTTTTTATCGCAATAATTGATCAAGAAAGCAACTTATTGACAATTATTTTGCAAGCCAGGAATATTTCGCATCAGTTAAGAGTGATTTCGGTTCCAGATTAGCTTTAATTTTTTAATAAAAAATTGATAAACAGCAAATGATCCATTACTGGGTGCTGTTCCATTATCGGTTCCTCTACCCTATTTTGCAATATTACCCTAATATTGTTTTTCTTTTTTTTATCTTTAAGTAAGTTTAAAGATTGTTGGACTTAGTTGCAAGGAAGAAAATGCAAACAGTTGTAAAGGCAAAAAAGGATTTGTATTTTCGAGCCTTTTGATGGAATAGCAGAGCCTTATTATCTGAGAAAGGGGAGGGGGAATTCTGTGAGAAAATACAAATTTGCCCCCTTGTAATTTTTTTTTCCTAGTTGAGTTCATTTTGTATAGTAGATAAATTTTCCTGGGAGTATTTAAGTGATTTATTAAGTAATTTATTGTAAAGAGCATGAAATCTGCGATTGCCAGCTCTTAAAACCTCGCTTTCAAACTCACTAGAATAAACCACATAACATACGCGCGCAGAAAGAAAATAGTCCGGGAAATGGCCATGCGTAGGCACGGTCAATTCCTCGGTCTATTCGATAGCCGAAAACCAAGACTCAAACTTCAAACCGAAGAAACCAAATTGTTGTATAACGTAAGTTAACCGGTGTTCTCTTTTTCTTCTTGTGTTGAGATTTTTCGATCCTAACTTCAACTCGGTAAAACCAGGTTGGTTTCTTTTTCATTTCTTTTTGTTATTTAGGAAACAATAAATTTCAATGTTTCTCAACTAGAGGATTTATTTACATACCAATCTATTTCCTTGCACCAAAAGATCCGCGATAATATTACCGAACAATGTTAAATTTGCTTATAAGATGACACATTAGATAGTATAAAAAAATCCATTTTAAATTTGGAAATAGGCACTGCAAGCGATGACATAAAAACTCACGAAACTAAATTGCAAGAATCAATAGCTACAGCCAAAAGGAACCACAATGCAAATATTCGATCGACTAAGCAATCGTCAATGCAAATATTCGATTCGATTACGCAAGAAACCACAAGCAAATATGCTTTGCCGCAAAGCATATTTACTAGACTTGACGACATTATGCACTACGGCAAAGCACTCACGAGTCTTGGCACAAAACATTTTTACTGCTTAGACCCAAAGCAGCATTTTTTTGAGAGTATGTTTCTGCGTATTGTAGCTCTAATGAAGGTAGCAATATATAATACGAACAGAAACGTTAGCGAAAGACAAATTTGGGATTTTAGTAATTCTTAAAGCCCCCATCCGAGTCCCAACAAAATAACTAGTATTTTTACATTTTCTGTTTCAAGGAATATTTAGGAAAACGTCGGTGTCATGGAACTTAAACAACGACCATCGCCCGAATATTTTATCTCAGGTCTTTCATTTAAAAGTTAATTTTCAATTCTACAATTATACAGTTTGGCGTGACGGTTTCGGTCATATTCGGGTGATTCGGTTATTAAATGTTAAGAGAGTGCTTATTTTGATAAAACCTATTGCAAATCATCAGGTAGATTAACTCCAAACGAGTATGGAGGCTTTCAGAATTTCAAAAGCAAAAGCCACTATCAATTGGTTTCGAGATTAATTTTTAATTATTTCTTAAACGAAAAAAAAACTTCGAGTGCCTTTGGTGTATTCTTTTACTGAACATTTTCCTGGTTCCCTCTTTGATCCCTATACCGATAACCCCAACTGAGAGAATTACAACCCCCCCTGCCTTAAAGCAGTTTTAGGTTTGTTGGAAAATAAAAAATAAAAATAGAAAATAAAAAATAAAAATAAAAAATAAAAATAAAAATTAAAAAAAACTTTTCAAACTGAAAAATTTTGTACGGTTAATATTTTCGGGAAATCAAACTCAGAGGTCTCCATTCGGATAATTAATGACTCCTTACGATTTCGAATCGATTGCAATTCAAGAGACAAATTAGAGCGACATACGAACTGACAGAAATTTATGCAGTTAAAAGCAAACTTTTCGTTTAAGATTTCGGAAAATGGAATAAGGATTACGGTTTGAGAATTCTTAACATTATAAAACATCTTTTAGGAGCTAAGGATTTATACGGTTTAAATTTTTTAATTAAAAAAAAAATTCCTTCGGAATAAAAAAAAGGAAAGAAAGCGGTGCACGTTTACCGCGAAAAAAAAAAAAAATGTACGGCGGAACGTGTTCTTCCGGCAAGACTCGCCCTTCGGGTTTCCAAACGCAGCTCGGCCATCGCCTCTCGGCGCTTCAACTGCGTAGGTAAGCATACTAAGTTCACATCTGTTTAAGCCGTAAACGGCTTAAGAACTTCGGCATCTCAAAATCTTCAAAAACGGAAAAAATGTAATCTTTTAAAAAATTTTTATGATTAATAATGGTTCAGCAATAAATTAATCCGTTAGTATAATGGTGTGACATTATTAAACAACATTTAAAAAAATGAGATCGGTGAACCGATCAAAGTGCTTTATCGGCAATTTAAATACCCTGAAACTATTCTCAAAAATACGGTTAGGTTTTTGATCAGCGGTCCTTTAAAGCCGCAGTACGGGCATAAGGAATCCAAATTTCGGAAAAATTATTTCAGACTCGGAATCGTCTACCCCGAAAATATTCTCAAAATACGGTTAGTTTTTCATCAGCTCCCACGAGCAAAGCGCGAAAAAATCAGCAAAATCAGCACGACGAAATCGATTTGTTGTCGTAATCGATTACGTCATATCGTGACATTTCAAAAGTTAGACATATAGATTTTTAGGCCTTTATCCATACTTAGCCCAATGATAACCGTTTGTGAACCTCTCAACCGTATTCTACCAAAATGGTAGCGTAATTTGATGAGTATCTACTACAGCACGAAAATTGACCTCAATCTGTAGCTGCGTTCGCGATTTTGAGTCAAGTAAGACCTAAAAAGAGCTGAAAATTCAACATTTTCACTCACTGCTTCCGAATCGCTGAACCGAATTGGCTCAAAAACTAATCAGCACCTAAATTTCACCAGAAATTGCTACCCACCAAAAATCATCAAAATCCGTTCTTTCGTCTTTCTGCTTTCCGATGGACACACAAACACACACACACCACCCAAAGATTTGGCGGACAAATATTTGATGTTCCGTGCTGCCCATGTAAGCGAAAATAGCGTATCTCATATTTTGGAATTGACTGTTTGTTTACATAAGTTAAAAATAGAAGGGACGTGCCAATTCCAAAATATGAGATACGCTATTTTCGCTTACATGGGCAGCGTGGTGAACATATATAGAGAAAAATAAAAACTTAAAAAAAAATAACCACAAGACTTTTGAGAACAACAGCCAAAGACTATTTAAAATATGCACTATGTTTATAAGCTAAACATGCGCGGAATAAGCTTTAACTATTATTACAAAAGCAAACATGTCTTGATTAAAACCTTACATATTATAACATCCTTATTAAACCGTCTCACTGCTGATAAAGCAAAAGACTTAAAATTGCAAAAAAGTATCCACAAGCTAAATACGAGGCCTATTTTTTTTTTTAAAAAAACGTTTAAGAGGTTAAATCTGCAAGATTTCTGATTAAAATTCAACCATTAAAAATCAAATGCTACAATAACCTTTATGTACAATACATCTTAGTCAGAATGGAGAAAAAAAATGTGTAGCTGGACTCACCATTTCTGCAAATCTTCTAGGAATGCGATGTCTCGACCAAATACGGAGAGATTTGGAGATTTGGTTCCCCGCTGACTGAAATGGAGGTGGCAAGAGCTCATTTATGGTAATGCGGAAATCGGGGGTTGCATTACTTTCGAAACACTCCCGTGAGTAGTCTTTTGACTACTACTTAAAATAAAGAAGTTACTTCAAATCCCTAAACTAACAAACCGACCGAACAAAGGTCAACCCTGTGCGAAAGTGACCTACGGAACTCTATACGGAATGTCAGATAGTGACGAAAAAAATTAAACGCGCGAAGCAACCCCCTAAAAAAAAAAAATTCAAGATCAACATCTGAAAAAAAAAAAAAAAAAAAAAAAAAAAAAGGTATAAGTTAAGAATACTCCTAACTTATAAGCACAGTTCGTTTTTTGAAAATCCTACAGCTCGCAAAAATCCAAGCAATCCCATTTACAGGGAAAAACCTCTTTTTCCACAAAAATTTTAGAATAAAAGCCCAGGTCCGTAGCCAGCTTGAGAAGCAAAGGGGGGCACAAGACATTCAACGGGGGGCTCCAAATAGCCCCCTATAACATGGAAGATAGGGAAAATACATGGGCTAAGTCAAATTTACAGGGGGGGATCAAGCTTTTCCAAAGGGGGGCTGAGCCACCCTTTGCCCCCCCCCCCCCTCCTGACTACGAGGCTGTATAAGCCATAAAAAAAGTGATAGTTTATTGATTAACAATTTTTTAAAAATGGGAAAGCGCTTAGCAGCGAATTCCCAGCGTCTAGCTGAAAGGCGGCAGAGCGTGGAGGGAGGAGGGGTTAGCAACAATGCTTTTAACGCATTTAAAAATAAGATTCATTTATTTTATATTTACCAAAAGCTGAACTTGTAGGTCACCGAATTCCGCAATGAAAGCACATACGGCGGACATGTCTTTCGTCAAAACCGGATTATTCCGATCCGGTTCGAAAAATTGATCCATAATGAATTTCGAATATCCCATGTAATATTTCACAGCGTCCGTTAAAATCGTCAAAATAGCTGATTTCGACGATAATTTATAGCTTTTTCTCGTGGTTGCTTTCCGATTGCTTTTTTTCTTTGTTATCTTGATGTGTTGTCGTTCCTGTCCTGCTCGATCAAAGCGTCGTCTTGAATATTCAAAGAGGCAGAGCCGTTAAAATTTTACTGGTTTATTTCATCCGTGATGGAAGACGACGTTGGAGGAGTGGTGGACTCCCTCGCCAAATCCGATCCCTCAAGCTTTACTGCCGCAAATGATTCAAAAACATGTCTTCCCATACATCGACAGGTAAAGCGGCAAAGAAAGATGGATCTAACTAGGAAATCCCACAATAAGTAGCTCTTCAGTTAGAAAAAACTTATCATTTTTTTATCATTTAACACGTCATATTTTCCGGGTCCACGACTTCAAAAGTTGCATTCCCTTCGTTTTCTGCATTTGCCTGAGGTGTATTGCTTGCGCTAGTTTCATCATCCGCCGACCAGACCCCAAGTGCTTTCGCCTTCGGTAAAGAGAGGAGGAGGAGGAAGCTTCGGTGATATTTCTGTTGTTTCTGAAATTTTGAAGGAACAAGGACGCTAAGAAATCCGGTAGCAACTACCAAGTTAGGCTGGACCTAATCTCTGCTGTAGTGCACTCCGTGCCGCTTTCATTCGGTACGTTCGCGGTACTTTCGGTATTTTCCTTCAAAGTATTTGTTAACATTTCGTTAGACTGTTCACTCGTGGATTCTTCAATTCGACCCGGTTCCTGCTCTAGCTACTGTTCGGAATGGGTTACAAGCAGTGGATTTGGAACCGACGGATACACTTCGGGGGTGCATCAAAACATTCACCGCGTTCGTTTCCAGGGTGGAACGGGACACTTCCACCATTTTCACGTTTTTGTTCTTTTCCGTACTGATTGGCAGGAGGGTAAGAGTTCTTGGCTTTCGATTCAACGTCTCTGTTTAGTTCTTGAGTGAGTCTTAATTTACTGTAGCAGGCATGGCAGCAGAATTCGCGTATAATATTTTCATTTCACTTGCCCAACAAACGTAGAAAACGCACTGAACGTTCGGGGCTAAATGCTGACATAAGAAATAGCCCATGGATTCATGTAAGAAGTCGATGTTTTTTTCATGGGGCCTAGTAACCGTACCGAATACGTTTTCCATCAAAACCTAATTACTGCTACGGAAACTTTAGCTACCTGAGCTCTCAGCATCTTCATCTCCCTGTCTGTAATCCATAGTTCGAAAATGACGGCGTGACAACAGCTAAATGAAAAAAAAAAAAAAAAAACAATATGATTAATAAATATTCAGAAGTTTCAAAAATCATATAGAAATGACTTAAAAACGCAAACTTACTTCTGGAGCAACCAGGCAGATGATTGGAAGCGCTCCTCGGATTAACGGTAAAAATTGATACCGCAAAGATAGAATTCCCGGTTTCTTAACAGGCGTTGACACTTCCTCGTGAATAATTTCGAGATATTTGATCAATGTGTAGGGCAATTCTTCAACATGGAAACATCAAAACGTGCTGTCAACAACCAAATGCTGATTCATCAGGGAGGCACATGGCCATCATTTGCAAAATCAAAGCCGAAATACAGCCCCACGTGTATTTTATCCTGGAGTCTACATAAAATGCATTTACAATTCGTTGAACGCAATTTTCAACTTGTACAACCAAAGCAGATTTAATGGCAGCCGAATGATTACAAGCTCCGACAGCCCTGCGCAACAAGCGAGCTTCCGAAAAAATTCGGATCGATTCTTTATCCATCCTTGGCAACAAAACGATTTTATCTAAAATAAATGAAGCGGCGGACATATCTTCCGTCAAAAAAAGATTATTCGGATCCACCTCGTAAACGTGAACCATAATAAATCTCGAATTTCCCATTAAGACTTCACAGCGTCCGTTTAAATCGACAAAATAGACGACTGCGACAATATTTTTATACGTTTATTCTTGTCGGTGCTTTCTTTCCTTGTTATTCGCCGGCTTTTTAATTTCGAGGACGGAAGTGAAAGATTCTAAATTAGAACCGAAACATTCAGATCAAGACGAAGCGGTCGGCTGTTCTTGCAAAGTGTTTCGTTATTCAGTCGTTGCAGTTAGCTCTTGGCAGGTTTCTAATAAATCGTCATCGGGCATAACCAATGCTTGTAACAAATTTTTGAAGACAGAAACTGCAGTTTTATCAATGTCTGCTTCTTCCTCGAAATGCGAACCAACTTCAGAATTAACCTCTCTTCGTCGCTTTCATCTAAAAATAAAAATCAAAAAAAAAAAAAAAAATTAGCATAAAAAAATTAAAAAAAAAAAAAAAATTACTGATATGAATCCAAAGCACCTTCTGAACTTGTTTTAAATACAATTAAGGACTACTACAATTTCCAGCCACTGAATTCCTCACCGAAAATGATCGTTCATGGTGAATCCGTTGGTAATGTGCGGAAATTCTCATAGTCCAATCATCTACACAAAATAAAAGGATTGTTACATAAATTCTTCAATAATTAAAAAAAAAAAAAAAAATGGAAAGAAAATAAATTACGCCAAAACTTACTCTTTGGATAACTGTTTTTAAATTCGACGGCCCTTTATTAACGTGACGGAATGTTGAAGTAGCCGAAGCGATAAATGCGGCCAAATGCGATTCCTGCTCTAAATTAAGCAGCACAGTTATTCCTACTTCTTCGGAGCATCATTTAGCAAGGGAATAGTGACGAGTTACCCGCAATGGTAGCCTATTAGTTGTGTCGAGGCCGTCCTGATGTATTTCCTGTTACGGATTTGTAAAAGCTTACCGCAAGCCCTATAAAATAAAAAGGAACAAAAAATTAGAACCGAACGCTTTTCCAAAAGAAACTCATATTCACTTCAAGTTTTTTACTTACTCCAAAATGGTTACTTCACCATTTTCGAAAATATTTTCGAATGCCTGTTCGGTCCTATTGTGGCCATGATTATAAATGCAACCACATTATTTGTTTTTCTCCCTTTCTGACCATCCAATCATTTCGCTTGCTACCCTTCTTCATCTGGACAATGTAACGTCATTGAGATCGGGACTCCTCGGACCTCCAGTTGGTACAACAAAGTTTTGATGACAGAAACTGGGGTTTTATCAATGTTCGCGTCTTCCCCGAAACCTCCATCCGAATGGCGGCTTCAAAATTAGTTTCTCTTCGTCGCTTACATCTAAAATAAAATATTTTTAAAAAAATAAGCATACAAAAAAATTCAAAAGAATAAAAAAATTAATAAATAAAAAAAACTTACTGGTATCAACTCTAAGGGCCTTCTGGGCAACTTCCAAATATAATTCAGGACTCCTGCGAATTCCAGCCTCTTTTTCGGCGAATAATCGTCATTTGAAAGCAATGTTTGCTAATAGATGCGGGGAGAGCGTATGGATCGACAGGGATTTGCAATAGCTTAACGCACAGTAAAGAAGTAAATGCAAGGGGTAAAGTAAAGAATAAAAAAATAGCAAGTTGGACGGGAAAAAAAAACAGTGAAACGCTTAAAAACAAAAAAACTTTTCCTGGAGATCCCCAACGAGTTTTCTCCCTAACCTAAAAGAACGGTAGTTCCTAAGAAAAGCTTAAGAACTTTAAATTTTACTTATAAAACTAGAAAAATAGTGATAACGGTTCAAAGGAAAATGCAATAAATAAAGCAAAAAAAATTAAAAAATACAGGATGTGTGGGCGGGAGCAGCAAAACACTAACCAAATTGAAAGATAAATATAAGATAAGATGTTTCCTAACTGGTGCAAAATTTAACTATTTCCCACTCATTCGTTACAAAATTCCTAATTTTTGTACTAAAAAAAAATGGGTTTTCCAACGAGCTTTCAATTTTTCAACAAAAAATCAGTAAAACTGAAAACAAAATAAGAATTCCTACATCTCGCGTTTAAAAAAAAAAAAAAAAAAAAGTCTCTTACAGGTTGACATAGCAGACAATGTCCATCGCGGGCAATGCCTGACTTCATCAGCCTCCCCAAGAATGTAAAAACAGATCCTAGGGCATGCGTCCTTCGGTTCTTTCTGACAACTGCAGGACCACAGTCGGGTGTGATAGCCAGTCAAACCATATCGGAATCGCTTCAAGTGCAATTAAAAAGCTTCCGCAGTTGGCCGGCGATTCCTCTAACCTTGTTGTATACACTCCTGCTAAAGCTCTAAAGTCCTGCCGCGACACAAGAATTAGTCTTATTATACGCAACGGTTGACTAGAGTAGTTCCATAAGCTACGCCTCTGGAACACTTTCGTTTCCGTTAATATAGTTAAAGATAATCCGTATGACATTGACAGAGACCAATCGCACCTAAAAAACCCTACGGCTACCCATTATGCCGGGTATGGTGGATAAGTGGTTACATTCTTACGCTCCTCCTACAACGGAGATTGTCACGAGATCCTCGAGCTCTCTGGACTGAGGCGTCCGGCATACCCTCGCATTATGGTGAAAACCACCTCGCCGGTACTACAAGGCTCGTCCCCGATCAATTTCACCTGAGACGTCGATCCTTTATAACATACGAGATAAAGGTCAACGGCACATCGGAAACGAATGCGGGTTTACAATCTACGCTAGGCCCGCCACCCATTGGCCTTTCTCCCCGATCCAGCCCCCTTCGCAAAAAAAATAATTAATAAGCGGAAACCTCCCTTTCCCAAAGCGTTCCTATCAAACAGAAAAATGAAAGGCTCGTCGGATACCTGATATCTCCTAACCTGCCTATTTTACATTTTCATTTTTAAAAGCAATGTGTGCATAGAAGAAGGGAAGCGGGAAAAACGCTGGTCAAGTAAAAAGAAACGTCCAATATCAGATTTTTTCCAACAGGTGCAATCAAATATCAAAACCTTGGGAAGAAAAGCGAGGAAAACACTGACTAATATAAAAAGCAAGTGCAAGGGGTAAAGTAAAGAATAAAAAAATAGTAAATGGGGATGGGGAAAAAAAGTGAAATACTTAAAAACTAAAAAATGTCCCTGGAGACTCCCCAACAAGCTTTCTCCCTAAACTATGAGAAGGGTTGTTGGTAAGAAAATCTCTAATATCTAAGAATGCTTGATAGACGGCTTATACTGTCTCTTGGAAGCTGGAGTGTATTCGGTTTTTTGTCGTCGTCAGCAGGAAGTTCTACCAAATCGTCCCGATTTCATCGTTGTCCTTATTTTTCATCCTAAAAGACAGAATTTTACAAATATTTTTTGAGCAAATTTTTTTCAGTTTTTAAATTTTTTGTGGTGCATACAACGGGACACATCACATTAACTTTTATATATATGTAGAATAGATTATTTAGTTTAAACCTAAGCTTGTATGCATATTCGTAAAAATGAGTACAAAGAATTTACTAGCACTGCATCAAATTTAGTAAGAATGTGACTTCCTGCTCTTGAACTGAGATTTAGACTGCCAGAATTAAATAAGTAAACCGACAATTCCTTAAAATGCAAAGTTTCCAGAATAAAAAATAAAAGATATAAAATCGAATTAACCAAAATTTTATGTCTCAAATCAGCATACTAAAGAAAATAAAGGAAATTAATCCTCAAAAAATATAAGAAAGTGTGAATCTTGAAAAAAGAATAATTAGTCCCTTGAACAAGACATCATTGTTAATTAGTCTGAATCCATTTGCTGATCGATTTCCAATATCAATATCAATTTCAATTGCTAACATTTGGAATATTGCCCGGAAAATTAGAACAATTTTTCCATCATTTTTTGCACATTCTCATAAATCTAGAAAAATTTAGGTTTTTCTACAGTATATATATGAGGCAGTTTTTGAATCAGTTTGTATTGAATATTCATGTTCAAACTAACAATTAATTTAAAATTTTGGAAACTCAACTCCCATCGGAAAGTTTTTCTATGGAAAAAGAACTGAACTTTAGGATCCCTTAAATAAGTTTTCGAACAATGATACAATTGACATTTCTACAAAACATTTTTTAATATTTGCATTTTTACTCATAGGATTTAACTGAAATGCCTAAATATTTACTTGCAACCATAGTTACATCATAGGGAAAAGTAAACCCTTATTTCTTAATAGACTTTCGTCCTTGTGCAACCATCAAATCTTAATAATTATTTAAATATCACCCATTTCATTAAAAATATTTTGGTCATCCAATTGTAAAGGTTATAAATGCCGTCTCAATGTGATAGATCTTTTCTGTTGCAACTTTTTGTAATCTAAGTCCATTTCTTAAGGCCTATGTTCCCAAATAAAGGTCATTTTATATTCTAACCTTAAGTCAATTTGAAAAAACCTGATGAAAAATAATATGATTAAATAAAAAATAAACATATATGCAAACTAAGCATTGAGTATACACGCAAATTTTTCAACTTGAATTAAAAATCCTTTTTAATTTTCATAAGGACTTTTAAAATGTTAATGAGCCCCTTTAAGCTTAACACAAACACAGTAAAATTACATGGTTAATATTTTAAATTCATAAAAAATGGTTGAGTATAGGGATCTCTGGAAATTTATTGAACAAAAATCCACTTAAAAAAAACTCCTTAATTTCTAGTCTAAGACAAGTAAAGTTAAAATAATATTTTTTGTTTCCTAATATAACATTCTTCAACATTCGGACAATCAATTGAAGTTCAGTTAATGCCCTAATATTTTAAAAAAGAAAATTTCATTATGATATCGTAATTCATATGATATTTCGGGTTCAGAGATCAGTCACAGGACAGTGATACAAAATAAAGTCTCAACCAATAAGAGCATACAATTTCGTTCTGCAAGTTGTACTTGTCTGACACAAAATATTTCTAATACATCCTCAACCAGATCGAATAAAATGAAAGTTAATTACAGCTTCATTGCATTATTAAAAATTCCCTGCTTGGCATTCCGTTTGAAATTTCATTAGCCAAGCATTCAATCAAACATGGAAAAAATATGCCTATTTGATCGCATTTCCAGATACGTTCTTCTAAAACTTTTCACCCTGTGGCTTTATTAGTACAATTATCCTCTAAAGAGTCATTTTTGGTTCAAAATTTTAAAAAAACTAACCTTTTTTGGATGAAACGACGCCCATCGATTCAAGCGGGTGCTTCCATTGATCCCGCAATCCGTTCAAGCAAGCTCCCTAAACTATGAGAACGGTTGGTACAAAAAAAATCTCTAATATCTAAGAATGCTCATCCTGTCTCTTGGAAGCTGGATTGTATACGGTTTCTCGTCGTCGTCAGCAGGAAGTTCGACAAACTGGTCCCGATTTCATTGTTCGCCTTATTTTTTCATCCTGAAAAGACAGTATTTTCCAAATATTATTTTGAGCAAATTTTTTTTTTGGTGCGTACAGCGGGACACATCACATTAACTTTTATGTATATAGAATAGATTATTACAGTTTAATTATAAGCTTTATTTGCATATTCGTAGAAATGAGTACAAAGAATTTACTTGCACTACATCAAATTTAATATGAATGTGACTACATAGCACTTGAACTGAGATTCACACTCTTGAGAACAAAATGAATGAAACAAATCCTTGCAATGCAAAGTTTAAAGCATAAAAAATATAAAAACGAACTAGCCAAAATTTTATCTGTATCAAATCAGCTTACTAAATAAAATTAAGAAAATAAAGGAAATTAATCCTCAAAAAATATAAAAAAGTGTGAATCCTAAAGAACAATAATTAGTCTCTTCCACAACACATCACTCTTAATTAGTCTGGAGCCTTTTGCTACAAAACAATTTTTAATATTTGCATTTTTAACCATAAGATTTAACTGAAATATCCAAAAATTTACTTGCAACCAAAGTTATATCGACGTTCACTTCTCAGACATCTTGGGTCTCATTTTACTCGCCATATAATGCGCTTTTTATCCCCCATTTACAGTTTTTTTGTGCAATCCATCGTTTTCGGTGTGCAAGCCAAGAAAGAAGAAGAACCTGTTTTGGTGCTTTTTCCGTTATTTTTTTCAAGTTCACGAAAAAATTTTTAACTTCGCTTCTACTAATCAGAGAAAGTCGAATAAAGAACTAACCAACGCAGAATTTCACGCTGAAAAATATGGTTGTAACGAGCATTTTCTCCGAATCCACTGTCAGCGAAAAAAACGCAAAAAGGCAAAAATGGGCCCTTTTTCGTGCAATAACTCACAGACCTGGCTCAGATTTGGTCACAATTTTAACTCAAGAGTATATATATACTATAGAGTTCAGGAAGCCTTAAAATGGCTTAAACGTAAGGAATATTACTCAGCGAAAAAGTAGCATAATTTCAGCTTTGACAAAAAAGAGACAGTTAAATCGAGATGACATCGACTTCGCCGTCGAAAGTATCAGAAACCCCAAAGTTACCCTTCACTCAACGATCAGAAAAAACCCCGTGGTAGACGAGTATTTACGAAATATATTCACTTAATAAACTTGAGAATGACGTTCAAAGGGTCAGGGAATGCAAATTACTCAGTTTAATTTTAGACATGCTCACTCATGATAAATACTTCTGCAGGACCAATTCCATAGAGGATTTGAACGAAATATCTATTCACACCCCTTCCAAAGGCTTCTCCAAGGGATATACGGTTTGCTGACCGAAAACGGAAAATCGCCAATTCGATTCAAAATTCGAAACGGACAAGTTGTCGAAGATGAAAGCTCCGAAGAACTTCATCCGCTTCAATTTTCAAACAAGGAACATTTAAAAATTCTGTGCGAGATTTTCCAAATAGATGAATTCTTTCTGGAATTTTTCGATGAAGGTTGGTTCATTTTCGCGCTTGCCTTTATTTAGTGGAAACGAGAATGCGCAAGTAAAATCCTTCCTTCTCACGTTCATTCGGTCCTCCTATCGGCATTTTCTTTAAACACGAGGAAAAATAAATTCAACATTTCAACCGCTGAAAAAACAATTTCGCATTTCCTCAGTCGCTTGAATGAAAATGAGAAAACATTGTATTGTTCTACTTGTATCCAGAGTTAAAAATTAACAAAATTGGTGTAACAACTTTGGAAAAAATTTCCCATATACACATGTATTTAACGTATCAAAGATGCTTATTTTATAAAATTCAAATCGTGAAATTGTTGGATTTGCCCCACGAAATCAAAATTTCGGAATTTATAAATGGAAGTTTTTTTCAAAAGTTTTATACCAAACTAACAACGGAGCCGGATTGTTTTGCAACCTGGCTAAATGGATTCCAAAGCTTAGAAGAGCTGTACCGACTAATTACAGATAAATTAGAAGTATGTTAAAAACTTCAAAATATTTAAATTTTCATTGTTAAGTTTATAGTGTGAATATATGTTATTTCATCAAAATATGTTCCAATAGTTTCAGTACAGTGAGTATATTGCAATGGCAAAAAGATTTTCTTAAAACTTTAATTTCCTGCTACTTTCTAATCTCAAGAAAACCCCTAGCTTACGGAAATTCGAGTGATAACCGGAAATTTTTTCCCCATAAGCTCAACATAGGCAAAGCTATCAATTCAATTACCGTTTAAATTAGTATTAGTTCCATAATAAGGCGTTATGAAATTGTAAAGTCAAGATTCAAGACAAAAATTAAAGACAAGAAGAAGACGAAAATTAAAAAATAATTAATTAACAAAATATTTTGCTTACCCTAATTACAAGAGCTTTAGTGGGCGCATAACAACAAAGATTTCTAACAACTCTGTGCAAACGTTTAATGTCTAATCGAAAATCTTGAACAAATAATAAAACGAGCAAAGTGTTCACTGCTTCTTGGTCCAATAATTGTCTTCCGACAGTCCTGAAAATAAAAAATTAAAAATTAAATCGGTTTAATTAAAACATTTATAATAATATGGTTTAACCCTTAAAGACGGGATATTGGAAAATTTTTTCCCAAATTTTAATTTTCTGATATAAATTCAACCGATTATAGACTCGCGCTACGCGTTTAAATTCAAAAAAATAGCGTACCCGTTTCTAGTGTAGACAACCCGCATCACAAGCAAAATATCAAGTATTTTTTTCTTTTCCCCCTTTCGCAATATAAAAGGCAAGAAAGCGAGTTTTAAATTCCATTTTATGTCAGAATGATATAACTCGCTTGCTCGGTAATTAATTTAAAATTAAAATAGTTTAAGTTGTGACTTTAAAATTAAAACCCGGGGTTCAAAATGCATATACATATCATAAATCACACCTTAAAAAATCGAAAATCACAGAATTTTAAGCTTTTCACTGATAACTACATTAAATGGTTCCGTCTTTTTAAGGTTTAAAAAAAAAATCCATACTTCTCAACATACTCAGGTTTCAAAATTCCATTCCCGTTTGATCGAGAAGTTGACATTGGCCAATGTCTGCTAATGGATGGAGCAGCGAGAATAGCGACTCGGGCGTTCCTCGATCCTGTACCAAGAAATATAGAAGACAAAGTGTTACGGGTTAAAATTCTTTCGCGCATGTCTTCTCGATCTTGAAAGTATTGTCGGTTTCGAGCATCTTGTTCCTTCTTAGATTTTGAGCTTCTGCTACTAAATCTGACGGAAGGACCGATATTTGGGGTTCTTCGATATCAGCCAATATCTGAAAAATTAATAAATAAATAAATAAATAAATAAATAAGTAAATAGATATATAAAATGACTCCCCTCCTCAAAAAAAAACTTCAAACTTATCAACTTACGGACTGCCTTAAAGAAGACCCGAGTGCTTTTGGAAAAAAGCGCAGCATCGAACGGGACCGTTCGGATTAGCAGCAGCGGCAGCTTGACGTTGTCGCTCCTGCAGCTGCTGGTTCAAAATCTCCTCTTCAATATTCAAAGGCAGAGCAGCTAAAAATTCCGGGTTTGCTTCATGCGTGATAGAAGACGACGGAGAAGCAATGAGCTCGCTCGCCAGATCACATCGCTGAAAGTTGCATGCCAGATCACACGCTACGTGGGATGCATTCTCCTCGTTTTCAGCATTTTCCTGACGTAGACCACTTCCACTAGCTTCTTCTTCAGTCGATGGAGCCGAAGTGCTTTCGCATTCGGAAAAGAAAGGAGAAGGCGTAGGTAATCTTTCTGTTGTTTCCGTATTTTGATCAAAAAACGACGATAAGAAATCCGCTAGCAACTCCGAAGTTCGGTTGGACATAACCTCCGATGTATTGGATTCGGTGTCGCTTTTTCAAAAGTATTTGTTAACATTTCGTTAGACTGTCGTCGGAGGATTCCTCAATTGGTGCCGGTTCCTGCTCTTGCTGTTGTTCGGAATAAGATTACCGGCGGAAAACTTGGAGCCGGCGGATAAATCGCGGGGGGGATAAGCGTCGGTGTGATTTAATGGACCGGGAACTATCCTCAAGGGTAACCTTTCATCCGGCCGAGGCTGACTGTTCGAACCCAAAAGGTTAAATTACAATTTGTTTCCTAAAAAGTGTTAAGATCATAAGTCCTGTTGGTATCCCCCGTGTCTTCTTCGTCTGCGTTGTACTCGTTGGTATTCTGAATCGGAAAAGGCGGGCCGATTATCATCTTCATGGAACAAAAAATAAGGAGCAAGCGTGTCTTTTAAATTAGAATTCCCGCTTCCGTCTGTCGGCTGGGGTAATAGAAACGAATCTGAATTATTTCTCTATTCCTTTTCCCGGTTCATATCACCTTCCGTCATCCTCTCGTTTTGCCTTCTTTCGTTGCTTGGTTCGGAAAAATTCTCCGACGGCCGTCTCGTAGTTTCTTGATTTGCGTTTCCGCTCTTCGCCCGATTTTCCAGTATGTTTTCAGGTAGATTCGGAAGATGCATCAGAAGATCGATCGCGTTCGTTTCCAAAGTGGAACAGAGCATTTCCACGTTTTTGTTATTTTCCGTACGGCTCGGCAGGGAGCTAAGGTCCATTGCCGGAGACGGGTTGCCGTTTTTGATTTTCAATTCATCGTCTCCATTTTATTATAGTTTAGGTCTAAATTTATTGGTCAAAACTGTAGCCGCCATGGCAGGAGAATCCGCGTACCAGTATCCGTTCTTCTCGTTCGGAATAGGTGTCAGGCAGACGACTCGGAACCGACGGACACATAGCGGGTGAGACAAGCGTTGATGCAATCCTTAAAAACGCCGGAACTTTCCTAAGCGGTAACCCATCATCGGATAGAAGCTGACTGCCTTAACGCAATAACGGTAAATCGCTATCTGATTCCTAAGATGTGTTAAGATGACACGTCCTGTTGGTATCCCCCGAGCCTTTGTCGTCGATGTCCTCGTTAGTATTTTCAATCCGGAAAGACGGCCCGACTTTATCGTCCTCGTTGACTATGAAATAAGAGGCTTGCTTTCTCCGGGAGAATACTCCGACGGTAATCTCGTAGTTTCATGGTTTGTCTTAAAGTGCACGCCCGATTTTCCGGTATGTTTTGAATTCGATTCGGAAGATGCATCAAAACATCGATCGTATTCGTTTCCAGCGTGAAACGGGACACTTCCGCCATTTTTACGTTTTTGTTACTTTCCGTGCCGCTCGGCGGGAGGTGCGTCCATAGCCGGAAACTGGTTGGCGTTTATGTTTTTCACTTCATCGTCTCTCTATTGTTCTAGCGTAGGTATTAATTTATAAGTTAAAAGTGTAGCTGCTTTGGCATCATAATGAGCGTCAAATATTTTCATTTCGCTTCGTAGCAAACGCTTTGAACGTTCGGGGCTAATTGCTGACCGAAATAATAGCCCATGGATCGATCTAATAAGTCCAAGTTTTCCTCGTGGGGTATGGTAAGCATACCGAATCCGTTTTCAAGAAAACAAAATTACTACTACGAAAATTGTAACTATACCCGAGTCCTGAGCGTCTTGATTGTCCTGTCTGCAGCCCATAGTTCTCAAATGGCGGCGGGAAAACAAGAAACTAGAAAAAAAAAAGAAAAAGAAATGCGATTAATAAAAATTTTGAACCTTTAAATCAAATTTAAATACCCAAACTTACTTCAGGAGCCTATCAGACCCATGGTTGGATGTACCCCTCGGATTTAACTGTAAAAATTAATACCGTCTAGGTCGAATTCTTAGGTTTCTAACATAGGCTTATTCTTCTCCGTTTTTTCTCACCTACAAAGGGTGGTGTTCCGGAGGTTGAACGACTGCTTCCTCCGGTCTTATGTACTAAGTGTCATCGCTGTACCGTTCATTAAAAGACCCAAGTGTTTCAGAATCATTGCTGGGATATTGCACGAAGAATAAATCATTCATGATATGCTCAGGTCCTCGATTGAAAAATCGTCGGGATCATCATTTTCGTTGTTATAGCCCCTTTCTTCCCCGTCGATATTGTCGTCTTCCATTAGCTCGTCTCCGTATTGATCTCCATCGAAATTAGCTGGATCATCCGGATCGGTTAACTCCTCTGGATCATTGCACTTCTGTGATTAAACCGTGCACCTTCTGCAAAAAAACAAACAAACTAGTTCCAAATCACATTTCTTTTTCTTTTTTTCTTTCTTTTTTTTTTTTTTTCATTTGAAAAATGTCTGCATCTTAATTACCTCGGATGTATTTGCATCAAGGCGTTTTGTACCGTCATCGGGTTTCACAGGTCATCGTTTTCAACATTCTCACGATCACATCCATATGCTATATAGAAAGGTCTGTTCAAGGCGAACATATGCTGTACTATAGGACTCACATCCATATGCTATATATAGGATAACCTCTACATTGTCTCAATCCACATTCGAAATTTGCAAAACCATCTCCCCGATATCAGTTATAAGCATTAAACAGATTATCCGAAGCCAGTTCTAAAATTTCTGCAGCAGCAGACAAATCATTTTCGGTATTTTCAGCATTATCGTTTGTACTGCGTCTTAAGCGTTTGTGATTCCGATGTGGCCGAAACTGTTGGACAAGGTTGGTTAGACCTAAAAATAAAAATAAAAAAATTAAAAATATGATAATTTTTCGACTCAAAAAAAAAAAAAAAAAAAATCGGCTGATTTTAAGAATAGTTCACAAAAACCTACCGATGATATCCAGAGCAGGTCTACTAGAATTAAGCGTCCTTGAATTCGCCCTCGAATTCGCATACTTCCATCGTGTGTCCTTTCCTTCCCTATCATTCTTTAACTTCCTTAATGTTTTTAACGGTTTTAATGCGGCATTCATTGCATAACAAACTTCGGATTCGACAAATCCAAATTATGGGGCAATCTCCCAGGTTCGTTCATCAATCCTTTCCTCGCAAACAATTTTGAGATATTCAAAAAATGTGCAGGGTTATTTTTCAACTTAATAACCATACTGTTAACAACCGAAAGCTAATTAAGAGGCACATAACCATCGTTTCCCAAATCAAAAGCAAAATGCAAGATACGTTGGTGTATTTTCCTTTGTGTCTTAATAATATGCGCTCACAATTCGTTGACGCCAATTCCAAACTTCTACAACAAAAGCGGATTAAATTGCAGCCGAATAATTCCAATCTCCGACAGCACCGAGCAACAAAAGAGCTTTCGAACAAATTTCGATCGATTTGTTATCCATCCCTGTGAGAAATACTAATTTTTCTAAAATAAATCGAACGGCGTACATGTCTTCCGTCAAAACAGAATCATTCAAACCGGTTCGAAAAAGGGATTCATAATGAATTTCGAATATCCCAAATAAGATTTCACAGCCTCCGTTAAAACAGACGATTCCGACGATAATTTTATAACTTTTTCTCGTCGGTTATTTTCGTTTTCTTTTCTTCCTTCCTATCTGCGAGTTTTATATTTACGAGAACGGGAGTGAAAGCTTCTACATCAGAAACGAAAACTTTAGTTAAAGATGCAGCGACCAACTCATTTTTCCAAGTATTTGGTGATTCAGTCCTTGTAGTTCGCTCTTGGCAGTTTTTTAATAAACATTCATCGGGCACATCTATTTGCCATAGGGGCTGTACAAGTATTACGTAAGCACCTTACGGGGGGGAGGGGGTCCTTCAGATGCTTACGCCAATGTTAAACCTCCATAAGAGGAAGCCTATTTCTGCTTATTAGGGGGGGGAGGGGGTCAAAAATCACCAAAATCATGCTTACGTAATACTTGTACAGCCCCATAACAAAGTTTTGATGCGAGAAACTCCGGTTATATCAATGCTCGTTTGTTCCCAGAAACCTCGATCCGAATTCCGTAAGTACTTCAAAATGAGCTGCTCTTCGTCGCTTCCATCTGAAATTAATAATCAGAAAAACATTAGCATGTGAGCAATTCCTAAAAAAAAAAAAAAATAAAAAAAATTACTTGTATTCACAGAAGGACCTTCTCGGGAATTTCTCAAATATGATTTAGGACTCCTGCAAATTCCAGCTTCTGAATTCCTCATCAAAAATTATAATTCTCGGTGAATCGAATGGTAATCTGCGAACATTCTCGCAAGAATCGTCTATACAAAAGGCAATGGGTTGTTACAGAAACTATTCAATTAAAAAAAATTGGAAAGAAAATAAATTAAGCCGAAACTTACTCCTTTGATAGCTGTTCGTAAAGTCGATGGATCGTCTTTAAAGTTAGCCAAACTGCTAAATCCGAGAAAATTCGATTCTGCTATAAATTATGCAGTGCAGTTATTTCCCCCTTTTCCGCTAATAATTTAGCAAGCGAATAAGCCCGAGTTTACCGCATTTTTAGCCTCATAGATGCGTGAAGGGCGTCCGGATCTACGGAGATTTTCAATATCATAAATGAAAACCTATAAAAACCAAAGCAAGAAGAAATTAGAACCAAAGGCCTATCAAAAGCGAAACTCATATTTTTCGGATTTACTTCACAATGGTTACTCTATCATTTCCAAAAATATTTTCCATCGACTATTGGGTCCAATTGTGGATTGATCATAAATGGAATCATATTCCTTGATTTTCTCGCTTTTTGAAACTCCAGTCATTTTGCTTGCTAGCCCTTCTTCACGGTAAAGTACTGTAGACTATCGATGACTACTTTAGAAGACTTCAGAAGACTACTTAAGACTATCGTTGACTACAGCATGCTTCCGATGAGTGCTTCAGAAGACTTCAGAAGACTACTGCAGACTACTTTTGACTACCGATGACTACTGCATACTTCCGTTGAGAACTGTAGACTACCGTTCAATGCTTCAGAAGACTTCAGAACACTACTAAAGAATCCTGATGACTTTTGAAGACGATCGTTGACTGCTGCATACTTCCCTTGAGTACTGTATACTACCGTCGATTACTTCAAAAGACTTCAGAAGACTACTCGAGACTCCTGATGACTAACGATGACTACTGCATCTAACTGTTGAGTACTGTGTACTACCGTCGAGTTCTTCAGAAAACTTCAGAAGAATACTGCAGACTACTGATGACTACCGACGACCACTGCTTACTACCGTTGAGTACATTAGACGACTTCAGAAGCCTATCGAAGACAACTGTTGACAACCGTATACTTCCGTTGAGTACAGTACACTGCCATCGACTATTTTAGAAGACTTTAGAAGACTACTGGGGACTAATTAGCAAAGTTCGAAAAAAAGAAAGCTTTCTGAAAAACCTGCTAAAGTTAACCTAATAATTGATTTGAGAATAAAGTAATAAGTCTTCGAAATAACGACCTGGGGAATGAACACTGACCTTTATAAAACATACAAAACATCGAAATAGAATTTACAAAAGTTTTCTTAGATATAAAAAAGCTAGATCTACTATATAATGTCGTTTTATATTTAATTATGAAAATATGAAAAATCAGGATGCACTGATTAAAGTCGTTTTGCAATAAAATGTGAAATATTAAAAATTTTAAGCTGATTTAGACACCTGCTGAATCTAGCCAAGTAATTGACATGAGCGAGCATCATTTACAATACCTCGGAAAAAAATAAAAATCCCTGGGGACGTTCCACTGACCTTTCCCCTTACAATTAAACATCTAATGCCATTAAAAAAATAATTCTTAACTATAAAAATATAAAAAACCTAGATCCACAGCAATAAAATATTAATATTTTCAAAAATTGTGCTTTTTTAGGCACCTGCTAACCCTAGCCTAGCTAGTAAATGAGATAAAATCATACACACTGTCCTGCAAAAAAAAAAGAAGCTCTGGGACCCTTCCCTATTATTAATAATCCAAATGCAATTAATAAAATTCTTAATTATGAAAATATGAAAAATCTGCATCCACTGATTGAAGTCGTTTTGCAATAAAGCATGTAATATAATAAAAAAGTAAGCATTTTTAGGCACCTGGTAAAGCTAGCCTAGTACTTGAGATAAGCATCCTACACATTGTCTTGCAACAAATACAAAGCCCTGGGGACGTTCCACTGACCTTTCTCCATCATATCTAAAGATCCAAATACAATTTAAAAATATTTCTTATAATAAAAATACGTAAAACCTGGATCCACTTTCATAAAATATGAATATTTAAAAAAATTGAGCTTCTTTAGGTACCTGCTAACACTAGCCTAGTAAATGAGATGAGCATCATACACACTATATCGTAAAAAAACAAAAAGCCCTGGGGACGTTCCCTTGATCATTCGCCTTAATAAAAACTAGCAGTTCCGCGAGGCACTTCGCGCCGCCCCCGAGCTGGGGCTAAAGAGGCTGACGTTATGCGCTATGCCTAAATTTGAATAAATTTTTTAGCACTGTACAATTAACTGTACAATCCCAAACTATAATTAATTGCTTTATGTTCAAATACTTTCCGTTTTCGATTTCTTTCAGGGTTCAATCACATAATTACAGAAAAAAATTGTCAAAAGGCAACTCAAGCCGGAACTCTTGGTCTCAAAATTAAGCAGTTAGAGACTATACAACTATACTACTCTACCTACAGTACTAGAAAAAAAAAGTCAACCGCATCCCCGGCAACTCAAGCTGGAAGACTTGGTCTCAAAATCAAGCAGTTAGTGTACAACACTGCCAAACAACAACAAATTGAAACCCTAACCTCAGCGACTGGAGCCAGAGGGTTTGGTTTCAAAATCAAGCAGTTAGTGTACAACACTAAAAAACAACAACAAATTGAAACCATAACCTCAGCAACTGGAGCCAGAGGGTTGGTCTCAAATCAAGCAGTAGTTTAAAACGCTACAAAAACACAACAAATGAAAACCTAACCTCAGCGACTGGAGCCAGAGGGTTTGGTTTCAAAATCAAGCAGTTAGTGTACAACACTAAAAAACAACAACAAATTGAAACCATAACCTCAGCAACTGGAGCCAGAGGGTTTGGTCTCAAAATCAAGCAGTTAGTTTAAAACGCTACAAAAACACAACAAATTGAAACCCTAACCTCAGCGACTGGAGCCAGAGGGTTTGGTTTCAAAATCAAGCAGTTACTGTACAACACTAAAAAACAACAACAAATTGAAACCATAACCTCAGCGACTGGAGCCAGAGGGTTTGGTTTCAAAATCAAGCAGTTAGTGTACAACACTAAAAAACAACAACAAATTGAAACCATAACCTCAGCACTGGAGCCAGAGGGTTTGGTCTCAAAATCAAGCAGTTAGTTTAAAACGCTACAAAAACACAACAAATTGAAACCCTAACCTCAGCGACTGGAGCCAGAGGGTTTGGTTTCAAAATCGAGCAGTTAGTGTACAACACTAAAAAACAACAACAAATTGAAACCATAACCTCAGCGACTGGAGCCAGAGGGTTTGGTCTCAAAATCAAGCAGTTAGTTTAAAACGCTACAAAAACACAACAAATTGAAACCCTAACCTCAGCGACTGGAGCCAGAGGGTTTGGTCTCAAAATCAAGCAGTTAGAGATTATACTACCATACTACCATACTACTCTAACTATACTACAAACAAGAAAAAAAAGGCAACCGCATCCCCGGCAACTCAAGCCGGAAGACTTGGTCTCAAAGTTAAGCAGTTAGAGACTATACTACTGTCCTACTCTACCTATACTACTAGAAAAAAAAAAGTCAACCACATCCCCGGCAACTCAAGCCGGAAGACTTGGTCTCAAAATTAAGCAGTTAGAGACTATACTACCATACTACTCTAACTATACTACAAAAAAGAAAAGAGTCAATTTCCCCGGCAACCCAAGCCGGAAGACTTGGTCTCAAAATTAAGCCGATAGATAGAAAATCTAGAACTTTTAAACAGATCGAAGCTATCACCTAACGGCAATGAAGGCGATGCAGGGATATTTTCTAAATCTGACCCTGTTGTTGGAATTGAAAAAAATTCAAAGAAAATTAAATTAATTAAATTAACAGTCTGAAGCAATTGGGAATCGGAAATCTTCTTTTCCAGAAATTATGAAAGACTATACTGTGATAATTTCGTTAAAATGATGGTGGACACCTGTCAACACGAGTGTCACTAACACATATGCAAGTGACACTCTTTTCCTATTAAAGCAAAAACAAATTAATTAAAGAAAAATGAACCCAGACGAAAAAAAAATTGTGGATGAAAACTGGTGAAATACCGCTGGATTATAACACTTTTCCCACTAATTTTACAAGAGATTTTTTTTAGATTTTTACCAGTTTCTGGATGACTGATGGAAAATTGGTGGAAAAAGACTTCAAATCCAGACTATTATACTAGTGGAATCCACGTCTAGAAGTCGTCAGTGGACAAAGGAAGAAAGTTCATCGAAAAACAAATTTTAAAAAAAATTCGATATGAACTAACTTTTGCTTCATCAACTGATGTCGTCAAATAAAACAGATTATAAAAACCAGACATTATTACCTACAAAATTTTTTTACCTTCCATTTGCGCAATCCAATCTCTCACAGATCCAACGAAACTCTAAAGCTTAATCCTTTGATAAATTCCATTGCGAATAATCACTGAAAAACACTTTTATTGAAGCACTTGAACAGTCCCTTACGTAAAGACACTAATGTCATTACATAAGGGCTGTAATTAACATTAATGTACGAGTAAATATTCACAAAAAATTAATAAAAATTCGCGAGCTGAATTCGTTAAAAATTTAAAAATGAGCTTAAAAAGCTTTCAAAACCGCGCGCTTACGACGACTATAATATTGTATCTCAATGATTTACCGAAAATACAAAACGTAGAAAACGGAAACCGAACACGCCCGAACATATAGAAATGATTTTCTCTCATTTCGAAAATAAAATATATAGATTGGGCACTTTGTGCAAAAAAAAAAAAAAAAAAAAAAAAAAAAAAAAAGTGTCGTGTACCTGGGGTTCATTTCAATTTTCATTATTTCACTCTCCTTTTATTTGTTATTTAACACCTACTTTGAATTGATTATTCAATTACATATGAGTTTACCAACTATGATTTGGCATATTATTTACTCAAAATCTAAATTTTTCCGTCAGCTCATAATCTTTTAATACCAAATTAAGATTTAACCAGCAAGCATCCCCTAGTTTGTGAATTTTATAACAGCATTATGTAAAACCTAAACTTTCTGGGATCTATTTACCACAGCATCAACCAATTAGTGGCCCCAACTCACATCAAAAATAATTACAACAAGGAAAAAAAATCAAATGCAATTCTCACTGATAATATTCAAAATGCAGAAGGCAGCTCAAGATCTCGTAATTTCAGTTATACCAAACAAATGCCAGATCCAATCTTTGACTATTAAAGTCATTTTAATTAAACTGTATCACTTCTTCCCGTAACATTCGGTTTGATTTCCTATGATATGAAACTGAGTACCTACGTGATAAAAATTAAGTCCCACGTTGGCAGGGTTTCCAGCAGTATTTCAGGGAACATTTTAAAGGAGCCTCTAGCCTTTGGGAGTGTAAAGCTTCCAAAGAAAAAATTTCAAATTAAATGTAATCTTTAAAAGCAAAGTTTCTAAAAATTGCCTACACATGTATTCTTCTTCAAAATATTAAAATTTGGGACATAAAAGATTAAAGTATTTTTAATACTTGTTTCAAATAGATTGCCGTATCCGGCTATTTGTCCTAGGTTAAAATCTTATTTAAACGTATGATTTCCTGATGCGAAACCTTTTAAAAAACTAGCATTGTTAAAAAAAAAAATTAAATAATAAAAAAAAAAAAAAAAAATTACTAAATCGATTTAGAAATTCGAAATAAAAACTCAAAATCTGGGGATGACGGGATTTTGGGGACTTGGGCCAAATTGCCAAAAACCCTGCATTTCGTCGCAGCCCATTCACCAAAATAAATCGGAACGGACTTACCACCCTGCCGCGTAGTTATAGCCCTTATCGTCTCTGCGAACCTATTTTCCTCCACGAAATGAATCATAAGGATTCTGAGCTAAATTCTGCAGTTCATGAGGAAGACCGATATCAAAGTCCATATTCTGAGCCGAGTACAGGGTCCACTTGCTGAGTGTTTATTAAAACCACTTCCGAAATTCCATTGAAAGCCTAAAATAATATTTTTTTAAATTTTACATTTTTCTAAAATTTATAAACTTACATTTTCGATGCAAAAAAATAAATTTCATAAACTGCTAACCTTGTCCATTTTGTAAACTCTCTGAGTACGAGCTCCTGTCATCTCATACATATACAACAAAAGCAAAACAGGCGCGATCCATTTCGGCATAGTAATATTAACGTGACGCAACATTAAAGTAGCCAAAGCTCTAATCCAAAAAATTCGATTGCTGCTATAAATTAAGCAGCACATTAACTCCTCGTTTTTCGGCAAAAAATTAAGCCAGCGAATAATCTCGCAATGGTAGCCTCTTGGATGCGTCGAGGGCGTCCGGATCGACAGCGATTTGCAATAGCTGAACGCGAGCCCTGTAAAATAAAAAGGAAGAAAAAATTAGAACAAAACCGTCTTTCAAAGGGAAACTCATACATTTTTAATGATTTTTACCTACATGACAATAAATACTTCCTCGTTTTCGAAAAAATTTGACATCGGCTGTTGGGTCCTCATGTGGGTTTGATTATCAATTAAATCATATTAATAGTTTTTCTCTCATTCTGTACTACCAGTCATTTCGCCTGAGAGTCGTTCTTCACCTGGGCATCGTAACGTCATCGAGATCGGGATTCTTCGGATTGTATAATCATTGATCTGTTATTAGAAAGAAAAAACAATTAATGACTGATACCAAAGAGCTTCATTACACCGTAAGCTCATCTCGAATCAAAGTCTGCCAATAATATTAATAAATTTTTAAAAACATTTACCTGACTCTAGGTATTAAAATCAATATGATATTTCCGCCTCTTTTCCCCGACGATAACTCTGGATCCTGAGGCTCCGCTCCAGCTAAGCCGAATGGATTGACTTCTTGTCCTGAGGCGTCAACAAGGTCCACTTGTTGAGTTTTGACTAAAACCTCTTCCAAAAAACAGTGAAACCCTAAAAACATTTATAAAAAATATTAGATATTTCTTAAAATTAAATTTACATTATCGAACCAAAAAAATTTAATTCATTAACTGCTAACCTTGTCCATTTTGTCGATTCTCCAACTTTAAACTGCTGTTTTCTCATACAAATCTAACAAAAGCAAAAGAGGCGCCATCCATTCCGTTGTCGCAAATGGAGCCGTAAAATCGTTTTGATCTTTTAAAAAGGAATGTTGGCTAAAAGCGTCGAGTAATTGTATCATGAAGCACACGACACATATATGCGATGCGAGAGTCAGAACACAAGCAGGCACTTTTCGAGCATTTACTGAATCGACTAAAATTTCTTGTAGTTAGGTTACTTTCATCGGGAAAGTTTCTCTCAGCTCTTCAAACACGTGAACCATTTCGATTGAAAGCTGCAAAAATGGAAAAAAAATATTAATTACAGTTTAAAGACAAACGAAATATATTTAAAATAAATTTTCCTTTCCGCTTACTTATATCTTTACACAGCGGTTCCAACATTCACAACAGGCAAAACCATTCCGGTCGACGACCATGAGAAAAATCGCAGACGCAATACACAGTTTCCGGCAGATTTTCTAGACCGCAAGACTTTGAATTCAACCACTTTCGTGCTTTTCAAAAATTATGACCTGAATTCTTCAGATTATGAGAAAAACCCGTATCCAAGTCCATATTTACTGTTTCCTTCTCGATGTCGAATAACTTACAGTAGCAAGTCCATAATAAAGGAGCTAACATAATGCTCTATTTCGTGTAACCATAGATTGTTTATCCCGGTGTCAAAATTCAAATACAACTTTGAAGTGTTGCCCAAAGTCATCACACGAAAACATTCCATACGTGCAAAGTTGGCAGGCAGGAAGGTGGGAAATGCAACGAAATGTCGAATAACTTATGCAGTCAAAAATCAAAAAGGTGAAGGGGTGAACTTCCTAGTTCTAGGAAATCCCACAATAAGTAGCTCTTCAGTTCGAAAAAACTTATCATTTTTTTATCACTTAATATGTCATATTTTCCGAGTCCACGACTTCAAAAGTTGCATTCCCTTCGTTTTCTGCATTTGCCTGAGGTGTATTGCTTGCGCTAGTTTCATCTTCCGCCGACCTGACCCCAGCTGCTTTCGCCTTCGGTAAAGAGAGGAGCAGAAGGAAGCTTCGGTGATATTTCTGTTGTTTCCGAAATTTTGAAGGAACAAGGACGCTAAGAAATCCGGTAGCAACTACCAAGTTAGGATGGACGTAATCTCCGTTGTAGTGCACTACGTGCCGCTTTCCTGCGGTACGTTCTCGTAACTTTCGGCATTTTCCTTTAAATTATTTGTTAACATTTCGTTAGACTGTTCACTCGTGGATTCTTCAATTCGACCCGGTTCCTGCTCTAGCTACTGTTCGGAATGGGTTACAAGCAGTGGATTTGGAATCGACGGATATACTGCGCGGGTGCATCAAAACATAAATCGCGTTCGTTTCCAGGGTTGAAAGGGACACTTCCGTCATTTTCACGTTTTTGTTCTTTTCCGTACTGCTTGGCAGGAGGATAAGCGTTCTTGGCTTTCGATTCAACGTCTCTCTTTAGTTCTTGAGTGAGTCTTAATTTACTGTAGCAGGCATGGCAGCAGAATCCGCGTATAATATTTTCATTTCACTTGCCCAACAAACGTAGAAAACGCACTGAACGTTCGGGGCTAAATGCTGACATAAGAAATAGCCCATGGATTCATGTAAGAAGTCGATGTTTTTTTCATGCGGCCTGGTAACCGTACCGAATACGTTTTCCATCAAAACCTAATGGAAACTTTGGCTACCTGAGCTCTCAGCATCTTCATCTCCCTGTCTGTAATCCATAGTTCGAAATTGACGGCGTGACAACAGCTAAATGAAAAAAAAAAAAACAATATGATTAATAAATATTCAGAAGTTTCAAACATGATATAGAAATGACTTAAAAACGCAAACTTACTTCTGGAGCAACCAGGCAGATGATTGGAAGTGCTCCTCGGATTAACGGTAAAAATTGATACCGCCTAGATAGAATTCCCGGTTTCTTAACAGGCGTTGACACTTCCTCGTGAATAATTTCGAGATATTCGATCAATGTGTAGGGCAATTCTTCAACATGGAAACATCAAAACGTGCTGTTAACAACCAAATGCCGATTCATCAGGGAGGCACATGGCCATCATTTGCAAAATCAAAGCCGAAATACAGCCCCACGTGTATTTTATCCTGGAGTCTACATAAAATGCATTTACAATTCGTTGAACGCAATTTTCAACTTGCACAACCAAAGCAGATTTAATGGCAGCCGAATGATTACAAGCTCCGACAGCCCTGCGCAACAAGCGAGCTTCCGAAAAAATTCGGATCGATTCTTTATCCATCCTTGGCAACAAAACGATTTTATCTAAAATAAATGAAGCGGCGGACATATCTTCCGTCAAAAAAAGATTATTCGGATCCACCTCGTAAACGTGAACCATAATAAATCTCGAATTTCCCATTAAGATTTCACAGCGTCCGTTTAAAACGACAAAATAGACGACTGCGACAATATTTTTATACCGGTACGTTTATTCCTGTCGGTGCTTTCTTTCCTTGTTATTCGCAGGCTTTTTATTTTCGAGGACGGAAGTGAAAGATTCTAAATTAGAACCGAAACATTCAGATCAAGACGAAGCGGTCGGCTGTTCTTGCAAAGTGTTTCGTTATTCAGTCGTTGCATTTAGCTCTTGGCAGGTTTCTAATAAATATTCATCGGGCATAACCAATGCTTGTAACAAATTTTTGAAGACAGAAACTGCAGTTTTATCAATGTCTGCTTCCTCCTCGAAATGCGAACCAACTTCAGAATTAACCTCTCTTTGTCGCTTTCATCTAAAATTAAAAATCAAAAAAAATTAGCATAATAAAAAAAAAAAAAAAAAAAAAAAATTAACTTACCGGAATCAAGCCAAACGAAATTTTGGACTTGCTTTAAATATAATTAAGGACTACTACAAATTCCAGCCACTGAATTCCTCACCGAAAATGATCGTTCATGGTGAATCCGTTGGTAATGTGCGGAAATTCTCATAGTCCAATCATCTACACAAAATAAAAGGATTGTTACATAAATTCTTCATTAAAAAAAAAAAAAAAAAAAAAAAAAAAAAAAAAAAAAAAAATGGAAAGAAAATAAATTACGCCAAAACTTACTCTTTTCGATAACTGTTTTTAAATTCGACGGCCCTTTATTAACGTGACGGAATGTTGAAGTAGCCGAAGCGATAAATGCGGCCAAATGCGATTCCTGCTCTAAATTAAGCACCACAGTTACTCCTACTTCTTCGGAGCATCATTTAGCAAGGGAATAATGACGAGTTACCCGCAATGGTAGCCTCATAGTTGTGTCGAGGCCGTCCTGATCTCTTCCCTGTTAGGGATTTGCAAAAGCTTACCGCAAGCCCTATAAAATAAAAAGGAAGAAAAAATAAGAACCGAACGCTTTTCCAAAAGAAACTCATATTCACTTTCAAGTTTTTTTCTTACTCCAAAATGGTTACTCCACCATTTTCGAAAATATTTTCGAATGCATGTTCAATCCTATTGTGGCCATGATTATAAATGCAACCGCATTATTTGTTTCTCTCCCTTTCTGACCATCCAATCATTTCGCTTGCAACCCTTCTTCATCTGGACAATGTAACGTCATTGAGATCGGGACTCCTCGGCATGTAATAATGAAGTTCACAAGACATGCTTAGTGAGGGCACGATCGCAGGCAAATCAAAAATCCTAGAAAAGAAAGTTAAATATATTCCATTTTCAATTTAGAAAAAATAAACTAATTTCAAAAAGATGTAACTTACATCAAAAAATGGAGTCAAAAGATGTAATCGAACTGTCATTTTTCGAGCAATAAAACTTATTAAAGTTTCGTGATGCAAAGTTGCGAGGCAGGAAGGAGGGAAATGCAACGAAATGTGGAATAACTGATGCAGTCAAAAATTGAAAAATTCAAGCAAAGGAAGAGAAACATTCATTAAATATTAAAAAAAACGGAAGGGGTTAAGTAAAAAAATTTAAAAGCAGGAAATGAGGGGGAGGGGGGCGGGAAAAACACTCTTTAAGTAGAAAAATAAGTCCAAGTAAAAAAATAAAAAAATAGGGGATGTGTGGGCGGGAGCGTGAAAAACACTGATCAAGTTGAAAGATAAATATACGATAAGATGTTTCCTAACTGGTGCAAATTAAACCATTCCTCGCTCATTCGTTACAAAATTCCTAACTTTTATATTTAAAAAAAACTGGGTTCTCCAACGAGCTTTCAATTTTTCCAAAAAAAAAAATGAATAAAACTGAAAACAAAATAAGAATTCCTACATCTCGCGTTAAAAAAAAAAAAAAAGTCTCTTACAGGTTGACATAGCAGACAATGTCCATCGCGGGCAATGCTTGACTACATCAGCCTCCCCAAGAATGTAAAAACAGATCCTAGGGCATGCGTCCTTCGGTTCTTTCTGACAACTGCAGGACCACAGTCGGGTGTTGATAGCCAGTCAAACCATATCGGAATCGCTTTAAGTGCAATTAAAAGCTTCCGCAGTTGGCCGGCGATTCCTCTAACCTTGTTGTATACACTCCTGCTAAAGCTCTAAAGTCCTGCCGCGACACAAGAATTAGTCTTTATTATACGCAACGGCTGACTAGAGTAGTTCCATAAGCGACGCCTCTGGAACACTTTCGTTTCCGTTAAATATAAATAAAGTAATCCGTATGACATTGACAGAGACCAATCGCACCTAAAAAACCCTACGGCTACCCATTATGCCCGGGTATGGTGGATAAGTGGTTACATTCTTACGCTCCCCCTACAACGGAGATTGTCACGAGATCCTCGAGCTCTCTGGACTGAGGCGTCCGGCACTACCCTCGCATTATGGTGAAAACCACCTCGCCGGTACTACAAGGCTCGTCCCCGATCAATTTCACCTGAGACGTCGATCCTTTATAACATACGAGATAAAGGTCAACGGCACATCGGAAACGAATGCGGGTTTACAATCTACGCTAGGCCCGCCACCCATTGGCCTTTCTCCCCGATCCAGGCCCCTTCGCAAAAAAAATATTAATAAGCGGAAACCTCCCTTTCCCCAAAGCGTTCCTATAAAACAGAAAAATGAAAGGCTCGTCGGATACCTGATGTCCCCTAACCTGCCTGTTTTACATTTTCATGTTTTAAAAAAAAATGTGTGGGGGGAAGGGGAGCGGGAAAAACACTGATCAAGTAAAAAGAAAAGTCCAATTAAGATTTTTTTCAATGGGTGCAAAAATCAAAACATCAAAACCTTGGGAAGAAAAGCGAGGAAAACGCAGACTTAATTAAAAAGTAAATGCAAGGGGTAAAGTAAAGAAAAAATAGTAAATGGGGCGGGGAAAATCAGTGAAATGCTTAAAAACTAAAAAATTTCCCTGGAGACTCCCCAGCGGGCTTTCTCCCTAAACTATGAGAACGGTTGGTACAAAGAAAATCTCTAATATCTAAGAATGCTCATCCTGTCTCTTGGAAGCTGGAATGTATTCGGTTTCTCGTTGTCGTCAGCAGGAAGTTCTACTAATTCGTCCCGATTTCATCGTTGCCCTTATTCTTTCATCCTGAAAAGACAGTATTTTACAAATATTTTTTTGAGCAAATTTTTTTTCAGTTTTTAAATCTTTGTTGGTGCATACAACGGGACACATCACATTAACTTTTATATATATGTAGAATAGATTATTATAGTTTAAACCTAAGCTTTGTATGCATATTCGTAAAAATGAGTACAAAGAATTTACTAGCACTGCATCAAATTTAGTAAGAATGTGACTTCCTGCTCTTGAACTGAGATTTAGACTCCCGGAATTAAATAAGTAAACCGACAATTCCTTAAAATGCAAAGTTTCCAGCATAAAAAATAAAAAATATAAAATCGAATTAACCAAAATTTTATGTCTCAAATCAGCATACTAAAGAAAATAAAGAAAATAAAGGAAATTAATCCTCAAAAAATATAAGAAAGCGTGAATCTTGAAAAACAATAATTAGTCCCTTGAACAAGACATCATTGTTAATTAGTCTGAATCCTTTTGCTGATCGATTTCCAATATCAATATCAATTTCAATTGCTAACATTTGGAATATTGCCCGGAAAATTAGAACAATTTTTTCATCATTTTTTGCACATTCTCATAAATCTAGAAAAATTAAGGTTTTTCTACAGTATATATATGAGTCAGATTTTGAATCAGCCTGTATTGAATATTCATGTCCAAATTAAAAATTAATTTAAAATTTTGGAAACTCAACTCCCATCGGAAAGTTTTTCTATGGAAAAAGAACTGAACTTTAGGATCCCTTAAATAAGTTTTCGAACAATGATACAATTGACATTTCTACAAAACATTTTTTAATATTTGCATTTTTACTCATAGGATTTAACTGAAATGCCTAAATATTTACTTGCAACCATAGTTATATCATAGGGAAAAGTAAACCCTTATTTCTTAATAGACTTTCGTCCTTGTGCAACCATCAAATCTTAATAATTATTTAAATATCACCCATTTCATTAAAAATATTTTGGTCATCCAATTGTAAAGGTTATAAATGCTGTCTCAATGTGATAGATCTTTTCTGTTGCAACTTTTTGTAATCTTAGTCCATTTCTTAAAGCCTATGTCCCCAAATAAAGGTCATTTTAGATTCTAACCTTAAGTCAATTTGAAAAAACCTGATGAAAAATAATTTGATTAAATAAAAAAATAAACATATATGCAAACTAAGCACTGAGTATACACGCAATTTTTTTCAACTTGAATTAAAAATCCTTTTTAATTTTCTCTTCAGAAGGACATTTAAAATGTTGATTTGCCATGTTGATGTGCCATGCATTTAACATGTTGATGAGCCCTTTCAAGCTTAACACAAACACAGTAAAATTACATGGTAAATATTTTAAATTCATAAAAAATGGTTGAGTATAGGGATCTCTGGAAATTTATTGAACAAAAATCCACTTAAAAAAAACTCCTTAATTTCTAGTCTAAGACAAGTAAAGTTAAAATAATATTTTTTTAATTCCTAATATAACATTCCTCAACATTCGGACAATCAATTGAAGTTCAATTCATGCCCTGCGCTAATATTTTAAAAAAGAAAATTTCATTATGATATCGTAATTCATATGATATTTCGGGTTAAGAGATCAGTCACAGGACAGTGATACAAAATAAAGTCTCAACCAATAAGAGCATACAATTTCGTTCTGCAAGTTGTACTTGTCTGACACAAAATGCTTCTAATACATCCTCAACCAGATCAAATAAAATGAAAGTTAATTACAGCTTCATTGCATTATTAAAAATTCCCTGCTTGGCATTCCGTTTGAAATTTCATTAGCCAAGCATTCAATCAAACATGGAAAAAATATGCCTATTTAATCGCATTTCCAGATGCGTTCTTCTAAAACTTTTCACCCTGTGGCTTTATTAGTACAATTATCCTGTAGAGTCATGTTTGGTTCAAAATTTTAAAAAAACTAACCTTTTTTGGATGAAACGACGTCCATCGATTCAAGCGGGTGCTTCCATTGATCCCTCAATCCGTTCAAGCAAGCTCCCTAACTATGAGAACGGTTGGTACAAAAAAAATCTCTAATATCTAAGAATGCTCATCCTGTCTCTTGGAAGCTGGATTGTATACGGTTTTTCGTCGTCGTCAGGAGGAAGTTCTACTAATTCGTCCCGATTTCATCGTTGCCCTTATTCTTTCATCCTGAAAAGACAGTATTTTACAAATATTTTTTTGAGCAGATTTTTTTCAGTTTTTAAATTTTTTTGGTGCATACAACGGGACACATCACATTAATTTTTATATATATATAGAATATATTATTATATGTAGTTTAACCCTAAACTTTAATTGCGTATTCATAGAAATGAGTACAAAGAATTTACTTGCACTACATCAAATTTAATATGAATGTGACTAACAGCACTTGAACTGAGATTCACACTCTTGAGAACAAAATAATGAAACCGACAATTCCTTGCAATGCAAAGTTTAAAGCATAAAAAATATAAAAACGAGCTAGCCAAAATTTTATCTGTATCAAATCAGCTTACTAAATAAAATTAAGAAAATAAAGGAAATTAATTCCAAAAAATATAAAAAAGTGTGAATCCTAAAGAACAATAATTAGTCTCTTCAAACACTGTTAGTCTGAAGCCTTTTGCTGATCAATTTCCAATATCAATATCACTTTCAACTGCTAACATTTGGAATATTGCCCGGGAAATTAAAATAATTTTTCCACCATTTTTTTTGCACATTCACATAAATCCAGAAAAATAATTTTTTTTCTACAGTGTGTATTATAAGGGGCAGTCTTGAATCAGCCTGTATCGAATATTCACATTAAAATTAAAAATTATCTTAAATTTGGAAACTCAACTCAAATTTTTCTATAGAAAATAAATTGCATTTCAGGATTCTTCAAATAAGCTTTTGATCGAACAATGTCAGAATTCACATTTCTGCAAAACACTTTTTAATATTTGCATTTTTACTCATAGGATTTAAATGAAATTATTTCTAAATAGAAAATTAAAACGATGAAATTTTGATTGTTTGGAGCTGCCTGAGAAATAGAAACTTGATAATACAAAATAAAGATGGTGCAATAATAATAAGCTGAACATAATTTATTAAAGAAAACTTTACCGTATCTTCGATTATAGGAATAAATTAGGGAAAAATGCTTTAAGGTCAACATATAAGCATAGTCAAATAAAGCTTAATAGCATATGTAAGGAATGCAACAAAGCTTGTAGCACAAATAATAATAAAAACCTACCAAAATACTTGATCCGAAAAAATAAATATATAAATAAAAAATATAAATAAAAATTAAATAAAATCCATCTCTTCTTAATTCCACATTCTCTCATGAGTAAATAAACCAGGAAATATCCATTAATTTACCATTTTAAAAAAATTAAAAATGATTAATTACAAGTTTTTCTGCTTACCATAACTGTTACAAAATCTCTGGTAGGTGGAAGACAACAAAGGCTTCTAATAACTCTGTCCAAATGGCTAATGTTTAGTTGAAAATCTTCAACAAATAACATAACAAACTGGATGTTCGTTGCTTCTTTGTCTAATGATTGACTACAGACAGTCCTGAAAATAAAGAGTCACAAATTAAATCGGTTCAATTAAAACATTCAAAATAATTAAGGCTTAACCCTTAAAGACGAAAGACTGGAAAATTTTTTCAAAATATTCCTGATATAAATTCAACCCATTATAGACTCGCTAAAAACTAAGTACTAAAATTTTGATTTTGCTAAAAAACCTATTAATTATTAGAAGTATGAAAATCATCAATCTTCATTACTGAGCTTTCTGTCAACTTTCATTGTTTGGGCTAATTTTTAGGAGAAAAAAAAAATGGACAAGTTTAAAAAAGGAAAGCTTTCCTAGAAAGTAGCCTAGTACTTGGGTTGAGAACTGAACACAAGTTTTCCAAAAAAAAAAAAAATAAATAAAATAAAAAAGCTGCTAGGAGTGTATTGGCCATGCAAAATTATTATGCAAAATATGCAAAATAAATTGCATAAACAGCTAACCTTGAGGAATCGATGATTTCCCTGAGTATGATCTGCTCTTTTCTCATACGAATCTAACAAAAGCAGGTTTTCAGGTCAGGGTGGTGATGCATTAATTCTCCCACTGCGTTCCTTAAAGTGGTAGCCGTGTCGCCGTAAGGATCGCTGCTTCTCCGCCTCCTCATAGCCGGCAAATAAAGAGGATGGACGAAAATTTTAAAGGTTGAACTTTTCTGCAAACGTTTATTTCCAGCTCTAATCGCATGATGAAACTAGCGAGACCTTGGTGTGTTTGAAATGCGCTAGTGTCCTAATGACTACCAAACCAAATGACGAGCAGTGGAAGCTGTACAGTTACATTCCGAATTTGAAGTCTGCAAAACAAGAAAAAAATAGCTAAAATTAAGCGAACTCATTCATAAATCAAGCAAGCTGAATTAGGAATTTAAAAAAATTATTTTTTTAGGAGATGTAATAGCTTTGTTAATGGGAGACTGCATAGAATACAATTGTAGCTGGTTTGGTGTGTCGAAATTGTAGTTGTTACATCTCTTATTAATTATAACTTAGAAACGACAGCGAATGCAGCAGTGAGCAGTGCCACCTACGGGACTTTCGGCTGAAATACTTAAAACTATTTTCTCCCGTTTTACGTCAAGGAACATGGAATTTTTAAAAAAACCCGTCTTTAGATTTACTTATGTTACTTGGGTCACTAGTTCTGTAGGGGAAAATGGAGGACTTGGCTGCCAAAAACCCCTGCTTCACTCTCAACAACAGTTGCAAAACATATGCGCCGAACAAAATGAAATGGAAAAGACTTACCAAACTCAGCCTACGCGTCGCTTCCGCTCACTGTATTTATTTTTTATCGTAATCCAAAACTCACTATCCATTTTTTACTCCATTTAATACATCACACGTTCAAAGAATTTTTTTAAAAACATAAAAAGCTTAAAAAACTTTTCCCAATAAATAAAAAAAAAAAAAAAATCTCACTTCAACGAAATGCAAAAACAACCCAGCGAATGCACCTAGCGGACGCTTGGGCGAACTAATCGAAATGATTTCTACCGGGTTTAGCAAACAGTACACACAACTTCACCTGACAACTTCACCGACGCTACTAACGCGCGCCCAACAAGCCTTAAAAAAACCTTCGTGGATTTTCGAGCTGCACCGAAAATGGCCGAATTAAAATGTTAACTTCGTCACTGAGAACTCAATTCCCTTACCCCGTTATGTTTAACTTATGGACTAGAAAATCTTTTAACGATAAATAAGTTTAGCGTCTATTTTTTACAATTTTTTAATATTTTGTTTCTCGCTTATTTTTTTCCTTTTTTATTTTCAAGGTCATTCAAATATGAAATATTTTTCATGGAGAAAAAATAGATTTCGAGATTTGAGTCGAGGATTTGTTGAGCGACGTTGCCAGATTTTCTTTTTATAAACCTACTTAAATAATAACCTTCAAATCTCAAAATTTAAAACCGATCAGACATTTTCCTTCCAACCCTAATTTTACCTTCTTTTTTCAATATTCAAAAGAAATAATATCCAATTCTTAATTTCAACTTTTGTTTTATGAGTTCGATGTGCATCGCTCCTACCTTGATTTGCAAATTTGACTCAATGATTTGTAAAGCTCTTTTCGGGGGCATTTGCCGAAAACCTCGTAACTTAAATAGGAATCTTCAAAATTTAAAACCATATTTGGCTTTTCAACTCAGTTATGAATATCGTTGTTCTTTGGGGGGACTTATGGGTCCCTTTATGTAAAGACACTAATGCCATTACAAAAGGGAAATTGATAAGCACCAAAAAAAATTAATAAAACTCGAAAATAAAAACGATCATTAATTTTTTTCCCCCCCGCTCGTTATTTTCGCTCAAAATCAAAAATTAGCCCGACTATCGAAAACAGAAGTATTTTTTAACTCATTAAATAATATTGACCATAAAAAAATAGATAAAGCTCTTTATGTTTGCATAAAAAAAAATTATAAGATTGTAAATAAAAGTGTTGGCTCAAAGGGGTGAGATATAAGAATCTAAAACTCCTCAGTATTTTGATGTGATGTCAACCAACTACCTTATGAAGTGAATACTCAATTACATATACGAATGTACCCAATTATAATTTTGGCATAACTTTCTACTCAAAAATCAAACTGTTAACATTAAATTAAGATTTAGCCTCCAAGCATTCACAGCATCCACCAAGCATTATAAAATTCGACACTTTTGGGGGCCTATGCAGCAAAATATCAACCAATTACCAATTCTAACTCAAATCAAAGATATCTTTGTTTATATAGCGTAGTAAAAAAAAAAATCAAATCAAGCACAACTCGTACTAGTAATTTTCAAAGTTTTTTTCTGCAATATCCTAAACGATTACATGTAAAGAATTATATGATAAAAAAAAAAATTTTCGTACCTTTAGAAAATGTCGGCTGCTGTAAGTAATATACAACTGCATCTTGAACCCTTGAGCAGGAAAAACAAAACTTTAAGTTCCATTTCGTAGTAGAATAGGCCACATAAAAGAAAACATTTATGTTGCAGTTTTCCTTTTACTTATGCAAGTTTCAAAGCTCCCTGACTGTCGCAATAGTTTTCACCATGTACATTTGTAAAATTTTCTTTGGTCAAACTGATGTGAATTATCCTGTTTTTAATCTGAAAGTAAAGAAAAATGGAGGAGAAAAATTTATTATACAAACATTTTTTAATGAAGCTGAAATTAACCTTTCAGACATAAAAATTTCGAAAACAGATTAAAACTGTACAGTAATGAACTAACTATGATAAGATTCATATAATTTTAAGACCAAGGTCATTTTGATTTCCAAACTGAAATTATGATTCCCAAAAAAATGAAAATATAATCAGCAGTGAAGCTTATAGCAGAGCTTTTCATGTGTTATATTTTCTATTTTAATGTTTATTGACAAAAAGATTGTTTTTCTATAATGAATTAAATTTAACTCGGAAAATATTCATTACTCCTAATCCTTATCAGCAAAAGTGAGAATTTTACATTTTAATAAAACAATCGAAAGGCTATAAGTCAAATAATTATAATGCTCAGTCACTATTCTCATATTTCAACTTGAGCTTAAGTATGTGACTGATTCACTGTAATTGTTTTCAAACACTGTATATGCATTCTTGAATTTCAAAAATTCTTAAATATTGTTTTTGTCTTTCAATTTCGTAGTCAGTAAAAATTCTTCTTTAGAAGACTTTGGTCCAGCCTTTTTCTTCTTAACATATCTCCTTCATCCCCTAAGATCTTCAATTGCTTTTAAATTATATTCATTACAATATGATGCACATCATTCAAACAATCGAATGCAATGCAAACTGAAGTTAAAGTGCTGACCATGAAATTACTTCTCATGAAAGCAGCAAAAGGAAAATATTCCACTTTTTAGTGAAAACTCATTAGTACCTTGATTTGAAATGCTGCCAATGCTCATCGGAATTTCATCTGACATTCAAATCATTTTGTTACATTGTTATCTGAAAGCTTTGAATATTAATCTTTGAAGCATCGTTGAAAAATATAGTTGTTGTATTCCTAAACAAATAACAATGAGGAATTTCTTTTTCATCACACGGTACTGAAAAGTGGACTTTTCAGTACTGGGCAGTTTATTTACAGACTATTTTACGCCGTACCTTGTGATAAAAAATATCTTTCAATGCAAGAAATGCAAACGACTTGCCCGTCTCGACCTATTTAAGGCCCTCGCCTTCGGCTCGGGCTTAAAACTCGGTCTCGACGGGCAATTTTGTCGTTTGCAGTCCTTGTATTGAAAAATACTATTCTCAGGTGGCATATGAATGTAAATAAGTCTAATATATGGACCTGACCATAAGGAATTCTGGTGGTAAAGGCGATAACTACAGAAAAAGAAAATCCCTAACAACAAAAGCATTTATAATGCCTACATACATTTTGACGTCTGTTACATCATAATTGTTTTGTTCGCTTTCACACAAACGTGATAACCAAAATAAACGCTTTCATTTCAAAAAGGGCAAAGACTGGTCATACAATTTTAAGGTACATTGTAAATCGGTAAATTTCGGAATATTACCTTTTCCGTTATAATAATGGACCCCATATTGTTTCCACAAGGTTCGCGTCCCGTATTTTATACTGTTAAAGAAATTACCGCGATCGATAAAGACAAAATCATCAATTTTTTAGAAATTCGTTATTCTTCCGATGAACCGTTTTCAAAAAAATTCGAAAAATGCGTTTACAAAGCTGAGATACACGCACGATGCGAAAATACAAATCAGAAGCGGACTGACTTTGCCTAATGGCGATCGAGACACGCACGGCAAGTGAAACCATATATAGAGACGATCAAGCGGAACACGAAAAACACATGATTAGGGCCCTGAAAAACATTTAAAATCGAGCGCCAATCCTAGATTTTGGAGGTTTTTTACAATTACTGTGATTTTATTTTTTGTAAATAAAAAAAGTTGAAAATAATTTACAATTAATCAACAGAAATTCAGCGACAATTTTTAACCTTCTTTGCTGCTTAGGACAATAAAATATTAGCCGTGTTATTAAACGAAATTTATGGAAAAGAAATGGGCGATAATTTGGATTTCAAACTTTACAAAAAAAAAAGATAAAAATGACCCTTAGCATCATTTTTTTTAAATCATTAAACAGCTGGAAGACAGGTCAATATTTTGGGAGGTCATTGGAGTAAATATGATTACATGTAATCATACTTACTAAAAATTTGGAAGTCATCAAAACAAATTACAAAAAAATTAACCAAATACCAGACTTGATTGGGAAGAGAATGCAATTGTATTTTGAAAAATACGTATCCTGTAACGATGGCACAGGAATGTATAGATGCAACTTTCCAATACATATTTAAATGCTGCAGTTGAGAGTATAATATAGACCAAGAATCATGAAAATGACAAGACATTATATAAACTAATTCACGATTTGGAAGTTTTTATGACAATGAATAGTGATTTATATTTGAAAATGTATCGAAATAGGTTTTTAAATTTCACATTAATCACATGTTATTAATATTAATAAGTCCACTCTTCGAGTGCCTTTGGTGTATTCTTTTACTGAACATCTTCCTGGTTCCTCTTTGATCCCTATATCGATAACCCCAACTGAGAGAATTACACCCCCCCTGCCTTAAAGCAGTTTTAGGTTTGTTGGAAAATAAAAAATTAAAAAAAAAAAAAAAAAAATATTAATAATATTTAAATAATTATCTGAATATGGTTTAGTCAAGGATTAATGTGTTCTGTTTTTGTTGTTTTTTTACCAAAGTTACATTGTACCACAAGATTTACTTCTATGTTTATTTACTTACTACATTTTAAGTACGAATTAAAAATTTTATTTTTTGATTGGCAAATGATTTTTTATCATGCTTTTCAAATTTGTTTTGTTTTCATCTTAAAAAACCTTCATTAATATGGCTCTTCACATAATTGTCATTCCAGGGTTTGTTTTAATTTCTTAGATAATAAAAAAAGAATGCAGTGCTTTGCAAGAGTGCATAAAAAAGGCATAAGGTCAGTAAAAAAATTTCATGGCAAACAAAAAAATCATCCTGCAGCCCAACATTTTTTGTCTCTCCATATCCTAGCCATAAAGAATAGCAACCTGCATATTCCCCCTTCATTTCTTCTTTGATTATAAAACAAAATCAAATCTGCATCAAGGTAATTTATTTGTCATTTTCTTCCCTTTCATGCAAGCAAGAAAATAATGGTGACTTAAATCTGAAAACAAGAAAGCCATGTCCTTTTTAACTTACATTATAAAGACTCAAAACACCTTCATCCTTTCAAGAGAAGACGTCCTATCCGAAAGAATGATCTTCCTCTTTCAAACGATAAAACTTGGTGACACCCGTGTTTCGTTACATTCCAATGTGATAATTAATTGTGTTTTACGCGTTTTCTCTAACCACAGATAAAAATTTCAAATTCAAATCCGATTTTTACACTACTACTGATGTGCGGCGTCATAAAAATCATGAAGAAAAATGGCGGAAAATGTTTCCACAGCCTTCTTCCTACTTCATGAACAGAAGGCTATGGATCCTTACTTTTCAAGTTTCTTCTGCTAGGATTTGTTTTTGTTTACATATATTGAAAAATTGAAGTAGAAACTTTTTTTTTTTTAATCTTTAGTTTAAATAATATTAAAGTATGAAGGTTGATGTGCGATATGGCTTTTTTATATATCAGTCTTGTTTTGACAGAGGAAAGCAAGATAATTCTGGAATATAACTGGATCCTATTTTTAACAGGAATAACTCTGGGATAACTTAACGTCAACATAGATTATCATGCTTATTTTTTTTTAAATGTCCAAGTTATGATAATTTTTGAGTCGTTGAAAGTAATTTAAGATCAAGAACATCCAAACTAGAGAAAAATCCAAAGATTCTGGGATAATAAGAGCTAGATTTTCAACATGGCAAGTCAATCGAACGTATCTGACTCAGGTATTATATACATCACTTTATTTTCTAGTTTGGGAAAATTATTACCACTTTATTACCACTTTAGGACTTCATCAGCTAGTTTCCTTTTTTCCAAATGGATGATAGGAAATTATTTTTAAAAACCCAAGGGTTAATATCGCACAATTCGGTACAAAACGAGTAGAATAGGATTCCGTGAAAAAAATTAAAAAATATTCATTTTTTTTTAGAGTAAGGCATACTTGAAAAATTTCAAAGTCTTGATTCGGAAAATAATTTTTCCCGGCTTTTCCGGATCGGTACGAAAAAAGTTAAATAACGTACGATTCGGTACAAAACGAGTAGAATAGGATTCCGTGAAGAAAAGTAAAAAATTTTAATTTTAATTTTTTACTTATGGAAGCTCCCGTATAATCTCATTCTATGGGTCGGAAAATAATTTTTTCCGGCTTTTCCGGACCGGTACAAAAAAATGTGGATTAGGTACGATTCGGTACAAAATGAGGTGATGGCGACTGCATCGAAAAATTTTTGATATTTCAAAAATCATTAAAGCATGTCCCCAGAACAACCCAAAATTGTGGATATCGCGCATTTTCCGGAGGCTCATTTTCCGCAGCATAGGTAAAGGTGCAAAATTGTTTTTTGACGGTACAATTCCGTACAAAATGTTTACTTTCGAATGAGATCATTTAAAATTCGGTAGCCGTTAGTGGGTTGTTTTGTGTCTCTGAATCCACCCACAGGAATTCGAATTTTCCGGGAAACCGTTATGGTACAAAATTTTTTATCGGTAGTACATTTCGGTACAAAATGAGCTCTAACTAGTACAATTGTTGAAATTCAGTTTGGGCGATGTGGGTGGAAAAGCATGTCCCTGGAACCACCCACGATGATTCCATTTTCCCGGAAAACCGGGCCGGTACAAAATTTTTCCTTTGTGGTACATTTAGGTACATAATGGGTACAAAATTTCTATATAATTTTTTTTGAATATCTCTTTGGGTGTTTCTGGGGACATATAGCCCAGGGAACACCATATCAGAGATTTGTTTCCGGGACTGTGGCACTTGTTCGGATCAATTTTTACAGCAAAATTCGATTCTAACTTTTAAAAAAAAATTTTAAACCCTCTCTTCCACCCCTTCGTAAGAAAAAAACGCCCGAAGCCATAAGTACTTATATAAATTTTTTGGTTACAATTTACTAATTTACGCCAGTTTGCAGTTTGTACAGCACCGGGAAAAATTCCTCACTATAAACATTGGTTAACAAAACAACGGAGACCTTCCATTAGAGGAAATGGGGAAAAAAAACAGTTAAAACGCGTTACTGGAACTCTTCCAAGCTTCCATCGCATAATCATATCCACGATTATCTTCCAATCTTTTTCGCCAGAATTTAAGACAGGGCCGGGTGACATAAATTTCCATTTTCTAACCGGATGAAACTTTGGCGCATTTCCGCTTTGGCTCCATTATTCGGAGGCGGAGCAAAATTCGCAAATACGCAATTTCAAAAAAAAAAAAAAAAAAAAAAAAAAAAGATCGATCAAAGTTTATTCAAAAAGAAAGAGGAAGGAAATAAATCCCGTCTTCCACAGAACAGATCTCGTCTTGAAAGGATATAAAAGCGAAGCAAACAAACAAACGCAAATTGTCGCTGTATTCATTTACAAGCCATATTCCACTAATTAATTTCTTACTCTCTTGCTCGGTAATTAATTTTCCTCTCATTTCACTTAGTTAATTTCAATTATACCAACGGCTTTTGTCGCGCCATTCAAAAAAGACGTCCTTGCGGTCGAAAAAAAAAAAATTTAAATGTTTTGAAAAATCGATTTTAACTGGAGGAAGGAAAAAGTCGGAAAACAAAGAAAACAAAAGTTTAAACTTAATTTCATTATCGTGTGACCTAAAACAACATTTATTTTAATGTTCCAAAGGTTTTTTTTTCTTATTTATTACTTTCTTTACCCCGATATTCTTATCTTAATATGTGAAATATTTAACACGACGGGATAGAAAAAAAAATTACGAAAAGCTTTTTTTTTTTCAGTCACTTTTTTTTTATTAAACATGTGTATACAATTTTTTTTCTTCTTTTTTTTCGAAATTAACGATTTTATAGACTCTGACTAAACAGGATTTATCTAATTCTAAGAAATTTACAAGGAGCCATTATTACAAATAATTAAAATAGAAAAAAAAATAGGAAAAAAATAAATAAAAATTGAAAGTAATTGACGAATTTAAATTCCAATAAAAAAAAACTGCCGACAAATAAGATCCAAAAAGAATATAAATCAGTCGTTTTTCAGAGCGCTATTTCACGACGAGCATGTTATTAACTAACAAGCTTTGTTAAACATGCTAAAAAAAAAAAAAAAAAAAATTCAACATTTCTTTTCTTCGTGGCTTTCCTAAGGAAAATATTTTCCCCTAATCATTTTCCTGATGGAGGAATCTCATGAAGTTAGCTATTATGTTTTAAAAACATGTTACACAACAAGTTAAATAACATGTTAAGTAAATTGTCTCATATATTTTCATTATTTCTACATTTTCTCTAATAAGCACTATGTGAAATGTTAGTCAACATGTTGGTTTATTATAAGAGAGCACTACATGTTTAGGGCATGCACGTTCATTCGACTTGAGTTCAGCGAAGATACTAAATCTTAACCTAAAAATTATCTTAAAACAACTTGTTCGCTGAACATGTTCATGTTCAGTCTGGGAAAGTCCTACAAAATTTAGGAAAATATGTACAAAAATTAATGTTAAAATTTCATCTAACATGCCCTTTATCGTTAGGTTTATGGCTTAAATTCATAGCAAACATATTCAAAACACCTTATGAACATGTTGAACGGCCTTGAGAAGCCCAAAGAGTACGTTTGGTATTCGTCCAGCATGTTCACAACGTTGTTTTAAAATGTTCCTCCTATATTTTTTGAATTTTATAGAGCATGTTTTTGTGAATGAGAATATGCATCCCTAAATTTGATCAAATGTAAAAACATATTGGACGAACATGTTACATACAGTTTTTTTAACATGATTGTTGTAACGTCTAATTAACCTTGCAAGGAGAAATTTTAAATTTGGTTTTGAAAAATATAAGTCAAGGAAAATAAACTCGAAAAATATTATTCCTAACATGTTCGTCAATAAAAATGCGTCATAATATTTTTTTTAGCATGTTAAGAAAACCATTCTTCTTCTTCTTCTTAGTCCTTTTACTCGATTACGAGCGTGGTGATCTCTCACAAGAAAACCATTAGGTAACATTTAATTTTATAGTTTTAACTAAAATGTTTAAAAAGAGGTTATAAAAACCATTTGAAAGGTTTTAGAATAAATATTATTATCGAAAAACCTCAAGAAACCTTTTAGCTAACATGTTAATCGTGAAATTCCACTTCTGTAACTTACAACAAAACAATTTTTTTCCTACAACACAAGCTAAAAAAATTATTTCTTTTTTTATTTTCAGTAGAACTACTCAACTATATCTTAAAACTATGAGCAAACTCTTAGAACCAAATTTTACTCCTACTATTAACCCCCTTTTTTTTTGATATGAGCAATCAAAATTACGTACATATTAAATTTTATATACCTACGAATTAATAAATAATCCGCAAAAGGGAGAAAAAAGATCACTTATTCATATCACTTTTCTTACTTTCGACATAGTCTCCTTCAATTAGCAGGCCCAGATACTAACTATGGCAACACGGAATAGACTTCTACCCAGTTTATGGCCGATTTCTTCGATTCTGCAAGGATTCGTGAAATCAAGAGTTATCTGTTCAAACTCTTCTGAACTAGAAAAATGATCAGCAAAATATAAAATGCTCAAATTAATAGCAGTCATGACACATACCGGTTATTAATATATTTAGACGCATTGAGATTCATATTGCGCAGGGCTTGAGAATTGAAAGAAACTATGATTTGACACACCCTTTAATTTCAAATCTTTGGTTAGGCTAATTTCTTTGTGCCAACATAATTTAAAAATAAAAATTAAAACAGGAAGTACAAGTACATTTGAATCCTTACAATATTTTTTATTCCGCATCGAATAAAAATAAATTGAAACTTTTAACTGAAAAAAAATATATGTAAAATAAGACTTAGAACAAATCCGAATCAGGCACATCATAAGAAATGTTTCGTTAATTGTAATTAATAAATTTTATACGGTAAATAAATTGCTAGTTGACAACCAAGTAAAAATATTCTGTTACTCTTGGGTTATTGGGGCAGAATAGTGAATTGCTATTAGGATAAAATTTTGGTCGCTTTATTACTTTGTGGCCCTGTACCCCTAGGGTCAAAGCTTAAGATCGGATATACTTCTTATGTTCAAAAATCCGACATAATAAAACAACGAAAAATTTCTACAAAGTGCCTGAAGATCACATAAAAAATTTGATATTAATTTATAAATTAATTCTTTTAAATTTAAAAAAATAAATACGAAAACCAAAAAGTTTAAAAACTTAATTAATGTAAGTAAAAAATTGGTATAAACCCCAGTTCCGCACTCATTCACAGTATTTCAATCTAAAATGGCACTGAATTCAATTAAAGATCCTAATAAAAAAATTACAGCCCTATTTCTTTAAAAAATATTTATAAACAAAAAAATCTTTTTTTTACACCATTAAATTTATATAAACATATTCACTTTTTGTTAAATACAGGTACTTAAAGGAACATCTAAACTGGAGCTTACAGGAAAAAAAAAATTAATTAATTAAATAAATTAGGCCTAATTTTCACAACTATCTTTTAGGATTTTTGGTAATTGGTATCGTTGTTGTATTTTTAGAATAAGTAACGACCTTCCATAGGTCTCGAATTTGCTCGGGGCCCAAATTCCAGGGGCCGACTAAAAACGAATAATTTGAATTTGGCAAATTTTTCAGGAGGGTGGATATGTCGATTTCCTTTGACAGAACAAATTCCTCGAAGGGCAAATGTTTGACGTTGGCTTTTCGGGCCATGGTGCCGGTTATGTGGACGTCGTCTATCCAGAAATAACGGGAGGATTGAGCTTGTTCGTACAAGTCGAAAACGACGTCCGGGGAATAAATGATGAAATAACCGGCGCAGTAAGGGGGATAATACTTATGCTCGAAATCGGCGTATGATACTTTCCACTTTGATCTCGAAGTTCGCAGAACAGGGTTCTTCGGAAAAACCTGGCAAAGGATTAATTTCCTGGCACCATATGGGGATAAACGATCGTAAATGTAATTAATTAAGCCCGGAGTATTTATAAACACATCATCGTCGCACTTGAGCACGTATTTGGCATCCGGACAAAAGTAAATGGCCCATTTAAGGGCCATGACATGTTTGTAAGTTAAATTCCTGTAGGTATCCGCAAAATTCCCCTGAACGACGTCCCCGTAGCGTCCGTTTTCGGCCGTCAGAATCCTTTGCTCTTTTTTCGTTTTCGGAATCCCGAACAAAAAGAGTAATTTAAAATGTCTCCCGATTATGCTCCCCCATGTGGCACGAATGGTTTTCCTTAGTTTCTCGTTCGAGGGATGCGAGTGAACCAGAATGAGGAGCAAAGGCCCGGACCCGTCGCAACTGTGATTCATTAGAAATTCAAAATTATCCAAGTCGATTAATTTGTTGAAATCGTTTTCCGGCAAAGCGTTTGGCCTGTGCGGAGATGACGTGTTTTCTGGAAGTATGAGGTAACCAAACGGAGCAGGTTTGTAATCTCCGAAGTCGTCGCATTCAAAGAAACGCCATACGGTGATGATGGTGGATGTTAGAGCCACAGCTATCACTAGGTATATTAGTGAAGATCGTCTTGAAGTCCGCAGTTTCTGTACCATTCTGAAAAAAAAAAAAAAATCAATATTAGTTGGTGCAAATTTTTTGGTTCAAGGAAAATAAAATCATCGTTTTCGGTTGCCAAATTAGATTCGATAGGGACTGAATTCATTAAAGCCTTAACATTTATGTGGTAAAAATTTTACGCTTTGAGTCAGTCATGTAAAAACTGAACATTGTTCGTCGATAGTTAATGGGCAGTCGACGTTTTTAAAGGGTAGCACTTTTCAGTCGAAAGACTTAAAATCCTGATAGGTGCAACTAAAATTTTTGCTGCGGAATGCCTGTAGTCTAGTGGAAGCTATAAATTGATTTCGCCGAATAGAGGATGTATTTTGCACTTTGCAACTATGCACTTTTTTTAAAAGTCTGATGACGTGATTCATAACTACATAATACATAAACGATTATAAATGCATTCATAGCAAAACCATCTGCAACAAGTTAATCTATTCGGCTTATGGAAATCTCAAAAGTTAAAGAGTAATTTGCTATAGAAAATTTTACAGTTCTGCAGATATTCCAAAAAAAAGTTTAACTTAATCTTATTGTGCCATTTTGCAGCAAGATCTATACTTAATCGTCGATTCGATTCCTACCACCTGTCAATAATTAAGGAGCAATTTGACATTTTTAAATAATTTTAAATATTGTATTCAACGTTTTATCTTTTTGTAACTGATTTGCCATAAGAAAAATCGCAAGGAGTCAATTTAGAAATTAAAGAATAAGATTGCATCATAGAGTGCATGAAGTATCCTTAGTGAGTGTCTAAATAGAATCACAGCAAAACTAAATGCCAAGAGTTTTACATTTTGCTTTTTTCACCAATGACTCTTTTTACATTTAAAATCAACGACAACTACCGGTAGTTTAATTTAATTAAGAGGCTAGAACTGGTTAAACATAGATTAAAATGATTATTATGTATGGTAGCAGCAAAATTTTCACACAAAAGCGGCAGCAAAACATTTTGCTTTTGTCAAAATGGTAGCAAAATTTGAATTTCTGGCTATTAATTCCAAATAATTATCCGAACTAAAATAACAGAAATTAAAATTGACGAAGACATAATTGTGCCTACAAGGATTTAATGCGAAACTAATTCACTTCACCGTACACAGCCACTTTAAAATTAAAGTGTTTTTTCCAAACTATAGCAAATTGCAAAAATTTCAGGGGTTCGCAGAAACATACTTACAACACGGAGTGTACACTCGGAGTGTACACTGGTAATGTAACGTTCAATAACTTATCGTTAAAAAACCACTTTTGTATGTTTTAAATAAACGCAACTTAAAACTTTGCTTCAAAAGAAAAAAAATTGTTAGAAGCAAAAAACACTTTTGCAGGAGAATTCCTAAAATAATTGAGACTATTGAAATTTATTTGCGGAAAATAGAGCGAGCACTATCCATATCATTTCAATATAACCACCAAAGCTTCGTATCAACTGAGTACCCAGATGCACTCCCAATAATAACAATTTTTGTAATTAAAGAACCCCGCAAAAAATAATACGATTTGACTACATGTATCGGATAAAATTCTATTTATTTTTGTTTTTGTTTTGTTTTGTTTGTTTTTAGGTCTAAATGTAAATGTTATCCGACAGCCAAATTCTAATTATTCTGCGCGGGGTTCTTTGTAAACGGCAGCAAAATCTTTTATCACTCTAATCATTCGGAAAAATCTTTCTTTTAAATTATAATTTCGGATCGTTTTGGAATGAATGTCATATGTATGTATAGTACATAGTAACCCATACAGATTTCAGTTTACATAAAACTTCTACTTAAAATAATATTATAGCAAAAATTCCAATTTTGCTACAAAGAGCAAACATGTTTTGCTACCGCCAAAATTTGATGGTATATAAAGATTGCTAAATGCAAATTATTTTCATACTGTGCTCAAATTTCGAAGTGTAAACATCAAAATGAAAGCAATTTTATCTTTATTGTGCGCCATCGGAGTTAGCTCCATGTTCGAAAGCGATCGAAAGATTTTTGAATTTAATCCGGATTTTGATATTATTGGAACTTTGCCTTTGGAAGTCGCCATTATTATATTCAGGTAAGTCAAGTGTTTTAAATTTAACTATTTTAATTATTTATAAATTTATGTTCGCATTTAACTAACCGTTTTTTTTATTTTGCAGATTATTGGATCCGAAATCCCTCGTTCAAGCGATTACGGTACGACGGAGTTGGCTCAGGATCATCAGGTCGGACAGAGTTTTGCGGCAGAAAGTTCGACAACAACTGAGGAAAGAGCGGAATCAAACCAAAGGATTGGTGATGTGGGGAAACGGAACCTCTAGAGCTTCAAGCAACGAGGAAGTGTACCGTCCAGTGAATACAATTCGACCAGTGTTTCGGAATCAGGCAGTTAATGAAATGCCTTTTAAAAATACGATGACGAAAGGACGAAAAAGAAAACTGAGAGAGGTAGAAAATCCTGCACCTAAAAAAAGCGCGGTGTCAAGAGTTCACTTAAGATAAAGAATCCGATTTTACGAATGGATTACATGTAAATATTTTCTATCATAATAATCAAATTAGTTTTAATGGCTGACGCACTTCATAAGAAGTAAATAATTGTATTAGAATATTTTTATTTTCCGGATTTATTAAATAAGACTTAGAGTAAGACTTATTAGTTGTATGTTCTTTTGACCAGATACTCTGATGTATTTGTTCTTTTGCTTGTAATATTTAAAAACTTTTACTTTTAACTTCATAGCATATACCTAGTTGTAATTTTTTGTTACTAGTAGTACATAATTTGTATTTAATAGCACTTTTGTATTTTTTAACGTAATTATAATATTCGTATTTTATTTAAAATTTTTCGTTTTATTTGTTTCACAGCAAGCAATCGGATTCACAACATGTTTATCATTGTTTTTATAACTTTTGCCAAATTTAGAATGCAGGAATATAGCCAAAGTATTCCGTAAATAAATCTTGGAAGCTTGAACAAATTACCGCAGCCGAGAATCACTAAGTACCATTTGAAAATTACCGAGTAATACTCCAAGCCCCACCCCATCCCTTACTAATTTATTTTTATTGTAAAAAGCGCCATGCTTTTTGGTCCGCCCTAAAAAAAATTTGAAATTGGAAATTGATTTTTTATGATGTTTACAGTACGGTACCTAGTGTTTTTAAAATAGATCCACAATTTTAATTCAAAAAAAAAAAAAAAAAATGAATGAATATGTGAGAATTTGGGCAAAAAGTTTATAGGGAAATGTCAGGGAATTTTTTTAAAAAATATGAATATTTGCAAAAAAGGAGGACATTTTACTATAACAGAAGACGGGAGGACAAAGGGTTAAAAAGGAGTATTGTCCTCCTAAAAAGAGCGGATCTGGTCACCCAATAATGAAGAAAAAATGTCATGAGGGTAGTTACGATCTAGCAAAAAGAAAAAAAAACCAAGAGTACAAATGGTTTCTTTTTGAAGATCATAAAAGTAAATATTCAAGTGCTAACAATGCGAAAACAACCGCAATGTTCCAGCAACTTGGAATATATTCTCTATTTCCAATTTCATTTTATGCGTCGTTAGTAAGACACCGAAAGACAGCAAGTATAAACTTGTCTCATTAGTTCTCGGAATATCGCTATTCAAGTTTCAGACTCCCGAGTATTATCGACTGCCATTCGGAAGCACGTGGGTTTTCTATGTATAAAAACGGAAACGAATTAGCACGGAAGATATATCCAACAATTTTCACGTTTAACTTACATATAATAATCCTCCCACTGTTTAACCTTGTCGAGGGCTATCGATATATGGTCATTTTATTTTAATACGAAAACGTCGGGGTGACCCGCCCACCGACCAAAGGAACTTTTCCCTAAAGTTGGGAAAGCCGTCGTTCCTTGCATGCGAGTCCCACACACAATTTTCTTTTTGCTTTTTTTTTTTCATTTCCTCTCCGCGTATAATTACGTCTCCCTTTATATAAACTTTTATGTTCGATCCCTTTTTTGGTCGTGCGTGTTGCTCTCCAGTGTTTTCTTAATTAATAAAGGGACTTATAACTCCCCCGAGAAGTCTCCTATCGGGTTATTATTCAGATTTTGAGACTTGGTTAAGTTTTTCGTTAAGGGTCAAACGTCTTGTATTTTGCTTATTCAGCCAATTTGTGAGAATAAGAACAATGAAAGGAAGAGCTGCTCTTGAAATATAAAATTACAAAATTTTTAGTAGTGGGAAATTAAAACGACTATAATTTAGGGACCTTTGGGTAAATATAAGGGCCGTGGTCCAAAAAAAAATGGATATGCTTAAGATTTTGCGGCTTAAGTTTTCTTTTTAAATTTTTTAAATCTAAAATTTCGGTCGCGAAAATTACCATATCCACTTTGAAGTACAGGCTTCAACAAGAATCGTAAAGTATATGGAAGCACTAAAAAATTTCGTGGGGGGTGGAAGGCCGAATATACATCTTTATTTTATTCCAAAGTGTAGTCTTTCAGTAATTTTTTTGGAATTTTTATTTCCGTTGGCAAGCGACATACAACAAGATCCATTTTTCAGCCTAAAATTTGCGCGACTCCTAAAAATTTTTAAAAAGAATTCAGGGTGGTAAATAATCCAAGTTTTAAGGGGTTGCGAAATCTGAGAATATGGATATTTTTATTATCACCCAAGGGTTATATTATAGTTAAATCAAAAATTCCCTTTAGATCCAGAATATTTCAAAGTTTTTTGAACTAATTTCTGGTAATTGTATAAAAAAAGAGGCCAAATACGAAGGGTGCAGTCGCTATTTTCTTAAACAAATAAATTTGGAAAATGAAAGAATGATCATAGTTTACAAAAAAAAAGAAAAGAAATATAGACACGATGCAGCTGATAATGACGTCACATTGCCATAAATTCCCACAAGACTTTTATTTCCCTTTCAACCGAATTCTTGTAATTTTTTTTTCAGCAGAAAAGTCCTAATAACTTTACGTTTTAAAATGTCCCCGACCGTTATAACAAATCAGACACGTTTCTTAAAAGGGGGAATATTCGATTAATTGACAACTTTGTTTTTTTTAAAGTGGTAATTGAAGTGACCTTCGACTCCGGTAAGTAAAGAATCGCTTCTTTTCTCATGGATAAATAATAATCATAATAATATTATTGTTATTATAACTCCAATACTTGCTGACACATGCACGATGAGCATGATAAAATTTTTTTAAAAAAACGTACGAACGAGAATTTATTCTGCCTATCTCGGAAATTATAACCCAGTAAACAGGATTTTTATTTTTATTTTTTTCTCTTTTAAGCGTAAACACCGTGGTTAAAAAGAATCACGCAAACAATTTGTTTTACAGTCGATTTAAAGTTAGCAAAATTGCTGATCATCGACCTGTTAACATGTTACCGGTATGCTTTTTGTTATCGTTTATGGGAATCTCACTATTATCGATAAAATTACTATCGAAAAAAATTCTAAAAGTTTTCTGAATTGTGTCAACAGCAATAAGGGGGGAAAAAATTCACTTATTTTATCATGCCAACGAAAAAATTTACAACAGATTATCTTTTTAATATTTTTTCTCTGAAAGAACTGCAATAATATCGCACTGTGAAAAAAAAAAAAAAAAAAAAAACTGCTTACTTTTTATTGATTAAAAGTTAGGGCCGAGATCAGGTCTTTTCGAGACGAGATCATACCGAGATTGAGAGCGAGATCACGATACCAAAACTAGGAACGACACCGAGAAATATGGTCTCGGTCACGAAAGTGTAAACGCCTCATAACCCTCAGCTTTGCACTCAGAACATGTAATGAAAATAAATCATGTTTCGATTAGATTTTCATCAATTGACAAATAATTTCTTAAAGACAGTTTACTAATACAGCGTCATCTTTTATACCATTTAAGTCTTTCTAATAACATCTAAGTTTTGCTTTAAGTGAAGGCTAGCCGAACAAGCAAAATTGATGTTAATTCTTTTTTTTCAATTTAAAGGGTTAAAACTCTTGGATATGACCCCAGTACAAAGTATTATTATTTACTTAAATAGAAAAAAAAAATTACTTTTTAAGATCTAAACCACCTAATTAAATTAGGTTTTTTTTACACTTAAGACCTCAAATATGGCATCAACGAGTCCAAAAATTTCTCTTGATATGTATCATAAAAGCACGTGCTTATATATGATTAATTTTCTTCTATTCGGCCAAAAAATTTATTTATTTGGCTACGACGATTCGGCTATTCGCCAAAATCTTGTCAAGGTAAATAAAAATGATTCAAATTAAACATGAGAGGCGAAAACGGAAAAATTAAAAAAATGGCGTCACGGTGCCTAAAAAATCTATAAAGGAAATAAATGAAATATTTGATGGCACTGTGAAATTATAAATTAAACTAAAAAAAAGAGAGAAATACACAGTCATCGTAACGAGACTAAATATGGACGAGTGTTTCATCATAAGTTCCGGTCCACAAGCTCCCAAAATACCTATTTTAATAATCCTCTGAATCATTCAGGCAAAGTTTATCAATTTGGCATTACCTCGCATTGGGGAAAAGCTGATTGCATATCTAAAATAGTTCTATGAGTTTAGACATGCATTTTTTGGCTCAACGAAAACGATCTATCAAAAATCTTAATTTTTTAAGAAACAGACTCTAAAACCGACTTGATAACAATAGGCACAGTATCTGACTGCCCAAGGCCCAGATTGTGTCAACAAGTAAATTCAGGAACCCCAAAAACCCCTAGACTGTAAGGGTTCCTGCTTTATAAAAAACCGAGTTGACAGCCCGACAAACATTTAAAAAATTTTTTAGAAAACAGAAATTGGTTGCATATTACTTCCTCAATTTAACAAATATTGCAAAATAAATAAATAAATAAATAGGTTAGCCATTCCTGGATGATAAAAACCCTAGCAAAAAAAAAAAAGCCAGCTATAGATGGTTTGTGTATCGCAGTTTCATAAATCATTTGCAGCTCTAGTTTTTTTTTTAAAATATGTAAATTAATACTAATATGTATAGCAACCAGTTTTGCTTTTATAAATTTCGTCGTTACAGCATATGAATATGAATATGAATAAAACGAAATTGATATGCATTGGGGAGAATGGAGTTATCAAAAATATAAAATTACAAATCTACAGCAAATAGGTTATTTGCTTTTTTTTTTTTTTTTTTTTTTTTAATTTAAAAAAAAATGTAGAATTTTAAGCTGAAGATAAAACTCCGCAGCTTTCCGAAAAAAAATAAATCATTAATCTTTTTACTTCGCTACCTCGAGATGAAAAATGCCGAAATCTCGGGAATAAAAGTTTTTATGACCGAATATTTTGGTACCGTTGTGTAGCGTAAATTAAAATATTTATCGACATAAAAAGTTTTTAGGAAAAAAAAAAAAATTAAAATTAATGGAGCCTGGGGGCTTTATATGACCAATTTTTAAGATCATTTCATATTCCTGTAATTTTGAGTAAAATTTTTCATGGAAATCTTTCAAGAAAGTGTGTCAGACGGGACTGGTTTTCTTTAATCTCCAGGACGTGAAATCATTCTATGCAAAAACGCGATAATAAAAGAAGGATGTTAACTCATTTTTCCTGGATGAAAATCGTTTTTTGTTACTAATGAAAAATATCAAATATGGGGCCATAGAATTGTTTACTGGTGAAGTCATAGCTCTTCTGCGTTTTTTTAGCTTAACAGAGTTTAATCTCGCTTCCTATTTTCAATTTATAAGGCAGTTTTTTAAAAAGTTGAAAAATGAACGTTTTTCATTAATTGACCAATGTTTTTCATTAAAATTTATACCTGTAGCCTTAAATTATACTGACTTCACAAAAATTAATTGCCACATATTTGTCATTTTCGTTTGGAAATTTAAATTTCAACGATTTACTTTTAATTTTTTGAAAACGATTGAGGACATGGCATGCACTACTTCTGCGGACAGTGGACTAATTAGGGTCTCAGCCATAACAAAAAAAATACAAAAGGCTTAAAATTTTCCGGAGGATTTCAGCCCCCCGGTACTGCCCACGCCTACGGGCCTGAACACGTTACCAGGGAAAACATCGCCTCGATAGCAATTGCTCGGGAAAAACAATTGACCAGTGAACAAAGTACCAACCAGAATAATTATATATAATGCTACAGAAATTTTCAGTGGACGTCCTTGAGGAAATTGCCAAACAAATTAATTGGTTTTATTATTACAGATGCATTCGTAAAAAAATTATTTCATTCAATCGATGTCGAATCAATTTCTTTCTCAAGTTAAGTTTTAAAAAAATTTTTTGAGTTTCAGTCAAACCCCAATTAAACATTCTTGGCCTCTTCACCAACCAAAAAAAAAAAATTATTTGGTGACTTTTGTTTAAAAAAAAGTTTAGCGCTTATGTCAATTAAAACATGCCTCCTGGGCTTCCAATTAATTCAAAAAAAAAAAAAAAATGTTACCTAGCTAGAAAGGGGTCAAATACACTATACAATACACCCTATTCTGAAAATTAGAAAAACGCTTTCTGGCTGTTCTGACAATCAAAAATAATTGCGTTGGAGCTCCAGAGAATTAAAAAAACTTTTCACAGAGCTTTCCTATCAACTGAAACATTTTCGGGAGCTCTAGTTAATTAATCCAAAAAATTATTTTGACAGTTCTGCAAATCAGCAAAAACATTCTGACAATGATCTACCAAATTAATTCTTTTTCCTAGCCCTGAAAAAATTGTTTTGACTTTTCCCTTGGTCTTAAAATAATAAAAAAATTTTCAGATCTCCTTCCAAGCAAGTCTTTCTTTGGTATCACTGTTGCCCGATTCCAAGAAATTTTTAAGCATCTGCTTCTAGGAAATTTCAACTAAAGCTAATTATTCATTCATACAAAAGTTACAAGAGATTTATCAAAAAGTTTATATACACATCTTTCTGACACTTGGCCTGAAGATGAATGTTAAGTATATATAAAGGAACTGGCTTGCTGAGAACCTGTTCCTCTGGCAAATCGTCTGCTAGTAAATTGTTTGCTGGCTAGTCTACTAAGGATAAAATTGGTTTGTTTCCGCATCTCACTTATCCTGATGAACTTTCACTTGAAATAAAACCAATAATAACTTAAGACTCCTGCACAAAAAATATTTTTAAATCGAGAAGTGCAACTCATAAAAAAAACCAAAATACCTTAAAATAAAGACTAGTGCTACCATTCTGTACTGTCTAATGATCGTAACACTTCCATCAGAAGTGTGTATACATTATTATGCTTTTAAGAAATTATTAAAAGGTTATCGTCAGTTTTCTATCAATAAATTGTTACTGCAAATGCAATATTAATCGATGAAGGTTAACTCCATCGACGAAAATTTTTCCTGAATTAAACTAAAAGAAAATTTCCTCTTTGAAAATTGCTAAGCCATTTTGATAAGACTTGTAATTCCCTTTCCATGTAATTAAAAATTCATAAATGGTACTTACTTTTATTACCAGTAAAAGTGCATGTGGCGTTGAGTGACAAATTCTTCAAGTCTTTTGACTTTTTACGTTTCAGCTTTGATAACATTATTTACTCTCGCCGTTAAATATGAATCAACATCGGTCGATGATTATTCACAGAAGAAAATAAAATGATGATAAAAACTGAAAGGAAAAAAAAAAAAAAATTTTTTCAAATTACAACGCATATTACTATAAAATCCCTCATCCCTATAAACTTCATCCCTTAAAAAAAACAAATTCGATTTACCCTATTTGTCACATGCTTCAGGTGTTCAAAAATAAAAGGAAAAAAAAAAAGCAGTTTCTAAATCCACAAACGTAATGCAAACGTCATGACTATGACTTACCTCGTAAAATAGATGCTACCTGAAGAATCCATCACGAGAATTTATTAATAATCCAGTTGAAAAAATGGTTATGAATTTCATGATACGTTTTTCACCATCCCACGCGGATCAGGACAAGGGTGGGACAGAAACGAAGCCGGCCTGGATTGTGTGATGCTGTAAAACTTCCCTTCACACCCTCTCCTAACCCTCAAACTTCTGGACCGATTCTTGACTTAGATATTGATTCTCTCCATAAAACCGTTTTTACCCCTATTTTTTTACTATCACAAATCCGTTCGCAATTTTTTTTTTTAAATTGCAAAATCGATTTTCTTTTTTTTCTTTTTTTTTTTTTTTCTTCTTTTTTTTGCAATGAATAATAAATAAATAAATAAACTTGTTGTCAAAGACTTTTAATAATAAAATTAAATATCACTTTTATATTTCATTTATTTCGTATTTAGGCACGGTGAACTATTATCTTTTTCGGCACTTTTTGTTATTATTTTACTTCGCGGTACAACGAAAATGATTTCAAAATATCGCACGCAAGAACCGGTTCACGAAGCGATCGAAAAAAATCCGTTTCCTCCGACAGTAACTTTAAATATAAACTAAAAAAAGAATCACGTGGCCTTTCTCAGGGTAAGAATTACACTGCGGAATCGCGTTATGAGGAAAATGGATGAATTCTTTTCTATTTTTTTTAACCATTGTTTTTTCAATGCAAATAATAAAATATAAAACAATGCCGTATATGCAAATATACGGTTTTGTTTTATATTTCAAACAAATGAAACAGAAGAAATTAAAAAATGACACGATAGGGAATTAACTGCTTAATATAACAATTTTTCCTCTTAATTTCTCCTGTCGAATTTTAAACATAAGTTTTGTGGCATTGCCTTTTGAATACCGAAAAAATTCAATAATTTTTAAAAATCTTCTTTTTAATTTTTGAAACGGTTTTTAAGGATAATTTTAGGCTCATCCCGGCGCGAACACGTTAAATCATATAAGGAAATTAGCTTATTAAATGAATACAGCTTTGACGGCGTATATCTATGATGGTCAGGTGTAGTGTTTTTTTCCTGAAAATTTTATATCCAAAAAAAAAAAAAATAAAGTCTTTTGGTTTTGTTTTGAGTGATCCCAAAACCGACAATTTTTGGGATTTTTTACTAAACGTTCGATAAGAGGATAGGAAAAATCATTCAAACCTGATGTCCAATATTCTAAATCTCGAAATCAGCCATTTTTAGGTGGGATTGTGATTTTTATAAGCAAACAAGAGGAGCGGCAATGAAAGTTTCATTTATGGGTTGGCTAGACACAAAATTAAGATTTGGTGGAAATTTTTCAACGATGATTTTTTACAGCCAGTATACCTTGATTGCCAACGTCCCTAATTCCTCTTTTAATGCTATCGCCGTAATGTAAAACAAAGTTCTAATATTTTCTAATTAACTTTTGATTATACATAAGCTAAATAAGTGTAAAATTAACTTTACAAAAAAAGCTAATCATGCGTTTTAAGCCTAAGCTATTGTTGAAACGTTTCCGCCAGAAAAGAACAAACTCGTAAACAGGGGGGGGGGGGGGACAAAGGGTGGCTCAGTCCCCCTTTGGAAAAGCTTGACCCCCCCTGTAAATTTGACCCATGTATTTTCCCTATCTTACATGTTATAAGGGGCCATTTGGAGCCCCCCCTTAGAATATCATTGCCCCCCTTTGCTTCTCAGGCTGGCTACGGGCCTGGAAAAGAACCTTCTTTGTAAAGCAAAAGTAATTTTCCGCCATTTTAAATTTTGATTTTATCTAAATGGATTTTGACTTCATCATTTTTTTCGGAAATTATTCCCGGAAAAACGAACTTTTTAAAAAAGTAGGTCGGGAAAGATCAAACTTTCAATGATTAACGTCGGTAAACTATTTTTTACTCCCACGACCAAATATTACGAAAATATACTGTACTTACCATGTTCAGCTTATAAAGACTGAAGAATCGACTGAGGAACCATATCCAGCTTTTCAGTCCCGATTTGGTTCGATTTTCGTCAAGAGTCATTTAAATCTCTCTGAAATAAAAAGGAATAAAATTTTAATTAGCACAAGCCTAATAAAAAATACTAAATTAAGGAAGGAAAATATAGGATGAAGAGAAGGGTTGGTTTCAGGAGTTCAGAATTTGACAGAATACAAAAGAGACCTTAGTTTGTGATTAACAAAATTTATAAGACTTTCAGCAACAGAAAGCGATCTTAAAAAGAGTTTTGTAATTTCAATGAGAGACAGTTTGTGAGTTGTAAAAGAAAAAAAAAAAAAGCTAGAAATAAGCAGAAAGGAGTAAAATCGGACGTTAACCCGAATGGTTTATTTCATTTTTAATCTTCCTTACGAGTAAAAGTATCAACGATAACAGTGAGCCTGCGATTCTTGTGAACCCCCACCCTCATCTGTGACGTAGGTATACACAGGGAGACATAATTTCTTTTTTCTTTGTATTCAATGGGAAATATTTATGAGGAAAGAAGTTCAGTCGGCAAATATACTACTCGCCGGTTCGCATATATTCGGGTGTGCCTCTACGTCTGATAAATAAAAGTTTAAAATCGATAAGTTCATCCTTTCTTTTGATAACGTTATCAAGCTGGATGCAATATTTCTTTTAAGGAATATCGACCGCTTCTTTGTTTCTCGTTAAAAATAACGGAATTTCACTTTTACTTAATTTCTGACCCATTGACCCACTCCCCCTGCAATCAGCAAATGTAAGCCATTCCCCATAGACATTTATCATTGGTGTCAGAATTCGGTAGAGCCTCTCCCTCCTTCAAGGTAACTGAAGTAATATTTCGCTGGGCCCAGAGTCGAATTTAACACCAATGAGGCCCTAGGCAACCGTCTCGATGCGGCCCCCCAAAACCTCCCTCCCTTAATACACTAAATATAATATATTTATCTTTTAGTAATTTTCGCAGAAAATTTTTTTTTAGGTTTGTACGATTCGACTTTTTTCCCTTCGGTTTAAAGTAAATTCGAATAATTAGTAAAATATGGCCGCTTGTTCCGATGCGCTTTTTGAATGGCAGGTACAGAAGTTAGCCTGGGTAATAAGGTTAATGCCACCACATCATAATAGCCCTTTTTTATTCATAATTTTAACGAACGGAAAAAAAGCTAGAATTTGTTAGTGTTTTTTTCTTCTTTTTGAACGGCACGTCTGAGTAGTTCTGAATAACAATGCAGGCGATTTGGATTCATAGCTGCCCTGGTCAGTTGCCTATTTTGCATACTGAAAAGTTCGGCTCTGGCACCGTTTCATTCGACAGTGACTATCGGATCGAAAGAACTTTCTCACAATTTAAATGAAAAATAATTCCATTATTCTTTACAGCCAAAATGACAACAAAGACCACGTAACTCCACAGCTCTCAAAAACTCTTCTCTTCTGCAATAAGCTTACTCTGTAGAAAAAAACTGTACGATTTTCCAAATTAGAGTCAATTTTTCACCACAAATTGAAATTGCATTTCTTTTAATTGAAAAAATTCAAAAAAGAACAGGAAAAATACAGTTAAATGTTAAATTCACACAAAAATACACTAAAAATGTTTCAATCGCCATTTTGGAAATCTGCTCACGTCATCAAGACGCATGCGCAGACCAATCGACGCCAAGTGTTTTCCGGGAGTGTCTCATTCCGATTCCTACGTCCGAAGGGGTCGGATCGGTTTTTTTCGCCGGTGTCCGTGAGTGCATTCTTTTTTTTTCTCTTTTTTAAATTTTAATAAATAATTTTTTTAGCTCGGGCTTTATTTAATTTAAATAAAATAGTGTTCGGTTTTTATTTTATTTTTTTAAAAATAATTTAATTATTAAATTTAAAATACGCGGTATATAATTTTTTTTTTTTTTTTTTGATTTACTATTATCGGTCCGGCTTGGAGGCAAACCAGGAGGTTTTGGTCTCCCATCGTAGAAGGCCTAGGTATCGACCCAGCGACTGGCCTTGTGTGGTATTAGTGTTAAGGGTTTAGTGTTAAGTTCCCCCGCAAATCTTTACGTTAGGAGTCAGCTCCTCTCTTGGAGCTGCAGAGTTTTATTAGGCTGTATATCTATTCGATTCGAACATGCATGGCGCGGGAGATAAGCTCCATAGTGAGAGTCTCCAGGGTTTTCTTTCCGATGACTGGGTGTCCGAGGTTATTGGCGCACCGCAAGCCTTAACTGTACATATGTAGAGTTAAAGCCGATAGGTCTCCGGCGAGCTCTGATGGCATGGTTCCCTAGACCACCGGGCCAATGCGGAAGGTCTTAACCTTTTACGCCTGGAAATCCGAATTTTTTTTGCAATTTTGCATTATTTTTATAATCACAAAATATTAATTTAAAAACAAAAATAGTAATGATAATAACATTACAATTTAAAATAATTAATTTTTTTATTTCAATCATACCGCGGGAGATAAACTCCATTGTGAGGGTCTCCAACCCCCCTTTTTTAATCGTCTTTTTTTTTTTTTTTTGTTTTTTTTTGTTTCAGTTTTCACAGTAGCAGCCAGAGGAATCATCGCAGCTAGAGGAATCGTCGCAGCCGCAATGTAGTCCAAAAGCTTCAACAACGAGGTTTGAGTTTGGGCAATGGGTTTGGGCATAGCTATGGTATAGGTATGTATGGATGTGGTATGGTATGGTATGGGTATGGTTTGGCATGAATTTGGGTTATGAGGTTTTTACCTTTTCTTCTTTTTCTTATTTCCAATTTTTTCTATTACTTTTTTACTATTATTTTTCTTTTTATTTCTATTCCTCTCCTACATTTTTTTAATTTAAAAAAAAAAAAATTAAAATTAAATAAAACAAAACGGGACTTTAAAAGGCAGCCTATTATAGTTTGCAGAAGCTGTCGATTACCATTTTTTTTAAAAAGCGGTTAAACGTTAAAAACAAAACAAAAAAAAAAGAATCGAATTCATTTTTCGCGTAAAGGTTGTCGAATAGTATCTCGACAATCATTGTCTCTAATGTTTGGTATTGTAAATTGTATGAACGTCCAATGCCGTACATTGTACATTCGTACAATCTTAAATCATATTTAGTTTAAGCTTAGTTGTATTAATTTTATTAGCTTTAGTTACTGTATTAGTTTTAGTTATTGTATTAGTTTTAGTTATTGTATTAGTTATAGGTATTGTATTAGTTTTAAGTTGTCAGCTAGAGGAGTAAAGTTCTCCTTATGTCATGCGGATCCAATGTCGTGCAGATCGATGTGAAAAGGACGTCATTTTTATGTCGATCAGTACGGGGTTGGTGACTTGTGGCGTTAGGAGGATGTGATCCTTGCAAGCTGGCTTGGGGGGACAACTCGGTCGGGCGCGGTCTCCGAGTTTTCCCCCCAACCCGTGTGGGGTTTTTGGCTAGTCCCCCATCGGGCGCCTCCCCAGGTGGCGGATAAGGGAACGCTCTCCGAAATCAGAGAGTATGAGGATTTATTCCTCGGGCGGACCAAAACTAGCCACAACAGAACAGCATGTCAATCAGAAAGATCTAGCAGTTAATCTAGCAGTCTTTTTAATTTTACAGGGAAAAGGCATGGGAAAAGGCTAAAAATTACGGTTTGGGGCTCGCGAACATTACAAAATGATGAAAAGCTTTATGTCGTGGAATGAGTTTAGGAAATGTTTGGCATGAATTTTTACTTCGGGTTCGGTCTTGCATGAATCCTTCTCCTTTATCTTTGTACCTTTATTTATTAATATTTAACAAAAATTAAGGCCCGGTACGGTCTTTTAAAGCTAAAAAAAAAAAAAAAAAAAAAAAAATCATTTTTGCAACAAAGTTTTTAGAAACTGTAGTTAAGAAGTGAAAAAACAACCTTGCCCTCTCATATCCGCGGATCCTCAACGACGCGCGGCCCCCTAAAAACGTGCGGCCCTAGGCAGTTGCCTATTTTGCCTATTGCAAAGTTCGGCTCTGGCTGGGCCAGTATCCCTTTCCTGTCTAGGCCTATTTTTAAGATTGGACTCTCCCGGGCTGAATTTATAAGACTGATGCAAATGTTTTTTCTGGATATCAGAGAGGTCCTAAGCTCATCCCTAGTAAGTACGGCGCCTTGCAAGCCAGTGTTAGGCAATCTGTGCATAGGAGTTAAATGTAACGCCATAATCTCAATTTATTATTTTTTTGGGGTTAAACGATGGCCTAACTGTTTTCGAGGTCAGGGATTCTGATTTTTGGGTCTATTTTGACGTAGGAGCCCGAGAACGCCCCTTACAAAGATATTTTTACGAAAATGTTCGGAAAAATTAATTTTTTTAATAGCTCTAAACCATTATACTAGTAGCCATAAGCTAACAATAGGCGCTATATCGGTTTCATCTATCTGTTTTTTCCGAGTAATACTCACTATGGGCAGTTATCAAGGGCAACTAATTATGTTTTTAAAGAGGTACTTGTCAAAAATAAAAAAATATAACTTATGAGTTATTAGGTTCTGCCATTAAAGGGTCTGCCGCCATTTTGTTTCTAAAAATCGGTAGATTCTGACTTCAAATTCAAGAAGAGCTCCTTTAAATGCCCCCACCTACGAAGTTTTGTCAAAAGCTGACCTAGTTTTATCATTATTTTCCTTGATTTTGCTGGTGCATCCATATGTATGCATTAGGCAGGAAGGGGGTATTACAAGGTTGTATCTGCAGTGTTCAGCTTGACACTAGTTCCTTATGTTTCACTCACAGAAACTAGTGCCAACCTGAACATTGCAGATACAACCTTGTAATACTGGCCCAGCGATTTTTTAATGATTTCATATAGAAAATTTTCGAGGATTTAACTTTTGTTGCCAGTAAGTTAGTATAACTACTACAATTTAACTTTTATAAATAAGTCAGTATTAACTTTGCTGTGCAGACCCCTTATTCAATTTGTCATTATGAATTTCCGAAACAGAAATATTAGATTAAACCACAGCGATTTCGGAAACCCTCTCACTAATCAATCTAGCTCTCTTAGCATAAAAATAGTCAAGCACAGTGACTGCTGATTCGGCCCCGTAGCCAAGGGGGGCCTGACTTGGTGCCCCCTTGGAGTAAATTGGCTAAGCATGACAGGTATAGGGAATGAAGGCCTATTGCCCCCCTTAAGAAGCCCAACTGTTTATCCTGGCTCTTTGTTCTGGCTACGGGCCAGTGCCAATATTTAAAAATTAGTTAAGCAGAACTCAGATGGGTTCAGCCCATACCATTCTTGGCGATATAAGCTTGAAAAAGGAAAAAAAAAATGAACACAGATTTTGATCGTTGGATCAAGTCCTTAATACGGTCTGACACCAATCCAGATATTTATTTTACGCAGAAACTAAGAAAAGACAATAAAGATTTATCAGTAACACAATAAAATTCGCAGTTTTTCTTTACAGTGATGCGATGATAAATTGCGGAACCAGAACGAAAAATATAGTAAAAAATCAAAAGTTATAGCTAAATTTTTAAAGGTAAGACAAGAAAGTAGGAGGTGTATTTAGATAGAGTGCTACCATACTTTATCAGCTTCCTTCATGTTTAATAAAATCATATTTTATTATTCTAGACCACAATGATAACAATCATAGGTGGTAATCCATTCTGGCTTCGGATAGGTTTAAAAACCTGCTGCTGCTATTTCACATTGAAGATTGGAACCATAATCATCGGATCCTTATATATCCCACTTAATTTGACATTAGCTGTTTGTAGTCTAATTTTATTCGGATCTAACGGGACTCAACATAATGATTTTGATGATCACTCATTTCCGGGATTCCCTAACTTCCCTGACATTTACCCAACACCCTTTCGTCAGGAGTTACAAAAAAGGATTCAGCCAGACGATCTTGGTCAAATCAATTTAGGAGCCTCAGAACTATCACACGATCACCCGCAGCCCCCAGATGATTTTTATTCTGTCGATACAGGTAAAATGATTACCCCGTTTTCAAAGTTCATTTTTTCCTCAAAAAGTTTTTCTTCCTTTTAGATTCAACGATCGTTGCCGTCGGTGCTTCAATTCAAGTCTTTCTTTCTATTTTGCTTATTTTCGGTGCAGTTAAGGTAAACATTGTATGATTTACTGCTTTGTTTTCCTGATAACGTATTATCAGGAACTGCAAAGGATATTATCAACCATAAATATTCTATATTTTTAATTTTTAATACTTGACAGGAAAATAGACTCTTACTATTCCCTTGGATTTTCTTTTCCCTTTTCGCAGCTCATGCATCCATAGCAATTTGTGTCTTTGAAATTATCACGCCTCTGGGAGATACAATGGGAAAGGAAGGATTATTTTTGGGCGCTTTATTGACTATCGCAATATATGGTAAGCTGTTGGCGGAAATACCAGGGGGCATGAAAACCCAGATTATCGGCACTCTTTTCAATAATTACCTAAATCTATTTCATTTTTTTAGGGTGTCAATTGTACCTTTGGTTCGTCGTTTTCAGCTTCTACATAAAACTAACAAAGAAAGTCTATGAAGATAGGAGAATTTTGATCACTATTGTTGAGTAACACAATGAGAATGATTCATAAATATTTAGGGACGTCCAAACAATATTTTCCGAATTCGAAAACCAATAGGAACCAGAAAATGTCGCATATATATTTAAAAATTAAATGTTACTTCTGAAATTTGAATATTAAAAAATGTAATAATCGAATTAAATTATGCATTTGTATGAATTTTTAAAAATTACTTTGTGTTTTTAGTCTACCCTTGTGCCTCTATTCCAAAGATTCTTTTCAATGGCATGGCGCCTCAAGTTTTTTGCGAAAGAACGAGCTTACCTAAAGTTGACTAAGTTCATCACGTTTAATATCTTTCTTATTTAATTTAGTACAATTCGCCCTACTCTCCGTCATGTCGATCCCCTTTGAGCTTAACCGAGGTTTAGATTTTTTTTTAAAAAGGTTTTAGAGCGCCGATTTGAAAATGAAATAAAAAAGGTTTAATTGAAAGATGTAAGCGCCCTAAACTCTTCCAAAATTATTACTGACCGGATTAAAGACCCGGATGGGTCCAACGCATTGCACGTATATGCAGCAGGCACATATAATAGTAAACAAAAATTGAAGTCAGTCTAGAATATAAATTGATCAGTTCCTTAATACGCCCTGACTCCAATCTAGACATTTATTTTACGCAGAATCTCAGGAAAAATCATAAAAAATTATCAGTAAAACAATAAATTTTTTGCAATTTATTTTCATTGAAGTGTTGCGCCGGGTAGTAGGGAAGATATATTGGAGAAATCTGAACACAAAATATATCGAAAATTGAAAAATCTACAAAGCTAAGAAGAAAAAGTTGGTAGATCAATCAGATATAAGGCTAATCGCCAGCAGTTTATTTGTTTTAAGGAAATCATGTATTATTCTAGATCACAATGATAACATTTACAAGTGTATACCATTTCTTCTGGGATCGAATAGCTTTAAGGAGCTGGTGCTGCTATTCATTAAAGACTGCAACCATAATCATCGGATCCATAAGTATTAACTTCTATATGATATCAGCCATTTGTAGTATCATTTTACTCCGTTATCCTGGTCAAGCATGTCCTGCAGTTGAACCGGATAATGCTGACAGCCCTTCACTTCCTAATTTACCCGATACTCATTCGGCACCCTTTGGTCAGCAGCTACACAAACAAGGAGATAATGGGATTCATCCCAATGATTCTAATTGGAACGATTTTGGATTCCCAGATCTATTACGTTGTCTTCCGCAACCGTTTACAATTAATAGTGATTTTGTCTCCACAGGTAGTAGAAAGTGAAAAATTTCAAGCATTTTTCTTTCTTAAAAATTGTTTATTTTTAGTTTTAACTATCATTTCTGTAGCTGCTTGGATTCAAGTCATATTTTCCATTTTGCTTATTTTCGGTGCAGCTAAGGTAAATATGATTCATTTCTTTGTTTTCCTGATAGAAAAACCACCCGGAAATACTAGAGTCAAAACCATAAAGATTAAACATATTTTCTAATTTTTTAACACTCGTTAACACATTTTAAATGACAGGAAAACAGATTCTTTCTGTTTCCATGGATAGGAGCTTCTTTTCTGGCAGCTCATGCATCCGTAGCAGGCTGTGTCTTTGGAATGGTTATTCCACTGAAAGAAAGTTTAGGAGAGGGAGGGATATTTTTGGGTGTTCTTCTGACTGTCGCAATTTACGGTAAGCTTTTGGGTATACCTATGATACAGTGAAACAGTAATCACTTACGACTCATAGCTTTGTTTTACTGATAATGTATAAGTGTCATTTTTTGACGATCAATCCATATTTTTGTTCTAAAAACAAATTTTGGTTCATTTTTAGCTATTAAAAATGATTGCTAATTTAGAGGAAATGCAAAAGCCGCCGATCTGAAGCATTTCCCAGAGTGTCCGGTACCAGTCTTTATCAAAAAGTGTGCCTTTGACGACCCAAAAGGAGTTTCCCCAATCGAGAAGATCTAAATCACAAAACGACAACTCGTCGGGCGCGGGGCTCAAATAACACTTGCTATGGGTCTGAAAAGCCGTCCTTTTGATTTCGCCGCAGTCACCTTTGTAATTTAGGCGGATGGTCGGCACGAGTTTCACTTGCATGCATTTTCGCACTGCATCAATCCAACGTCGAGCTTTTTCTGAGAAACTGAAGTATCTTTTGCCGTAAAGATTACAATACTTATCAGCGTATTCTATAGCGTAACCGTGAGGGGTTCCCGAACAACGTTGTCTTCGCTCCAGACATTCCGTATACCACGAACAGCTGCTTCCGTCGGGGCTGTAGCACTTGGACGGGAGTTCATTCTTATCCTCGTCAGCACGATCTCCATCATCGGAGGCAGTAATACTGTGTCCCTCTGCCACACAAGTTGAAGATACGTTTTCCAAACTGTGAAGGTCGTTTATTGAGTTTTCCCAAACGTATTCGTCGATAAAACATCTCCCCCATTGCTTTCCTTCTGGATTTTTACCGATCACCGAATCGTTAGTGGTGTAGCCGTTACTTTCTGCTATAATGCAACGGCAGCGTGAGCAGTACCCACAAAAATAATGAAGTACTGAATTTTCATCTTTCAAACGTTGGAACACATGCGCTAACAAACTAAACGTCTGTTCTGCGCTAAAATTCCTTCTAAACTAGTATTTACGTATTCGAAGGCGGCATTTGTATTCTATAGTTTAGCAAACTGAAATTTATTTAAATATAAATCCCGTGGCTTAACTGGTTTGAAGCTTTGAAAAAATACAAAATCCTTTTAAATTGGGATTAAAACTAGATTCCTTAATTGACTTGCAAATGAAAAATATAAAATAAAAATAATTAATCGTCCCGGTAACACGTGGTAATTGTATTGTATGCTAATTCTATAAAGGCTTTTTTTTCTTAAATTTTAATCGACCTTCGGTCTCGGTTAATTTTTAACTTTCACTCTCCATCCAAGTCCTCATAAATTTTTCTAAACCAAAATGAAAATTGAAATTATTTCGACAAATTGAAAATAATTACCTACTCCATCAGTGCATGCTTGTTTGTTTGTTTTTGGAAAAATTTTACACCAAAAATTATTTAAAAAAAGAGAAAATTTTAAAACAAAGAATGCTTTTGAAAATGAATTTTGGAAAAGCAACTGCACACTTCAGGCCCTGGTTAGTGTCACCATTGAACATCTGATATAAGAAAAAAAAGAGAACTCATTGAAAAAAGTGCCCCCTCTGGGATTTTTACATGCACCCCCAAGATTTTTAGTCTGGCTAGCCAGACTAAAAATCTTGGGGAAAATTAGAATCTTTAGAAATTGCAGCCTCATATGAGGCTCCAATTTCTATTTTTAATAATGTATAGGCCTAAGTGTCATTTTTTGACGATCAATCCACATTTTTGTTCTAAGGACAATTTTGATTCATTTTTAGCTATCTCCAATTTTAAAAAAATAATTTTTAGTGGTTCTAGTTCTGATGAAACTCGTTTTCTGTACAATATTTTGACTGGACTACAAAAGTTTATCAATTAATGTTTCGAAGAGTCCACGGAATCACAGCTTTCAATCGATTCACTCTTAACGTCTATCATTTATATTTATATTTATATTCATCTAAGATTCTTCATCATTCCAAATATTCTCTTGCGAATAACTAATTTATAATTTTTCCCTAAATTTTTCAGGGTGTCACATGTATCTTTGGCTCGTCGTTTTTAGCAACTTCATACAACTAACAATGAAAACCATCGAAGATATGAGAATTTTGGTTACCGTCACCGAACAGCAGAATTAATGAAATGCTCTATAAATATTTTGGGACACTGAAGCAATCTAATTGTTTTACATTAAATTATAATAAACAGATATTATGATTTCGTTTCACCCTCGGAATAAATTAAGTGTGCAAATATGGACCATGAAATGTTCGAATTTTAAAAAAATTCAGAAAGTCAAGATTATGGTACTTAAACATTTGAAGCCCTGATTTTTTAGGGCCTACAACTATCAGTTAATATTAACAGAAAATTTCTAATATGTATTTTAACCATATGATAATCAACACTACTTTGACAATGGGTTATATAGTGTTAGTCAGTAAATTTTCTCTCTGAGTTTTCAACATTAAACCTTTTAAACAGAAACAAAAAGTCAACAAATCAAAACATAAAACGTCAGAACATAATTATCCTAAAAATAAAAATTTTCTGCCTCTTCATGACACAAAAATGTTCCCACACCATTTTTAATCTTTTTACAAATAAAACAAGGAAGCTGCTTTTTAAGTTCTACATATGTTCCAATGATGCATTGTGTTTAAAATTGAATTCAAGTTTGGTACAATCTTTAAAAAGTTTTAAAAATCTCCAGACAGCATTATTACTATTGGACTTCAAATTCTAACCTAATAATACTTTTCTTGCCTAAAAATTATCAATTTAAAATTCTATTTAAAAAAAGTGACAAGACAGGCAATCACACAGGCTGTAATGTAAGAATCTCTTGGACATGGGCTGGCTTTCATTGTAACGGTTTAACTATTTGAAATTATATAAGTTATTATAATTGTCAATCATGGCTCTTTCTATATTGCTGTTTATTAAGTCAAGATGCATCAAGAAGCTTTACATGTTCTAGCTGTATATAGTCCATTACCCTGCTTCAGAAATGCTTCAACTGGTGCTGTCAAAGGACTCAACACAACGCTTTTGGCTTAGAACCCTAAGAAGGCAGTATTTAAAGTAAAAGAACAAGTGGTAAAGATGCATGCAGGTGCAATTAAATTTCTTTAGAGGACTGCAAGCAGATTAATCTGCTTGCAGTCGCATCTGCTTGCACTATAATTATAGTGCATTGTACTCGGAGTAAATGAAATTTATATGCAGCAACAATGCCAGCAATGTTTTAAAAATAAATTTCAATTCACGACATTGATTGACAGAAGATATACAAGTGCCCTTGTAGATGAATGAAAGCTGAGCTATAATAATTCAATATGGCTCCTTGTAGTTTATTAAGACTAGGACACATTATGGAGGCTTCAAGTGTTATTTCATGTAATACTTAAAACGCTATGCATAATCAATTAAATTACCATACAGCAAAATTAGAAAAAATTTAGAGTTCAAAAGAGACTCACCCAGATGATGTATGTGGAGAAGCATTCCGACATAAGAACCATGATGGATAAGCCCGGCCTGATGTACTACACACTTGAACACAAACAGTCTTAACATTTACCTTTGATTTAGACACTTTTATAAACAAACATATAAACACAGAAAAATAAGTATTATAGTATTTATGGGTATTATATCACTAAAAATCAAACAATATCATCAATTTCAGATACAAACTGGCGCGTCATACGGCTCCGGCTTCTCTTTTACTACCAACTTCGCAAAATTTAAAATGGGAGGGAATTAAAATGGTACAAAAAATAATTTATATCTGTGATAGTTTACAAATGTTTTACTTTATTTTGTTCAAATACTAAGTACGCATAAAATTCTTCGTGAGTACAAAAGATTGGTGCTAATTTCCTATTAAAAACTTCAACATAGTGTTTTCGATTTTTAGCGCTAAAAAAAATTACGAAGATCTACGGCAAACGGCGGCAAACAGCTCATACGTTTCTCCCTTTTGCTTGCTGCAAATGTCATTTAAAGTTGTCAGCTGATTATGTTTAATCGATTGGTTATTTTTTATTTTTAATCTGATAGGTTCTTTTTAAAATTAAAACAATTGTCTTTTCACACAGAGATAGTTAATATTGTAAGTATCGATTGCATGGCCGTAGTTATAATTTTTAATCATCCGATCGATTCAATTTTTAAAAAACTAATAAGTTGAGGTTAGGGTTGTTCCAACTATGGAATTTTTTATTATGACTTTAAATTGAAATGTTATTTTTTTAATCGTCTTAATTGTGTAAATTCTTCGTTTTACTTTTGTGCGGATAAGAATTATTGATCGGAGAATTAAATTTTGTTAAGGTTACGTAACTTATAACTCTTTTTTAAAGTGGAGCTCGTCTTTGTTTATGATACTTGAATGAGTCATACGTTTCCGTATTGTTAATTAATTTATAGGTGCAAAGTTGAATGCATTTTTGTAATCCGACATGTGAATTTTTTTGCAGTTACAAATATGGAATCGTATTATTCGTCGTACCAGAATGGTGCCGCGAAAGAAGCAGACTTCCAGAAACTTTCACAGACGATTGCAACTAGTATTCAGAAAATTTCCCAAAATGTTTCGTCCATCCAAAGAATGGTTAATCAGTTGGGAACTCCACAAGAAACAACACAGATGAAAGCACAGCTGTGAGTTTTTTTTTTTTGTATATAGGAAAATTTGTCACAAATTACAGGTCAAAGGCTATCACAGATCTGATATGCATGTGACATTTTTTTGAAGATATTAAATAAAACTCGAAGTCCCTTATTTTTTTTTTTTTTTCAAAATGAATTTTTCCCTTTTTTTTAGTCATGACATCCAACATTACACTCAACAATTAGCAAAGGACACATCTACAAACTTAAAAGACTTGGCAAAACTCCTTCCTCCTGCCACTCAGTCAGAACAAAGACAGTGGAAAATGCAAAAAGAAAGATTAACAGATGAATTTGCCACAGCTTTGAATCATTTCCAGCAGGCGCAGAGGAATGCCATCCATAAAGAAAAAGAAATTTACCAAAGGAAAAGAGCCGATTCCGGTTTGAATTTTGGAATAAGCGAACCGGGGAGTAAATATTCCGACCATTTAATCGAGTTGCAAGACCATAACACTAGGCAGCAACAGACTCAACAAATGCTCGAAGATGAAGTGAACGTTCAGGCTTTGGAAGAAAGAGCTAATGCCATCAGGCAATTGGAAAGCGATATTATGGACGTGAATCAAATTTTCAAGGATTTAGGGCAATTAGTTCACGAGCAAGGAGAAACCGTCGACAGTATTGAAGCCCACGTCGAACTTGCCTCCACTCAAATAAGCGAAGGTGCCAACCAGCTTAGGATGGCAGCCCAAAGTCAGACAAAATTAAGAAAGAAAAAATTATGCTTATTAGGTCTTGGAATCATTGTGCTGTTAGTTTTAATTTTGATCATTTGGTTAAGTGTTCGGTAAAATTTTTATTTTTTTTTTTAAAGTAACTTGCTGTCATAGATTTTTTTTTTTTGTTACAATATTTTCCAACATATCTGAATACTCAGTTGGAGTAGGACGAACAGGAGTAATAATAGGCAAAAGCAATCTCAATTTTCATTCCTTAAATTTCTTTAACTCTTTGACTGAATTTTTTTTTTTCATGATTCATGATTTTGATTTCTATAATTGCCATTGTGTGTAAGAAAGGCATAAGAAACGATTCAGTTTTTTTTAAATAAACGCAGTGGGTGTCACTCCTATTTATTTTGCCCTCACAGTTATTGTACATAAGAAGATTAATAAGATTTAATATTAAATTATATATTTATCGTGTATTAAAAAAATAATGAAAATATAAAAATATTATTATTTCAAAAAAAATTATTAGATATACAAATGATGTTAGGTACTTTTTTCTGAATTGGGGAAAATTCACATGCATCAATTTTTTAAAATTAACCGAAAAGCGTGTTGTTCACAGGGATTAATGTATTTAATCTTAATTTTAATTTGCGCAGCTTCTAAACATTTTATATACACAATATTAAAAACTGGAATATTTTTTTAATATTTATATGGCATTTCTGATAATTAGGGGATAAGACGTGGGGACTTTTCTAGTATATAACAGAGATGTATTGCTGTTTGGGATCGATGGCGCCTCGGATATCAACACTATTTAATGTTTTTACTATGTCAAATGCTGAAAGGAAGTCACATTTTTTTTTCGCTAAATTAATTCTAAGGAACTTGCTTATCTTTTCTTCAATTTTCATCGAAGATGATGCACTGCAGCATTTCCTACTGGATCACTTATCTGATGGAATATCTAATGTGATGTTATCTAATCTTAATGTAGCAGAGTTTAATATTTCCAATATTCAGTGTTAGAAGTTCATCGTTGTAGTTTTGTTAAATATTTTCGATTTTAAAGTCTACTTTAAAAAAATGGTATGTGCACTGCTGTCCTATAAGGTTGCCATTCGCTAAATTTTGATTTTTTCTTTTTAGGACAAACTGAACACTTTTGAGGACATATTTTACGGCGCTGGTGCTGATTTCAACTTAAAATTCAAGGATAAAAAGTCGATTAAAGTTAACAAGGCTCTTTTAGCCAACAGGCACTCAGTATTTTATGAAATTTTGTTCAAAAATTCGAAAAAGGATCATCTGCAAATTAAAGATTTCGACTCGGATACTTTTAAACGGTTTTTGGACTGCTTTATGGGATTTAACGACTGCACGAATGCGGATGCCTTGATTATTTTGCCGGTGGCCTTAAAGTATCAGTTAGACGACTTTTCAAGCAATCTGATTAAATTGCTACAACCCGAGGAATTGGACGAAGATTTTTGCAATTTTTTTAATGCAGCTGTGTCATTATTTCGTGCAACGGAAACCTTGGATGACGATTCCAACCCGGTACCGCAAAGCCTGGTATTCATTTCATCTTTTTTAACAGAAAACTACAGGTTGTACAAATTTCTAGACATGGAAAATTTGTGTTCCTTGTTAAATTTGGATTCCATGCTTTTTCTGTTAAACATGGTCGAAAAGGGGGATTCTTGTATCTACAGAAGCGTCCTGAAATGGGCTGAAAATTACGTAGAAAAGAGCAAAAAAAAGATCTCTCTCCGAAAGTTTCTTGAGGAATCTGGAATTTTGAATAAGATATCGTTCGATCATTTCGAGTCTTTAGAATCGTTGCTAAATTTCACGAGCGAACCTCCCGGTAAAGATGTTTTCACCGATACGGAAATTTTGAATTACATGAGGAATAAGTGCCTAGCTTCGAAAAAGAGTGAATGGCCCAGAAATGTGGGAAGTTTAACTGAGACTTTTAAGACTTTGATACACCTTCCGGAGGGTTATCTTCTAAACATTTCCGTATTTAGAAACGACGTAATTTTTTATGAAATGCCCGCCTCCGGAAAAAAGGAAGATCTTAAGAAAATCGAAGTCGAATTGCTTTTTTCTGGGAATGATGGAACGGATAACTATTTCCGGAAAACTTTTAACGAACTTGACGAGCAAGAATGTCTGGGAGAAATATCGTTTGGAAACTTGTTATCAAATACGGATGAACCTCCCGAGAAAGAATTTATTACCGAAATCATTTTACCAAGGAAGCATTATTTCGAAATTGAATTGGAATCATCTGAAAATCATCGGATTTTAAGAAAAATTACTGTGAAATATACATTTGGATCCGACGGCAGAACTTTGATGAGCTCTCCGAAATTCACGGACGAAATCGATTGTGAGCCAAATAAATTGTATTTTACTTCAGATATAACTTTTAAGATTTCGAAAATTGGGGAAATTACTGAAAATGAAAGAAGTAAACTTGAAAAGAAAAATCTAAGACTTAAACTTCTCAAACAACAACAAGATCAACGAATACAAGAACAACTAAAAGAAGTAGCAGAACTAAAAGAAAAAGCGGTTCAACTAGCACAAAAGCTGGGGACTTTCGACGATGACAGTGCTCGAAGTTTTAGAGTGTCTAGTGCTAGTGAAGGCGCACCGAAAATTGAAGAAAAAGTAAAGACCTGCAAGGTCATGTAACGGAAAAGTAGATTTTTGGTTCTTATTACGAATCGTTGAGGAGCCCACTTTTGGAGCTGAGGAATAAATGGATTACTTTGCTATGGTTTGGATTGCCTTATTTTTTGTAATCCTTTATTGTAGACTAAAATAATCATGATAAGTCAAGTTTTATATATTTGAAGAATTTCAATTGATCATGGCAATTCGGTGGCATTAAATTCTCGTTCCTCGTCACCGAAGAATGCGCTCCTCAAAGAGAGTTTTCGTTTCGGTAACTTGAAAAATAAATAAATAAATAAAACAATTTGTGTAATGAATGGTCATTTACCGAGCTCCAACATAAGGGTAGCACCGAATTTGGCAATAACAGTACTGGAATATTGTTTTTTCGGCCAATATCAAAGTCGATAATTTGTAGTATTTTTGGCCATAAATTCCGCAAAATTATGAAGTTTCTATTTTTCTATGGAAAAGTCTACAAAGTAGGCTAAATTTTTCTCATTTATAAATGCTAACTTTTTCAATTTTTTTTCATTCTCTCGGGCATTTTTTTTTTTTCATCGGCATAAAGGTATCAAAAGGTACTACATACCAGACCGCCGATGCTATTTTTCAAAATAAGAACCTTACTGCACCTGACCACATTACAAGAAATCTTCAACATTTCTTTTGAAAATTATTTCCAGGCTGAGTGACGGGAAAAAAATAATCAGTCATTGAATTTAAAAAAAAAAAAATTTATTAACGATTGAACATCACAAAAAAAAAAATTTAACCGGTCCTTGTTGAAAATTTTAAAAACGGATGGTGTGTAAAATCCCGATCGAGAAATTAATTCCTGGCGAAATCAGTTCCTCGACATCACAAAACTGTCGGTTAAACCAAGTCCATAAGCTTAAGTTAAGTCGTATAAATTAAATCCGATTTACAAATAAAAAATTTCAACGTGAAGCACTTTTCAAAACTCCGTTGACTTTGTACTATTTTTTTAAAGATGTTGATTTAAAAAATTTTAAAAAAAATGACTTCACGCTGAAAAAGAATCGATTCTAATGCCTTAACCGTAGACTACTGGAGTTCCATAAGCGTAAGCGGAGGGGACGACATGGGAGTATGAGCTGTAGGCAACTGGAGCAACATATCCACCGTATCCTAATGAGCTGTAGGCGAGCGGGGCGGCGACTACGGCAGGGTTGGGATTTGGGTTGGCAGCTGGTGCGGCAAAAGCGGCAGCCAACAAGGCGAAGACGGCAAACAACTGCAAAAATTTAAACAGATCTTTATTTCTACTCACTAAAAATTAAAAGTTACACCACGGTATATTTATACACTGAATATATACATACAGGTATATTTGTTTGGTCTAACTACGATACCGGTAAAAATATTCGGGCACAAATATACCAGGTGTATATGTATAAGTACCCAAAATTTATTAACTTAATATAAAAAATAGCAAAAAAATTTAGGCTAAAAGTAAGTGGTCACAACTTTTTCCCGGTAAAAATAAATTTTACAAAATTTGGTAACTGTCCTCTGCACTGAAAAACTTTTAAAGTTGCACAAAATTGTAAATTTAAAAAGAAATGATTTAATTTTTTTTTTTTTTTACCCAGATAATTCTGGAAAAAAGAGAGCCACTACTTTTCACTGCACTGAATTTTTTTTTTTTAAAACACATATTTCTTTTTTGAAAAACATAATCCTTATACTTACGATTTTGAACATTTTGAACGATCTGTGATCTGCGGTTGCTGAGCACTGAATACTTGAAACCCGAAGCCGTTTGCTTTTTATAACAAAGGAGATTCTCCCCGCGATTTGGGTGGAGTCACAAAAAAGCTAACTCCAAATCCTGGAATAAAGACTCCTGGATTTCTGGTTCATGCTTAGCTTACTTAATCGATTCGCTTTTTCCAGGGGGGGAAAAACGATAATTCGCGTGAGTGATGTGCGGGTTTTAAATTCAATTTTTTTTTTTTAATAAGATCCGACGCGTCCATGCTTAGGCAAGGTAATGGTCAATTATAAAATATGTTTGACGTAAGGAATATTGCAAGACGTTTTTGGTGGCGGGACAAAAAGATGGACCGTTGAGATTAATGGAATACGATATTATACCTGATTGACCTTGATATTGAATTAGATCATTTTTCGTTAACGTAGTCAAGGTCAAGGTTTACAGGTATTTGGACGTTGTCTTAGGTTCTTTTGTTTTCATTTTCATTTCTCCGTGATAAAACTTTCGTTTTTAAAAATTTTCTATTTTGTAATTACATTTCAGGGAAAACGGGAAAGGCGAAGAGGGCCAGATTATAAGAGGGCCACTTTTACAAAAATAAAAAAAAAAAAAAAGGACTAAACTTTTTTGTTCAAGATTTGCAAATTAGTTTCGCTGATTTTCTCCGAAAATTCCTGTTTTTTTTACTTTTTCATCTCCATGACCATGGGATGTTACATGTTAAGGAAAGGGGCTTTTTTTAAAATTAAAAGTAAATTTCCGAATATTATACAGTAGGGGGTAAAATAGGGTGTTCTACTTTTTAGAAGAAAGCTATAGGCAGCCCAGCACCCCCCCTGGTTCCATCTGTGCCCCACTCAAGGATAACGGAATCTTTTTTTTTTTTTTTAAATCGAGAAAAATAAAATACATTTAAATTTTGGAGGCCGAAGATTGCGCATTGATGTTACGTGATACATTAATTACTGAGCCTGCTATTGCCAAAAAAATAAATGTTTTCCGCATGTTTTTCTCGGAACTTTTCCCTAAATAGCAATCTGATTGTTTATAATAAAATAATCGGATGAATCAATGAAAAACAAGTTTTTTTTGGAATGGGAATAATTCAATAGGCTTTTTTAGTCAACTTCTTTTTTAAAAAAGATTAGTTGAAGACATGCAGAGTAGAAGCAGGAGATCCTTCAGATCGAATGAAATCGGTTTATTTGATGTATATTGTGTGCTTCTTTTGGTTTTCAGAAGACCTTCTTTCATTCGTTATTATCACATATTTTTCGTTTTAAATATTCCACTGTTGTCATCCCGTAAAGTGCTCTCAAAACACTTCAAAATTTGAAACTTGAAAAGTTCAAAATTTGAAACTTGAAAAGTTCAAAATTTGAGAAAATTTTTGTTTCATTTCATTTTGGAATTTTGTTTTTTTGAACTGTGACAGATCGTAGCCCCTCAAAATTCGAAACGAATACATCATCCTTACTCCTACGCCCTACCCCCTATCCCAAAAGGTTTTGCTAAAATAGTCTTTTTTGTTTCTGTGCTATATGAGGAAACTAATTTTATTAACCCTTTGCCGACCGACGCGGCTCGTATACGAGCCGTTTTGAATTTCTCGCCGGATAAAGTTCCTTTTTAGTAAAAAATTATGAAATACATGTTTCTAGGGGTATTTTGAACCGCTGATTCCGAATCTGACAGTGGCGTAGCAAACCAGCTAAGGAGTACAAGCAAAAACATTTTGCGAGGCCTTTTTTTTTTGTATGCTTTTTAACCTTGACCCTCTCACTCCCCCCCCCGCCTCAAAATTTTTTACGTTAGGTACTTGAGTTTTTCTTTTTCAGCTTTTAGTTTACGTTTTTTTTTTTCCCAACTTGACTCCCATTTTTTTTTCACGTCCTTGTATTCGTCTTTATCTTTGTTGCTGCCTCTGTCGTTTTCGCCATTTTTTTAAAATCAGTAAATTAATCAGGAGTTTAAAAAAAATTAAAAACTTATTAAACCGTCATTGCTCGATGACTACAACTGACTACAACAATAAAACTGTCTTTAAGCAATAAAATGAATGGGATCAGGAAAAACCGAAGATCAGGTATTATACTTGAAATTTGAACAAAGAAATTTTGAGGAACATGAGGTCAAAATTTTATAATCTTTTAATTTGGGCGAGAAAGCACGTTTCGATTGAAATCGTTTCCCGAATTTTCGAAAGAAAGAAGAAAGAAAAATTTTTTTTTTTTTTTGTGTGTGTGCATCAAAATGTAGTTCCGGTTATTTTGAACCTTAATCCATTTTTTTCTGCCTCGAATCGCGAGGCCTAATAATAGCGCGAGGCCGCAAGCCTGTGCTTGTTTCGCTTATAGGCTGCTCCGCCACTGGAATCTGAAGTCAAAATTCTGAAAAAATTAAAATCCAATATGGCGGAGCCTTTTTATTTTTAATAATTTTATTTTTTTCCGCCATATTAGATTTTCCGAGTGGAATTAGATCATTCTGACGTCAGATTTGAAATCAGCGACGTCGAAAACGTATAGAAAGTCGTTTTCCCAATCATTTTACGCAAGGAAACAAATTTTGTGCGTTTTTTTGTATTACATGTAGGTGTTGCGGGTTGCGTACACTGAAAATTGGTAGGCGTCTAAAATGGGTTTTAACGCTTATTGCGGGTCCGTAACGTGTTGCAGGTTAACTTTAAGTGTGAAATCATGAAAATAAAAAACATTTAGGAAATTTTCTTCGATTTTCCGGGAAAATTTTTCCAAAATTGGGTCGTTAAAGGGTTAATTAAGCCTAATTAAGAAATGGCAGAACCCAAATAATTATTCATACCACTTTGAATAATTTGAGACCATTTTAATAATGTAACCAAAAAATAGGGAAAATAAAGAGTATAAAAAGAACATAGGGAACATACAAGTAGAATTAGGTCTAGTATCCGTTTTTAGGATGTTGAAAATAGAAATGGAAATATAGCGGTTTGTTAACTTTTTCGACATTTTAAAAACGGACACCCTGTATAATACATACAAAAAAAAAAAAAAAAAGTATTGCTGAGAAAATACCAGGGTCTTTGGTTCTCCCCTAAAATCACACTTTTTATTCGAAAATTGTAAAAATAGTTATAATCATGTACGCACATTGGCGTACATGATTCTTACATTTTCGCTTAGTCCCCCCCTCCTGAAAAATAATTTTTGCATCCGACAGTCTGTATGCAGTAAAAAAGCCCCTAGCAGAGAACTTCAGGTTCCCGGCTGACTGGGACTTTTTTCGGCCGATATAGTTTTTTTTTTTTTCCATTTTCATAGTTAAGGCCTAACTCTTTGTTTTCATGTCTGTAAAAAAATTTTAGTGTCCCTAGTCCCCTGGCTAGGGATCTCGATTCCTAGGGAACGAGCGCAAGGCCAAAAAAAAAGGACTAAAAAAATTTAAAGGTATATAAATCTCATACATTGCAGATTCCCCTTCAAATTCACCCCCTTTCCCCACAAATGAACTCTATTAAAAAAAGAAGTGTAAAATAATTGACTTAAAAGAATAATTCTTAAAACAAAATAAGACAATATACTATATCAGCCCATTATGCCTGATTCTCTGTATAAATCACCCGATTATAAAACAGGGATATTTGCTGTCTGCGCTGGTAATACAATGACTCTCGTTTCTTAATTTTGATCATCAATCATAATAAGCAAACCAAAAAAAATATTTGTACTCTCAAGGCCATCATGTCAACTTCCCAAACTACGATCCCGGCTACACCGCGAAAAACCCCACCTAATTTTTTTTTTTTTTTAAATACGCATCATTCACGTTTGCAACCATAATTCATTTTCGTAGTAAAAAAAAATTACTAATTAAAAAGCCACTTATGTAATCCGAAGAAGATTCTGGAATCATAGGTTTTCATCCGCAAGTGAATCCATTATTCAGGATTAGAATAATGGACAGGAATTACAGGTTTCGTTTGACAATCGGCCTATTCAATTTAATTTTTTTTAAAACCGATATCCTTGAAAATCGCTGTCGGTTGACTGAAAAAATTGAATTTTTTAATAATTTTTAGACCGAGCTTTTTAAATGAATTTTTATGTAAATTTTTTTGGCATTAACTAACGCGAGACTTGAGGTCTGCAAATAGAAAAAAAACATTGCCTGGGGGCGAAACGTGAGAATCGATTCATCTAAACTTAAAATCTGCACGAGAAAAAAAAAAAAAAAAAAAAAAAAAACTGAATAATGACACGCCTTAAATATGTGGCTGGCGAATTGGATTTTTTTTTTCTTTTTTGCATACAATGGTATACATTGTGCACTTCATTTGTCAAGGGGGAAAAATTATTTTATAAATTAAGTCGCAAAATACTAATATAAAATTTAAAAAGGCTCTTTTTTTTAAAAATTACACAAAGACCTTGCTGATGGGTATTGGAAACGGTTGCTTCCATTATGTCCGAAAAAATAATGTCCGACTAAATAATGTCCGACTAAATTATGTTCGACTAATTAATGACCGAAAGATAGTAATTAAGTCCGAAGAATAATTGCCAGTTTTTTGTTTTAAAAAATAAAAAACTGGCCAAAGAAATAAGAAAAGTATAACCAATAAAAAATATATTTCTACAAAAAATATATTTGGGTCATTCAGCTACGAGCAACCGTTTAAAAGTTATAACCGAAAATAGTAAAAAAGACCCGACGTCGACGCCATTTTTCCAAGATGGCGGACTTAGCACAACCCGGATTCGTCAAGACTTTTACTATGTTGTTTAGAGGACCCATGCAAACATTTTTGTGAAAAAAAAAATTGTTCAGCTGGAACTTCCAATTTTATAAATGATAGTCATAGAGAGGAAAGATTTTCTAATCTGCTAAGTTTACCTCCTATAGAGGATAGTTCAGGTGGAACTTTCAATTATTATATCAATTATCAAATTATTTAAGTTATTTCCAATAATTTTATTTTTCTCTTTCCCGTATCATTTTTCGGACTAAATTTGTCGGTCATTATTTCTTCGGACATTATTTAGTCGGACATTATCTAGTCGGACATTATTTAATCGGACATAATGTTTTCGGACATTCTACTAACAACCATTGGAAACAAACATTTGGCCAAATTTTGTCTTTTCAAACAGAGATTAATCACGGGCAGATTCCTCCCTTCTTTCTCCAGTGCTCCTGTCCTGCCACGAACATTGGAATTTATGATGCAAGGTAATGAGTTTGGGCATTTAATCTTTAAAAAAAAGCTCCAGCAGCACTTTTTTTTTCAAATTTCAGTGAGTGAAAAAAATATTGTACAGTACACATAACACTTAATTCATTTGTTTCTGCACTTGAAATTTTATCATTTAATTAAACGTCCAGAAATGGAGTTTGTGAAGAAAAATTTTTTTGCATCTTGACCACTGTTAAATGACGGAAAAAATGCACTTAAATTATGCTTCAGCGTTTTTATTTGATTGATTTTACGTACGATTACGTCATTATGAGGAACTGCTGGTACTGGCATATCTTTTAAAGTCTAACAAAAGCATGGCTCCTATATTTAGCTTATGTGAGCAATCGTTTTTATTAATGTGTATTATTAATTAAAAACGGCCATTTTTTCTGCCATGTTTAGCTTATAGAGATCAGGTTAATGACTTTTATGGCACATCATAAGCAATATATAAGCATTATCCAAATATTCCATAAGCTAAACATAAATGTAATTTATTGGTTCGAGAATTCCTGAAATCTTCAAAAGTTGCCAAATATTTAGTAAATGTAGTGTTTGAATGATTCCCTGAATTAAATGCTTCAATTGCAATTTTGCCCCACGGAATACATCCAAGTACGTTTATTTTTCCACGTTTTATAAAACTTAATTCTTCTCCCGATGTTATATATTATCTTAAAAACGTTTACAATTGTTTTAGGTCAAAGGAAATTCATACATAGCTTATGGGTCAAAACCAGTAGAAAGACAATTATTATCTTCTCATTAATTACATAAAGTGTATGTAGCTTCTCAAAATCAATTACGGTAAATTTAAAAAATGAAATTTATTAACACACAAAAAAAAAAACAGTTGCTGCTAACTGCAAACAGTTAAAAAAACAAACAAAGAAAATTATTTTATTTTCCTTCAACAAAAATAAATTCAGTCAAACCTTTGAAGACTGAGGACAGAAAATTAAAATTTTAGAGAACACAATGAAAAATTTGAAAAGGAAAATTATAAGGCAACATAGAGCCTTTTAATGACTGTTGATTGATTATAAAAAGTGCAAAGCTTTTCTGCAGTCATATAGAGTAAAACTATTCTTCGAGGAAATTAAATGCTACATTGGCAATTCAATATTTGGAACACTGTTAACATTCACTGTCTTCAGCTGTTTCCTAACTTGTATACTTCGCCCTTAAAAAACGCCTTAACATCTTAAACAAAATATTCAATTTGTTCGAAAATAAAAAAGAAATTCTTCTTCAAACTAAAACTAAAAAAGTTTATAGAACTCTTTTCCTCAAAAATACGTATTTAACATTTCTTTATGCAACAAAAAAAAAAAAAAAATGTTTTAAACACATACTCCATAAACACATTCTCTCAGTATTAGCATCAAAATGTTTGAAAAATGTTCAAGAACGGTATGGAAAATATTTCTAATTTGTATCAATATTACCTTAATAAAGCAGTTGTAGTGTACATCGTTTCTTTTATTAAACAGTTTTTTCTGTTTCAGCTTGACTGGAATAATTAATGTTGTAAAATTTTTGCAACACCACTTTAGCAGCTTCTTTCTTGGCATCTTTCCTATTTCGGGCTGAAAAATGAAAGATTAAATGATTTTAAGACTATTTTTCACATTTAGACATTCAATAATCTAAATGGGTGCTCTTTTCTACAAAAAACAACAAAATTTATTTAATATGGCAGCTAGGTTTCTTTATTATTAGAATTCATTAAAAAATCGATCCCTTTTGTGTTTCAGTAATTAAAGCCTCAAGCAGAGCACCATTTGAATGCATGTTAATTAACAAAAATTTGTAATACCAGTGCCTGTGTAGAGAATCCCATCAATCTTGAACCCCATGGTCACTTTCGGTTCAGGTTCCTGAGTTCGTCTAACTTCAATTGCATTAGTGCCTGGCATCATTTCATTTAAAAGAGTTGCAGGGTGTATCTCTAATGCATTTTGTGGTAATTCTTTCAACCTTGTGATTTTTTTAGCTGATTTTGTAACACGATTTACTTTAACCTGCTATTTTGAAAGTTAAAAATTAATCCACTTGAATTTATAAAATTATGTTAATATGTTAATAAAAGTATTACCGAAGTGGTATTGTCATTAACATCCCATTCCTTAAATAACTTGTACAGAGCATAACATGCTATGGGAATCAACTCCTCATTATCTTGACAAACACCATCATCTGTCTTATCCAATGACTTATCTCTTGCAGCTTTAAATATACTTTTTAAAGCATTCTCAGCTGCAATAGTTTTAGCTTGAGCTTTTGAAGTAGCAACACCAGTTGCTAAAATCCCATTTCCATGTTCTGCATGACAAGTAAATGTTGAGGAAGAGGTTTGGTGGTCTTGAATAAATTTAAATCTTACTTCAGGTTTAATCTGCGCCAATAATGAAATTGGGTTTATGGGTCTGAGATCCTTAAATTTTGTTGGTTTTTTAATTCCAACAGGCAAATTAGGCTTATCTGCAAAAAAGAAAATATTAAAATCCATAGTAAAAGGTTGTTTTATCTTCACATAAAACACTATTATGAATTCACCTAGCTTCCAAGTTTTTTTCTTGTTACTATTATCCAGTCGTTTCACAGACTTTTTCAAATATGAATTATTCGGTACTGAATAATTCACATGATTTTCCTTTGAAAACTTGAATTGTCTGTATGTTTTAGCTGTAATTAATGGTTTTCTGAAATATGAACTGTCTGATACCAATGAATCCACCTGATTTTCACTGGAAAATTTAAGCTCTCTGTATGTGTCATCTGTTGTAACAGGATTTAACAAATACGATTTACTTGATAGCAATGAATCCAGCTGATTTTCACTGGAAAATTTAAGCTCTCCATATGTTTCATCTCTCATACAAGGATTTAACAAATATGATTTACTTGATAGCAATGAATTCGCTTGATTCTCCTTTGAATATCTGAACTGTCTATATGTTTCATCTGTAATATATTCCTGGAATCAAGCACAAAAATCATTTTAAATATTTAAAAGAACAGGATAAAATTATAACTGCTACCTCTAAATCATCTGCAGTAATAGTGGAATTGACATACGATGACAACCAGGGAGAGGTCATGATTCTTTTTAATTCAGTTTAGTGGAATCAATACAGAAACATTGATCTACATAAATTTTTTAAAAAAGTCTCAAAATATTAATAATCCGTCACTTGTTGAAACGTGCTCATTATCAACAAATATAAGGAAATTGAAATATATGCGTGCGTTCAGAATAAATCGTTTTTGCCGCCAAAGTTGAATTTAAATTTTGAACAATTTTAAGATTTGTTACTTAAATACGGTTTATAAACACCTACGCCTTACTTTTCGTATCTGAGATTGTTCTTAATCTTTCTTATTCGCTTCAGGTCTTATAAATACTTCCAATTTTCTCTTTTTGTCAGAAAGAAACAAATAAATAACGAAAAAGAAAAATAAAGCCCTCTCTTGTATTTTTTAAGTACTACATTCGTTTTCAAAAGTTGGCATAGTGTTAACATGAAATATTAAATATACGGTATATTTTGTCGAAATATTTATGCACTATAAGATAAACATACAAATGGGATGTAAATTTAAAAGATTTATTTATCTTTTTAGTCTGCTACTAAAATTATAATTTCCCAAACGATGATGGAGTATTAATGTTTACAATTTTTTTTAGCAATTTTATCTTATTTAATTTATTGTAAATATGTCGATATCAACTAGAGTTCTTCGGAAATTTACAGGAGATCGCGATCTTGCTTCCGCCAACGTTGAAGATAATAGCGACGTCGATGATGCCCCGTTTTCGGGCGGTGCCAGAAAAAAACAATTAAACGTCAATCGGTACGACTTGGTAAGTGATAAATTAATCTATTATTCATTTAAATTTGGTATACGTACTATAGATTTTAGTGTGATGTAATCGAAAAATTTTTAGCTCAATCAACAGTCTCAGTCAGAGTCAGAGGTGAAGGAGGATGATGACGATAATGATCCTGATTCAAAAAGTAATCCTGGTCATTGTGAAATGAGAGAATCGACAAGGAGAAAGAAAAAAAAGAAAAGGAAGAAATCGTCTTATTCAAGTCAAAGTCAGAGGCAGAGTAGTGATGATGTGGATGAGGTTGAACGTTCCGTACGAGAAGTGAATGCTATTTTAGGTGATACAGTTCCTCAACCTATCCAGGATAAGGAAAATGCAACAGTTAAAAATAAAGAAATACTTAGTCTGGATTGTAAACATCTCAATCCAAAGAATGAATTAAAAAGGATATTTGGGGCAAAAATCGTACAGACTGAGCAAAGGTAAAGTTTATTTTGTTAAATGTGAATCTTCTTGATAACAAAACAAATCTGATAATCTTTTTTCTTTTACAGTAAGAGACGAGCACATGGACGAGCTCATTTTAAGAATATGTGGTTGGTCAACCCTAAGGAACATTGGCCACCTATTGGAAAATTAGGTCTCTCCATGAAATTAGTTAAGACAACTAAAGAAGGTCACCAGCATTTTACTTATCAGCACAGTCAGACCTATCAAAATATAGAAAAAAAATTTTTGGAAGCTGTTGAAAGTTTAGACCCAGATAATATAGTAGCAATTGCAAATGAACATCCTTATCATGTAGACACTTTAATCCAGCTTTCAGACATTTGCAAATTAAGTGAAGACTTAGCAATGGCTGCTGAGCTCATTGAAAGAGCATTATATTCCTTAGAATCAACTTTCCATCCGTTGTTCAATCTTGGCAAAGGGAACATGAGGCTGGATTACAAGCAACAGGAAAATCGAGCATTTTATATTACACTTTTTAAGCATCTAATGTACGTGGGACAAAGGGCTTGCTACAGAACGGCTTTGGAATTTTGTAAACTTATTCTGGCGCTCGATCCGGAGGAAGATCCGTTGGCAATCGTTTTATTAGTCGATTTTTACGCGTTGCGTTCAAGGGAATTCACGTGGTTTTTGGAGTTTGTTCAACAGCTGGATCCGAAAAGGAATTTATCCGCTCTTCCGAATATCGCGTATTCGAAATCCTACGCGCTTTTCCAGATGTCAGATCCGACGGCAGACGAATGTTTACAGGAAGCGTTACTGATGTTCCCTAGTGTATTGATCCCGTTGTTGGAAAAATGTGGCGTTCAACCGGATCCCAAAACGGATTCGAGCGATTATTTTAGAGCTAAATGGTCAGTAGAAAATTATTGTGTACAAAGAATAACTAAGATGCCTTGTTTCATAGAAAAAGAGGGAATATTAAATTGCTTTTTAAATAAGCTTTTGATAACATAAACCCACAAGTTGTGCAAAAGGCACGTCCGGAGAGAAAATCTGTAGGACGCCCACTTTGTCTCTTTTTTGTGCTCAAAGCTCTTACCTTTTATCGAGATTTTTTTTAAATATTTGAACTACAATTGCTTTTCTTTTACAAAAAAGGTTTATAAAATGTTTTCAATTTTTTTTAAAATTAGTATAAAGGATTTCCGACAGAACAATATTCTGATAGGTGCTCTGCATTTATTGTAAACGAGCATTTAGAATCTGAATTGACCTTAAGGATAGATGGCCAATTCTTTTTGATTGCACAGCTTAGAAAGAAAGACTTTTGCCAAATACATGCATCGCTCCTAGTTTTTGCACCTCTTTTTTATTAACTTCATTTTTTTTTTTAATTTTCAGTTTGTTTCCCGCATTAGTTCAATTAAGCGAACTCTACGTTCATAGGAGTTATCATTTCTGGAAGGAACCGGACACTTTGGCGTGGTTAGAAAAAAACACGCTCCAAGTTTTGCAAATGCTGGATAAAAATGTGGAAGCGGAATATAACGAAAAAAGATTAAAAAGATATGACGATAAATATTCAATTCAAGTCGAGAGACATATTTTTCTGTCGGACATTAAAGAAGTTTCGGCTTTGCTCAGCTCATCCGTTAATAATACATTTAGTTTTGATCCTCTTCCACCCTCCGACTCTATAAATATTTATACGAGGAGCGAGAGGCCTCCACGAGTGTACAACTCCAATGCTGTTTCCTTGTTCTTTAGATCGTTAATGCCGAATTTCGACATGCAACAGCCTCAAGCAGCGTAAGTTTTAATTATAACTGTTTGGTGTATTTATGCGTGTGCAATTTGCGTAAATATCTTTTACTTAAGCTATCTTTTTGTGATTTGCCACATAACTAAAACAGAAGATTTTAACACTGTAAACGTAAAATAACATAAGATAATATAATGCAATATACTTAAAATATAATTTTTGTTTTACACAATTTTAGGGACAATGCTGGCGAAAATGAAGAAGGAGCAGCCGGGAGCGTGTACCTTCAACGCAGTGTCGCAAGCCTCTTAGATGCCATGAGAACTCTCTTATCCAATTTACAGCGTGAATCACATATCAGTGTGTCAGTTCTGACGGACACACTTACTCAGTCCACTGACTCGGAATATGATGAAGAAGATGATGATAATGATAATTGAAACACGGTGCTATTTTTAGTAATAGTTAAATATGTCATTTTTTGTCCAGTCATTATGTTAATCATGAGTCCATTCTTTTTGAAAAATTGATTAGGTTTTTGAAATCAGTATATATTTTGAACTTTTTTCTTCTCTGTATAATTTTGAATTTGTAAATGAAAAATTTTCTTTTTGAGGAAAACTGTTTTTAGTTGTTTGATGTTGCTTGAATTGAAAATATAAAAAATATGAAGGATCCGTTAAATTTTTAAAATTTTTTGCAAGGTCAAGCTGTTCGGTTATGTATTTAAAATGAAGTCAGAGTGCTGTACTGAAGACTCAGAGTAAATAAAAAAATTAAAGCATTTCTAATTAATTATACTTTTACTAAAAGATACAAACATTGTACATGTATCTTGAGAGAGAAGAAAAAAGCATATCACAGTAAGGTAAAAAAAAAAAAAAAAAAATTATCTTCTATATCTCCCTAAAAAAGCACCGCATTTAGGACAATTATGATGCACATCCCGACACGAATCCATACAGCAAGGTATCAGACAACAACCACATATGCATCTGAAAAACTTAAAAATGATCATCTGAATAAATTTTATTTCCTCATAATCACCTTACCCGAATAAAGCAATAATGGCGCCTATTAAATATGCCCTGTTTCCTGCTTCAGTTTTCGTACTTGTATTTATTTCAGAATGACAGTGGGGACACATCATTCTAGTCGAATCAGGCCCCACTGCCACAGGAACCACAGTCGCCATTGTTAAATTTAAAATCAGCAAAAATTGCTTCTATTTAACAAATTTTAACACTATCGGAATTCGGATCTTGCCTGACAGGAAAATTTTAAAACGACTGAATGGAAGTTTTCATTGACTGCAAGCCTATTTTTTTTTATATTTTTCTTTTTGGTTTTGGTTTTGAGGGAATGGTAACGGGAACTCATAGCAACCATTGCTATGTTAACGTAATTACTAAAAGTGATTTCTGAAGAGCGGAAAAGCGAAAGCTCTTGTTTTCGTGTTGTGGTTTCTCCAATTAAGCTTTTTTCCTCTTAATGCATATTTAATGAGAGTTTTGACTCAAAAGCAACCCGCGGTGAGCGCTGCACGCCAATAACATTTTACATTTTGATTGGATGATTTTTTCAAAATACTAAAGCAATGACTGCGTATTTTTTGAAATAAAATGTTAAATGTCAGAGAACTTAATTTTTGGTGAAAAAAGGACAACAGACTATACATATATAAAAAGAAATAATAAGCGAACTTTGGGCTTAAAATAATTCTCAGAATATTTTGGGCATTCAATGCAAAAGCTGTCTGTCTAGAGCAGACCGAACTAAACCTTTGGCCATATTTATAACTCCTACACTACAAAATTCTATTATAATTATTTACATAAGATTTTCAAATTCTTGCGCAAAAAACCAAGGTAGCCAACTTAAGCTTCCCAGCCTGTGTTCTTCTACCACGTTATCACGTGACCCAAGCCACTTTGTTGCGGTTCGCGGTTCGCGTTCTTTCGGAAATAAATAACATCGCGAGAATTTTTGTGTGCATGTGTTAAAAGGTTGTGGTTCCTTTATAATGTAAAATGGTTTCAGTTAGGGGGATCCGCCAGTGATTTCAAAGCGTTTTCAGTGATTTTAATATTCAGTATATATTCGATAATCAGTATTTTAAGTTTTCGTGATTTTATTGTGCCGTGTTATCGTTGGGTAATGAACATATTCAACGGTAAGCACTGGTTATTATTGCGTTGTGTCCTGACATTTTGGAATGGAGCATGTTGGTTACTTGAAACCAAGAAAAATGAGTAAGTCCACAGTTCATGGTTCATGCAGCTGATCAACAATCTACAGCCCACTTAGGTGAATGAAGCAGTTTGCCTGTAAGAATTCAGCTGGGATTTAGAACTCATTATTGAAGGTAAACACATTATAGTAACACATTTTGTTTAGTTTGCTTTTGGAATTTAACATTTTTAATCTGTACTATGTTGCCTGTTTTGGAGAAAATATCAGATTCGTTATTTTTCCCCATGAACTTAAGGTAGAAGACCTTGCTTGATGTTATATACATTGAGAGAGCCCCATCATAAAGATCATGTAGAAAGTTGAAGTCTGTTGAAGCCAGTCTGAAGTTGTCTAGTTGTCAGTTGACAGTTGTCTATTTGAAAACTAAGACTGTTTGAATTTATTATTGTTTTTGAGATTGCTGTTTAATGTATGTATATCAGGACTTGTTTAATTTACTAAAAAAATATATGTAGAGAGCATTTCTTCTTAATTATACTCTCAAATTTTCAATAGAAAAACAGTTTTTCCTCTTATTTTTGCCATACATGGATGAGGAAGGACCCAGTTATACATTTGTGAGTGTTGATTGAGTTTTAAGAAAATTACTAAATTAGATTATTATGATTTAATAATTGTTCTGTTCTGAATCTTCAATGTAACAATGTTTTGGCAATTTTTCTTTGTAAAACTTCAAGACACAGTTTTTTTTCTTCATGTTTTGTGTTATGCCTTATCTTGTATTTTTAACACTTAATGTTGTTCACACTTCTGTAGTTTGTTTTTTTGTTGAAACCTATCTGCATTCCCAGATAGCAAAGTCTATCCAATCCCCAGGGCATCTTCAAGATGTCCTATAGATATGCCATGGGTTTGGATCGATATCCTGCAGATACCTAATGGACAATCCAGAGGATGCCCAACAGAATGCTATCTGGGTTAAACACGAGAGTCCAGACAATGCAAGACTTTCTTATGGCCTTTTAATCTCTTTAATCCTGGACTCGCGAGGATATTCAGGAATGATCACAAACCCATATCTGGATCACAAATCAATCCTGAAACAAATTTGTGCATCTGCATTTCATAAGCTTTCTTAAAACCACATAAGTACCTTATTTTTATTGCTCCTGTTTTAAATAAATTTGTTCTTTTTGTATTTTTCTGCTTCTTATAGTTCAGTTTGGAGTCCGAGCTTATTGCCAATTACTAATGCAGCACTATTAAATTTATAAAGTAAATTGAAAATTTAGAAGAGTTCTTTCTTTTTAGAAATAAAAAGAAATAAAGATGATCCAAGATTTTTTTGCTTTATTTTTTAAATATCACTGGTAGTTTAAAATCATGTTTTTATGCACTTGAACATAGCTGGCCAATAAAATATTACATAAACATGATTTCGAAATTTTCAAACCACCCCCTCCACTTTCTTTTCTGATAGCAAGAATAATAAGTAAACTTATATTGAAATTACTCCAACTGATGACATAGTAGATATTTAAAAACTAAAAAGTTTTGTTGACTTGTAGAAAATCTGGTTTTTGATATAAAATAACTGTGAAGTAGTTCAAAAAGGAAGTTGATTGCTTGAAATGAGACCATACAGCTGATGCTTCGTTAAGCTAGTTCTTATTGAAAAAAATTAATTTTGAGGAAGCTTAAAGCAATTCAGCCAAATATTTCAATAATGAACAATGTATTGAATATTGAAAATAAGTATAGCCCGCTTAATACAATGTAACCGGGCTGAATAGGTTTGGTCAAAAGGGGGAAATTATAATAATCGATAATTATTATAAAATCTGTTCCAGAGATTTAATTTTAAAGCCCGAATATAACATTAAGTGGGATTATTTTAAGCGGAGTCTACTGTAGTAATATTTATGAAATAAAAAGAATTAAAAAAGCTACATCAATTATTAATTTCTTGAAATTGAAAAAGTTGTACTCTTCATCTATAGGGGGCATTTTGCAAATTGATCGATTAAAAAGCACTTTATATCCATTTAAATTTGCCACATCTGTATCTATTTATGAACAATTCAAGATTAAGAGTTTATTGCCATTGAAATGACACCTCTTTTTTCCATATTTATATATCATTTTTTGAAGTACCGGTATCTATTTCCGTCGGGAGAAAGAAATACAAAATACTGCAATTTCCTTATTGAACTTTTGGTCAATTATTACTAATTTCTAAGGTTATATATTTTGGTAAAGTGGTAAAAAATGTTCATAGTCCATATTTTCGGTCTCCTCTTAATTTATAAAAAAATTATCTTTGAAATTTTCCCAAGTAAGCATTGCATTTCGGGCAGTAATGTTGAACATCCTTGCACGAGTCCATGCAACAGGGTATTAAGCAACATCCGAGTACGCATCTGAAAAACCAAATCAGTAAATTAAATGAGTAGAAAAGGCCTAGGCTCTAGTGTGAATATAAAATTTTGACGAATTCTGATATGAAGCAAATTTAATTACACGTTCGTGTATAACATGACCGCGAAGCTAATGAGGCAGTTAATGAACAAGACTAATGGGCAATTTTTTTTTAATTTTTATTATGGACCTTACCCGAATAGAGCTAATAGGCCGCCTGCAATGTAAGCTTTGGTTGAGTTTTCCTTTTGTATTCTTGAGGCTATTTCAGAATGACAATGAGGGCATATCATTCGTGTCGGTTCCGGTCCTACAGGCACTATTTGTGTCACTGCCGCCATATTTATGTATCTCTGCAATAGGAAATTGTGGAAAATTAGTTGTTTGGTTTTAAATACTAATACTGAATATTTTGAATAATTTTAAATATAGGACAAATATTTTCGTTTTTGATTTTGATGAATTGACCGTGACTACCCCTAAGATTGAAAGAAAAATAATCTAAACTTTTGCATTATCCCTGAATTTGTCTTATCGATTGTATAAGCTAAACATAGAATTAATGTCAATTTTCGTCGCTCTATATTCTTTGCCAAACTTCAGTCACTTGTCCTACTAGAAAACATGAAAGCTTTTACTCCCAATTATTTTAAAGTCTCGGGTTTTCTTTTCAGGTAAAAATTTGATAATATATTCAGAGAAAATCATTTTTCCTCCGCAATAGAATCAGGTTTTAGAGAATTTTCCGAAAAGACCGTTATTCCGTCAATTTTCAGATTCCATTTCAGCAAATATTAGAGGCTTAAGTTAGGTTAACATAAACCCTTCAAAAAATTCATTTTTTTTCCCTTTTTCCTTAAAGGAATAATTGGGAACCTTCGACCTTTGCAACAAAATACTGATAACTACTTCGATTTTTAAACTATTTTTCCTTGTTTTTTGTGGAAACTAAGTGCATTTACCACGGATCATAATCAATACGTTAAGCTTTCTAGTTAATTTCGTCAGTGATCTCATTTCGTTTAAATGATGAATGAAAATGATAATTGTTTTTAAATGTAGTCTCGATTATATTACTCTGTTTAAAATTAGTTGGTGTTTGGGAACAGGCAAATAATTAAGTAATCAAGGACGAGTTTATCGGCATGTCTCCCAGGAATAGGGCAAGCCTTGGTATCCTTGTTTTATATATTTGTTTCATTTAAAATCCAGGAGCTTATACAGTAGGGTGGGTCGAATCTGATGAATTTGGGAATTTGAAAACTCCTGATAATGGAATAATGAGTGCTCTTTGGCAGCACTATTAACTCTTGGAGTTTTCTCAGATTTTTTGAAGGTCATCTTGAGGTCACTTTACGCATCGACCTTGGAAGTTTTTAAAAATCCCTTATTGCAATGGAAAAAATTTAGAAAATTTTTTTGTGATAAAAGTATCGCTTCCCATCGGAAGGTTTACGTAGATTACAAATATGAAGTCCAAAATTACTTCAAGTGTACGGCTTTTAAGCTTTAGGTCCTTTTTTTAAACAGTGAAATTTTTTAGACTTTTTCCCCCCTTATCTTAAAAACCGTATACAAAAATAAATTTTGGGCTTCATATTTGAATCTACGTAAACCTTCCGATAGAAAATAATACTTTTTTTTTTAGCAAAAAAAAAAAAAAAAAAAAAAAAATTCTTATTTTTCTTGCCCTTATATGGGCTTTGGATCATACAAGCATTACGCAAGCGTACATTATTTCGGCAATTTCTGACCCCACCCCCCTCTCATAGTAAGCAAAAATAGGCTTTTTCTTATGGAAATTTAGCATTAGCGCAAGCATTTTGAGACCCCCCGCCCCCCTACCCTCCTGAAGTCCTTATGTAATACTTGTATGATCCCTTTTAAAAAATTCAAGGTCAATGCGCGACCTCAAGTTGACCTTCGAAAAACCTGAAAAAAATTAGAATTAATATAGTGTTGCTAAAAGGCATTCCACTATCAAGAGTTTTCAAATTCAAAAATTCGTCAGTTTCGACCCACCGTTTTATACAATAGGGCCATTCAAGTATCACATATGCACAATATAAGAAACTTTTGACCCCCTCCCCATCCTCCTTATTCGTAAGCAATGCAGTAAGATTGTGTCAATCAAAAATTATCTGTGTTCGATGCGCTAGTTTTCGGCTTAACAGATTCTTTACAAAAAAAAAAAAAAAAAAAAAAAAAAAAAAAATTAAATAAAACTAAAATGCGTGACGACTTTTCAAGCTTTATTTGCTTCCGTAACTAGTACGCCGGAAAGTGACATCATTTTTAAGAGGTGTGACTTTTATTATTAAAAGGCTATAGCGGGTTAAGGATAGCCAGGATGCCCCCACCAGGAAGAGGGGTCGAGACCTATATGCCCTGTTAGGTATTCGAAAGTTATACCACGAGTTAAATTTTTAGATTTTTCCGCTTGCTGGAAATGGCGGTTTGGCCAAAAATGTGGTTTTGAGGTTTTTTATTTTTTACTCGCTTATTTTCAATTTTGAAAAACTGGAATGGGGTGGGGTAGAAACTTACCCTGGGGGGCTTGAATAGGGGCTAAGTCGCCCCCGTCTCGGGTCATTGAACTTTTGGTGGGGCCACTTTAAAGTTTTTTTTTCCGGATTTCAAACACTTGGGGCCGAGGCGCAATTTTTACTATAGTGCCATATGAAGTCCCTTTGGGTATAGTTTTATTATACCATTGGTTGGATTTGAAAATCCTGCCGCGTCAAAGTAAAAAATCAAAAAAACATCATTTTTGGCCAGGTTTTTTCCTCGCTCAAATTTAATGTGGCACCATTTGAAGCATCTTTTGGTGTACTAATAGTATGTCACTGGTTGGATTTGAAAATCCTGTCGGTAATGCTGAAAAATCGGAAAAACCTTGTTTTTTGCTGATTTTACCGGACTTTTTCCTCGAAGAAGCCATTCACGTAAATCGTAAATACGATTTTAGCCCATTACGGACCCCCACCCCCCGTTCAGCAAGAAAAATAAGCCTCTTCTTGATGCCAGAATGATTTTTGGAGACCCCCTCCCCCCAGGGTGTTTTCGCATTTTGCTTAATTTTTTAATCTTTAATTCAATTTTTTACGATGAGAATTTTTTCCAGATGCTGGAAAACTATTAGTACTAGTCTTTATTTTTGTCAGAAATAGTTTTTAAGAGATATGGAAAATACGGTGGGTCGAGAAACGCGAATTTTTGAATTTGAAACTCCTGATATGGGAGTAGATGCCTTTTTATAACACTATTAACCCTAATTTTTTTTAGCCCATTACGGACCCCCAGCCCCCGTTCAGCAAGAAAAATAGGCCTCTTCTAGATGCCAGAATGATTTTTGGAGACCCCCTCCCCCCAGGGTGTTTTCTCATTTTGCTAATTTTTTATCTGTAATTTAATTTTTTTTTTGGAGAAAATCGGCTAAACATGACAAATGTAGGGAATGAATTCCTATTGCTCCCTTTAGCAAGCCCAACTGCCCACTCTGGCTCTACGTTCTGGCTACAGACCCGAGACAGTGATGGTGATTGAGTTATGAAACACTTTGTTTCATTTTATTCCTTAATAATACAAAAATAGTAATGTCACAAGCTTTCAAAATATTTTCCATTAGGGTGGGTCAAAAACGAATTTGGAAACGCCTGGTATGCGAATAGATGCCTTTTATAATACTATTAACCCAATTTTTTATTCAGATTTTGTAAACGACATCTAGAGGTGCCGCAATGACTTTGAGTTTGTGAAAAGCCCATAAGGTAAAAGCACCAATTATTGACCAGGCACCAATTACTGACCAGTCCATAAGCTAAACACGTATACCATAAAAGGAAATCGTGTTTAGCTTATGGACTGGTCAGTAATTGGTGTCTGGTCAATAATTGGTGCTTTTACCTTATAAGGGCAAAAAATAAGAATTATTTTTTTTTTTTTTACTGAAAATAGTATCATTTCATATAGGAGATTTGACGTAGATTGTGAATATGAAGTCCAAAATTCATTTTTGTGTACAGTTTTTAAGCTGAGTGAAAAAAAAGCCTAAAGAATTTCCCTGTTTCCAATACGGCCTGAAGCTCAAAAATCGTACACTTAAAATAATTTTAGACCAAATATTTGTAATCTACGCAGAATTTTCGATAAAAATTGGTATTTCTTTCAAGGAAAAAAAAAATTCTATAAAAAAATAAATCTATTTTAAGAAAGATTCAGTTTGAGGCAGCTAAAGTTAGTTAAAAAAAAAAAAATTGTAAAGAAAAAACTGAAAGCGAGCTTTTCTAGAAAAGAATTAGAATTCGTTAGAATTCTAACGAAAGCTACAAAAGGCCATCTATTGGTTAAGGTAAAGAACCCTAGTAGTATGAATGGAAATTAGGGTGTCCCTTATTTTTTTTTTTTTTTTTTTTTTTTTTTTTTTTTTTTTGATTTTTTAAAGTTGAATGATTGCACTTACGGAATCGGTTCTCTCTTTGGTCTTTGGCATTTATGAACCCTAATTTTTTTCAGATTTTTTACTCGATAGGAAACCGCCCTGACTTGTGCTTCAAAGTCAGAAAATCCCCATAAGAGTGAAAAAGTCGATAATTTTGTTTTTCTTGAAAAATCAGTCATTTCCTATCAGAAATTTTGCGCAGATCATGAAATCGAACATCGTTTTTTTGTCTGGTCCGGTTTCAAACTGGAACCAAAAATTGAGCAAAAAATTAAGACTAAAAATGTTTTCCCATTTTACGCGGAGTTTTTCGATCTTTAAATGAAAAAGGGGCGGTTTCGAGTCGAGTTAAAAATCTGAAAAAAATTAGGGTTCATTTGTGTCACACAGAGAACCGATTCCGATGGTTCACCTATTCAAATTCTAAAATTCTCTTCATAAGGGACACTCTAAGGACATGAGGACATGGATCACCTTCTTTCGAATTTCTCACGATGTCAAGTGTTTCAAAAAATTTTCCACAGCTATTTTTATAATCAAAACGTAGGAAATCTCATCATATAAAATACGCCTGTATCATTAAATCGATTTTTCTTAATTGCACGACACTTGAGAGACTTAACATTTTACGAGTTGCGTTTTATTTAAAAGACTCGAAGGCCTTTGGGGTACGATTCAAGTTTTCCTTGAAAATTCAGCTGTTTTTAAACCGGAACGAAATTGAAAAATTGGGATGCGGGACAAATTTGAAACCAGTCGACGGGGCATATTTCACTTATTGCTTAGAATGGTCGATGGTTTGTTTTGATTTGAACGCCTTTATTTATTTACAAAAAGTTTGAAATCAAAACAAACCATGTGAAATCGCAAGATAAAACTTGATCCCGAATTCCACATTCGCTCTAAAATTAGATTCGGAAATTTGAAAAAGAAGTAAGTGAGGTTAATTAATTATCTACGGGTCACTATTGACAATAAATTGCAGTGGGAGGGTCATATTAATTACTGAATATTAAACCCTGAAAAAATGGTTGTTTTTTTATTAAGAATAATACGGAATCTCAAAATAGCATTTGTTAACGTTCTGTTACGCATTTTTTTTTTTTTTTTTTTTTTCAGACGTAATATTTTGTTTAATCTTCTGGGGTCTGTCTCGATCTCTTAAAAAACAGTTTTACGATTGGCGATGATTATTTTACGATTTATTCGTATTATTTTTAACAAATGGTGAAGCTGGACCTTGTAGACCAAATTTTTAGGAATGTTATAAAATTCTAACAGTTTTCAATTTATTTGTCCTTGATAGGTGCGTACTAGGGTGTCCATTGTTTTTTTTTTATTTTTGATGTCTCACGTTCGAAACCGGTGCTCTCATGCATAGTTAAGCTCTAATTTTTTTTTCGGAGCTTTTACTATTCCAAAAGCGTGCCGACTTGCGCCAAGAATTTTGGAAAATCATGTAAGAAAATATAAAATCCTATTATGGGCATTCCTTGTCAAAATCTAAGTCCAAAGCTAAATGTAAAGAAATAGCAATGGTAAAGCATTCGAAAGGAAGAAAGATAATAGAAAAAGGAAAAAAAATAAATAATCACATACCCTTCAAAACCTCGGTTACCAATTTCGTAAAACAGGCGAAAAAAGACGAAATGACCAAAGCTAAATGAAGAGCTGAGACAACTTGCGATACGAGTCAGACGGAAGGGAGTCGGAAGATAACAAAAAAACCAAGTTGTGAAGGGAGCTTGTGGTATGGCACATATGGACCCACGCATAAAGCCCAAAATGAATCACTCTTTTTTTCTCTTTTTGGTAAAAAAAAAAAAAAAAAAAGGAAGTTGACGTCTTATTGGAAATTTTCTATAGATTACGGCTGATATGATCTCAGTTTTTTAAGATCCTTTAAAATTTTTAAGGTGGAAGAAGATGAACCCCACCGAACCCATTTACGAAATTTTCACTTGAAAACCGGACCGAACCTTTACTCACTTAAAAACGGTTTTGAACCGAACACAAACCGAACCTTTTCTGATGGACATCATTCTAACTGAAACCAGATTGTTTCTTCTTTTTTTTTTCGAATATTATGAGGAAATTTTTTCCTTGTTACTATGGCGTTATTGGTATTTGCCTCGATCTTAGTATGTTTTATCGCAGCTTGAAAGCTGCACCTGACATTAAAAAACCGGAAAAAATTCCTTTAGGAAAGTCGTTTATATTGCAATTGGTCGAGCATTTCAAATACTTCCTTCCCAGTTCCCCTCGATTCCCTTTTGTTTTGATATGTTTTTATCTTGAGAAAACGTGATTTTAAACAATGAAACGGGAGGTTGATTTTGCGCTTTTCTCTCGGAGTGAGGAGAACAATGTATTTCCCCGAAAAATTCAAATTATCGATTTTTTACCGCACGTCGAATTTTTAGAACTTTTAGGCTCAAGCCAGAACACTTTACATTTCCGGTAAATAAAAAACAAAAGTGAAAAAAAAAAAAAAAAAAAATTAGGTTCATATGTGGATTGAAGTCTAAAGAGCACCGAGTCTGGAAGTGAGTCTTCTCGCACTGGAACAATGAAGAGACAACACCCTGTATTGAATATTATGTAATAACCCACGAGTTTTGTGTAGGAATCGGCAAATGCATTTATATTAGGATTGAATCGGAATCGAACTCAGCGAAAAGCGATAAGAGCAATTCCATATTTCACTTAAAATTCAAAACTGGATTTATTGAAATCATGACGAGACTATCATTCATTATGTCATATTAAGCATCCGGTTATACTTTTTGTATTAAAAAAAAAAAAAAAAAAAAGATGAAGGGAATTCCTGTTTTTGTATGCAATAATGACTCGTTTTTAGGCCGCAACGTTTTATTCGCAGAATCTATTTATAGACAACTTTGTTTTTTTGATAAAACTTATGAAGATAAACCGCATTAATTAGTCCTGGATTTTTTTAAAAAAAATAATGATTTTTCTTAAAAGCATAAAACATTTATACATGCACATACTTTTCATCCAATGTTCTTCGGAAAAATTAATTTTCCGAGAATAATTTAAAAGAGTGAACTAAATGATTATGAAAATAAATATTTAAATATTTTAAATACGTACTTTTTTAAAAAATGGAGTCAAATCAAAAAAGAAATATCGAATTTTTTAGAAACAAAAAAAGTTAAGTTGACTTTATGAAAGACTGACGGACAGTTTTAGCTTGTGCAGAATAAACACAATGGAACTCGCTTCTATTGGCGAAATAGAGTCAAAAAAGGTGTGACGTCACAGGCCCCCACTGGCGCATGCTAGTTGCTTTGTTTACAGCGCGATTTTCAATCGGGATTCCTATCACATTCCATGATTCCATGATACCACGGTTAAATTTGGCGCTGCTAACAACACAAATGCGCATGCGTTGGCTAGAGGGGAAATGGCCTATGAAGTCATTTTTCTCGACTTCGAAAAAAAAAAAAAAAAAAAAAAAAATCACTCCTCTAAATCATAGTCGATCGTTTTACATATTAATCTTGTTCCAGGGTTGTCCAATTTAATAAAGTGTTTTAAAATAATAAGCTTTTAGGTAACCTAAAAATATAGTGCTTGTTTCGGATATTGGAGAGGGCTTTCTATCGACCGTAAAATTTCGTATTGTTCCTTAGTGGTTTTATTGTTAATAAAAGGGGCATGCATATTTTGTTTAATATTTTTCATTTAAACTTTTATTGGAAAAAAACATGCTTTTAGTTCTTTTCTAAAAGTATAAATTATCGCTGAGATTAAGAAAACCCCTACCGTTACTTAAAAAGTAAAATTTAAAGAAATTTTTATTGAAGTGACACTTTGGAAAGTAGTTTTCAACAGGGGTCCGAAGCCGATGCCGGCGCCGGCGCCGATGCCATAGTGCTAGATAATTTGTTTTTTTGGCGCCAGCTTCAGTTCTGGCACCGATTTTGTAATTATGCAGCCTCGTAGCCAGGATCGCAAGTCAGAAGGAGGGAGGGGGGCAAACGACCATACTAAAGGGGGCTTAAGCTTTTTTCCTTCATAAGAGCTTAATTAAAACTGCTGACTTTAGGGGGGGGCAAATGAGAGTGCCAGGGGGGCCTCTCCCCCGGCGCTTTTTTTTCAAAAAAAAAAAAAATTGATGGTGGTGCTGGTGCCGGCGCTGGAATCGGCGCCGGCACCAGCACCAAAAATTTTGCTATCCCGTCGTCGGCGCCAACCAATTTTTTCCGGCTTCGGGCCCCTGGTTTTCAAGTGAAAATTACTTTTCCTGGAAGGAAAGACCATTTCCATGTTTAGCTTAATGCAGTTTTACTTCCTAAACTATTAAATTTTTTTTTTAATTGAATAAAAGAAGGCATCGTTTTCACCATTTAGGAGAAACTGCATGTTTGAAATTGATTCTTATTGAGTTAATTTGACCAACTTTTTTTTTTTTTTTTTTTTTTTTTTAAAGACTAGAAGCAAAATGATTTACACATCTGGTGGATCTATCCAGAAGAGTAGAACTCAGGGTGCGAAACGGCACTTTCACTTTTACATTCCGCCTGGGAGCATTTAGGTATCCCGTCAGCACATTTTGAACAATTTTCAACCCCCCCCCCCTCTTCCCTTTTTAACTAATCTCAATACGGTTAAACCCGTGAATTTGACTATTTTGTTATGTCTGACACCTGATGATCGATCTCGGACAGCTTTTGAATGGATCATAAACACAAGGTCTTCCAGATATATTAAAGACGATCGTCTTTGATAGCTTGAAGACCTTGTGATGCACACGATATGCTTTGTCAAAGTTTTTTTTAAAATCATCTTTAATTTGGACTAGTTAGGGCGATTAGGAGCTCTTCAGCAATGGGCTGCTGGACGACTCTAATTCAGAATTTAAGCGCATCATGGTGGCTATAATCGCTCAGATAAAACCAACTTCTAATAGATGATTGATGCATATGGAAAGAATATATTGGGCCATCGAGTTACTGATTTTTCATCAATCTAGGAATTTTTAAGAGGTCTAGGCCTATTTTACGTAGATCTTCGTGGTGAAAAATATCATACAATGCAAGGAAGGCAAACGATTTGCCCTTCTCCTCCTTTTTGAAGCCCGAGCCGAGTCGGTCTCGACGGGAAATTTTGTCGTTTGCATCCCAAGTAGAGTATTATACTATTGAAAGTCTCTCCCCAGACAACACAAGTTGGTTGAATAACGGTTGTTTGCGACGTCGCACTGCAACGTTAGTTGACCGTCGGAAATATACGTTGTAAACACGTTGGATATGTCCGCCGCAGTTGACGGTCCTGGCGACGGTTGAAAAGACGTCATATGCAACCGTTAATTAACGTCTTTCCGACCAGGAAATAGGCGTCTCTGTAACCGTTAAACCCACCGAGTAAAAAATTCCCATAGAAATTCGCGATAACTTATCATGAATTCGAGCCTTGCAATATATTCAAAAATGCCCCTGTTAATAATAATGATGATGATAAAAATTTAAAAAAAAAAAAAAATTAGGGATATATTTTTTATTATTTCGAAGCTCTCATTTTTGTCATGTCCATCTTGAATGAGATATGTTCCTGAAAAAATCCCTACACCTTGAAAAAATCTTTACACCTAGAAAAAATCTTAATACCTAGCCAGATACGAACCTAAGACCTCTCACACCTAAACCTATCAACCCTGCGATGCTACCAACCAGACCACACAAGACATGACAAATCGAGTAGAAACTAACCAATATTAAGTGCCATTGTATTAAAACCATTACTACCTGCTGCAAGATATTGGTGGCTACTCTTTGTTATAATACAATGACCTGGGTTATTAGCCCTGGGGTCAACGCCATAAAAGCCCATGTTAAAAAACTTTTTTTTTTTTTTTTTTGGCTTTAATACATGTTAGAAAAACGGCTAAGACAAACACTGATCAAAATTTTAAATCTTCCCCACCGTCAAGTCTATCTAAATTAACCTCTCATTAGTATTATACTTTTTTTCTTTTTTTTTAATTTAAAATTTTTGTAGTAACTATAAGTTTTTGTAACAAGGGAAAGTAGTAACTAAGTTTTTGTAATAAGAGGAAAAAAAGGAACAGTAATAATAATAATAAACAAAGTAAAATAAACGTTATTGCAACCAACGAGGCGGTTTTAGGTCGTTCACTAACGTTGTTTTTCAATATTATTCAACTAGTGGAAAAGACGTGGCTGGCGTCAACTAGTTGGGTTTTGGTTGGTGACGTCGGTCGTCACCAAATGACGTCGCCACAACCGTTATTCAACCAACTTGTGTTGTCTGGGTCTGAAAATACAGTTTGTTCTAGGGTAGCAAATACGTGCATAAGCGTTAAATGAGTTGTTATACAATAAAGTTGCTATTGTTACTCGATGCCTTCTTAGACTTTAAATAACTTTGGCTTTTGAAAGGGGGGGGACCTCCTCTCAACCCTGACACCTTCAAAAGTTCTAAACATTTTAAGGAAATCGAAAATATTCCACTAAAAAGATTTCACTTCATTAGACTAAAATTTTTCTCTTAATTGCAGTGAGACCCATCTAAGACGAGACAGCTTAATAGGCAAAATTGTTTAAAGCTTTCATTTTTTTTTATCAGCCTTTAAATAGTAAAATAGAGTTTAATATGCTTTTGACAAAAATATTTACACAAAAAAGCCATAATTTACCTTGCTTTAACCAACAAGTACGTAAACTGGCGGTGACTTATTATTTTGATTATCACACATTTATGTACGGGTTAGAAAAAAAAAAAAAAGATTTCATTCGAATCATATCACTATGGGCTTAACTTCTAAAAGATTCTTTCCCCGGGATACTCTTTTAAAAGCCGCTATAGCTTGTGGATGAGGATTTTGTTAATACGCACTTTCGCTAAATACGTTAATGTTTCGTCGGTACCTTCAATCGCATCTTATCAAGGTTTCATCGTATATGTCTGACTTTAATGCCTTCTCCCCTCCTGCCCCTAGTTAAAACCCTTTAAATGCAATTAGAAAGCTTTAAAGAAAGAAAAAACTTACAAGATTGTGGAAACTGCAAACCGAGCTGATCAAAAGCGGAAATATTTTTGAAATAATTCGTAATTTAAAAAAAAAAAGACTTTATTTATTTATCCATTCCCTTGTATATACAGGATTCGTTGTTTAAAACGTGGTACCGGAATAAGAAATGAAAAACTAGCGCCGCCCGCCTTTGTCAGTCAATGTCGGGATATTGAAAACCCCCTCCCTCTTTTGAAGTGCTGACGTAATACTTAAATGGCACCATTACGTTGATTGTCGGACCATGAATTCGCGTATTGTAAGCTTTCACACTAGGGTGGTTCAAATTTACGTTACTTTTCGCGATTTTGTTCTTCATGCGATTTTCACTTTTCTTATGGTCTAAAAACAAAAGGTAATTTTTTTCAGATTTTTTCGACCACGTTTAGGGGTGGCCCACGGCCATTTTGTGCTTGAAAAAATTTTTTTTTTGGTATTTTTTTTAAACAAATTTTTCCGAAACTTTAGGAGTGATTCTTCGGGATCAAACCAGGTTGTTTAGGGGTTTTCGACGTCGTAGAATCCGAAAATGACGACCCCGTTTCGATCAGAATCACCCCTAACTTGCCAAACAGCTTTTTTGGCCTAAAATAGCAATTTTTCGGCTAAAAATCAAATTTGAAGTCGATTTTCACACCTCTGACGATCTTTTTTTGTGGATTAATCGTGCTAAAATACGTTTTCGACACCGTAGAATTCGAAAATGACCACCCCGTTTTGATCCGAATCACTCCTATTTGGCCAAACACCCTTTTTTGCCCAAAAATAACAACTTTTCGGTGAACAATCGAATTTCAAGCCGATTTTCATAAAAAAATGTTGTGATTTTGATCGAAACGCGGTGGTTATATTCAAATTCTACGATGTCGAAAACGTATTTTAGTACGATTTAATCCCCGAAAAAAATTGTCAGAGGGGTGAAAATCGACTTCAAATTTGATTTTTAGCCGAAAAATTGCTATTTTAGGCCAAAAAAAGCTGTTTGGCAAGTTGAGGGTGATTCTGATCGAAACGGAATTGTCATTTTCGGATTCTACGACGTCGAAAACCCCTAAACAACCTGGTTTGGTCCCGAAGAATCACTCCTAAAGTTTCGGAAAAATTTGTTTAAAAACAATACCAAAAAAAATTTTTTTCAAGCACAAAATGGCCGTGGACCACCCCTAAACGTGGTCGAAAAAATCTGAAAAAAATTACCTTTTGTTTTTAGACCATAAGAAAAGTGAAAATCGCATGAAGAACAAAATCGCGAAAAGTAACGGAAATTTGAACCACCCTACTTTCACACATTCTAAAATATTAATTATTATCGTTAAAATAAATGAAAAAAAAAAAAAAAAAAAAAAAAAAAATTCACTGACAAAACCCGGCTGGTTCAAAATTTCGCTATCATCACGTGAAAGTACGCAAAAAAATGGCCTAGAATCATATTTTTTCCGTTGGAGAAAAAAAGGTAGGCCTTTACCTAAAATAGTTATGATGGTGCAGTATAGTAGTCATTTTGCTTAAGTAGCATCTTGCTGCACGCTATAGCCAATCCGTGAGAAGCGTTTTTGGCAAAAAAAGTATACTCAAAGTATACTCAAATCATACAAAAAATATGCTCGAAGCATACTCGAAAGTATACTCGATTATAGCTTTTTATTTTTTAAAAGGTCGAAATTTGGCCATGTCCCGCAAGGCCCCGCAAAATGAAGCTTTGGGAAAACGACTACTTTAATATGCAAATATTTTTAGAATGGGTTTCATTTACTGACCCGTACTGACAAACAATTTATCGGGGAGCCCGAAAATCGGCCTTATGGACCCTCATCCTTTACAAGCAAGTTGCAAATGATTAAAAATTTATGTAACAAGGAAAAATGCTTAATTTTTTTTTAAAAAATAAAATATGCTTTAAAGTCAAATATTTCGCCCAAAAGAGTAATTTTTGTCTTGTCGCCTTTCAGTCGAATTTCGCTCAGACGCCCAGTTAATATGTATGTTACAACATACTTTTATTTAATTTAATTAAATTATAATATATTGCCTAATTAATTAAAGTAGTGGAGACACACCGTACATCAATTTATTGTAAAATTTTATTTAGAGATTCTTTGCATTTGACAATTCTGAATGCAAAAAGGGAAAGCTCTTTCGGTTATAAAAAATAAATTTTTACAGCCAGATTTTTCTTCTAGAAAAACGGCGAACATTGTCGAAATCATCTAGCTACAAGATATAATTTGAAAGTTAAAATTTGAAAGTTTTTTTTCCTCAAAACGTTTTTCAACTTTAAAAAAACCTCATTATTTTTCTATGTACCGGTAAAATCCCGAACCTCTTAAAAAGACTGGTGAATAAATTCTCTTCGTGATTGTTATCTCTGAGATATATGCCTATTCCTAGTGTGTACTTTACCTCTTTTTATGACAGGAACAAACTGCAGGAATAGAAAGCTCAACACAATTTGATGTATGATTTCGTTTGCTGTGGTGTAAAAATTAATATAGCCGAAAAAAAGATATTCAGCAAATGATGACTAAAAGGAAATAAAATGTTAAGATTAGATATAAAACAAGAGGAAAGTCATATAAATGATTTCATACTACTCAGAGTGCATCAACCAAATTTTTTATGGGGGCTCCACCTAACATTTTTCGCATTTTTCATTATTTTCCATCACTTGTATAGAAATAGTAATGAGTTAATGCCAAATCTTCGCAAACGTCTTTATTTTAACTTTATTTTAACTTTTTAGCTTTTAGTCAACCGATTCGCCATTGAACTTCAATCAGTCCACCGTCATTTTACTAAGGTGCCGTTCAAGTATTATATCATTACAATTTTGGTAATTTTCGACCCCCCCCCCCCCCCCCCATTACCTTGTCAGAAAAAATAGGCTTCTAAGGTGCTGACGAGCAGCAAATAGTAAACCTTCTGGATTTTTACTGCAATTTGTATTAAAAATCATTAGTTATACCTAGGCTAAAAAGGCTAAATAAAAATCAGTTCATTTGATTTTGCCGCCTATTCCGGATCGACCGGAAGTCACAAAAACATCTTCTGCTGAACAAAATAAACAAAGCAAATTTATAGTTTACCGTTTTACGAACTTACTAGGCAAGCTTTTACTAGACATTAGGCATGATTTTGCACAGTGAGAACTCATGGTATTCCGAACAAATACAAAAACGTTTCTCTCAAATATTTCATGACATTTAAATAAGCCGAGAATATTTTTGGTGAAATTGATTGATTATTTGAATGCGATCTGGATCAGGAATGCAAAAATATTTGGTTCCGAAATATCTTGTTTACATAATTTTCCGAGCATTAAGGTAACTATAAAAATATTTTATCAAAATGTGAAAAGTTTTCTAGTAATGATTATAAAATAATTGCTACGCTTATTTTTATGACTGCTTACAATTATGGAGTAGCCCCAAATAAATAATATTTATAACCAATTTTTTTTTTTTTTTTTTTTTTTTTTTTTGCTGTAAATATTTTGGCGTTTGTTGATCCTACTTGGTTCTTTATTGGATTAGGATAGGTCTGTTAATTAAAATGAAAATATTTATTTAAATAAATATTAATTGTACTACTATTTTATACTCGTATAAAATATTACTGGATATCATGGTTTAAATATGATCTACTTGAATGACTATGGTTTCTCAGTGCATTCTTTGACAAGAAATCCGTAATAAAAACGGACCGCATTTTAAAGTAAAGATGATAGGATAACATTTGGCTTAGAAAAATAAATTTCAGTTATAAAATTCGATAAAATTTCATGTAAAATCGGTGGCTGTCAGCACCAATTTGTAAGTAAATTTTTTATATTTTTTGATGGTTACTGGAATTTTCTTTGAAGATTAGCTATAAATTCGTCTCTCGATTTCTTATGGCGGCAATATGGTGCGAAAACAATTATGATGACTCGTGTGTTACTTATTGCATAAGTGTTGAAATAAAATCGTGTTGCTTTTATTTAAGATATAAAAATGAGTAAGGAACCACAGTACCCTAGAAATCCTGTTCCTGCAAGCACAGCTCCTCCTCCACCCACAGCTCCCCCTCCACCCATGCCTCCTCCTCCACCAAGCTATGCCGAATCTGCAGGAACTGCACCCTACGCTCCAGGATTTTCTGGCCCTTCTTATACTATAGGAGGAGCACCTCTACCTGGAACAGTTCCAGGGCAGCTCCTTCCCATTCCTGTTGGTCCTTTTGGACCTGATCCCGCTCGAATGATCTGCCCTTTTTGTCAAACTGATATAGTTACTTCAACGAGTTCCGAACCTTCAGCTAAGGCCTGGGTCATTTCTGCTATTTTATGTCTAGTTTGGTGAGTAATTTTAAAAAAACACGAAATGGGAATCGGGGTTGAGAGATACCATTATCCCTAATACGTTTCATCTTTACCGGGCGCAAAGACCTGAAGAGTTTTCGTTTTTGAAAAATCCGTACAAGGCGCTACCCATAAGTTATTACTTTTTCGGCTGCATTTGATCCCCCCCCCCCCCACTCCCCGGGCGAACTTTAACATAAGCGTAAGATTTTCAAGCACCTCCTCTCTTTTTTCCATTTAAATATGCTTAAGAATTTCTGGACGATCTTTAAAAACGAAAATAAGAAGATTTGATAGGAAATTTCAATTTTCCTTAGATCATCGATATAAATCACAAAGTTGGTTTTAGAGTTTGGTTTTTTGAGATACAACCGAAAAAGATGCCAAAATACTATATCTCAGATGATAAAAATTTCAATGTTTTCTGGTTGTAGCTTTAAGAAAACAAAAATGCTCTTCAACTAATTTTAGACTTAATATTCGCATTTTAGGTAAAAATTCTGACTGCAACTATAATTGTAGATTCAAAAGTCACTAAGACCAACAAGGAGGGGTACGAAATCTTGCGTCCAAATTAAAACACTATAAGAGGAAATCTAGTTTATATCACTTGGGGGCAGGGGGTGTAAAAAATTTCCTAATTGAATAACCTGTAACTTCCCGAAATTTTGTTTTTTTTTTGAATGTTTGTAAAAACTTCAAAATCCGGCTGAAATATTATTTTTAGAATTAAAAAAAAAAAAAAGACGTAGTAATAGTGTCTCTCAACAACAGTTATCATGTTGGTCGTTAATGACCAACACGATAATGTTTTTATGTATACGTTAAAAGTGACATTCGAATTTTTTTCCCACTGATAGCTGTTGGTGCGGTTGCTGTTTGATACCATTCTGCATACCATCCCTTCAAACAGTTCATCATCGGTGTCCTAAATGCAACCGCTTCGTGGGTAGATACTCAACGTGAAATTTAAAAACTGAAAACATTTTTGGCTGTAACATGATTACCTTCATCGGAAACATGATGGTACGTAAGCATGATTTGTCCAGTTTTAGACTCCCTCGCCCCTGAATCGGCCGATTATTTTTGACACCCTTTCCGTCAGCCAAAATAATTACAGTAAAAACCTCAATATGGTGGCTATCCTTCGTGGAAAAGGAAACCAGTCTCGAGATCGTTTCAAGAGGGGGTCCGTCTGAAAAAAAGCAAAAAGAAATTTTTTTGCGTAGTTTATTTACTTGATATATTAGTTGATTTGTTTTTTGATTTAAATACATGAAATTTGTTTTTTCTGGGTTACTATGTCAGCCTTGTACCAAAGGGGGGACAGTGCCCCCCTTTGGCATCCAAAAATGCCCTCTTGACCTTTTTTCAAGAAAAAGGAAAAAAATTGATTATTGAAAAACAGGGATTAGGAAATAAAAATTTTAAGATATAATTGTTGTTAAATTAATTAAAAGTAAATATCGTATTAGTCACGAAGCCCAAATCCAAGTATTAACTTTTATCGTAAAAAAAAAAAAAAAAGTTTTTGACAAAAAACGTGTGCTTTCCCTAGACGGCCGAGTGCCCCCCTAGCCTTTGAATCTGGCCCCCCTAGCCTCTGTGAATCTGTGCCCCCCTAGCCTCTGAATCATACAAACTATGTTCTGTAATTTTCATTAAAGTTAGAGACCTAAAACTTTTTTTACAGCTAAAATATTTCAAATAATTTTTCCCGGTTGAAACAGTTCCGTTATTTAACACAATGGCGCTGCCGTGCACAATATTGTCATGCGTCGATCATTGCTTCTGCGAATGACGTCATCATAAACGTCATAACAATTTCACTAATGGACCGTTATCCATAAGTTAAACATGAAAAAAATACCCATCGGCGGGTCTGATTCATCGTGTTGTGATCGAGGCCATTTTCTTGTGACATTCTCAGTCATTGACGTAATTGTATACTTTTTTTTAATGCACAGAAGAAAGCAGTAAATTTGAATAAAGTTATCGGTACAGTTACTCTGTCCAACAATTCCATTTTGTGAGTTACTTTTTATAGATATCGGTAAGTTTTGAAAATATTCTACTGTACTTTACGCGATATGTAAAAAAATTCTAAAATCGCATGTTAGGTTTATCTTGTGTAATTATCTTTGTTGCTAATAAAGTCTAGATTTTTCTTTTGTTGCCGATCGAAGCAAAAATCCTTGAATGGTGTCAGTTTTCACAGACGAAAATATATTCTAATATTTGAAGGATAATTTCACATGAATAAATAGGAAATTAAATATTTTTTATTTAAATCTTAAGATCTATTTTTAAATATTGCATAAGTATTGGCATAAAATTGTGTTGTTTTTATTTAAGATAAGAAAAATGAGTAAAGAGCAACCGTATATGGGTCCGCCTCCCATGGCTCCTCCACCAAGTTATGCTCAAGCTACAGGGGCACCATACCCTGCTGGATTTTCTGCTCCTTATGTTCCTGGACCTGCTCCACCACCTGGAGCAGTTCCTCCAGAACAGGCAATCGTTACGACTGTGGTGCCTTTGGGACCTCAGTCCACTCGAATGACATGTCCTCACTGTCATTTTGAAATATCAACAAGTACAAAAACTGAACCAGGAATAATTGCTTATATCTCTGGTGCTCTTATAGCTTTATTTGGGTAAGTTTATCAGACAGATTAATAAAATGGAATAAATATGTCAAGAAGATAATGTCATTTTTTTATTTTTATTGTAGTTGCTGGCTTGGTTGTTGTTTGATACCGTGTTGCATTGATGAATGTATGGATATTCACCACAACTGTCCTAATTGCAAAGCTTATTTGGGACGATACAGAAGATAAGCTTTTTTTTTTTTTTTATTTAAAAAAAGAGAAAAAATCTTGGGAGGTAATAAACAAAAAAAAAAAAAAACGGACGGAAAAAAAAATTTAGGTTAATTTAGCATTCCTATGATTAAAAGAGATCAGATATGTGTTGGAAAATGAATAAGTATTCAGTGCGTTAGTCATTTTAATTAATTTCAATTTTTTTATTTTTGTAATTTCAATGGCAGGATAAAAATGACCTTTATTGGACCACCTGCTGAATTTTTTAGATCTTAAAGAAAGACTCTTACATCCATTTTGGCTTCTTTTTTTTGAACCTGATGAACTTTTCAAATTGTTCAAAAAAATAATTGTTCACTAACATGCATTCCAGAGTTCTGTTTTTTTCATTGCACAAAATTTTTGAACATTTTAAAAGATAAAGATAATGACAGTTTTCCTCAGGTCCATAAAAAAGAAACTGATTTATTCCTATTGAACATGTAAAACAAATCATTTAGGATTGTTTTTAAATTGGGTTCTTTTTTTTTTAATCATGATTTATATGTTTTATAAAAAAATATAGGAACCAAGAAAAAAAGATACTATGATCGACAAATTAAAAGCAGCTTTAAATGTTAAATCATTTTAAATATTGTAGCATTGGATTCTAGTTATGACTCAATATTGTGCATTGCTAATTAGTCATTCATTATACTTAAATGTATTCTAAAAGTCATAAAATTTTCTTTTTTTTCTTTTTTCTAATTTCACTTTATTAAAAAAAAAAGAAATTATTATTTTGAATTTTAGTAATTATAATACAAACACAAAATAAATTGCACCTTTTTGTCATTAATTGTTTTGTGCCTTACTTGTAATAAATTAATGTACTTATCTGAATTTGCTTGTTTAATTATTATTATTATTATTATTATTATCTCGGTTTTTTCGCTCCCTCGTACAGGGGTCGCCATATAAATGTGTGGGCTTTTTTGGCAAACACAACATTTACGGACTTGCATGATTATGATTTTAGCTCGACTAACTCAACGGGATTGAACTTTTTCGGATTTTTGCACGAAATTTACACGTTGATATGGATTTTGGGAGGGGGGAAGCAATCATTTTTATTATGTTGCTAACCCAAATTACACCTAATCTTGAGCTTATTTTTTATATTAAATGCAAGTCACGGCGGTAATTTTCCCTGGGATTATGCTCACATGACTCAGGTTATTATTATTATTTTTCGCTTTTTGACTCCCTTCTTAGGGGGACACCTTTCCGATGGTGGAGGTCGTAAAACCATTACGACAATTCCAGACATCGTCGACCTGTCGGAACTCGAAAGATTTTATCTCTGAAATAGACCTGAAATATTCTCATTTATTTTTAAAGAGATTTTTAATTAAGCCTACTTCCGATAGAGGGGGAAGACGGTTGCATTTAAGCGTTTGTCCTGACCACACCGTTATCGTGAGATTTTTGGAGTTCTTTTTGGTTTTTGCTTTTTGTGCAAGAGAAGGTCGCGGTGGTTTTTTTTTTTTTTTTGGCGTTATTACACCAGACTGAAAAGGGAAGAAGAAGATGACTACGATAATCATAGCATCTCTCCCTAAATAATTTTTTATTCTTGCATAGGTTAAACACCATAAATCCAATTATTAGAAAATATGGTTTCACTCCTATGTCATAAGCGAGCACCGGATCAAGCACGAGCACAGGTCTCGAGTGTGAATGTCGAGCGTGCTACGTACTAGCCTACGATGCCCGCTTATTATTATTATTTTTTTTTTTTTTTGTCTTTTTAATCAAGAATGGTAATCCCGGGCACTAAAATATTCCTCCAGGTTCGCTGGATATCCTCAGCAATATCAAAATTAGCAAGTAAATTTTGACTGCTTAACCAGTCAATAAGGAAAGCGTTTCTCCTCTAACGGAAAAATGAGTCCAAAATCTATATTGTGTTTGGCTTTTAATTTAGGAGTTTGTACCCATTCTGATGGGTTGAATTTGAATTGAAGAAATAATTGCTGAAAAAATCCTAATGCAGTCCAGTAGCATTGATGTTGGCGTCTTTTCAAATCGAAATAAAATTTTAAATCAAATTAATTGTTCGGGGAAAAATGACATATCCAGTGAGCTAGTTTACCGAACGGAGCCCTTGTTTTTCATGCTTTTGAAATGAACTATTGAGATACATTTTAGCTGAGAAAATTTGAATTCGTTTTTAGAAGGGAGTTATTCTTGAACCAAACCTTGCAGCCCTGTAGCCAAGGGGGGCAGCATAAGCAGTGTCCCCCCTGGCATTTTTTTTGAAGAAAAAAAAAATTGATTATTGCAAAATAGGGATTAGGAAGTAAACATTTTAAGATATAATTGCTGAATTAATTAAAGTAAATATCATACTAGCTGCCACCCCGTCAAAATTTGACGGCCCGTCATTCGTTTCTAACTACCCAGTACCTCTTTATAAACGACATTTAAAATTTTACTACTTTCGGAATGACTTCCAGCCTCAGATTATCGAAGGAAGAGGTTCTAGATTTGGCCACGTAGAGTTGTTGGCCATGACTAAAAACAGTATCTGGCAGTTATACGCCGACCTTTTGGAAAGTTTGGGCTTGTTGAGTTATTGATTGTCATGTAAAAGGCAAGGCGGATAGGAAATAGGCGTTTTTTGAATAGAAAAGGTGTTGATGAATCAGAAGGTCTCAGGTCAATTTGAGAAAGTAGAATTCTTCTTCCAACTTTTTAATTATTTCCAATTCTAAAATATTATCAGACATATTTTTTACAATCAAGCGATATTTTTCAAAGCGACATATTTTTCAAAGCCCTTCCTTGGAATCAAAAATTTCTCAACAGAATAACAATAGCGCCTGGTTTAAGGGTTAAGGTATGAGGAGGCAATGACCCAATTTCAATACTATCTAAAATTCTGTGGGATATTGAAGCATTTCTTGTTTTTCTTACGTGATGAGGATTTTTATCCTTACGTAAGTGCTGATAAAAGGGCAATAATTTTGTTACTAATGATACTGCAATGATCGTTTTTAATTAACAAAATCGTTATTTTAGGGAAAGTTTCACTAATTGTTTTCAAATCAAATTTGGTCCCATAAATTTCGGAAATAATGTTAGTTTCGGATGTTAAACATTGCGGAGTGCAACGTCAGGCTGCTTTCAAAGTGTAGGATACGTCCCGTCTCCGATTTTTTATGAGGACAGCGAACTCGATTTCTCCGTTATTAGCCCTCATATTTCTAGTTAAGAGTACGCATCATCGGGGCAGCAGACAAATCGTATTTTTCGATTTGAAGGAAAACGAAGACGAATCTTGAGAATCATAAAGCTAGCGCATATTTAGATTAAAATTCCGAATATGCGCTAGCTTTTCGATTCTCAAGATTCGTCTTCGTTTTCCCTCAAATCGAAAAATACGATTTGTCTGCTGCCCCGATGATGCGTACTCTTAATCTAAAAATCTTAAAAATCGGCCACTTTGGTGTTCGGTTCGGTTGTTTATGAGTTGTTAGGTGTGTTCAGTTCGGTTTTGGGGGTTGTTTTTCCGACTTTTCCGGAAAACCCGGGAAAATTTTAAAAACCCCGACCAATTGGGCAAATCTACACGTGAAGAGCTTTCGTTCAAAAAAAAGGTCGTCAAAATCGGTCGGATAGGGACTGCAGGGCGACTGGAAATACGTTTGGGGGGTGTTTTTCCGACTTTTCCGGAAAACCCGGGAAAATTTTAAAAATCCTGACCAATTGGGCAAATCTACGCGCCAAGAGCTTTCATTCAAAAAAAAGGTCGTCAAAATCGGTCGATAGGGACTGCAGGGCGTGGGCGACTGGAAATACGTTTGGGGGGTCTTAGCGTTTTAATATATAGATTAGTCACGAAGCCCAAATCCAAGTGTGTTAACTCTTATCTTTAAAAAAAAGTTTTCAAGAGAAAACTTGTGCTCTCCATAGACGGCCGAGTGCCCCCCTAGGCTTTGAGTCTGGCTACAAGGCTGAAACCCGGACTTTAAACATCTCGCACGTTTGCTATGATTCTCGGTTCAGCTCCAACATTTACTTATTGCCATATTCAATGCTCTTTTTTTTAAACTTAATAGGCCTATTTAGCTTCCAGACCTGTCGTTAAGACCGTGCCAGGTGTCTGCTGCAGTTAAGACCGTGCCTTATAGTGTGCTGCTACAGGTGACTGACCTATTTTGTTAACTAAAAGCTGTATGCAGTTAAAATGCAATTTTATGTATTGGGTAAATAAAGGAAAAGTTGCTGGGGGAAAAAAATTATTCTTTCCTGTTTGTCCAATCAACATATAGGGCAAACTTGTTCTTTATAAAATATTTTATGCACATCATACCATTATGGTACATTATCTTTATACAAAACGCTGTGCACAAAAAAATCATGCAGTTTTGAGGTTTTGAAAGTTATTAAAAAAAAAAAGTTTTATTGGCTTCAACAATAGCATTCAAAATAATAAATTGCACTTTTTTTTAATGAATTATGCTTTGAGTTTTACCTAAATTGGTCATTTAATTTTAATATTTCAACGTTTTTGTGATATGAGATGTTTTAGAGAACAAAACTGAACGTTCTTTTTTCATATACGTCCTTTAACACTAACAGCTGAGTCGATATTCGGATGATCGAAAACTAGCATCGTTCGGTACCGAAGCAACTTGGTTTGGTTTGGTTTAATATTTTAAATTGCAAACCGCCGCCTTGGTTTTGATGTTGGAAGCTGGTTTCTAACTCTTAACCTTCTGACGGCTTCTCTTAAATGTTTGGGTTGCACAGGGCCGCTTTCATCCTGCTCTTCCATTACATCTAGCGCTGAAAATAAAAAATTGTAGTTTATTGATAAAAATTTTTTTTTTTTAACTAGATAAAAATCAAAGCTAACTGGTTCTTGACATCAAGTGTTACAGTACTTCAGTACTTAAATACGTAAAAGGGCAAGGCTTTTGCAAACTGCATGTTCTTCAAAAAAAAAAATCTATCAATCTAAGATAGAAGGTTTAATTAAAGACGTGTTTATTGTTAAAATCGAAAATGAAATCTGAATGCTAACCATTTACTGTTTATGTGAAATGCAATACCAATATTACTATGCATGCATTCCATTCTGTAGATAACACTGGCAAAACAGAATTTTTGCACCTTAAGAATTGAATGTCAATATGAAAAAAAAGACATGACCTTTGCTTTCCTCACATGCTATGTCCCTTTTCAAATTAAGATTTTGCTTTTTATGACTGGTGCAATTAATGCTCTGTTTAAGGTGTTTTAAAAATGAAACAAAGGAGAGATATCATTTTTTAAAATGTTACCTTCTTCAACTACTTCTCCTACAAAAACTTTGGCTATACCAGACATGGCTATCACTGCATTTTGAGACACTGAGCACCCTGTAATTGTCTGCATCAGTCTTTTAATTGCTGCTTTAGGGAATGCTGATCTTCGAAACATTTCATATCTGTCTAATTGTTCTTCTGTAAAATTTGAAACTAAAACTCTGGAAAAACAATCATTTTTAATTAAAGAATTTCTGAGATTGGAATTTCATATTAATACTCACTGCATCCTTTCTCTTTCTTCTTCCTCCAACTCCTTTTTACTTTTTGATTCTTTCTTCTTTTGCTTTTCACTTTTGCTAAGTTCAGAATCAGGATCATATTGAATACTGTTAGAGAATGGCGTGGATAGTTCATTGTCCGTTCCTTGACTTGATGACATATACAACGAGGGTTGAGTTAATATGTCATCCAGCCCTTGGCTTGACCCCATATCGATGCTTTTTTGACTATCATTTTCTTCTTTTTCTCCGTCTGACATCGACCTATTTGGAGAAGAATCCATGTTTGTTTTTGTTTACAATTCAATAATCGACATCTAGTGAGTGAAATTGAAATTAAAAATTGGCACCTCTGCTAACGCGGCAAATGGAAATTCAACATGGAGTTGTTTTGATATTCTTTCTTTCTATAGTTTAAAACTAGAAAGAATGATTATTTTTTAAGATTAGGCTAGGGTAATAATAAAAAGGTAATAAGTGGTGGGTGGCCCGTAGCCTAGTTCAAAGCGCGCTCGACTGTCAATCATGAGATGCGACGCGTCGTGCTTCTATCCTAGTTCACAGCTAGGAATTTTTCTCAGGTCAAAACTAGTGCGCTAAGGCTTTTCGAAATTTTGAAATATATCAAAAGCAATAGCAGTAAAAGCATAGCACCTAAACAACAAATTAAGGGATGATCAAATCGATGATTGTAGATGGAGCTTGAACTGATGTTAAAAAATATAATAATGTCCTCCTTATTTGTTCTGAAAGAATATAACGTAAGTATTTGTCAATAAGACCTGTGACCTCGCGCGGCAATCATGTGTGTGAGATCACCATCAGTCAGTCTGCTACCTGGACAAAGAGAAAAAAATTACAACTTAATTTTAATAATAAGTCATTTAGAATTTGCTAGTATATAACTAGCTGAACTTACTGTCATCCACTGAAGTTGAAACTGATGTTTCTTCCCCGGAGGAGGGCGATGAATCCGATAAAGGCGGTCTGGAGTGACCCGCAGCCAGTTCGCTGCATAAAGCGTCCATTCGCTTTTCCTTGAGAGCACTCGTCTTCCTAAAACGAGTGTTTTCAAGTGTTTTAATAAAAATGAAAGGAAAGAGCAAGAGTAAGCTATGGAAATATTTAGAATCTCTAACGGTTTGGGAAAACAAGATTTTTACACCAACAAAAGGTTTTTAAAACAACATTTTTAACCGCCAATTTATAAATAACATTTTTCATGGTTATATTATTTTAAAAAAGGGTTAAAGTTGAAATTTATTTGAAAAAATCAAATATACTACGTACTTATTATAGTCTACTTAACCAAAAATGACCGGAAACCCCCTGGAAAAGTCAGAAAAAAAATAAACTTTTTTCCAAAATTGAATCCTTTTGTTTAGCTTATGGGTATACATTGCGTATACATATACGTATATTTATACGTATACCAAGTTAAATATACTGTATATCAAAGATCCCTACGCGGCAAATGGGAATTCAAAGTGAGGTTGTTTTGATTTCTAGCTTTTTTAAAAAAATGAAATTAATTAATTAACTAAAAGCACGCAATTAATTTCGATAAGTCAATCAACGCTTGAATCTTGTCAGCTTCTTAGAATGGAGTAAAGCCTTTTTAAAAATTATCTCCATTGTATGATTTTCCAACAAAATTAGGCTAGGTTAATAATGAGTAAGGGGTTGAATTTTAACCGAAGTATGTTTATTTTTAGACATTGACTCAAATAATAACCGTTAGTTGAAACGATTACAGTTGAACAAATAATAAATTATGTCTCTTGTTTTTTTTTTTTTTTTTTTCGTTTAGCTATGCTTACCATAAAGTCCGTAGTTGCTTTTGATTTGGAAACTACAGGCCTTCCATCCACGGAACGTAATGCACCCAAAATTACAGAGCTTGCAATGGTTGCTTGTGAGAGGGATCACTGTATTTTTGAAAAGGAGTTACCAAGGGTGTTGCCTAAATTGTCTGTTCCTGTGAATCCAATGAAGCCAGTTTCATATGGTGCATACAGAGTATCAGGTAAATTTTTTCTTAAGATATAAGCATACTTGCTATCCTCTACATTTCAAACAATTTTGAATAATTTTATTTCAGGATTGTCAAATGACATTTTAGAAAATTCCAAATGTTTTGATGACGGTCTAGTGGGACTGATTAAAAATTTTCTATTGAGGTTGCCACAACCGGTTTGTCTTGTGGCTCATAATGGAAAATCATTTGATTTTCCGATCTTTCAAAAACATTTGACAGACTGTTCAGAGGTAAATTCCAAGGTTTTTTTTAATAAAGAAAGACAATAACCCAATTTTTTTTTACAATTTCAGCCATTTCCTGAGACAGTTTATTGCGCTGATTCAGTGGATGCTTTCAAAGCAATTTATCCAAAAAATTATAAGTCATATTCAGATTTTGGAACAAGAGAAGAAGATGCACTCTGTGTGGAAGCTCTGGAAAAATTAGAAAAAACACTTGGTGCTTCAGATCCTGTTTCTATAAGTCTTAGGCAAATTGTCAATGAATCAACACCTGAAAGTAAAACTAATGCAATAAATTATGTTAATTATAAAAAAGAACTGGAAAATGGAAAAGTGTGCAGGAAATTGAATCTTGATGGCAGTGAAATTGTCAATGACTCAGACCCGAATAATAAACCCAATTTCCCCCACACTTATAGACTTAGAGACATTTACAGATTTTTACATGAAGGGAATGTGTTTCCAGATGCTCATAGGGCTGAGAATGATACAGTAGCACTTCTGTCCTGTATTGTAAAATGTGGTAAAGAGTTTGTTGAGTATTTAGATAAGAATGCTAAATTATTAAGTGAAATTCGTCCATTACGATGATTTTGAGAATGCAGTTTAAAATCTCATAAATGAATGCAATAAGAAAATCTATAAAAATATATTTATTGTTTTTTAAAAAATATATCTTTATGAAAGTTGAAATATATGAAAGAAATGTGAAATTGTGATTGTTATTTTTTGTCCTTGTATACTTATAACTGTACTAATGACGTTTAGGGCAGTTAATAGCGCTTTTAGCTTGAAATGTAAAGGTAACGTTAAAATTGGCAGCTTTGATTTAGAGCATCAGCATCCTTTATTTATAATAAACTGAAGTCTCTAAGTGAAAGTGGCAGAAGCTTTAGATATTTTTTGTATTATATAACCTCAATCCAAGAAATGTTTGATCCAGATGTTTGAGTTTTTTTTTTTGACAAACAAGTAAATGATAATACAATCCCTTACCCTAGCAAATGTTAAGGGGGGGGGGGAAGATGGGGGGCGAAAAATCTATTCATTAGTCGTCTCATAAAAAGGAATCCACAGATTTATTAAATAACCTTGGAAATTTTTTTATGTTGTAATGAATTGTTTTTCAAAAAATTAGAATTCACCAATAAATGTCCAGAAAAAGGCCTAATGGTTTGAAATGGTAAGAAAAAAAAATATTTCCAGATCATATTGCATACATATTTCCAATAATTTTTTTAGAAGATTTTTCCCTAAAAAATTAATTCTCAAAATAAATCATCTTGTGTAATATGAGAGATAGGGCTCGGATTCCCTGACTAAAAAAGGAAGTTCGGGCTCAGTGGTGAACAGATAATTGGTAAAAATGACGTAAAAACGCCTAAATCTTAAGTAAGCAGATTAAGTAGGTAATGGTGCTCACCGAATCATGGAACTTCGAGGACCACTTGCGCCAAAAAACAAATTGATCAACATTGCCATCACCAAAATGAAAAAGAAAAACAGAATCAAAATAATTATTGACTAAGGTTGTTTTATTAATGTATAAATAATCACAATTTTGGAAAACTGAAAATAGATACTGTAAATGAACTGGGTTCACGTAAAACAAATTACAAAGAGCTAGTTATTAATCATGTGCTTCTTCCAATTCCAAAAAAAAAAAAAAAAAAGTTAATACTTAAAGGCGGGCTTTTTCCCTAAATCCAAATACATTAAAACAATATAATATTTTTATTAAAACTTTTTACTTTTGAACTTGAAAGATTCACATGTACGTTTCCGTTACTCTCCTAAACTATTATCATATAACAATAATTTAAAAACAAATATACATTTTTTTTAAAAAAAAAAAGAAAAACATAAAAGCCGGATATGGATGGAATTAAAAAAAAAAAAGAACATAATTATCTAAAAAAATTGAAAATAAAAATGTCATGGTCTTGTATAATACCTGTTCCGACGTAACCTGCTAGACATTTTTCAAAAATTAAAGCTGCACTATTAAAAAAAAATAAAATAACTTAAAGAAAATTAATCCGATCAGACACAATCAGATCTTAAAGATCATTTTTATAAGGAAAAAAACCTAACGGGAATTCCCTTTCTTTCCCCTCTTCTTTTTTTTTAAAAAAAATTTCGTTGCAAACTCGTTAGGTTTTCCCCCCCTTTTTTTTTGCTTCATTAATTTTTATTATTTTTCCGAGTGCTAAATAACAATTAAATGTCAGTTCAAAAGTGCTAGGTTATCACAAAATAAAATATTATTATCATTTTCAACAACACAGTTTGCGCAGTTCCGGTTAAAACAGACTTACAAAGGGGAGGGACGCAGATTAAAAAAAAAAGGGACGAAGTTTTTTTAAAAAAAAAAAAAAAAAGGAACATTGGCTACTGTGATTTTTCATCTATTTTTTTGTAGGGGTCCCCCTTTGCGTCAAGCCTTCGAACCGTTTGAAGGTGTAATTGATGAAGACCCAATCCTTGTATATAACTTCTCCGTCTTGAGGTAAAGGAGCAGACGCTGAAAAAAACAAAAAATTAAATGAAGATTTTCAAAACACTTTTTTTTGGATTTTGGAGGCTTACGTATTTCTAATTTAACATCTGGGAATTCATCGAAATTGGACGTGTCATCAATCGATTTCACTTGAACGGGAATGGCTGCTGGTCTTTCTCTAATGTGCTCCCAGTCAACTCCCCCCCTCAAAAAGGGAGCCAAACGAATTTCTTCCATCCCTCTCTGTGCTCCAAGCCGTCTCTCCGCTTCGCAACAAAACCTTACTATGGTTTCCTTCGCTTCCTCGCTAATCGGTACTTCCGGAGGGAAGGTTAGCGTTTCCCTCCAATTCATCACTTTCCTATAAGTTTCTTGGGGATTTTCACTACAAAACGGAGGGTAACCTAAAAAAAAATAATAAAATTTCAAAATTTAAGTTTGATCGAAATAAGTGAAAATGTCAACGACCTCGACTCACCTATCAGCATTTCATACATAATTACTCCTAAACTCCACCAATCGCAGGCGGGACCGTATCCAGTTTGAAGGAACACTTCGGGAGCGATATAATCCGGGGTCCCCACGGTGGAATAAGCCAAAGCTCTCCTGTTTTTCTTCCAGCTTTCAGCCCTTCTTTTGCTATCCATCGGGCTGGACGTGAAATCGGAAGGCTTCGCTTGACTGAGATCTCTGTAGAAATCCGTCCTATGAGATTTTTTTAAACCAGTGCACAATCCGAAATCCGACAATTTGATATGTCCTCTAGCGTCCAAAAGCAAATTATCGGGTTTTATGTCCCTATGTATAAATCCGAGTTTGTGTATCGAATCGATGGCCAAAGCGGTTTCTGCTATGTAAAATTGAGTGCACTCTTCCGAAAGCGTGTCTTTTTTCATTAAAAGCGTCATCATATCACCTCCCGGTAGGAATTCCATGATCAGGTACAAATTAATCGGGTCTTGAAAGCTATAATACATTTTAACGACCCACTGATGATCTGCCTCGACTAAAACGTCCCGTTCGGCTCGGACGTGAGCCACTTGCTCCTTTTCAAGCATGTCCGTTTTCCTAAGAATCTTCATGGCATATACATGACCGGTATCTTTTTTCTGAACAAGACGAACTTCCCCGAACGCCCCTCTTCCTATCACTTTTATCGGTTCGAAATCTTCTACTCCCAGCCTGGATCGTTTTAATCTTAAAAATTCAGTTTCTTTTTGGGCGTGGGCTTGACGTTTCTCTTGCTTTTGCGCTTCTGACAATCCTTCATCTTTTAAAGAATCTTCAAGTTTCTGAAGCCTAAAAAGAAAAAATTATAAAAATATTACAAGTCAAACTACTCAAATGTCAAATCCATTTCAAATTGTCAATCATATGATTGGCCTAAATTATATAGATAAGCCGCTCCATTACATCCAAATTCCTTTTCATCATTTTTAAATGCAGCATACCTTTGTTTCCTCTCAATATGCTGAGCTATTAAATTACTATAATAATTTTCTAATGTCACTTTAGCTTTGGTAGCTTTATCTAATGTGTGACCACTAAATCGAATGGTGTCTTGAGTCGCAGTCATTTCCAGCACCTCTACAAGAACAAGGAAAAAATGTTAAATCTGGTATAGTTCATGACACATTTTTTAATCAATAAATATACCTGGATCAGAGGCTGAGAGAGAAGAAACGGTTATAGTGCCCCCTGGAGATCTCCGGGGGTCTGCTCCTGATCCATCCAGTTCGAAGCCTTCAAAAAAAAAAAAAATAAAGAAAACAATTTTATCTAATACATTTCTTAACAAAGAATAAAAAAATGTTAATTAATTGGGATTGGCATCTAACTGTACTTTTTCCATGGTTCTGATCTAAAACAACCAAAATGAAAAAATCCTAATTATGAATTACTCATAAATGCTAAGAGCTTTATTATTACTTAATGGAAACTGATTTAATCATCTTTTGACTAATTTATCCAATCCTAGGCCAAACATTTTTTTCATAATTTATTTACTTTTAACACCGAATCCGTTTGCACAACGGTTTCAAATTCGGTTTTCTTAAGAATCCTCTTCTTTGTGTTTAAATCGACTAACGCAATCACTACATTGTTTTGCAGTCAAGGAACTGAATGCATTACACTTCTTATGAAAGTAGAACATTGGTGTTAAAAAAAGAAGAAAGAATCCATTGGTCTCTTGCAAATCAAAACAAAGGCGGCCATTATATAAAAACAAACAGGATAAAATTACCTTATAATGTCTGATGAAAAGACAGGTTACTTATTAAAACACATACAAACATTTTAAAAAATGATGGGTACATAAATAGTAACCATAATTCAAATTACCACGTAAATATGAAAATTTTCTCACACTCTAAAAAGTTAACGGATCATAAATGACGATCATTTCCAGGAAAGTAACATAACAAATCGTAAAAAAAAAAAATTCCCTTGCCAACTTTTGAAATAAATTAAAGTTACAGGCATTGTAAGTTTGACGTCATGACCGCCATTGATGACTGGAGGTTTGATTTTAATAAAAAATTTACGTTCTAATGCCTTACGATTTTTAAAAAGGATTCCATATTTTTAAACTAAAAAAGTTCCAGAAAAATGTCAAAACGTTTAATCCAGGAAATTCCATGTAAAAATTACTGTAAAAGCCATATTTCTTTTGGCGGTTAATGGAAGCCATTTCAGTGACGTCACAATTTGTAATTCACAGTATTTTACAAAAGCAATACAAATCCCATCTTTACCTTACGCTTCAATTATTCTTCTTGTATTTGAACGAAAATAGAAGTCTGCAACAATATTGTCATGTGCGAGTAGCGCTAGTGCTGAGCACGTTGTATTTTTTTAGTTAACATGAGAAAAGTTCCAAAACTATCAAAATCTAAGGGGAAGCGATGGGCAAAGGGTCAAAGTTCAAATAGCAACCCGGAAACAAAGAAATTTAGGGAAGCTGCGAAGTCCCGGTTTTTTCGACATGAGACAGGTTGGGTGATATTTTATCACCATGTGAATTAATTTTTTTTTCTAATACATTTTCCAATTACAGGAACATCCAGTGCTTTGACAATAGGTGCTTTAAAGACCTTAGATGCTTTTAACAGTACTAAACCAATCAAAAAGGTAGAACCAATTGAAGTTGATGAGGAAAGCAATGCAACTTCTTGGGTGTCAGGGAAGACTTTCAAAACGTTTGCAAGTGATTGGAGTGAATGTTCAAATGCTTCGTTTTCAAAGTAAGTGAAAAAAGTAAATTGAGGTATTCAGAACTAATGTTGATAGACAGTTGATAATTTTATTTGTTGGGTTTTGTTTCAGATTGCTGAAAAATTTCCAACCCAATTCATTTATCCATAAAGAAATGTTAGCGGTTCTTGCTGCTGTCACAGAAGTAATTAAATCAAATGGAGGGAAGGAAACATCGACAGAATATTTTGGAGCTTTGGTAATATTTTTTTTATAATATTGAAATAAAAATGTCAATCATCCTTTTTTTTTTTGTTGCATGAATTGTTTTTCTAACACTTAAATTTTTTTTCTGCAACATTGAAAATTTATATTAAAACTAATGGCTATAATTTTTTTTTCCTTTTAGATGACTGCATTAAGTGTCAGTGAATCAGAAGACTCTACAGCAGCAATTTTAACATTATTAAGCATGGGGATCAAAACAGTACCTCATGAAGTGTTGCAGTTAAAATTTTCAGAAGCTTCAAAAACTTATATAGACATTTTAGCGAAATATTCTGAGTTAGAAAATCCAGCTATTTTAAGAGCTGTAAGCACTAAATGAAACTTATAAAATTTAATATATTCAGACAAAATGATTGTTTTTTTTTTTTTTTTTTTTTTTTTTTTGCGCTAGGCAATTGGCTGTTTATCTGTCTTGCTGAGGGCACAAGATCCTGGTGTTTGGTCTTATGCTTCAACAGCAGAAATTTTTCATTCTGTACTTGTATTTTCAACATATGCTAAACCTAAAGTAAGTTTGTCTTAGTTGATGTAATTAAACTATTTTAGCCATTAAGATATAAATTTTTTCCTATTAAATTTTTTTTAGATAAGAAAAGCTGCTCAGCATGCTATATGTGCTATCCTGAAAGCTTCATATAAGTTCAGTGAGGAAGATACCCATCCAGCTGCATCTGTGGCTGCTAAATACTGCATTCAACAGATAGAAAAAGGTGTAATGGGAGGTGGGACAACAACATTGCATATTTTAACTTTATTAAAAGAAATTATATCTACATTTCCAAAATCATACATCAAGGTAAATCTTGTTTTCTTTTCTTTTTAAGCAATCATGCAAATCAATTATTGTAAATTTTTTTTTTTTTTTGCAGTTGTCATGTGAAACAATTTTAAAGCTGATGACACTAGGAAATCCATTAATAACAACTTGTAGTTTTGAAGTTCTTCATGGATTATTTGTATCATCACCTCCAACTTCTAGGTTGCTTCCTTCGCTAAATGCTCAAATTATTCATGCTTTATATGATTATCAACCTTCAAATATGGATACTCAAGCTACTTTGGCTTGGTTGGTTGTAATGCAGGAAGCTCATAAGACTTTAGCTAAGTAAGCATCTTGTCTCTTTAAACCTTAAAAAGGAATTCATTTTAAAATTTTTGTTTTTAAAGGAATGATCCAAATTTATGTGCTGAAAATTTGACAAAGTTTTTCATCACTGCTTCAAAATTATGGCTTAGTGATAAGGATCAAATTGTGAAAGGTACTTTTGTAACACTCAGAACAGTGGCCATGGATTGCATTCAGCTTTGTTCTGAAACTAGAAATTATTCTCAGATGTGTCAAAATTTATTTGCCATTGTTGAAAATGGGTTAAAATATCAGTACAATACCTGTTGGATACATGTTTTTAGCTTATTAGGCGTATTATTTGAAGTAAGTGGTCTAATTTTTTTTTTTATAACTTAAGAAATTACAAAAGACTTCTTCTTTTTAGGTTATAGGACCTAATGGAGAATCCTACATGGGAAATTGCCTGAAATCATTAGCTGCTCTTCGAGATTCTAGTAATTTTGGTTTTACATCCGAACTAGAAGTCCTGATAGGAAAAGCAATAAGATCATTAGGACCTGAAATTGTTTTGAAAGTAATTCCATTTAGTATCACAGGAAAGGAAGTGAATTATGAATTTAAAGCAAGTTGGATGCTTCCAGTTCTTAAGGCAAATGTTCAGACTTCAAGTATTAAATTCTTTGGCAGTTATTTTCTTCCTATGGCTTTGATCTGCGAGTGAGTAGATATTTAATTTTTCAATTTTTTTATTAATTTTTTTTTTAATATGCAGATTTACAGGATTTTGAAAGATTTTTTTTAGATAAAACAAAAGTGTACTAGCCACTGGTGAAAAGTTAATTACATTTCCAGCTTCCAATTTAAATTTTCAAGTTGCTATTAGGCTTTGGACCTCAAAATTTTTTCTTAAGTTTTTGCTCGAAGATATATATTCTTAGGGCCGAAGCAGAACCATTTTGGAAAATTAAAGTTTGTCTTTTTTTTTTCTTAAGTTGAATGAGGAAAAAGATGTCCTTTTTAAGAAATATCTTCTGGCTTCTTTAGAAATTAAAAAAATATGATCATAGGTCTAAAAATGATAATCAAAACTGACAAATTTTTTTTAATATGAAGAAATGCTGACACCTTCGCTGAGACTCTTTAAACGGAAGAGAAAATTTAAAGCGATTGATAATGTTTCTATAATGACGCTCTTAAAATTTTTCAGCCTTAAAAATCTCGTATACTTTTAAGAACATTTAGAATACCAAAATTAAAATTTTGCTACTTTACTTTTTATTTCTGTATGTTAATTCGATTTTTTTTTTCAAACAGGAGAAAAACTAAGGAATTAAATGCTGCAAATGACAGGATAGGAGCACATAGTTATGATTTACTTCAACATCAAATTTGGTCATTGCTTCCTTCATTTTGCAATAATGCAAATGATATTAAAGAAAGTTTTAAAGGGGTTGCCAAAACGCTGGGTGTGATCATTAGTGATCGTAAGCTGCTTCGAGTGCCAGTTATGGCTGCTTTAAGAAAACTCATTACTCACTGTCGAAGTAAGAATGACTTTCTGAAAAGCCATTAACAATAAAATTAAATAACCAACTTTTTTTTTTTTTTAGGTTCTCGTGATAATGAAGATCAAGAAGAACTGAGCAAATTCGCAAAAAATTACCTTCCACTTCTATTTAATTTATATACAACCAAACCCAAGGGAACGGATGAAGAAGGAGAACGATTAGCAGCCTTTGAGACGATTAAAGTTTACTTAACGATTACGAAACCCGATTTGGTTGGAGAATTATTTGACAAAGCTTTAACGCATTTAGAAGAGAAAAAGGAGGATTCCTTTTATAAGGAATCGGTTTTCGATCTTATTAAAATTTTAATTCCATATCAGAATGAAGAAAGGCTTGAGAAAATTTACGAAAAATGCATGACGACGCTTAAAGATACGAAGGATAAAAAGGAGGAGAAAAAAGCATATAGGTAAGATTCTGCTTAAAATGGTTTAAAAAAATAGGGCTGAAATTCCCAAACCAATCCTAGGTTCTAAAAAAGACCAGGGGATGAATTTTTCATTAAGATTCTCAGTTGTTAGTTAAAAGGTATTTTAAGGATGCAAGTCAAATGATTGGCTGCAACCTAGAATTGAAATATAATTGCCCAGCAAGAAAGTTGTGGATTATCCTGGTTAAGGCAAATTAAAAGCAAGCATGAGAAATGAAATTTGAAATGAAAATCTTACATTCAAAATGTCAGTACTCTCATTCATTAGTGTCTTCAAAGGTAGAATTCAATAATATTCAATAAGTAGTTAATGTGAAGTCTTCAGCTTCTTGTCACATAGAAATATTTTATCAAAAAATATTAACAAGCCTTTATGAACTTTCAGGATTGATTCCGTAAAGTTTTCTAACTTTAAAAATATATGTAGAAAAGTTCATGACCTCTACCATTTGTTAGATGAATTGGGAATTAATTGTTTTAGTCAATTTTTAGAGATGGTTTGAAACATACCATAGCTCCATTTTTTTCATCACATTTTGATACATTTTAGCATGTTTCAAGATTGATGAGATGAGATCCCATCTAATGATATTTCTTAAAAATGTTGTAACACCTATACACTCTGTCCATGAGGCTTCTACAAATCCAATAATGTTTTTTTTTTTTTTTACTTTTATTGAATTTTTAAAAAATTTATTAATGAGTACCCCCAAAAAATACTTTCATCTAAAAAAAAAAAACCAGCTCAAAGTAAAAGATCAAAAGATAATATGAAGAAAATCAGGGTAATGATTATTTTAAAAGCATTTAACATACAGATTAAATCAAAGTCTAATTCAAATATTTTTTTAGGTTATTGGAAGAGTTATGTGCCTCAGATGCTGATACATGTAAAAGATTTGTTGCTGAGAAGCGAAAGGATATATTGTCATTTTTATTAAAATCATTAAAAAAGACAAAAGTGACAAACAGAGGAGCTAGACTACGTTGTTTATTCAGAATGGTTAAATTACTACCTAAAAATCAAATCGATGCAGTTAAATCCATAGTTCCAGAGACCATCATATGTTGCAAAGACATTAACCAGAATACGAGGGCTTATGCATTCAAAATGTTGGAAGAAATATTTATTATTTGTAGGGTAAGTAGAACATTAAAAAAAAAAAAAAATAACACATTTTTAAGAGTCTAATTTACATGACCATCTACGGGATAATTTTAAACTTGATTTAATTCAAACTTTTAAAATATTCACAATTCGAATCACAAAGCCATCGCATTAAGCCAAATTAACAATTCAATCATTCAAGATAATTATTCATGTCTCTAAAAATAAAACGGTAATATTATTTGTTTTGGTCGCCATTTTCGAGAATAATCTAGACCGGTCTCGTATATTCTCACAACGAATAAACAACTGGTCGAGTATATTCCAAATTATTCTAGAATATTCGAGTAGCTTATATTCACAGAGTACATCTAGAATTTTCCTATTGGTTATATATACGCGAGCTCTCGGCAGTATTGTCAGTTTAAATATAACAAGCGAACAGTAAACCTCGAAACAAAAAAAAAAGTTTCAAAAGTTCAACGCGCTATTTTTCGCAAGTGATAATTATTCAGTATTTTCGTGAAGTTTTTAATTTTATTTGTGTGAAGTAGACATTTAAAAATGAAGACACCAGCGATCGGTATTGATTTGGGAACCACTTATTCCTGCGTTGGCGTTTGGCAACAGGGAAAAGTGGAAATCATCGCAAACGATCAAGGCAACAGAACAACACCTAGCTACGTTGCCTTCACGGATTCCGAACGATTGATCGGAGATGCCGCCAAAAATCAAGTGGCCATGAATCCGTCAAACACAATTTTCGACGCCAAAAGGTTGATCGGGCGACGATTCGACGATCCGAAAATCCAACAGGACATCAAGCATTGGCCTTTTAAAGTAGTCAACGACTGTGGAAAACCAAAGATCCAAGTCGAATACAAAGGGGAAAGGAAAACGTTCGCTCCGGAGGAAATCAGTTCTATGGTGCTCACGAAAATGAAGGAAACCGCGGAAGCGTATTTGGGAGGAAAAGTGAAAGACGCGGTGATCACAGTGCCGGCTTACTTTAACGATTCTCAGAGACAAGCGACTAAAGACGCGGGTGCCATAGCCGGTTTGAACGTTCTCAGAATAATAAACGAACCCACCGCCGCCGCCCTCGCGTACGGCCTAGACAAAAACCTGAAAGGCGAGAGGAACGTGTTAATTTTCGATCTCGGCGGGGGTACTTTCGACGTTTCCATACTCACAATCGACGAAGGATCTCTTTTCGAAGTTCGATCCACTGCGGGAGACACACACTTGGGCGGAGAGGACTTCGACAACCGAGTGGTGAATCACCTCGCAGAAGAATTCAAAAGGAAATACAAAAAAGATCTGACGAAGAACCCGAGGGCTCTGAGGAGATTGAGGACGGCCGCCGAACGTGCCAAACGAACGCTTTCTTCCAGCACCGAAGCCAGCATCGAAATCGACGCCCTTTACGAAGGAATCGATTTCTACACGAAATTATCCCGAGCCCGGTTCGAAGAACTGAATGCGGATCTCTTCAGATCGACCCTCGAACCCGTGGAAAAAGCTTTGGCGGACGCCAAACTGGACAAAGGAAGCATCCACGACATCGTCCTGGTCGGAGGATCCACTAGGATTCCGAAAATCCAGAAAATGTTACAGAACTTCTTCAACGGTAAAAATTTGAACTTGTCGATCAACCCGGACGAAGCCGTGGCTTACGGAGCAGCCGTTCAAGCGGCCATTCTGAGCGGAGACCAAAGTTCTCAAATCCAAGACGTCCTTCTGGTAGACGTGGCTCCACTTTCTCTCGGAATCGAAACCGCGGGAGGAGTGATGACCAAGATCATCGAACGAAACAGCAGGATTCCGTGCAAGCAAACGCAGACGTTCACGACGTACGCCGACAACCAACCGGCCGTTACGATTCAAGTGTTCGAAGGGGAGCGTGCCATGACGAAAGATAATAACCGACTAGGTCTGTTCGATCTTCAGGGAATACCGCCGGCGCCGAGAGGCGTTCCGAAGATAGAAGTGACGTTCGATTTGGACGCGAACGGAATCCTGAACGTCTCCGCAAAAGACACGAGCTCCGGCAACTCGAAGAACATAACGATCAAAAACGACAAAGGTCGACTGTCCCAAGCGGAAATCGACAAAATGCTCTCCGACGCGGAAAAGTACAAAGAGGAGGACGAGAAACATCGGCAGAGGATAGCCGCTCGAAACCAATTAGAGAGCTACGTTTTCAATGTGAAACAAGCTTTGGACGACGTCGGTCAGAAATTGTCGGAAGAAGACAGGACAGCAGTGAAGAACAAGGTAGAGGAGATGATCAAATGGCTGGACACGAACACGACAGCCGAAAAAGAGGAATTCGAGTACAAACTACAGGAACTGCAAAGCTTCTGCGCGCCTTACATGAAGAAAGTTCACGAAGCCGGCCAACAACAGCAACAAGATTGTGGGGCGCAGTATAGGAGTCAGCATCCTGGATCTGGACCGACGATCTCTGAAGTTGATTAAAAAAAGTTTTAAATCTCTAGTCAATTTTTTTATTTTCGGCAATAATTTTTTTTTTTACAATTGAAAAGTTCATGGTCACTTTTTATAAAAAGTATTATTTTTAGAAATTAAATTTATTCTGTTGTTCCTATTTTTGAGAAGACTGAAAAACAAATGATATTAGTGTGAATTATTATTTATTTAATAAATTGTTTTAATTTTTTTAAAAGATTGGTTTTTTATTTTAAATTTCCTTGATTCCTCAATTTTGAAGACAGGACGGAAAGGCGGTAATTTTTGGGAGTGTTTATATTCCTCTGAATTTAGAGTGAAAAAAACGCCTTTTCTGCCTCAATAAGAAATACTACGATTAGAAGATATTGCGATGAAAATAACTCCAAAAAAAAAAGTTTGAAATTATTTTTGCTTGGTAAAAGATATTTATATGATCGTTTTACTGTTTATTTTTCGCTTCGTGCAATGTTCTAGAAACTGAGGTCATGTTTACATATACCGGTAGCTCGAAATCAAATAGATTTTACTCGAAAAAGGCGGTTACGTTTGTGTCGAACATTTCGGAAACTTTCCCAAATTTGAAGCTGTCTTTATTTTTAAGGGTTTTTTTGGCCAGGATTGTTGAGATTTATTGTTAGCGGACAACTGTTAATATTTCAAGAACAAAGATAACTAGGAGATGTTTTAACAATCTTTAAATATTTGGACAATTATTCCATTATATTTTTTAGCTTTGTCCGACAACTGACCGAGCTCTTTTATTTATGGAATAAAAATTTGAAAAGATTTTTATTACGGAATGCTTTTAATTAAAAAGTCGATTTTTTAAAAATTTGTTATCCTTTTAAAAAAGAGCTTAGGCCTAGTCTTTCTGTATTTTCTGGTGCTGGTTTCAAAAATTTAAAGAGTGCTAACGCTATTGTTATGAATGTGATTTATTCACTATATGAACTCTATGGTTATTGTACCATACAGAAGTGGGTCTATAGCTAAAATTGTAAATTACTTCTCGTATTTAATGTTTAGAAGCATGCTTTCTTTCCATTCATATTTCATTTTTGAATTATCCTGGTTACCTCAACTGACTCTGTCCATAATGTACTTCGTTACGATATAAATTCGCTACAAACCGTTTAACTTATGCTACAATTTTTTTTTTTTTTTTTTTTTTTTTTCAAATTTTTTTTCCTGGTTTTGCAATTAAAAAGTGAAGCATTAAATATTATTTTTTTGATTTTTCTTTGCGATAGCATATAAAATAAACGTCAAAGTAACATGAGCTATATATTGACCTGTGTTTACTTTGTGTAGTCTATAAGGAAAAAAAATGTTTTTTTTTTCTGAATTTAAAACCACTTAGCAAGCAGTTAATTTATGGTTTTAAAATAAAAACACGATGCCCTAGCTTTTCTCAAGTAAAGTTCAAATTTTTTTTTCGGTGAAGGTTTCGGAAAACGCAACATGCCAAACACAAGATTTTTGTTTCTGTTGTTATCTTTGCTCTTTGGTATTCCTAAAATATTCTTAATTTTGAATGAAGACGAGTTGAGGATCGCATTGGATGTAGCCGAGAAACTAAACATTCATTACTTCATTTTTTTGCAAAACGAAATAAATGAAAATATGGTTTTTGATATTTTTAAAAGGATTTCATCAAAAAATCTTTTTTTCGTTTGTTTAAGTCACCTATCGGAATGGAAAGTACAAGACTTTTTCCGTAAAAATGAGCCACATTTTAATGATCGTTGGTTAAGTTCTGGCGATACTTTTTATGTAAGATCATATGCGGCAATGGTTATTTTAAAGGAAACAAATTCAACTACTCGATCCATTTGGCATATAGTAGAGGAAGAGTTGGAGCTAGTAAAACGAGTGAGTCGAACACCCACATTGAACTAACTTCTTACCGAAAATTTAGGAGAAAAAGGTAATTTTTTACCTCCGAGGTAAGGTACATATTCCAAGGAGATTTTGAGATTCGTTCTGAGATAATGAACCCGAGCTAAGGTACCTGTGCTAGAATGGAATTTTCCTAGAGCGAAATGCGAAATCGACTTGAAAAGTCATACTCAGGAATTTGCCTCCTCCTCTGAAGTGCAGAATTGTAATGTGGAAAACGGTATACAGTGGAAAGGGACGCGACTTCATTTTGCCTTTTAGCCAATTATTTGCCAATTTGGTTAAATTATTTTTTGGGTTCGGCTAAAAAAGATCGAATGATGATAAAATTTGTAGCCACATTTATTTGCCTTCAAAGATGTGTAGGGAGTAGTAAGGGCTTCTTTTAGGCCAAGCGATGTGATTAAGCTGTTCAAAATCGCCCCACTAGGAAATGTCTATATTTTTATTCATTTTACGGTCAAAATAAGTTTCTTATACGTGGGTGTTTGACTCTGTTTAATCAGAGAAAGAAAAAAAATTATACCACAAAGTCTGTTTATGATAGAAAATATATTTCTGCCCTCATCGAGAAATTTCATTTGGTTGATATTTAGTAAAGGAAAAATATTTCTAAGAAATAAGATAGCTTATAACACTGAGCTTATTACCGTGCGACATGTGGAATTATCCAAATACAGATTAACGGAAATCTATGATTTTGGATCTAAAAGATTTTCTTACGATTTCGGACTTTGGGAAAAGGATCAAGGTTGGATATATGTCACAAATATTCCATTTTATTTGAGACGCTTAAATTTTAAGGGAAGTGATGTAAACACATTTGTGCAGGAAGTATGTCAAAATAAATTACTTTTAATATTAAGATCAAGAAGAATAGACTCCTACTCCACGTAATGTTAACTGAATCGTTTATTGCAAAAAAAGAGTCTTGTCCATATTTTTTTTAAAATGGGGATCAATTGTTTTGCTTTTAAAAAATGGAAATAAAGAAGTTGTGCTGAAACAAAAACGAATGATCTTCATTTTGAAAAAAACATGGACAAGACTCCTTTTTACAATAAACAATTCAACTGCACTTATGGGTGGTAATTATTAGTTTTAAGTCGGCACGGTTATTCGTTGCCCGAAAAATGGGCTAAAATTTGCTTCATTACTATTCCAGAAGGGACCGAGTGCGGAGTATACATTGTTAAAGCCCTGACTGCAATTCCGATTAGACTTTTATCGGAATCGAAATCGGATTTAGAATCTCGTCTGAAAACAGTTCGGAATCGTCATCGGCATCGGCATCGGCATCCAAAAAAATATTTTCGATTTAGATTGACTTAAAAAGCATGAAAATAGCGTTATTGCAGTTAATCGATTTTGGTTTAAATAGGAATCAAAATCGGAATCTTACTCATAAATAGTCAAGATTCTGCGGAATCGAAATCAGAATCGAAATCGGAATCGGAATTGCAGCCCTGTGAAATAAGAGGCACTCTAAGTAGATCATTCATGGCAAACTTAGTTTCAAAGTTTTTGCAGCCTAATGCTATACTATCGCTATGCTATGCTATATACCATGCTGGATTAAAGTGACACATTTTATTAAGTGAAGTAGGAGCATTCATTTATGAGCCTATTCTTCTTAATCACGAAATATGACAACAATTTTGTAGGGATGCGTTAAATATCCAAATTTCGATCCAAGAACTTGCATCGGCCTTGAAATACTTCGCTGTTTTTCCGAATGAATGAATTTTCGGTAAGGTAAAATATTTAATGCCACAAAATTTTGATACTAGTAATTTTTTTTTTTTTTTTAAGAATTATCGAAAAATCATCAGAAAGTTTGTTTGAAATTCATCCCTATGAATTTCGTGTTTCCGACGACGTTGATGCTCTTATAGGTGCTTTATTCCCATTTATCCGTCGTTTAAATAGGTTTACGCAAAAAGTTGGGCCCATTTTTAAAGTAACGTGAGTAAATATTTTTTGGTGTGATTCACGTGATTATAATTGAATTAAATGTTACAGTTATAATTGGTATATTAAATACCCGTCAGAAGAACTTAAATCCGACTTTTATCTTCGTCCTTTCCAGTTAGATTTTTGGCTAGCGATTATGTTCTCTGTTACGACCGGAACTGCGCTCATGATAGCTGTAAAATTAATTTTACGAAAATGAAAACCGACAGAAGTACATTATTCAGCCATTTTTATTTCGGATTAGAAACTCTATGCAATCAAAGCGGGGAGGATGTATCGAGAAGTATTTCTGTGAGGATATTAAGCTTTTCGTTGCGTATAGTTGCAGTAATTTCATTAGCTTCATACTGCGCCTTTATTACTTCATTTTCAACCATCAGATTTCCTAAACCGCCTTTTTCAAATTTCACGGAATTTCTTCTCTCGCATCAGTATCGATTGATTGGCGAATCTTATCAGATTCGGGAAAAATATTCTGAGTTCAGAGTATTGTTTTTATTTTGTTTAATTTCTTTATGTTCCTAAGAGAAATAAGTACAGTATTCGTTTTTTTTTCGTATCGTGCAAACAGAGATGTGAAACGTTTCTGAAACGGTAACGAAAAAAGCGTTATTTTTGGGTTTTTTGAGTTACGGAAACGTTTTAGAAACGATAACGGTTTTCAAGTCGGTAAAAAACGAAACGAAAAAAAAAACGGCATGATCAGGGATTAAGACGAAACTTTTTATAATAACGGATGTGTGTTTCAGAAGAAGAAAAAAACGGATTCAAAACGAATGCAGTAAAATATAATTAAGGCAATAACGAAAACGAAACTAAAACGTCTACTCTGAAAGAAACGAAATCAGAACCGAAACGAGAAACGATACCGAAAAGAAACGTTTAAGAAACATTTTTTCGCTGCCTTTTACCTGCTGCATATTAGACACCATGTTTGAGCATTAAAAACTTTTAAAATTATAGCAATGGTTGCTACGAGTTTCCGTTACCATTCCCTCAAACCAAAACCAAAAAACAAAGTACTTTTGCAGTCAATAAAATCTACATTCGAAACATTAAAATATTTTTCTTCCGACAAAATCTGAATTCGGATAGCGTCGAAAATTCTTTAGATGTACAATTTTTATTGCTGATTTTGAATTTTGCCATGACAACATTACGTCCTGTACCGGTGGGGTTTGAATCGACCAAAATGACTTGCCCTTACTGCCGTTCCGAAATAAGTACAAACAAGAATACCGAAGCAGGAAGCATTGCTTATTTAGCAGGCGTTATCATTGCTTTGTTCGGGTAAGCTTATCAAGAGAAAATAATTTTTTCTCAAGAGGATGATCTTTAAATCATTTTTTTAGATGCATATGCGGCTGTTGTCTGATACCTTGCTGTGTATGTAGGGATGTGTATCATACTTGTCCTAAGTGTGGTGCTTACTTGGGAAGGCGAAGAAGATCCGTATTAGATATATGAGCAATTATGGCAATCGTTTTATTCTTTTTTTTCATGGAAGTAAACAGTTAGGAAAAAAGAAGATGGGAGAAAATTTTAAGGAAAGTTGTCAGACTGATTTTTTCGGTAGGAAATGGTTTTAATTTTTCTTTGCTTTTTTTCATAAAGAAAATTGAACATAACATTACTAAGCTTATAAATAATTCTCAAGCATCCTAAAACTGGGTAAAAACTGGCGAAAATCCTGGAGAAGCCTTCTAATGACCCTAATCTTTATAAATTGTTCAGTTGAAATTTCTAGAATAAAAAACACTTTATAGTTTTATATAGTTTCTGTAAAATATCGATGGACAAATGTTGAAAAGAAAGCCAATGGGAACTCTGTACAAACCTTCAATCGTTTTCAAATTAATATTTTTCGGTTCCATTATAGTCTGTTATTGATTTATTTAAGTGATTTATTTATTTGGGGAAACTGAAGGAAGAAAAGCCATCGGATTTGTTTGCAGAAAAAACGTAAATTCAACCCAATAAGTTTTTCTTCCAAGATATTGAATTTAAAACAAGAAGAAAAAAAATTCTCATCAATTTTATTCTGTGGGTTTTTTTTTTTTTTTTTTTTTTTTTTTTTGAAGAGAGGCTATTTAAAAATTTAAAAATAATTAAATCAAACATCTGCCAGCTCAGCTGATTCATTGTCAAACGGAATCCATCCTACGCCAGCGAAAATAACCGTCAAAATATATCTCAACTGAAATCATCTCCCTAAGTTAAATATAGCGTCTTTTCTTGCCCGATTGGAAGTTTCTCGAACTCACTCGACCCTACTTTCCCCGTTGAGATAGTAAAACGTAAAATTTCATTCAAGAATCGTTAATACGAAACAGAAATATATGATACATAATCTTAATATAGACGCGAGGGAAATTTCTGGAATGTACGCGGTTGGAAAAAAAAAAGAACACATCGAACGGGCTACGGTTTTCAAGCGGGATTTACGGTTTCTAGAACAATCTGTTTTATTTTCACAGTCGTGCAACAACGAAATTTCTCGATCGTTCGAATAAACGCGAAGCGCGGTTGTTAAAAATTAAATTTACAACAATGTAGCAACGGTTTTCAAAGGGAAATCGATGGTTCTAGAAGGATCTGACTTATAGTCACAACAAAGAAGTTACCATACAGTTCTAGATTTTTCCTATTGGTTATATATACGCGAGCTCTCGGCAGAATTGTCAGATATAATACAAGCAAGCAAACGATAAACTTCGAAGTAAAAAAAAAGTTAAAGCGCTTTTTTTTCAACGCGAGTTTTTTCAAAATAACAAGTATTAATTTGTGCAAAGTATTTATTTATTTATTGTTGTGAATAGTTGTGACATATCTACAAAATGAAGACACCAGCGATCGGTATTGATTTGGGAACCACTTATTCCTGCGTTGGCGTATGGCAACAGGGAAAAGTGGAAATCATCGCAAACGACCAAGGCAACAGAACAACACCTAGCTACGTTGCCTTCACGGATTCCGAACGATTGATCGGAGATGCCGCCAAAAATCAAGTGGCCATGAATCCGTCAAACACAATTTTCGACGCCAAAAGGTTGATCGGGCGACGATTCGACGATCCGAAAATCCAACAGGACATCAAGCATTGGCCTTTTAAAGTAGTCAACGACTGCGGAAAACCAAAGATCCAAGTCGAATTCAAAGGGGAAAGGAAAACGTTCGCTCCGGAGGAAATCAGTTCTATGGTGCTCACGAAAATGAAGGAAACCGCGGAAGCGTATTTGGGAGGAAAAGTGAAAGACGCGGTGATCACAGTGCCGGCTTACTTTAACGATTCTCAGAGACAAGCGACGAAAGACGCGGGTGCCATAGCCGGTTTGAACGTTCTCAGAATAATAAACGAACCCACCGCCGCCGCCCTCGCGTACGGCCTAGACAAAAACCTGAAAGGCGAGAGGAACGTGTTAATTTTCGATCTCGGCGGGGGTACTTTCGACGTTTCCATACTCACAATCGACGAAGGATCTCTTTTCGAAGTTCGATCCACTGCGGGAGACACACACCTGGGCGGAGAGGACTTCGACAACCGAGTGGTGAATCACCTCGCAGAAGAATTCAAACGGAAATACAAAAAAGATCTGACGAAGAACCCGAGGGCTCTGAGGAGATTGAGGACGGCCGCCGAACGTGCCAAACGAACGCTTTCTTCCAGCACCGAAGCCAGCATCGAAATCGACGCCCTTTACGAAGGAATCGATTTCTACACGAAATTATCCCGAGCCCGGTTCGAAGAACTGAATGCGGATCTCTTCAGATCGACCCTCGAACCCGTGGAAAAAGCTTTGGCGGACGCCAAACTGGACAAAGGAAGCATCCACGACATCGTCCTGGTCGGAGGATCCACTAGGATTCCGAAAATCCAGAAAATGTTACAGAACTTCTTCAACGGTAAAAATTTGAACTTGTCGATCAACCCGGACGAAGCCGTGGCTTACGGAGCAGCCGTTCAAGCGGCCATTCTGAGCGGAGACCAAAGTTCTCAAATCCAAGACGTCCTTCTGGTAGACGTGGCTCCACTTTCTCTCGGAATCGAAACCGCGGGAGGAGTGATGACCAAGATCATCGAACGAAACAGCAGGATTCCGTGCAAGCAAACGCAGACGTTCACGACGTACGCCGACAACCAACCGGCCGTTACGATTCAAGTGTTCGAAGGGGAGCGTGCCATGACGAAAGATAATAACCGACTAGGTCTGTTCGATCTTCAGGGAATACCGCCGGCGCCGAGAGGCGTTCCGAAGATAGAAGTGACGTTCGATTTGGACGCGAACGGAATCCTGAACGTCTCCGCAAAAGACACGAGCTCCGGCAACTCGAAGAACATAACGATCAAAAACGACAAAGGTCGACTGTCCCAAGCGGAAATCGACAAAATGCTCTCCGACGCGGAAAAATACAAAGAGGAGGACGAGAAACATCGGCAGAGGATAGCCGCTCGAAACCAATTAGAAAGCTACGTTTTTAATGTGAAACAAGCTTTGGACGACGTCGGTCAGAAATTGTCGGAAGAAGACAGGACAGCAGTGAAGAACAAGGTAGAGGAGATGATCAAATGGCTGGACACGAACACGACAGCCGAAAAAGAGGAATTCGAGTACAAACTACAGGAACTGCAAAGCTTCTGCGCGCCTTACATGAAGAAAGTTCACGAAGCCGGCCAACAACAGCAACAAGATTGTGGGGCGCAGTATAGGAGTCAGCATCCTGGATCTGGACCGACGATCTCTGAAGTTGATTAAGGTGTTTGTGTAAAATAGTTTTTTAAGGACAATTTTTTAAAAAATATTCGGTTATGAAAGACTCAAATTAAATTGTTATGTAAGGACTGAAATAAATTTTTATTTATTACTAGTGTTAAGTGTTGAGGACTTTAAAAAAAATGAAATAAAACTTACAAAAACAGAGAAAGAATTTCATGATCATGAAAGACTGAAATGTAAATAGTGTATGTAAAATGTACTTGTAACGTGTAAAGTGTAAATAAATTTGTAAATTATTTGTAAATATTGTAAATATAATTTTTAGTTTATTTTGTACATATTAAATCGTTTATTTTTAATTGATTACCCTTTTCCTAAATCCTAAAAAAAAAAATCAGTGTGGAAAAAGAATTAAAATAGACGCCTAAAATGTCTGAATTATGCACTCGCAATACTTTAACAAAAAACAAGTCAAGACACTTTTTACCAAACTTTTTTTTTTTTTGCTCCCCAGATTCTAGGCAGAAGTTGAACTTTGTTTATGTTTCTCTTTTAACTAAAGTCGATTTGTTAATTCTTGGTGGTTTTGTAAGTAAAGTTCACTTCTTGTTACTTTGCTGGGGAAGGATAACTTTAAGATAATTCCAATCAGATCATAATAAATGAATGAAACGTTTTTCGACCCAACCAATCCTATTGAAAAGAAATTGCCAATGAAGTCAAGTATGCACATGTTTTTAAGGGTAGGTTGATGTAGGCTCAATTGGTATAAGAGTAACTAGCTTTGATTTTCTGTTTGGAAAGAATAATGACGGGACTGATTGTTCTTCGCTTATAATTTCAAATTAAAAAACATTGATAGAATTCTATATCGATATAATCAAACATCTGCAGTGGCATTTTTGCCGTGTTTGATTTGCGCTCTACATGTAATCCTTTTAAATGATTTCGATGAAATTTACCATTCCTTTTGCCGGCCTGGCTCGGGCAGGATAAGATTTTAGATACTTGAAAGCCTTTGAAAGGGACAATAGGCATTTCTATATTTATAGATTTTAATTAAATTTTTGTTAGGAGAAAATTTTTAAACCCCAGATTTAGTTCCCTTCTCCCCCTATCTGGGTACTAACTTGAAATGTATTGTTTGTCTTGTTCGTCAACATGTTCGTAGTAATTTTGTGTCCTAAAATCTATATGGTAAAATTGCTTGATTTTTAAAAAATTTTTATTTTATAGGAATGGTCTACAAAATCAAACGAGGACACAATCCGAGATTACATTGGTCTGATATTTGGAGGTTTGGCTGGTAGTCAAACCTTAGTGAGCGCTACGGTTTTAGCCCTTGCCAAATTAACTCACGTCCTCCGTACGGAATTACCGGACGACCTGATGGGACTAATTCTGGAAAACATATGCACTCTTTCTGCTCTGCCAACGAGGGAAATCGTCGGACCCTGTCTAGGTTATTTTAAAGTTTTCATCACCGCTTTTCATAAGGACAGAGTTTTGCCCTACGTCCCGATGATAGTAAGTTTTCATGTTTTTATCGTATTAGACTAGACTGGGCTGGAAGACTATTCTGCTCGGGGTTTATGGAAAATTGTGCTATGTCTTAATTTTCTTTTTTTTTTCGATTAGGTAAAAGCCGCCGTTGCAATGACGGAAGACTGCAAACGCCATTTTCGGTTGAAAGTTCGCGACGTCTTGGACCGACTACTTCGAAAGTACGGATATGAAACGATTCAACCGCTCGTACCAAAAGATGACAACATTATGCAAAAGCGTTTGAAAAATCTGAAGAGGATTAATGCGAAGAAGAAGGCGCCAAAGGACGAAGTTGAGAACGACGAGGAAGATGTTTTGGAAGAATTTGCTATAAAAGCTAAACCGAAAAGGTAGTTGAAAACTTTTTGAAGTGCTGGCAAATCCATTCAAAGAAAAAGTTCGGTTTGATCCGTTTTACTATTTTCAAACTCCAATTTTTGTCTTTGACCGCTTTTTTGATTTTTAAAAAATAGCACATCGGCACCCTTTGTTTGGAATGCCACAAAATAGTTGGCATTAATTTTGTTGTCAGGAAGGCTTTGAAGTGCAGCCCCTAAAATATCGATTCAAAAAAGATAGAAATTTATTCTTGACCGCCATTTTGGATTTTTTAAGTCAGATTCTGATCCTAATTGTTTTTGGATCTGACCCAGTTTAAAATGTAATCGTAACTTCATTCCTCATCAAAGTCAAGAGTTTGGTTCAGGATCAATTTCTTTCTGGAACCTTGTTTGAGTTCTAAGTATAGTCAGTGTTTTACAACGGTTAGTTCCGTTCTTATGGGAAGCATGCAAAACCCATGTTTAGTTCAGTTTTCCCGGTTCGATTCCCTTCGGTTTGCCAATACCGTTTAATCCTGTTCTTTTTTCATTTTTAAATTTTTTTTCAGCATTGAAGAGATTTTGGCTTCGAGCGACGACGAACCGGATGAAGAACCTGCGGAACGTAAGAAAAAATCTAGGAAGCAGAAAAAGCAAGAAATGTTTATCCAGGAAGATAATGATGACGTCATGGATTTGATTTCTCCCGCGGCTACTGGAAAAATTTCTGGTATTTTATATTTTTCTTGAATTTTCTTAACTTATATATCAAATCGAAGATGTGATACACTTCTTTGTTAAATTTGAGATACTTTTTGTCCAAATTGAAAAATATTGAATGGCTATGGGGGAAAAAACTTCGGAATTTCCGTAAAAAACGGGGTGAAAAGCAGGGACTTATAACACCTCAACTTTTGAGTCTAAAATTTCAGAATGCAGAATTGAAATTTTGAATGAAAGAGGACTAAATTGAATTTAGAAAAAATTAACCCCAGGACCATGGGAACAATGTCCCTACCCGTGGCACGCTTGAGTGTTTTTCTAGGAAGTTTTCAGCTTATAGCATATTCCTATTAAAATTCTTTTTAATGGGATAAAAAACGTTTCCTCTGTGGCTCATATATTAAGTTGCAAAGTAGTGCTGCAGATAATGTCTTGGCCTGTCTATAACACTGGTAAAGCCTCCTGTCTAGACAGTGCTTTAGTTTTGGAATGCACAAAATATTGCTACTTATGCTTATGAACCACGATACTGACCGGTATATTACCCTGTTCTGCTACTTTAAATAATTGAAAGAAGGAACTTTTTCCTTACATTTCACCCTTTTTTTAATGAGCATTTCATTTTCAGCATCGAAACCATCTGCAAAAACTTCTAAGAAAAAAGAATCTGACATAAAAATGTCGTCGGATGGAAGATTGATTATAACTGATGATGCCGATGGTGACGACAGCGGAAGCGATTATGACGGGGATTCTGATCTCGACGACGTTGCGTCAGCTATGAGTGAGGTCGTGTTAGGGAAGAAAAGAAAATTAAGCAGCGCATCTAACGTCCCTAATAAGTACCAAGGTGAGACGTTTTTATTCTTTTGATCAGCAATTTGCAATTTCAAAATTTCTGTCAAAATGTTAACGGTTATTTTTTTTTCTAGCCGGCGGCTCTGGTATTCATCGACCCCTGGACGAGAACGAAGTACCTGTTAGAGTAGCAAAAAAGGAAAAAGACAAACGGAAAAGAAATAAAGATGTCCAGGGCTTTAAATCAGGAAAAGAATATAGAGCGAAGAAAGCGAAGGGAGACGTTAAACTTAAGGGGAAACCTGATCCTTATGCTTATATCCCTCTGTCGAGGAAGTTGTTAAACCGTAGAAAGAAGTTGAAAAATAGCGGAAAGTTTAAAAATATTATCCAAGCTGCCGTTAAAGGAGCAAAAAAAGGCTCAAAAGCTAAAATGAGAGCAAAAAAATAAATTTCTTCCTTTGTTTAAGCAGTAAAAAATTTTTTATGTAAATTCAGACTCTATTTTTCTTTCTAATATTCTCCTTAGTGTACACAGAACTATGCTACATATCATAAAAATATACAAAAAAGATAAATGATCTATATTCATGTGTATAAACTGTAGTACCAATAACCTCACAGATAAATCTTTTTTTTTTTTACTTGAAACAAAAAATCGAAAAAGAAAAAAAAAGTTCAAAAATTTTAGGCGGTAAGGTATTACTTGTATAACGTTAATTCCACGTCATATTGCAGCTTGTTTATGCATTATCGAATTCGGAAACAATTGTCTTTGCGACAGTTGCAAAATATGGTGAAACATTTTCAAACGGATTTGACTGATGAAATCATTATTTGGAATTTTATTATTGTTTTTCAGTCACGCTTCTGACCAGATTAGGTTAAGTTTCTCCAATCTAACTCCACGTGACGCCGGCTTTTGGTTTCCGGTTTCCGGCCGTCAATCGAGTTCGCGTCCTTCAAATGTGTTGGTGGATTTAACACTTGTTTTATGTTATTTAAACAAGGCGATTTCGGAGTCTGTTGTTCTCGGTACCGGTGTGAAAGTTTTTGTGTGAAATTCCTGACATTTCATTACCTCTTCAGGACTCCTTAAGTAATCGAATTAATGATTATTTAACGGTTTTTAAAGGATGACGCGTTTAAAAAATCAATAGGGTCAGATTACCACCCGCCATTTTGGACTGGTGGTTGAACTTTAAATATATTTGTGCACTTTACTTTTATAATGGACTATTATTCTAACTCGAGCGCGGGAATGTCGTCGAGAGGTCGATTTTCTTCCCGAGGTGGGTCATCCTACCGTGGGGGTGGAAGAGGGGAATCCTCCTACAGAGGATCCAGGGGTAGCTACTCATCTACTAGAGGAAGTTATCCATCTACCTACACTTCACCTCGAGGCAGAGGGAGCTATTATTCCAAGTATGAATCATCTGGTTCCAAATACAGTTCAGGTAAGATCAAAACAAGAACTTCCAAATATTTATCGGAAATCAATTAAAACTTTCATTGTTTTAGAGGGAAGCAGATATCCATCTCATACAAGAATGGAAGAGACCTCTTACAGAAAACCAGAATCATCAAGTTACAGATCAAGTGAACATTCTCACCATCGATCTGAAGATATGAGTCGTAAACGAATTCGAAGTGATAGCTACTCCCAATCCCAGGTACAAACCCTTATGAAAATTTTGATTTTAAAATGTTTTTTGTAATTCACAGGCATGGACAGTTGGCAAATAGGTTTGATGTAATGGTGATCTTTCCCTCAAGGCAAGGAGACAACCTGCAATCCTTTTTATTAATATCCTTTTTGAAGATTCGTAGATGGGTATACATAAAATTAACAACTGCAAATGAAGAAGCAGCAATTGTTAATTTTTTTAAAAATGCAGAAAGCAAACACCTCTTGATTAGAGGATAAAAGGAGATGCAAAAGAAATTTACACATCAAGAACAATTTAATTTTTAGAATGAAAACCATCCCAGATAATGTTATAATTGTCCCGTAAAATAACAAAAAGAATTACTAAACTTGTTTTATATTGTTGCATTGAATTTTGTCGAAAACAGGGAACAGGAAGTCGACGAAGTCACGAAGTCGAAGAATATCGTGGCGGTGGGAGTCGCTACTCGAATACAAATTCATATACCGAGTCTAGAAGCTATAGCGATAACAGGAGTGCTTTCAAGAAACCACGTTTATCCGATATCAAACCGAAAGAGGAATATAGAGGACGTAAAGAATTATCACGGTCCTCTGTTGCCGTTTCAAAACTTCGATCTATTAGAGGACGAACCTTGCGAGGGAGGGGAATTGTAAGGCGTGGCACGGATAGTTTCCTATCTAAAAAACGGGTTTTTTCGGGAAGCAGAAGCACTTCTGCTACGGAATTACTCGCTTTAAGGAAGGCTAAATTGCTGAAACAGAGGAGGTATGAAACACAAAAAATAGAAGTATAAAAAACGAAAAGCGAAAAAATGTCCACGTGAAACTGAAAATTTTGGTAAAAGGTAACTAAAAATGTTGAAGGTTAACGCAGAAGACTTTTTTCTTCATGAAGTATGGTTTCCTTGAAACAAAAATTTTGTGGAATTTTATGAAGACAAAAAAAAAGATCAGAAGGAAACCAAAAAAAGCATTTTAAATTTGTATAAAAATTTCTCTTCTTTAATGCACTCCCTGGGATCTGGGATTTGTAATTTGGTATAAAAAAATTTGAAAAGAAATCTCAGCTGATTGATAGATAAGACACTGGCGAATTTCTTTTAGAAGAAAAAAATTTGAGAATAACCTACTGCACCTCCACCGTTAGAAATAACTTGTTTGATAACGAGAATAAATTAAAAAGGGAAACTCCGTCCTGGATCAATTCAAAGAGAAAAAATACATTAAGCACGAATATCTGGAAATGAAATCTTTTTCGTTCTTCCAGTTTTTGAAAAACAAAAAATTGGAGTTAAGCAAACGAAGATGAAAAGGATGAAGTCTTGTAGTAGTTGTCACCGCGATTGTACTTTTTTTTTCTTTAAAAATTATTGTTCTGCTATTACTGTTTGTATTTTTAAATTGGAAAAAATTTGTTTTCTAAATACGATTTTTTTGATGCGTTAGGTTGAAAGAAAAGGTGAGATTGTCGAGATTGGCTGAAATCGAATCTGACAAGGATAAGGATAAAGAGGAAAAAAGTGCTGACGAAGGAGAAAAAGAAGAAAAGGTTAGAGATATATATATATATATATATTTTTTTTTTTTATAGTAAAAGTGACACTAATATTGTTTTCCTTTTAAAGGACGATGCTCAAGAAGAAAAGGAAACCGGAGAAAATGAAAAAGAAGGAGAAAAGGAAAAAAAAGAAGAGGGAGAAAACGAAGAATCGGAATCGAAGGACAAGGTAACTGACTGTAAAAATAAAATGAGTTTTAAATGTTTATGAACTATGACATACGACTATAACTAACTATAACTATAGGATTTCTTGTAAGGAAAAAGCTGAGTGTATCCTACATACCTTTTCGTCTGCCTTGTCAGCAAAATTTTTGCCGGCTTATATATGGAGTTGGTGAATGTTGAGCTCGGAATTTTTAATCCGTTGCATTTTCTTTTCCGATATGAAGAATCACATTTCGGCAATTAAGTATTCGTAGTAATTCGTTTAATACGTCATTTTGAATACCAACAGTTTGACAACATTTGTGCAAGAAACAGAAATCACATGTCTCTATGCTGCTGCCTTCAATAATTTTATTCTTAATGCTGTTCATGATATCAAGGTTCATCTGACCAATGAACTTCTGTAATTCTGCCTTATTAACTTTATATGAGTCGTCCGATAGCTTCTGTTTCTAATTCTCACTACTTACCGGCAGTTTTACATTTTTTTTTTTTTTTTTTTTTTTTTGCCAATCCATGAAAAATAATTCCCAAGTGAAATATGTTGCCGCTTGAGCTATTTAATATTCGTAATCTATGAAATTTATTTTAATGCAACATAAAAGTTTTTAGTTATAAAAATTAAGAATGAATGAAATCAATTTTAAAAAAAAGGAAAGACAAAAAAACTGTATTCATTGCTACATGAATGACGGGGTCTATGACGACAAACTCTTCTCACCCAATATGGTAAAATGGCGTAAAGTATCCAGAGTAACTACTTAAAATATTTATAGCTCTAACTAATTGCAAAAACTCTAACTAAAAACTTTGGGCCATTTCCATTCTACAGAATTTCTCCACCTTAAAAGCGCCTGTTGTGCTCTATCAATGGTTACCCATTGAAACAAAAAGAAATTGGTCCGGCCAATGAACCAAATGGTAATCTAGTGCCAGTTTTTTGGGTGAATTATACAGTTTAAACGTTGTAAAAATATAAGCTGACTAATCATTTAATTTGGTTCTCTTACCAATTTTTATTTATTTCTTAAATTTTTCTTTTCAAAAATTCTGTAGTGGGATTTTTCCCAAATCTATTTCTTCCTATTTGGCCTGCCCAGTCCCAGAAGGGGGAACGGGACGGAGAGCTAGTTTCCTGTAATATTATTAAGATTACTTTGGTTATAGTTGCCTTCCAAATGACAATAATTGTATTTTTTAATTTTTTCCCTTTCTTTTATGTTGCCAGGATCGTTTTAAAAAGGAAGAAGACCGAATTGACTTTTTCGGGAAGCCATTCATGAAGCTCCAGTGTCCGGTTTGCTCCACGAAATGTATAACATTCAAGGAATACGTATCACATTTATACCAGCCCACACACGTTAAAGGTCTGAGGGACAAAAGCATTCAGCTAAAAGCCCAGCTAACGAAAATGAGGCTTGCTCAGAGAGCGAAGCAGAAGAAAACGGACGAGGAAGATGTATCCAATTTGAATACAAGGACAATATTTTGCCCTATTTGCAAATTAAATTATTCACAGGATAAAAGCACTCATCAGTCGTCTGAAGCACATAAGGTAATTTTTTTTGAAGAGACCAACAGCTTTTCAGGTTTGGTCTTTAGGACCTGTTGCTTTAAAACAATTGATTAATTCAATTTTTTTTTTCCTCAGAAAATCAAAAACTTTTTGCAACCTTATTGCAAAATATGTCGCATCTCTTACAAAAGCCCTGTGCTATATGAAAATCATATTTGTTCCCTTGATCATATAAGAAGGAAGAACGCCCTTGATGAAAGGCTAGGGAAGAGTAAAGGTGCCAGTCTCGATTTAGATAATTTTATGGTTTTGGATTCTGTAGGAAGTGGAGATGGTAAGCATTTTCTAAATAATGAAAAAAAAACGATTCATGTGAACAGAGTGGTGAAGGCATACTTTTCCTGGGAATCCCGGAATCCAACCTTTTTCTTAAAAAAACGGGGAATTTTGAAATCCGTATTTTCAAATTTCATGGGACCTTTTGACGAAATTCTGTTACAATTTTCTTTTTTTAAATTTACAGAAGGTGAAGAAAACAAAGAGGAAAGTAAAGAGGACGACTTAATCAAAAAGGAAAAGGAAAAAGAGAAGGAAAAGGAAAGAGAAAAGGAGGCAGAGGAAAAAGTGTCGGATGAAGATAAGCTCGGGGTCGAATTTATCCGAAAAGTTGAGGCGTTTTACTGCGAAGTTTGTAGGATTTACCTTCCGCGTTTGATGAACAAGGAAAAGGCTTTGAGGATTCACTGCAGATCTAAAAATCATCTTAAATGCTACTTGAGATACGGAACTGAAGAACTCCTCGACCAAATACAAGATAAAGGGGATAAAAAGAAATCGAAAAGTTCAGGAGAAAAATCGGTAAGACCTTTGTTGGAGAATACGGAAAATTTTTGTGGGTTAGCAGGAAATCATACGGGGAAACCAGACCAAAAAAAGATTGGCTAAGAACATACTATGGGAAAGCCTCTCATAATGTTAAAGATTAAAAATATAGCCCAAAAAAATATTCAAAAGACAGCTACGCCCGTTCTGGCTATGGCTCTGAATTTGATGGTCATGTAATGACCATTCATGTTATTTAAAATTGAAAAACGGTAGACATGCAGAACCCTGTAGGAATAATTTAGCATCAAAAATCCTACTTGATGTAAATTTTTACAACTTGTAAAAAATTTTCTCTACTTTGACAAGATTTAGAACGAATGTAGTCGAAATTCTTTATATGAAAAGTAGACCGTAAATTGTGTTTTCCTCGGAATGAAAAATACTATTCCTTTTGCAGGTATCGAGGGTAAATTTCAAGACTCGACCAATTACGGCCCTCGGCTTTGCCTAGGACCGTAATTGATCGATTCTTGTTGAAATATTTACCTTCGACACCTGTAAAGAAAAATACTACTTGTCGATTAGTTTTATATTTTAGTTTTTAAATGTTTTTCTTGTAGTCGGAAAAATCGACAGACGTTCAGGAAGTTACCGCAAAAAAGGAGAGTAAAAATCACGACGAATCTTTAGAAGACGATTCTGAATCCCAACTTTGGGCTGACGTAGATAATTTGCTGAAGGAAGTAGAACCCGCAACGAAATCTGACGACGAAGACGAAGAAGAAGGTAAGCAACATCAGTTTTTTTTTTAAATTTTATACATCTGCTGGACTTCAAAATGAGGAATTTTTTTTTTTCGTAGTTATCCTCTTTACCACAAGAGTGCAAGTCTTATAGTCAAGTCCAAGTGATTGACTGACTTGCATTTATATGATATCTCCTACCCAAAAGGGTAACCAAAATTAAAAGATCCCTTAGCCAAAAGTCCAAAGCGGTTATTCATTGTTTTCCGGTTAGACATAATCACGTGACATATTTCAGATTCGACGTTTGATTCTGAATTTATTGCTGAATCATAAAGGAATTTCAGGAAAGACTGAGAAGTTGTATTGCTATCATTTCGAGAACTTCTCACCGCCAGACAACTCTAGAAACAACAAAAATTTGAAGCTATATTGAGTCATTCCTGGAATTTCCTTACTACGAACATTGCCTGCCACATCTGTACGTCTTTAGCAAGAAGGTTTAAAAATTTCCCTTAATTTCAGGTGGAAGGTTTGATCGATTTAAGTCCAACGAAAAGAAAGAAAACGGTGAAGTCGCCGGTGCGGAAGATGCAAACAGCGAACAGGATACTACAGTGGCAGTGACAGGAGAATCTGCGGAAGCAGAGAAAAAGAAGGAAGCTTGAATGAAATCGAAGAAAGGAAAATAGAAAGAGATTTTTAATAATTATTTGGATTTTTTCACTAGGAAAAGTTTTTTATTTATAGAAACCAAACTTACAACAGTTAATTTAGCAATTTTTTTATAATTATTGATCGTCTGCATTTTTTGTACAATGGTTACAAGATTTTTTTGTATGTTTTTTTTTTTTTTTTTTTTTGTTTTTCGCTGAATGTGATGGAAATATTTAAAAAAATATAATTTTTAGAACGTGATTATAAATATTCTATTCTAAATTCCTCTACTAAATATTGGTTTGATTTATCTGGACTCAGACCTCGTTTTGAAATTTCAATTAACATGGCCTCTTTGGCTTTACTTCACAGAAAGCTTTTCGTAGGAAAATTAAAAGGGAAAAATCGAAACCAATGACATTTGATTTATGAAGGTTTTTGTTTTTGTTGGATAAATTTAAGTTCTGACACTAGTTTTCTAATGCAAGAAAAAACATAGAGGGGGTATCCAGAAAGTAACGTCAAAAAGTGACTAACTTTTGCTGGCACGACAGTAAAATTTTTTCAATTATACCATCTTAATCTACATTTAATCTAGTTTTAGAAAATGTGTTTTTTTTTTTTAATTTTTGAAAAAAAATTTCACTCAGCTATAAGCCTTTACGGTGGTGTAGAAAATTGTTTTTTCCTCGATTTTAAATGTTCGCGATGCTTGTTTTTTTCATCGAGTTATAACTCGGTATAACTCACTAAAATTTTTTTTCTGTGCTCGTATCTCGCGAAGCCTACATAAACCTAACTGTCATTTGCCGCCATTTATATGGCGCTTAAGTCATGACGCCATTTTTTATGGGAAAATTCGCTCCAATACTGGAAAATTCAAAATCTTGGCAATGATCCCTCATTATTTCATCATTTTACATTTCCAATATGATTTTAAAAATCGTGAAAAACTTTAGTCGTAAAGTCGTTTAACACTCAAAAAACTACTTCTACCGGTGTACGTAGCTTTTTCAAAGAAATGCATAACCTCTATATTGAAGGCGGTGAATCACTAATTGACAAAGTTGGCAACCCTACTTTTTTTTGTTTCTCCGTTTTCCGAGATTTGACCGTTATTAAATCTTAATTTATTTTATACTATTTCTGATAAAATGTCAGATTCGACTCTAGACGAGGTGACTAAAAGACTTGAGCAGACTAATGTCAATTCTACCGGTGTTAGTTTTCAAGGAAAATCGTTAAAATTAGATTCGGAGAATGATTGTAAGTAAACATAACCTTATCTCTTTAAAACGTTGCGTCATTTTTCGCCGATATTATTCGCAGGTAAAGAAATTATAGAAGCGATCAAAGCATGTAAAAATCTAGAATATCTCAATCTCGAGGGGAATACTTTAGGCGTGGAAGCTGCTAAAGCCTTGTCGAAATCTTTAGCGGATCACGGAGAATTGAAACGAGCATTATGGAAAGATATGTTTACTGGTCGGATGAAAACAGAAATACCGAAAGCCCTCGTAAGTGGAAAAAAAAAATCTTGATAGAGTATACACTAACATTTTTTTTTTGATTTTTCAGCAATCATTAGGAAGTGGATTATGTTTGGCAGGAGCCCAATTAACAGAGTTAGATTTAAGTGATAATGCTTTTGGCCCCATTGGTGTAGAAGGTTTAGCTGGCCTTTTAACAAGCCCTGTTTGCTACTCCCTTCAGGAATTAAGACTTAACAACAATGGATTAGGGATCACTGGAGGAAAGATGCTGGCTAAAGCATTACTGGAATGCCATAAGAAAAGTTCAGAGAAGGGTGGTGGGTTACCATTAAAATTATTTATAGCAGGGAGGAATCGATTGGAAAATGAGGGAGCTGAGGCACTGTCGAAAGTGTTTCTGGTATGTCCTTTTCAAAATATTGTTGGAGGAAAATATATGGATAAACTTCATTTTTTTTTTCTTTTTTTAGGCTTTAGGGACACTTGAAGAAGTTGCAATGCCTCAAAATGGAATTTATCATGTTGGAATTAAAGCTTTGAGCGAATCACTGGCCAAAAATCCTAATTTGAAAACGCTGAATTTAAATGATAACACAGTGACCCAGAAAGGAGCAACTTCAATTGCAAAAGCCTTGCCTCATTTGCAAAAGCTCAGAATTTTGAACTTAGGTGATTGCTTGTTGAGGACTGGTGGAGCAACTGTACTAGCAAATGCTCTTGCTGAGAAACATTTGGATTTAGAAGTTTGTTCTTGGTTTATTATGTAAATTTAATGATTTCAGAATGAAATATCTTTTTTTATTTTATTTTTTCTTTCAGGAAGTTCATTTAGGCTATAATGAAATAAAAATTGAGGGAGGACTTGCTATAGCCAGAGCAATGAAAAATAAAGACAAATTGAAGGAGTTAATGGTCAACGGGAATCAGTTTGGTGAAAATGGGAAAGCTATCTTGAGACAAGAATTGGAAAACAATAAGAGAATCGAATCACTGGGAACTTTGAGGTAATTTATTAAAGGAAAAATTATTTCAGACATACTCATTTATTTATTTATGTATTTTTTTTGTTCATTTTTACAGCGAGGATGAAAGCGGGGATGAAGAAGATACCGATGAAGCCGGAAGCGAAGATGAAGAAAGAGAAGAGGAGGAGGATTGTAATGAGACAATTAATGAAAGCTCAGTTGCCAATGGAGATCATGATAATTCTTGGGTTTATTTTTCAAACAATAAGAATGATGACTTGAGTGATATTTTTCAAAATCTAAGTGTCACTGACAAAAGTCCAGTTTGTAAAACTCCGAAAGTGGAAAAAATATTAAAGATGGATAAAACTCAAATGGATGAATTGGCAAAAAATAAAGAGGTAAAATCTCTTTGCAAAAATTAATTTTAAAAGTAAAATTTTTTGACAATTTTTTTTTTTTTTTTTCAGAAATCTATCGAATTCTATGTAAATGAAATTATACCTGCATTAATGGAAATATCATCACTGATCAGCGACAACGACGACTCCGTCAAGCAAAATGCTACAGATCTCTCCCTTAAATTGTACAAAAACGTATTCAAGTGGGCGTCTGAAAATGAACAGCTATCCGCGGTCAATAACGCTTTATTCGTCCATCTTGGATTAATTAAAGTAATTTAAAATGATAATGTTAATTATGCTTATTCATATTAATCATGGGCTTTTTTGTCTTTCAGAGCGAAGAAAAAAATTTTAAAATCGCATACGACATTGAAGGGTGTTTGGCAGCATTGCAAGCAGCTTGTTCAGAAGGGATCATACCCAGTTTGACGCAGCAGATTTTAAATTGCTGTTTGGACAGAAAGAAAGTGAATTATAATCGTTAAGGAAATTAAAAAATCAATATTCAATTTTTTTAATATTAAGAATCTGATTATTGTAAATAAACTGTCAATTAAGTTAAATTATTTGGGTGGTTAATTTTGATTTACCCCTCAATTGAAGTTTTTATATTTCTATTGTTTGAAAAACCAAACTTGATCTTTGGTTGTCTACTTACAAATGCAGCTCTAAAAAACTTTACAGGGACAATTTAGAGTGATATTTTCCATTTTTTTGATTTGTATTGTGAAAGTGACGGTAAAATATACGAGTTAGCTCGTGCAGAGCTTTTGATATATCTTTCGATTCGAATCCAAATATACAAGAAACCCTACAAATCCATTTTGAATAAATATGAGGTTAGCTTACCGCTCAGAAATATTTCCGTTTGGCCAAAAATTGCGAAAAATTAGACTATTGTGTTTCTTAAATAGAAAAAGAAAGAGCGGAAATTTCGTTACTGAAATGGCCTTTATACTTCTCTCATTTTTAGGGATTACTAGCCTAGCTATTCATTTGTAATAAAGTGTCTATTCACCTGATCAAGATTTTTCTGATGGAAACTGTAAACAATTTAAAGCATGGCGAGTTGTAGTATTTTTATACATGTGTTACATTTGTTAATTCCTGGAAAAAATTTTATCCTCCAGGTAAGTTTTCCCTTTTCAAAAGCTAAGCATAATCTGACTGGGGCTTTTGTATCTTTTGAACCAATTTGAAAGTGGCCGAGTTTGTCGTCAAGAATAGAAATAACCTCTTTTTACAATTAAATGTAAAATAATCATTTACATCATTTCTAAAAAAGCATTAAAAAAAATTTAATTCTAAATTCAACCCTACAATGCAAAACCCGGCAAAACCTTTTTTCCCTCATCATGGCGCCAACAAATGACGTCACGTTGACTTAATACACGATTAATGGCGGCTACCTGCGGTTCTGAGTAAGCGTTAGCGAATATTGCAATTTTCAATGTTTACATTCCGTTTCAATGTACTTACCCAAAATGTGTGTGAATTTAAGAAGTAACAGCCTTTACCTCTTACAAATAATTTAATCATGCTTATTGTAAGTTTCAGTCAGTTTAATAAATTTTTACAAATGTAAATTTAAGAATTATGTAATCATGTGTTGGTGGTTAGGTGATTTTTTTGCATTTGCGATTTAATTTGGTAGAGGAAAAAGTTGATATGTGTTCATTTTTCAGATAAAGAAATTCCGGAAGAATACTACAGGACGATGCATTGTCGTAAAATGCAATTGCATCAGGCCGTGTGACATATACACAGGCTATCACAGATAATGAACACAAGCGATCATGAAGAAAGCGAGTAGTACGGTTATCAACCTTGCCCGTAGCGGATCATATGGGAGCAATATATATCAAGTGATTTTACGGTTATACATTTAATGAAATGTTCGGAGTTCTTACCGTGAAATATGAATGGGATATAAATATATTATTAACAATTAAAAAGGTAAAGTAAATTTTAGTTAAACAGGATTTTGAGAATTCATTCGTTATGTAATTAATTTTGATTTTTAAAAAAAGCACGACCTTTATTATTAACTAGAATCGATAAGTCGGTTATCAGCGATAAAACTTTTTCTGACTTTAATTTCTATTTACAATCAATTTTAAGCTAGTTTTTTTTGTGCCTATTTTCGTAGATCTGCAATCATGCTCCTTTCCTAAAAAAGTCGATAGCTCTTTGGTCGAAAAATTTTTTTAAAAACCATTAGTGCAATGGTTTAAAAAAAATTTTTTTTGACCTTTTGGAGTGAAGTCTCGAGTCCAGACTAAACCATTTCGACGGTTTTTAGAAAAATTTTTTTCCAAATCCCATCCTCAAAAGTACAAAGACTATAGTCTTTGAGCTTCTCGAGTCCAGACTAACCCATTTCCACGGTTTTTAGAAAAATTTTTTATAGTCTGCACTTTTTGGAGTAAACAGAAAAAACTTTTTGTCACCGATCGAGGCGTACTAGATCTCAATCGAAGCGTCTCGAGTTACATTCTTCCTCAAAAGGACACCTCTGTAAAAGTAAAATTGACCGAGATATTTTAGAAAAACGAATGCAGTATGATTTGAGATAAAATCAAATTTTTTTACAATTTAAAATTAGAAGAATGGCTGTAAAACGGCGACTAGGAGTCGCGGCTAAAAAGTTTTGGTATTTTTGAACTTCTCGAGTCCAAACTAACCCATTTCCACGGTTTTTAGAAAATTTTTTTTCCAAATCTCACCCTCAAAAGTACAAAGACTATAGTCTTTGCACTTTTTGGAGTGAAAAAGAAAAAAATTTTGTCACCGATCGAGGAGTACTGGATCTCAATCGAAGCGTCTCGATGAGTTACATTCCCCCTCAAAAGGACACCTCTGTAAAAGTAAAATTGACAGAGATATTTTAGAAAAACGAATGCAGTATGATTTGAGATAAAATTCGTATAAATAAACATAGGAATAATCCGCAAATGGAGATTTATACATTTGCAAACGGAAAACATGGGTTTTGAAATCGTATATTTCAACTGATAACTTGTTATTTTCGGTGCATTGCAATTAAATTGTATCCAAAGGAACACACTTTACATTATATTCATGTTTCTTTTCATAATCACAACTGAGAAGTTTTTTCCGGACGAAAAATTTTCTCATATCATGCATCCCATCACGGACGATCTTTCCCTTAATCGATTCTACTTGCGGATAGAGTGACGATGTGATAGAAATTTGTAGCCGTTTTAAAACAAATTTGCTACAATTCAAGACATTTTTTTCTACATTTAAAAAAGATATATTTAGGGTAACGAGAACTAAATTATTCCGTAAATCGAGTGGTCCTCGAAAATTTCCTTGTTCAAAATTTAATTCCTCGTTTTTGCTTTCGTCACGTGTTTGTTGGACAACATGGCATTGTCGAAAACATTTATAATGTCCGAGTATACTCAAGACTTTATTTTCAATCTAAAAAAAAGAAAAAATATTTTTTTGTTTTTTATTATATCCACAAGTCCCTGGCTCCGTTTACCATACCATTGTAATGCATCGGGGGTCCAAGTCTACCACATCCAGCACAAAATTTACGGCTGTTCCTCTCAATTTTCTGTACAATTTGTTTTTATCCTGTGGATGTAAATTGTTAGCCCTCGCGTTTTCAAATGTTTTCAGCATGCCTGTCCTGCAGAAACACAAAATATAAATGTCGTGAAAAAAATCTCCAAATGATGGAGAATAAATAATATCGGTAATTAACTTATTTTTACCACAGGCCCCACAGACAAGTTTTACAAGACAAGTCATCTAGTTTGTTTAATATAGATGTACACATGCTGACATCTCCCAGACAAAGCATGATGTTTTCGGTTAAAACCTGGCACGCTTCTTACAAAGCGTTCAAAAAAACATTCCATAGCATCGTATTTTCCATCCCAGATAACAAAATATCATTGTAGCAACATTGGGAGAATATTTTCATTGGAAATATTGGAACATTGGTTAATATTGGAAAATATTTTCACAATGTCGTGACAATCACTAGAAGTCACACCAAAAGTGATTGTCAAAACATTTGTAGAATATTGTTGCCAATATTGGAAAATATTTCTACAATGAATGTCAATATTGTGCGTAAAATGAATATTGGTTACTAATATTTGCCAAATGAACGTTCAGGTTTGTTAAATAATTCCTCAATATTGGAGCCAAGATTTTTAATTGTAGTAAATATTTTCTCAATATTGCTGCCAATGTTGATATAATATTTGGGAAATTTTTGATCCAGGAAAATAGTAGGCTGCTTATTTCGGGATATCTGGAATCTGGAATCTGGAATCTGGTTCGTATAAAAATAACTACCAGTAAAATTCATAAATAATCATTAACGTCAATTTTGTTACTCTTACTGGCAATTTTTTTTTACCGACCAATCTTACTTCAACCGAAGAAATAAAATAAATTTCGATATGAACGGTATAATACAGTATATTCACAATAATCACGAAAAATCGGAACTTTTAATAACTATTACAATTTTTTTTTTTTCTTGTTTTCAAAAATCGGGTAGTATTTTCCTTGTCTTGACTCTTGCTTCAACTTATTTTTATTTAATTTGCTTCAAATTTTGCTGATTATTTTGCTTTTAATTGATTTTTTTTCTTCCAGTGCAACCGGGAGTCAATCCAGGACAACAAGGTGTTGTTCCACCGCAACAAGGAGGGAATCCTATGCAACAGGGTGTTAATCAAAATCACCCAGGAGCCAACTAAGAAGGCTTAAGTACAATTTGCATAACTGGATGTATGATTTGTTTGATTAAAGCAATTCCTCTAGCTTTTTATTGGGATAATGTGATACAGTTATCAGATTAAGAATTTGATATTTCAAAAACCTAGCAGAGTCTGAAATAGAAACACTTAGCTAGAAACAGAAATCCCAGTGTTTAAAAGAATTTATAAATAAATAAATAAATAACATTTACTTCTATTTTTGGGATTTTAACCTCATAGAAGGGTCATCCGACCATTCGCACACGGCACAATTAACATTTATTCACATTTATATTTACATAGTTATTTTTCAATTTCATGTCAATTGTTAAAATTTCGCTGGTGTAAGCACGTCATGTCTAGCTTATGTGGAACTACTGTTATATTAGCACCGAAATTTACCCAGCGCCTGCCATGCTAATATACTAGTAAGTTCCAACTTACTCCGCTAGATAGAGCGAGGTTTCGATGGTCACACCAATCCGTATTTTGCGTCGCGAACTCAGAAGCTTAACTTCGTTGTTCGCCACACGTTACGAGACCAGCCATGCCAAGTCGACCTCTGTTTAAAAGAATTTATTGTATTCTGTTAGTTATGCATGTTGATAAAATACAAAAATTTATGTAAGAATATAAAACAAATTATTTAAAAAATTAATGTTTCTTCGGAAAAAAAAAAAAAGTTGCCATTGCCCGGAAAAAACAAAATTTCCGGTACTGTAAATAAAGTCTGGGGGGCTGGGGTCCCCTCATTTACGGTGATGGTTAGGGCGCACAGCGAAGTATTCTCTAGCGGTAGTTCAGCTAGGGCACCTGTAGTCAATCTTGAGTGCAGGGAGCGGTGGTGAGATAACCCATAGTACGTGCAGCGAAAGAAAGTTGCACTACACGCACTGTAGGTAATCTACTGTTCTTGCAGCAAATCAAAATTTTCTACAGGTATCGTAGTTATTGAACTACTGTTTGACCAAATAGCCAAAACTTTACCACAGGTACTGCAGAGGAACTATTTTACCAGATCCAAATAAATATATTCAATTCGTTAATCTATTTAATCGTGATAATTGTTTTGATAATGTAAATAGTGCTGTTGTATCATTTCTAAGCAAAGGGATGCTTCTCTTTATTCCCTCCCGGATAGGGGGTATGATACGGAGCCGTTTTGGCGTTGCCCTTCGAAAGTACAAAGGTGAATTCCTTTTTTTTTTTTTGTAAGATCAGAATTTTAATTATTTTTTTTTACTTTTTCAGGTGTTTCTTCTCGGAAGATGGAAAACATTTACTAGTCATATTGTCAGTTAATTCTTTTCAAATTTATTCAATTAACGATGAGAAGATTAATCTTACCGTTCAAATCAAAGCAAGCATTCTGGCTGGACTATTGCAGATTTATAAAATGGGTTCGTCTTTTGGAAATATTCTCTTTTTTTTTGTTTTAATTTTTTTTTGTTCAAACAATATTTTACAGAATTTTTTTTTTCCCTTTTAAAGTATTTTTTTTAAATAATATTTTCTATTCAGATGCCTACAACATATCAGCTGGTCAGAAATGTAACGATGAATTAAACGCTTGTCTTGCCAACAGATCAAACTCTGATATTTCAATAGGAACGTCATTTTCAAAAATTTCAGTTCATCCGACACAAAAACTACTGGCTATAGTCAATCAGGATGAAGATACTATACTTTTTGACTTAAATGACCTATTCAAAGACAATAAGAATCCACCTGTTGTCCCTGCAGAAACAAATAAAGAAAAATGGTCTTGGTCTGGAAAACCGAAAAAGCCGTTAAACGACACTAAAATTTATTCCGGGAAAGTCATTGGAAAAATCACACCAACCCGAGGATTAGTCGTTTGCTATTTACATTTTTCTATACGAGGACTTTTTATTTTTTACTCAATAATGGGTCAGTCAAAATGCATAATTTTTAAAGTAGTTGATGAATTAACTGGGGATATTTTATGTAATTTCGAAGGCCTAGTCGAATCTGTAATTGTAATGGGAGGATCTATGCCTCTCGTCATGTCTGAATCTATTTTATCTGTTTGCTTAGGAGTTTTATGTAACGATAATTTCATCATGAGACAATGCGAAGTTATTCCAAATTTACGTTTTTCAAAGGAAATAGAAAAAACTTTGTCGTCTCATCAAGCTTCAAAATATCATTTATTTTTAAAAAAGATAATTCTGAACTTGCATTCCAATTATTTTCATAATCATTTAATGTCATTGACGAAATTGAAGGATGATGAATCCGAAATCAATCTCGCTCGCCATAAAAAAATGATCGAAAGGATAGATCATTTATTCAAAGTCGTCCTCGAATCGCAAAACGAAGAAAAATTGGAAGGAGAGGATTTAAAGGAAGAAATGTTGGTTATGTGCTTTCGACTTGAAGTTCGACTGTTGGATTTGGTTTATGTAGAAAGAAAAAAGACAACTAGCGTGTTCGGGGCATTATTTTCCAATTTACTTAAGAATATTTTAAATTTATTTCATCACGTCAAACATTTGGATCCGTTAAAAGACGAATGGGTAACCTGGAGGAATGCGTCGGACGTAGAGGTGGTACAGGAGGCAGTAGTTGTCGGAGCTGTGGCTTTAGTTCATGTTTTTTTCGTGACTGATCGGGACTGGCCCGTAAAGTGGAGACAAGATTCCAAGAAGAAGCACATAACTGGATCGTTGAGTTGATCTCGATCGGAGATTTGGAAAAAGCCAAACTTGCTCTTGCTAATTTGGTAAGAATTTTTCCAAAAAAATTTATTCAACAAATTAATTTTAATTTCTTTTTAGGGTTGTAATGTTACGCATTAAACTTTTTATAATAAAAATAAACTATTTATAAGAAAACGTTTTATATATTTTAAACCTTTAGACATGTCTTTTACATTATTAATTTAACACGAGGTGAATGCAGTGTTGTCAATTTTTTTTTTATTTCAACGCTGCCAACTACAAAGTAATTTTTAACTCCGTGACACCCTCTCTTAATTTTTACGGAATTTTATGACAATAAAATGAAGTTAAAATTAAAAAAAATAAAAAATTAGAAAAAAAAAAAATAAAAAAAATTAAGAAAATTAGTATCTTAAATTTAATTTATCTCTTAAAGTTAGAAAAGCTTCTTTTGGAAGAGCTTTGGTGAAAATGTCTGCAATATTTTCTTTGCTGGGAACATAACTAATGTTAATAATATTCTTTTCCACCAAATCTCTTATAAAATGAAATTTAACATCTATATGCTTACTCCTTTTTGTAGTCTCGAGATTCTTAGACATTTTCAATGCACCCTGATTATCTCCATATAAAATAGTTTCTATGCTTTCTTTATTTAATAATACTGAGGCAATTCCTTTTAAATTTAATAATTCGGCTGCTGTAGTGGCCAATGCAATGTACTCAGCTTCTGTTGAACTTAGTGCTACGATTCTTTGCTTACGAGAGTACCATGTTATAATATTACCCAAAAAATAAAAAACGCCTCCGCTTGTGCTTTTTCGGTCGAAGTCCGATGCCCAATCGGAATCAGAGTAGGCGATTATTTCTAAGATTTTATTTCTAGTGAAAACTAATTTTAAATCTTTTGTGGCACTTAAATATCTAACTATACGTTTTGCGGCCTTAAATAACTGAATTGTGGGTTTATGTAAAAATCTGCTCAAATATGAAACCGCGTATTGTATATCGGGTCTTGTAGACAATGCTATATATGACAAACATCCTATTAGACTACGATAATTAGTTTCATCATAGGGTTTCGAGTTTTCGTTATAATTAAAGTTAGTCTCCATTGGAGTCTTTACACTGTTACAACCCTCCATGTTAAATTTTTTAACTAATTTCTCAATCATTTTTGTTTGATTTAATTTAATTGTTTGTTCTTGATCATCATATTCGAATTGAATACCTAAAAAATCATTTATTACTCCAATACTTGTAATTTTAAACCTTTTTTTCAGAAGTTTCATAATTTTTTCTGCTTGTGGTCCAGCACACAAAATATCATCAACATACAATAATATCATATTTCCGGTTTCATCAGTATATAAACAATAATCATATTTACTTCTTTTAAAACCGAGCGATTGAATATATTTATCAAATTTTACATTCCAAAGTTTTGGACTACATTTAAGACCATATAAAGCTTTGCGCAATTTTAAATATTTACCTTCTACTCCTTCAGGCGCTTTAATATAAACATCATGCTCTACGTCACCGTGCAAAAATGCGGTGGGAACATCCAGTTGATGTATGCGCAAGCCTTTTGACAGAGCTGCTGCAATAAACATCCTTACAGTGGCTAATTTAGCTACTGGAGCATAAGTATCTATTGGAGAATCTTTTTCTTGGAAACCTCTAGCTACTAAACGAGTTTTTTTAATACCATTTCTCTTAATTTTAAATATATATTTTGTATCAATAGGTTTTATACCTTCAGGTAACTTATCTACCTTTTCCCAAACTTTTAATTCTAACAAAGCATTAATCTCTTTCTCTACTGATTCTTTCCACTCTTTATCTTTCATCGCTTCTTTATAATTTTCTGGAATTTTTTCTTTTTCATTACTTAAACCTAAAAAAGCACTATAAGCTATGTTCATATGATAATCATTATGCCAATTTGGCGGCCTACGTTCTCTTTCTTTTCGCAAATTAATATTTTGATTTACTTGGGCTTCAGTTTCTGATTCTACTTCATTCATAATTTCTTGGTTTATTAATTCATTTGACTTTTCAACTTCAATTTCATTTTCTTTATAATTATCAATTTCATCTATTGCAGTAATTTCATTTTTGCTAAAAAACCTTTCTTCATCAAATCTCACATCGCGCGAAATAATTATCTGCCTAGTAATAGGATTATACAATCTATAACCATTGGAATCATAACCTACCATAAACATTCTGCGAGCTCTTTCATCAAACTTAAAACTTGGTTTCGGTAAAATATGTGCATAGGCATAACTTCCAAAAACTCTCAGATGCTTTAAGTTTAATTCCCTTAAATTATCATAAATTACTATAGGAATATTTCCATTCAAAACCGATGATGGGGACCTGTTATTTAAATAAGCTGCACATTTCACAGCTTCCCCCCAAAGGAATTTAGGTAAACCAGTATCTAACATCATGGTACGAGCTTTATTTAAAATTGTACCATTCATTCTTTCTGAAACACCATTTTGTTGCTGAGAATAACTGCGAGTAGGTTCAAAACTAATTCCTTTATCAAGACAAAATTTTTCTAGTTTATCATTTACATATTCACCACCTCTGTCTGTTCTAATTCTTTTAACCTTTATTCCCTTTTGATTTTCAATCCTTTTAATATAATTAATTAAATTATCTGTGGCTTCATCTTTATTTTTTAATAAGTAAATTTCTGTGTAATGCGAAAAATCATCAATTATTTGCTGAAAGTATTGTTCACCATTTATCGTTTTTGGACTAATTTCACCTACTAAATCAGAACAGATTAATTCACCTACATGACTAGACCTTGGATGATTTAAACTATGAAAAGGCAATCGTTTTGATTTCCCTCTTAAACAAGCATCACATTTTTTATTGCACACTGGTAACCCTAACTCTTGCATATATTTTCTATTCAAATGTCCCATACGATAATGCCATAAATTACTGGAAAACATTGCGTTATCATTCTTTAAAGGTTCAATGGGGACCATGTACATGTTTTTGCCAAACTTTTCAATTGTGACTTCAAAATTTCTATTATTATTAATAATCTTTGCCCAATCATTTTTAAACAATACCTGTAACCCGGCTTCAGTTAATCTACCTATTGAGATCAGATTTACCTTTAAATTTTTTACTATAATTACTTTCATATGAATCAATTTACCTTGTAACATACAATTTAATTTTCCTTTCTTTGTACCAATTATTTTGCCATCAGCTGTATCTACACAAATCTCTCTTTCTAATGGTTCGATATCATATAAATATTTCTCCATTTCCTCAGTGAACCAATGATCACTCGCACCAGAATCTAAAAAAGACATTTCGTAATAATTATTACTACCCGTACAAGCAAAATTACGACGATCAGTTGCTAAAAAACTAATTAAACAATCGTAATTCCTCTTTGGAAAACAATATTCTAACGTTTCTGCTTCTGTCGCAAAAAAATTAATTGCCACGTTATCATCATTTTCGCCACTCTGAAAAGTACTAGCGTTGTATCCTCCTTGGCGCCAACTGCTTCCACGTCCATAACCTCTAAATCCTCCTCGATAACCTCTGTAATTAAAATTTCCTCCATAATGCTTATTTCCATAACCGCGATGATTGTAATTTCCTCCAAAATTATTATAATCTTTATCGTATCCGCTTTGAAAATTCCTGTTGTTGTTTCGAAAATGTTGATTTCCACCATAGTTGTCTTGATTATTTGCTCCTTGATAATTATTAAACTTTTTCCCTCTTGAATGACCTTGACCTCTTTGACCTCTACTTGGATAGTTTCTATTTGATGAATTCCCTCTCTGGCTTCTATTCGAATTAGCTGAAAAACTGACTTCAGAATTAGAATTTGCATTGATTGTTTCATTTGGATCCTCGATTTGCATCTCAGCATCTAATAATCTCGATTTTGCGGTATCAAGTTTCAAATTGTCGATGCATGTCTCTAACGCAGTGACCGTAGTAGCTAATTTACTATCACTTGGTATCGTCAGGAATAGATGTATGACTTTGTCTGTGTCGTCCATTTTCGATCCTGTTGCTTCTATTTCCCTGATAATTTTATCATATTTTGAAAAATGTTCTTCTAATTTTTCACCTTTGTTTAACTTCAATGATAATAATTTCTTTTTTAGCATCGATTTGTTAACAGCTGTATTTCTTTCGAAAGCACTTTGCAATTTCTTAATCATTCCGTGAGCAGTTTTTTCGTCTCTAACATATTCGATATGTTTGTCTTGTAAACACTGAACTATTATTGCTTTTGCTTTTTTATCCTTCTTTTTACCTTCCTGCGTGTTCGCATTGAAATTTTCATCTAAACAATCAACAACGTCCTTGTCGTCCATAATGGTTTCCAGCCTATACCTCCACGTGGAGAAATTAATGCCATCGAAAATCGGTAAGGTATAAAAATGACGAACACCGGTTTTATCTTCATTTGCCATAGCTAAACATTCAAGTTCGTCTTCACTGCTTATTTCACTTGATTCGTTTATGTTACTTTTATGTTTCTTTTTTCTTCTTCCCATTAATGCGTTTAATAAAATTCATCGCATTGACGCCAAAAAAGAATTAATTCGTTTAAACCACGCTCTGCTACCATGTTACGCATTAAACTTTTTATAATAAAAATAAACTATTTATAAGAAAACGTTTTATATATTTTAAACCTTTAGACATGTCTTTTACATTATTAATTTAACACGAGGTGAATGCAGTGTTGTCAATTTTTTTTTTATTTCAACGCTGCCAACTACAAAGTAATTTTTAACTCCGTGACACCCTCTCTTAATTTTTACGGAATTTTATGACAATAAAATGAAGTTAAAATTAAAAAAAATAAAAAATTAGAAAAGAAAAAAAAAATAAAAAAAAATTAAGAAAATTAGTATCTTAAATTTAATTTATCTCTTAAAGTTAGAAAAGCTTCTTTTGGAAGAGCTTTGGTGAAAATGTCTGCAATATTTTCTTTGCTTGGAACATAACTAATGTTAATAATATTCTTTTCCACCAAATCTCTTATAAAATGAAATTTAACATCTATATGCTTACTCCTTTTTGTAGTCTCGAGATTCTTAGACATTTTCAATGCACCCTGATTATCTCCATATAAAATAGTTTCTATGCTTTCTTTATTTAATAATACTGAGGCAATTCCTTTTAAATTTAATAATTCGGCTGCTGTAGTGGCCAATGCAATGTACTCAGCTTCTGTTGAACTTAGTGCTACGATTCTTTGCTTACGAGAGTACCATGTTATAATATTACCCAAAAAATAAAAAACGCCTCCGCTTGTGCTTTTTCGGTCGAAGTCCGATGCCCAATCGGAATCAGAGTAGGCGATTATTTCTAAGATTTTATTTCTAGTGAAAACTAATTTTAAATCTTTTGTGGCACTTAAATATCTAACTATACGTTTTGCGGCCTTAAATAACTGAATTGTGGGTTTATGTAAAAATCTGCTCAAATATGAAACCGCGTATTGTATATCGGGTCTTGTAGACAATGCTATATATGACAAACATCCTATTAGACTACGATAATTAGTTTCATCATACGGTTTCGAGTTTTCGTTATAATTAAAGTTAGTCTCCATTGGAGTCTTTACACTGTTACAACCCTCCATGTTAAATTTTTTAACTAATTTCTCAATCATTTTTGTTTGATTTAATTTAATTGTTTGTTCTTGATCATCATATTCGAATTGAATACCTAAAAAATCATTTATTACTCCAATACTTGTAATTTTAAACCTTTTTTTCAGAAGTTTCATAATTTTTTCTGCTTGTGGTCCAGCACACAAAATATCATCAACATACAATAATATCATATTTCCGGTTTCATCAGTATACAAACAATAATCATATTTACTTCTTTTAAAACCGAGCGATTGAATATATTTATCAAATTTTACATTCCAAAGTTTTGGACTACATTTAAGACCATATAAAGCTTTGCGCAATTTTAAATATTTACCTTCTACTCCTTCAGGCGCTTTAATATAAACATCATGCTCTACGTCACCGTGCAAAAATGCGGTGGGAACATCCAGTTGATGTATGCGCAAGCCTTTTGACAGAGCTGCTGCAATAAACATCCTTACAGTGGCTAATTTAGCTACTGGAGCATAAGTATCTATTGGAGAATCTTTTTCTTGAAACCTCTAGCTACTAAACGAGTTTTTTTAATACCATTTCTCTTAATTTTAAATATATATTTTGTATCAATAGGTTTTATACCTTCAGGTAACTTATCTACCTTTTCCCAACTTTTAATTCTAACAAAGCATTAATCTCTTTCTCTACTGATTCTTTCCACTCTTTATCTTTCATCGCTTCTTTATAATTTTCTGGAATTTTTTCTTTTTCATTACTTAAACCTAAAAAAGCACTATAAGCTATGTTCATATGATAATCATTATGCCAATTTGGCGGCCTACGTTCTCTTTCTTTTCGCAAATTAATATTTTGATTTACTTGGGCTTCAGTTTCTGATTCTACTTCATTCATAATTTCTTGGTTTATTAATTCATTTGACTTTTCAACTTCAATTTCATTTTCTTTATAATTATCAATTTCATCTATTGCAGTAATTTCATTTTTGCTAAAAAACCTTTCTTCATCAAATCTCACATCGCGCGAAATAATTATCTGCCTAGTAATAGGATTATACAATCTATAACCATTGGAATCATAACCTACCATAAACATTCTGCGAGCTCTTTCATCAAACTTAAAACTTGGTTTCGGTAAAATATGTGCATAGGCATAACTTCCAAAAACTCTCAGATGCTTTAAGTTTAATTCCCTTAAATTATCATAAATTACTATAGGAATATTTCCATTCAAAACCGATGATGGGGACCTGTTATTTAAATAAGCTGCACATTTCACAGCTTCCCCCCAAAGGAATTTAGGTAAACCAGTATCTAACATCATGGTACGAGCTTTATTTAAAATTGTACCATTCATTCTTTCTGAAACACCATTTTGTTGCTGAGAATAACTGCGAGTAGGTTCAAAACTAATTCCTTTATCAAGACAAAATTTTTCTAGTTTATCATTTACATATTCACCACCTCTGTCTGTTCTAATTCTTTTAACCTTTATTCCCTTTTGATTTTCAATCCTTTTAATATAATTAATTAAATTATCTGTGGCTTCATCTTTATTTTTTAATAAGTAAATTTCTGTGTAATGCGAAAAATCATCAATTATTTGCTGAAAGTATTGTTCACCATTTATCGTTTTTGGACTAATTTCACCTACTAAATCAGAACAGATTAATTCACCTACATGACTAGACCTTGGATGATTTAAACTATGAAAAGGCAATCGTTTTGATTTCCCTCTTAAACAAGCATCACATTTTTATTGCACACTGGTAACCCTAACTCTTGCATATATTTTCTATTCAAATGTCCCATACGATAATGCCATAAATTACTGGAAAACATTGCGTTATCATTCTTTAAAGGTTCAATGGGGACCATGTACATGTTTTTGCCAAACTTTTCAATTGTGACTTCAAAATTTCTATTATTATTAATAATCTTTGCCCAATCATTTTTAAACAATACCTGTAACCCGGCTTCAGTTAATCTACCTATTGAGATCAGATTTACCTTTAAATTTTTTACTATAATTACTTTCATATGAATCAATTTACCTTGTAACATACAATTTAATTTTCCTTTCTTTGTACCAATTATTTTGCCATCAGCTGTATCTACACAAATCTCTCTTTCTAATGGTTCGATATCATATAAATATTTCTCCATTTCCTCAGTGAACCAATGATCACTCGCACCAGAATCTAAAAAAGACATTTCGTAATATTATTACTACCCGTACAAGCAAAATTACGACGATCAGTTGCTAAAAAACTAATTAAACAATCGTAATTCCTCTTTGGAAAACAATATTCTAACGTTTCTGCTTCTGTCGCAAAAAATTAATTGCCACGTTATCATCATTTTCGCCACTCTGAAAAGTACTAGCGTTGTATCCTCCTTGGCGCCAACTGCTTCCACGTCCATAACCTCTAAATCCTCCTCGATAACCTCTGTAATTAAAATTTCCTCCATAATGCTTATTTCCATAACCGCGATGATTGTAATTTCCTCCAAAATTATTATAATCTTTATCGTATCCGCTTTGAAAATTCCTGTTGTTGTTTCGAAAATGTTGATTTCCACCATAGTTGTCTTGATTATTTGCTCCTTGATAATTATTAAACTTTTTCCCTCTTGAATGACCTTGACCTCTTTGACCTCTACTTGGATAGTTTCTATTTGATGAATTCCCTCTCTGGCTTCTATTCGAATTAGCTGAAAAACTGACTTCAGAATTAGAATTTGCATTGATTGTTTCATTTGGATCCTCGATTTGCATCTCAGCATCTAATAATCTCGATTTTGCGGTATCAGTTTCAAATTGTCGATGCATGTCTCTAACGCAGTGACCGTAGTAGCTAATTTACTATCACTTGGTATCGTCAGGAATAGATGTATGACTTTGTCTGTGTCGTCCATTTTCGATCCTGTTGCTTCTATTTCCCTGATAATTTTATCATATTTTGAAAAATGTTCTTCTAATTTTTCACCTTTGTTTAACTTCAATGATAATAATTTCTTTTTTAGCATCGATTTGTTAACAGCTGTATTTCTTTCGAAAGCACTTTGCAATTTCTTAATCATTCCGTGAGCAGTTTTTTCGTCTCTAACATATTCGATATGTTTGTCTTGTAAACACTGAACTATTATTGCTTTTGCTTTTTTATCCTTCTTTTTACCTTCCTGCGTGTTCGCATTGAATTTTCATCTAAACAATCAACAACGTCCTTGTCGTCCATAATGGTTTCCAGCCTATACCTCCACGTGGAGAAATTAATGCCATCGAAAATCGGTAAGGTATAAAAATGACGAACACCGGTTTTATCTTCATTTGCCATAGCTAAACATTCAAGTTCGTCTTCACTGCTTATTTCACTTGATTCGTTTATGTTACTTTTATGTTTCTTTTTTCTTCTTCCCATTAATGCGTTTAATAAAATTCATCGCATTGACGCCAAAAAAGAATTAATTCGTTTAAACCACGCTCTGCTACCATGTTACGCATTAAACTTTTTATAATAAAAATAAACTATTTATAAGAAAACGTTTTATATATTTTAAACCTTTAGACATGTCTTTTACATTATTAATTTAACACGAGGTGAATGCAGTGTTGTCAATTTTTTTTTTATTTCAACGCTGCCAACTACAAAGTAATTTTTAACTCCGTGACATGTAATCCCTTGGAACATTTAAAGACTTTATGCTTGGACACAAACGAACCCTTGATGAGGGATCTTCTTGCAAATCATTTAATGGAGTTGAAAGAATTGACCGATGAGGAAATGGAAGCTTGGCATTTTTGCAGGAAAATCGAAGGGGCCTTATCATCTGTGATTAAAAGATATCACACTTTCGATCATAAGATGTTAGTTTCTGCTCGGGATAAAGTTCCGATTATAATGTAAAAATTACCGGGTTTTAATGGGTCCATTGATTTAAAGATGGTTCTTCGGTTTTCTAAAAAATGGAGAGAGGAAGTTTTTCAGCACCGGAGGTAGTTAGTTTTCGATAATATTTAGCTTAAGTTAGCGAGAAATGGGAAAAAGTTTTATTTTACTTGTCTAAGAAATTTTTTTCTAGCCAATGGAAAAAATTTCCGAGTCTTTTGCCAGATTTTTTTTAACAGTGTAGGTTACTAACGAGAGCTTTTATCCCAAAAGCTCGTCCTCAGGACTTAACCTTGGGAAATAAAGTTTTACACAGTGAAAACCTTGCCGGCCAAAGCGAATTCGCCTTGCAGCCAAAAAATTATGCTACAAAATGACGAGAGCTTTCATCTCAAAACGAGCTTTGGAATGAAAGCTCTGGTGGTTTTTCAACATAATTGACCGCAAGCCAAATTCGCATTGGCCGGCAAGGTTTTTTCCTGTCTAAAATTTTATTTGGATACATTAACAAAACAACAGATATTTTTTTTTTTTAAATTTAATTTGGTGTTAATTTTTATTGGTTAAACAAGTAACAGTGACAACACTCTATCTGTATAACAAACTGTGATGCTTTAATATATTTTTCGAGAACAAAAACGTTTTATTTACATAACTTTTATTAAACTTTCCTTGGTTTTCTTTCAATAAATACAAGAAATTCATCCTTTCCGATTTAAAAAAAAAGATCTCCCTGAGGCTTGCCTCTGAGGCATCCTTACAATAAAATTTTAAAATACACGATATAAACATTCATTTACATGTTAATTTTTTTGAAAACAAGATTTTGTTTTTAAATTTACAAATGCATGTACGGTTTTATACGGAATTTATGGAATGATAAAAAATCTTCTTCAGTACGGAATGTAGTTATTTTTCTTAACAATAATTTCTTGACAGTCTTATCTAAACAAAAAAAAAATTGGCAGAAATGCAATAAATTATGGTCCCATGCGATTATACTCCAGTACGTCAAAAAAAAAAAAATGTTCATGCATCTTTTCTCCAATATAAAATATATACAATATAATATATATCTTCATTTTGATCACATTCGACTTCTATTTAAGTTCAAACCGGGAGTTTTTCAAGTAACAACCAGTTTTTAATTTAAAAAAAAGACTAGTAGAAATAAATTTTATCATTTTTTTGTAATAAAGCGGACGACTAAATTATTGTTTTATTCTTTGTTATTCATTCTTCAACAACTGCTAGGATCGGCCCATGATAAGAAGGTACAGTTGGATATCAAACTTTACTTTCAGGTCCGTCTGTATTATGTTTGAAAGATGTTCGGATGCGAGAAAGCTGCATAGCGCAGATATGGCCGTAGCTTTTGTTGTACCATTCGGGTGCTCGTCCCCTAAACAAAAAGAAGACAAAAATTAGGAAAATTCTTTTTTTTATTTAAATAGTTTACGTACTTAGTATCCACTCTCGACAAATGAATGATCCTTGATTTTCCAGAGCCACAAGGTTCGATTAAATATCTGGAAGCAAGAACGACACCACGGACTGCTCCAGGCATGACAGGAGCATCGGGATTTTCTATAGAAGTTTCAACGATTACACATGCTCCTTTTGGTAAATCTGTCCTCCAAGACCTAATCACAGGAAAAATAATATAATTTGTTCACAAAAAAAAAGTGCGGTAGGTAGTTTATTTGTACCTTAACACGCAGTAATCTTTAGCAGGTAACGGCGGCATGCTCCCACATACAAATTGAAAAATTTCAGCCTGAGCGTCTAATCTAGAAACTATTCTCCATTTCAGCAAACTTATGTCCCACACGTGCCTTTCCCTCAAAACTCGTCTAACCAGTTCCTGCGGGGGGGCTTCCACTTCCGTCCATACTTTCCACAACCTAAGAGGATGTCCGTCCCTTACTTTTTTATATGCCATTTCGGTGTATTGGTCTAACGGACAGGGAACATTTACCCAACCTCGACTCCTAAAAAATGAGATAAAATTATTTTATAAAAATTCTCAAGAAATATTGTCAAAAAAAAAAAAAAAATTAATTAATTAATAAAAAAAAATAGCTTACTTTTCTTTAGTTTCCCTTAAAAACGAAGTAATACTTTCTCTCAAGTAACCCCTCCAGCCGTCGCTGAGCTCTATTCCTAATTGTTCCAGAGTCATAGGGATGCTATAGTCCATTGTTGTAAATCTGCAGCTGGCAAACATTTCCTCACTAACTGTGAACACCTCTTTATGTTCTTTCATGAGGTACAGAAGGCAATCATGTGCGGCCTTGTTTTCGCCTAATTCTCTTTGATCTGGTACACCTAGAACCAAGTACGAATCAATAAATTTGACATCAATCTGTTAAAATATTTATTTAATTTTTCAGTGGATTAAAAAATCTAAGAATTTCAATTCGTTTTCACATAATTTTTTTTTTTTTTTGAAATTGATAATATAAATATTAAAATACAGTATACATAAAATTAAGTTTTTTTAATACCCGAACGCTATAAATACGTTGTTCGGCATTCATAGTTTTTAAGATTTCCAGTTTCAGTCCTCGTTTAAGCTTCTAACATACCCCTACGTTAGCTAAAGTGAAAACCATTCTCATTCGTCAGCCTAAATTTTATTTAAAGATCGAATGTAATCCCAATTCGACGCTAACGTTTCGTTTCCTAGCCAGTCCTGTTACCTGTCGGTAACAGAAAGATTTCTCTGTCCCGTGAGTTTCCGTTAAATCCAGGTTTCACAAAGTCTAAGTCTAGGCCAACAATATTCGAAAGAAAAAATTTCAAGCTCGTAAAAAATTTCTTTTCCAATAAATTTGGGTCAAATAGTTTTCTGGAATATAAGCTTAATGACAGAGCTAAAATTCCGGAATAAAGAAATTATGTTTTAAAAATTCTTGACGAAAAAAATCACAGAGCGTAAAATTTTTATTAAAAAGTATCTGGGCCAAAAAGTTGAATTTCCTAGGGCCACAAGATTTTCTTTAATAACTTTAATTTTTAAAAAAATATTAAAAACGTAAAATTTTTGTCTTTTTAAATCTAAACCAAAAACCATAAAGTCCGAAGCGTAAAATCTCTTTTTCAAAAAATTATTAAATTGCGTTGCACCTAATGTGGACGTTGTAGTAATGGTCCTATGTTTCGCTTATGAGATTTTTTTTCTCTCGGAAATTGCAAGAGCATTAAAAATCAGGACGGGCGCCCTCAAGCTCCGGTCTAGGGAGCTTATGCAATTTCCAAAAGAATTGTGTTTTAAACGGCTTTTAAAAAACTTCTCAATTTTTTAAAAACGGTTTTCTTTTCTTTAATTTACTTTACTTTACTTCATTTCATTTCATTTCATTTAATAAAAGCGTAATTCAGAAAGTTTCAATAAGCTCCAAAAGTCCTTAAGGAAACAATATATTACTGTACAAGGGATGCAAACGACAGAATTGCCCGTCGAGACCGAATTTGAAAAGGGTTTATCATCACAAAGGACAACGGAAAAGACATTTTTTAAAACGCTCTAGGGCGGGAAATAGTATATTACTATACAAGAATTGCAAATGACAGAATTGCCCGTCGAGACCGATTTTGAAAAAGGTCGAGACGGGCAAGTCGTTTGCATTCCTTGTATTGTAAAATATTTTTCATAACAAAGAGCAGCGGAAAAGGCATTTTTTAAAAACTTCCTAGGGAGGAAAAACGACTTTTCCGCCCTGCGTTATGAAAACGTCTTTTTCGCCCTGTGCGATAAAAAAAGAATTAGTTCGCTTTAGGTACATTATTAAATACTTCCCAAGCACCATGGTTTATCATTCGTAAAAAAATTTTCCTTTTCGAATTTTTTTAGGATAAAAAATTTTCCTTGGGTCTTAGGTAGCGCAAGAAGGCCAAAAGTTTTGAATAATTCTATGAGGGACGAAAATTCGACTTTTCTTATTTTTTTTGAAAAAATACTGTTTCCTATCGGATTTTTAACGCAGATTTCGAAAATTGAGGGGCACAGAGTGCCCCCCAGCCAAGTTAAAAAAAAAACAAAATACAAAAACCCGAACCTAACACGGCACCGACAAAACCTCGCCTCACCGGGGCACTCGACCTGTGCCTACTTTACCGTACGCATAATACGGCCGATTTCAGACCCCCGTACCTCCGAAAATAAAAAAGCTAATTTTTTTTTGATTTCACCATCTTGTTACCGCTTGCCGTGAGACTCTATGTTCCAATTTGCAACTTTCTAGCTTTTGCCGTTTTCGAAATATTAGGGCCTAAAGTTACGGTTTTTGAGCGTCAGATATATATATATATATATAGATATATAGATATATAGATATATAGATAGAGATCATAATGTTTAGGGTACTTGGGGAGCACTTAGAAAGTTGAAACTTGGCATGGTAATAGATCTTAATTAGTAATGAACAGAAAAAGTCCAAAAACCCGAAAAATATTAATGGGGGGCCGAGAAAAGCCGATTTTCTTATTCGCCTGCAGTATCGAGATTAGATAACCCTCAACATACAACGAAAATAAATGTTCGTAGTGAGGACGACGAACTTTATAAAGAACCCTCTGCTTCATTCCTTTATTGTCGCAGATGTTTTCATACCTGGAGCACTTTTTTTTTGAAAGGGGACTTTTTTTTTGAAAGGGCATTTTTTTTTTTCATTGATTATTATTATTATTATAACTATTTTTTTTTTTTTTTTTAATTTTTAATTTTTTCAACAAACCTAAACCTAAAACTGCTTTAAGGCGGGTGTAATTCTCTCAGTTGAGCTTTATCGGGCTTTCTATTATTTTTTTTTTTTATTCACCGACTTAATCTTTAGCTTTTTAATATGTAGAAATAAAACATCATGCGGCTGTCATCAATTAAATCTACAATTTTTAGGGGTATAACTTATAAGAGAAAAAAAAAAGTTAAGACTACTTCATTTTGAGGCATTTTTTTAAAATTACTGGATTTAATACCGTAATTTGGATATATATTGATGAACGAACGTTTCCTCTGATTTGTTTCAATAATATTTAAAAAGATGATTAAACGTATTTGTTAACTTAATGACCGAGAATATATTTAACTACGAGCCGAAAAAAACAGGTCCGTTTGCGTACTTTATTAATTCTGTTATTGAGGGGCACAGAGTGCCCCCCAGCCAAGTTAAAAAAAAAACAAAATACAAACACCCAAACCTAACACGGTACCGACAAAACCTCACGCCTCACCGGGGCACTCGACCTGTGCCTACTTTACCGTACGCATAATACGGCCGATTTCAGACCCCCGTACCTCCGAAAATAAAAAAGCTAATTTTTTTCTGATTTCACCATCTTGTTACCGCTTGCCTTGTGACTCTATGTACCAATTCGCAACTTTCTAGCTTTTGCCGTTTTCGAAATATTAGGGCCTAAAGTTATGGTTTTTGAGCGTCAAATATATATATATTATATATATAGAGAGCATAACTTGTTAGGGCACTTCTAATCGACGGAGAAACTTGAAACTCAGCATGGGGATAGATCTTAATTAGTAATGAACAGGAAAAAACAAAAAACCCGAAAAATATTAATGGGGGGGCGAGAAAAGCCGATTTTCTTATTCGCCTGCAGTATCGAGATTAGATAACCCTCAACATTTAACGAAAATAAATTCGTAGTGAGGACGACGAACTCTATATAAAGAACCCTCTGCTTCATTCCTTTATATTGTCGCAGGTGTTTTCATACCTGGAACACTTTTTTTTTGAAAGGGGACTTTTTTTTTTTTTTTTTTGAAAGGGAACTTTTTTTTTTGAAAGGGGACTTTTTTTTTGAAAGGGCATTTTTTTTTCTTCGTTGTTGATTATTATTATTTAGGCCTATTTATTTTTTTTTAATTTTTCCAACAAACCTAAAACTTCTTTAAGGCGGGGGTGTAATTCTCTCAGTTGGGCTTTATCGAGCTTCATATTTTTTTTTTTTTTCTGTTCGTTCACCGACTTTATCTTTAGCTTTTTAATATGTCGAAATAAAACATCATGGGGCTATCACCAATTAAGTCTAAAATTTTTAGGAGTATAACTTTGAAAAAAAAAAAAAAGACTATTTCATTTTGAGGCATTGTACTGAATTTAATACCGTAATTTATGGATATACATTGATTACATGATTTGGATATTAATTGATAAATATGAAGTACAATTTTAAAAAATTTTTTTTGAAAGTTTTTATAAATTAAAAATTGCAATAATTATCTAAAGGCTTTACAACGCTATTTCTATGGCCAAACGACTGACACTACGAACAAATATTTGTTAAATAAAAACGTGCAGTTTCATTCAATATAACCCACATAGTTTCAATGTATACCCAAATTACGATAGAAAAGACAAATTGAATTCAGTCATTTCAATTTTAAACAGACCCGGTATTGCAAGTTTCTTATTTTTTGCAAGCTGAAAAAAATGTCAGTGTGATAGATTATTGCTAACAAATAATTTTCACTTAAAATGTCAATAATTTCGGAACAACTTGTAAAAATGGTTTGTAAAAGAGGTTAAAACTTTGCAAAAACTCGTGATATCTCCAAAAAAACAATTCCTTGTAAAAAGGTTCAGCCAAGTTAATCTTGCAAAAAACCGAAATGCTTCTGCCCTTAAAAGTTCTGATATCAAAAAGGGCAGCCAAGTTCCTACCAAAAATAACCAAATGCTTCTGCCCTTAAAAGTTCTGATATCAAAAAGGGCAGCCAAGTTTTTTAACGACAGCTTTCATTTAAAATTCCGTTTTTCTACAAAATACATTAAAACTTGGCCGCTTTTTTGCCCACCCCCCTTTGCCCTTACAAAAATATCATTACGACGCGTATTATTTAACAAAATTAAAAAACTTGTTATATTTCCATTTACTATTTCCAATTTACTCTAAGTAATAAAATTAAAAATTAGTGAGAAAAAAATGTCAGCCATAATACTGATCGTACCTGTATGAGTCACAATAATGTGGTAAATTTAACAATAATAAATTTGCAATAGCAAAAGTCGATATTACACTAGGCTGAAAAGTAATAGTAAATTTAACTTTTTAATATCGTAAAAAAAATAATAAAAAAATCAAAGTTTAAGCAAGTAAAATAACAAGCTTGAAATTAATCACCGCCTGGAGACCCACAACAGCCCTGTTAATTTTTTTAAAGAATTCACGCGAATTTTAAACTATTCAGTTATTACAATTATTATTAAAAAAAAAAAAAAAAAAAGCGGCCAAGTTTTAATGTATTTTGTAGAAAAACGGAATTTTAAATGAAAGCTGTCGTTAAAAAACTTGGCTGCCCTTTTTGATATCAGAACTTTTAAGGGCAGAAGCATTTGGTTATTTTTGGTAGGAACTTGGCTGCCCTTTTTGATATCAGAACTTTTAAGGGCAGAAGCATTTCGGTTTTTTGCAAGATTAACTTGGCTGAACCTTTTTACAAGGAATTGTTTTTTTGGAGATGAAATTGTACAAAAACGTATTCAAGTGGGCGTCTGAAAATGAACAGCTATCCGCGGTCAATAACGCTTTATTCGTCCATCTTGGATTAATTAAAGTAATTTATAAGATAATGTTAATTATGCTTATTCATATTAATCCTGGGCTTTTTTTGTCTTTCAGAGCGAAGAAAAAAATTTTAAAATCGCATACGACATTGAAGGGTGTTTGGCAGCATTGCAAGCAGCTTGTTCAGAAGGGATCATACCCAGTTTGACGCAGCAGATTTTAAATTGCTGTTTGGATAGAAAGAAAGTGAATTATAATCGTTAAGGAAATTAAAAAATCAATATTCAATTTTTTTATTAATAAGAATCTGATTATTGTAAATAAACTATCAATTAAGCTAAATTATTTGGGTGGTTAATTTTGATTTACACCTCAATTGAAGTTTTTATATTTCTTTGGTTTGAAAAACCAAACTTGATCTTTGGCTGTCTACTTAAAAATGCAGCTCTAAAAAACTTTACAGGGACAATTTAGAGTGATATTTTCCATTTTTTGATTTATGTATTGTGAAAGTGACGGTAAAATATACGAGTCAGCTCGTGCAGAGCTTTTGATATATCTTTCGATTCGAATCCAAATATTATACAAGGAACCCTACAAATCCATTTTGAATAAATATGAGGTTAGCTTACCGCTCAGAAATATTTCCATTTGGCCAAAAATTACGAAAAATTAGACTATTGTGTCTCTTAAATAGAAAAAGAAAGAGCGGGAATTTCGTTACTGAAACGGCCTTTATACTTCTCTCATTTTTAGGGATTACTAGCATAGCTATTCATTTGTAATAAAGTGCCTATTCACTTGATCAAGATTTTTCTGATGGACACTGTAAATAATTTAAAACATGGCGAGTTATAGTATTTTTATACATGTGTTACATTAGTTAATTCCTGGAAAAATTTTTATCCTCCAGGTAAGTTTTCCCTTTTCAAAAGCTAAACATATAATCCGACTGGGGCTTTTGTATCTTTTGAACCAATTTGAAACTGGCCGAATAGAATAGAAATAACCTCTTTTTACAATTAAATGTAAAATAATCATTAACATCATTCCTAAAAAAGCATTTACATCATTCCTAAAAAAGCATTAAGAAAAATTTAATTCTAAATTCAACCCTACAATGCAAAACCTTTTTTTCCCTCATCATGGCGCCAACAAATGACGTCACGTTGACTTAATACACGATTAATGGCGGCTACCTGCGGTTCTGAGTAAGCGTTAGCGAATATTGCAATTTTCAATGTTTACATTCCGTTTCAATGTACTTACCCAAAATGTGTGTGAATTTAAGAAGTAACAGCCTTTACCTCTTACAAATAATTTAATCATGCTTATTGTAAGTTTCAGTCAGTTTAATAAATTTTTACAAATGTAAATTTAAGAATTATCGAATCATGTGTTGGTGGTTCGGTGATTTTTTTGCATTTACGATTTAATTTGGTAGAGGAAAAAGTTGATATGTGTTCATTTTTTAGATAAAGAAATTCCGGAAGAATACTACAGGGCGATGCATTGTCGTAAAATGCAATTGCATCAGGCCGTGTGACATATACACAGGCTATCACAGATAATGAACACAAGCGATCATGAAGAAAGCGAGTAGTACGGTTATCAACCTTGTCCGTAGCGGATCATATGGGAGTAATATATATCAAGTGATTTTACGGTTATACATTTAATGAAATGTTCGGAGTTCTTACCGTGAAATATGAATGGGATATAAATATATTATTAACAATTAAAAAGGTAAAGTAAATTTTATAGTTAAACAGGATTTTGAGAATTCATTCGTTATGATGATTTAATAATTTCCTTATATGTAAGGCAAGTTTGATTGATCTGTCAAAATGTATACTCCTACCTTGGTCATGAATTTCTTTTAATCGAGTTTTAAATATTATTGTTTATGTTTACTTCGGTAAATATGTGCCAGGGCAAAGAAAACATTTAAAAAGTATTTAAAACAAATATGAAAAAAAAAAATAAAATACTTTTTGGTAACTTTGGAATTACTCTGACCTCGACATTGGAGGTACTGAGTTTTTTAAAGAATGATATGAACAGTTGAATTCTTAAAATTTTTCCATATTTACAACAAAAAAAAAATTTTTTTATCACTCTTGCTCAATAATTTTACACAGTTTTTTCTTTTTATTTTTATAAATTTTTTATATTAGGGATTATGTATTCCTGATAAAAAAAAGAAAAAGAGTTTGGTGAAGCTTTGTATAAAATTAGGCGCCATCAACGACTTTTCTAAAAAAGTTACATCAGTTTTTATATTTTCTTTTTTGGACCATAGCGATCAAAAGGTTATCAATTTCTCAACCGAATTTCTCTTTCGTTCGAGGACATCCCGTTTTTTTTAAAGCTTTTACGTCCTTATAAAATAAAAAGCGATTGAGGTCAGCAATGATTCTCGGGAAAAAAAAAAAAAAAATACGATCGCAATTATTTCAGGCCAGGCTTAATTTTTAGCTTATGATGAAAGGCGGAAACTCGTACGATTTTTTTATTTAATATCAGAGCCATTTCATCGCTTTCTATTACGCTCAGATTGCCCCGGGGGGTCAGGAGATAAGCTTAAACCAGATCTTAAATCTTCCTTATGATTCTCGTCGAATGACCTTTGATCGATAATCGTCAGCAGTGTAAATCTCTAAGGAACTGCTTAAGAAGAAATGAAAAGGAATACGTAGTGTCTGAGAAAAGTGAGGATTTGACCCTATTGAACTTTTGGCTTTTTTCCTTTTTACCTCAAAATACAGAAAACGAATGACGTTGATCTAATTATTAATTTTAAAAAAAATGTATTATTGATCAATCATTTTGTTATCAACGCCTAAATGATCGCAATAAACAAGAGAAACAAGTTTTTCATATTGTTCTTGAATCAGTTATCATCAAAACGTTAGAGATTAATTATCGAGACTTCGGAAAAAATAATTTTTATGAATCGAAAGTGAGTAGCAAAATTTTAAAAGAAAGAGGACTCTTTTTTGGCAATCCGATTTTTTTAACTAATTAAGTGCAAAAATCGCATGGCAATGAAAATCAGTACTGGATTAAAAATCATTAGATAACGTCGTGAAACTTGTTATAACTGTCAAGAAGTATTAACGGATTTGAGATAAATGAATGAAATTATTTTTAATCGAATTCTTTTTTTTTTTTTTTTTTTTTTTTAAATTAAGACGATTGGAGTAAGTTGTATTTAATGAGGCGGAAAGCAATAAAATTTGATAGGACCGTAAAGTAGAATCGATCCATTTTATTGGGAGTATTTTTGCCGTGGTGTGAATATGTTTTTATGCCATGGTCGATCAGACCTAGATTTGAATTCAAATTTATGGGGGCTGTTTTTTTTTTTTTTTTTCTTGCATTTAAATTTTATGGCCTTAAATAATTCGTACTTTTTTTTTCTGTAGTCATTCATTTTATCATATTATTATATTATTATTTTTTTTTTTTTTTTTTTTACAATATCTTAATAAAATTACATAACAGCTGTGTTAATAAAATCTTAATTCCCGGTGGATTAAGTTCGGATTTAATTTTACAAACTTGTATACTTTGTATTAAAAAAACCTAAAAATTACTTTAAAATGTGTTAAGTTCTTTTTTTTTTTTTTTTTTTTTTATTTATCTTTAATCGGTTCGAAAAAATTCGTATTTTGTAAACTCGTGAGAAGCTTTATTTTTTCGAGGTCACGGTAATAACTCATCCCACTTTTATGTATTCTCTTGAAGCTGTTTTTCTTACTGAAAATGAATTTTTACTACATTTTTCTTGATCTTCAGAGTAATAAAATTTTCAACGGAATTTTGAGTTGGGTAAAACCATAAGAAAACCCTGGAAAAATTCTTGAGCAAAATTTTTCACTTTATCTTGTGAAAATGCGCAGAAACCTGATCTGCAGCAATATGTCCCCCCCCCTTTTTTTTTGCTATAACTAATATCCACAAATGGCACATTTTGCGCAGAGGACTTTCCCTGGCTGTGAAATATCAAGCTCGAATTCTAAGAAACACCCACATGAGCCGAATTCGAGCTTTATTTAAAGCTCTGCAAAGGACGAGGGCCAACAACCCGGTTTTTGGGCCCAGGTATGTAGTTCTATTACACGATTCGTGTGATTTGATTACACGGGTGACAAACCTAAAAAGGTAAATTTAAAGGTGGCGGCATGCACATACAAAGTTAAAACTTGTCCAGAAAGATCATAATATACCGGTACTTTGGTGTCCAGGAAGTTATCCGTTACTTATTGTAAGGGGAGATTAAAGGGGGGGGGGGGTCAGAAACCTGGGTTAATGGCCCTCCTCCTTTTGAGATAAATTTTTTCTCTAAGTCATATTCAATCTCCCCTAGTACAAATCTATATTCAAAAGCTCCAATTCTAAGGCATAGTTTGTTTTGAATGCTCAAATTCCAAACATGACACAGAATGGATCGATTTATGATTTTAGCTTTTAGCTTTAATAAAAAGAATCAGCTTGAATCTGGCAGTACTCTTTTTTGGTGATCGTCAAAATGGAGCCCTTTCCTAAGCTTTATTTCTGGGGAGATGTTTTCTTGAAAGCCCTATGCCAGTTTGAGCTTTGTTGATGCGATTTGGAATTTGAGCCTAGCTAAAGCGATGGCAATAATGATATCCTTTGTAACTTCTTCGTTTTTAAAGCAAAGTTGTAATTCGAATTTTGATTTTTGTAGAAACTAAAAAAAGATGCAATGCATTGCTGACTTCACTCATCCGCCTTATATGAGTATGATTTTGAAAAAACTGGCGAAAGTGAGAACCAAAATCATATTAAAAACTTTTTTTTCTCCTTTAAACGTGGCCTGCTTTGAGCACCTTTTCGTGGAGGGAAATTTTGATTTTTGCTTACATATAGGGGGGAAGAGGGTTGGTAGCAAATAAATTTTTTCCTGAGCTTAAAATTATCGATTTTTGAGAATATGGTTTAGGACTGAAATTTTACGTAATAAAATGGAAAGGGGTTTCCGAAAACCTTTTTTTTTTTTTTTTTTTCTCTCACAAGGGGACATGGTTTTAAATATTGTGCTTATGTAATAACGGGAAGGCCCCTAATAGTGCTTCCAGTTAGGATCTAGATATTTGCAAAAAGAAAATTTATTTTAGGACTCATAACTTTTAAAATCCCTTTGATTTAAAAAAATATTGAGACATGAAAAAAAAAAAATTTTTTTTAGGGAGGGAATTTCTAAGGCAGCTTAATATAGTATTATTTTTAAAAAATATTCGAGACAAACAATTTTGAACGATCAAAATAAAGTGATTCATATTTTAGAGCGCGTGTGATCGAATCATACGAGATTCCGAGGGCGGTTTTGTACCTCGGATTTGATTTCTGTTTTGGTGATATTTGGTGCCGTCTTCGATTCTAAGAAATATTTTGAATGACGATATATGGTCATTTGACCCTTATGATGCATTTCATTCAACATCAAGAAATGACAAGTTTTTTAGGAAGCAGCAAAAAATACGCAATATGAAAATGATAATAATTATCTCAGCAGACTGAATGACCTTTTTTTTCGACATATTGAATTCCAGTCGTTAAAACGTCCTCTTTTCTGATTTAAAGATTTTTGTCTGTGATTTTTATGACGTACCAAAGCAGATAATGCCATGTTTTCAAATCTGATAAAGTGACGTCATGAATAAGATGACCCCGGAAAATTTTTTGAATAAAACGAGAATTAAGGAAAGATCACAGATAAATTTTTAGTTTTTCAAAGATTTCTGAAGCGCGGCGTGATGTCACTTAAAGTAAAATTTTGCCGGGTCTGATTTAAATTGCACATTTTAAAATCGAAGGTAGATAAGATCAGATAAACAGATGATATTAATTTTATTCTTTGAAAGTCATTTTGGTCATGCGATCGAGGAAAGTTTTTCAAAAATGAATAGGATTCGTTGACATAGCAACCTCACTTTTCTTGTTACACTTCAGAGTTCATTCAAAAGTTGGTTAGTGTAACTTGCAGAAAAGAAGCTGAGAATGGAGGTCTCGAAATTATTGTTTTACCTAACAAATGGGGGGGAGTTAAGGGCTGAAATCAAACACTATAAAAGAAGATAGGTTTTCTCGAATGTTTATTTTTGCTTTCAAGGGAAGGAAGGTGTCAAAAATTGCTCAACTGATGGTTGTTAAATATTTCAATGGCAGCCAGAAGTTTTACATAATTTTATGTAAGCATTTTTTCTGCAGTTTTTGATCCAGGTTTAATTTTAAAATTTATTAAACTTGGAAGGAGAAGAGAGCAGGGGAGGGTGAAATATTGCTAAAAAATGAAGCTTCATGATTGGCCAAATTGATGATGACTTGCCTCAAATCCGAAAATGACTAGAGACATTTAGATATTACGTCATATTGCTTTTTTTTTTTTTTTTTTTAAATTTTTGACTCTCTTTTTTCTTTACACGCAGAAAAATATTAGCTTCCTATTACTAAGCATTGAGTCGTTCAGAGTGACTACTCAAAATTTAAGTCATCTTTACTTAAAATTTGGTAAAATGGACTAACTTTTAGCAATCATGACTAGGGATTGCAAAATACCGGTATTTTCTGTATTCATTTTCCCAATACCGGTACTACCGGTACTACCGAAAATTCTAAAACTTATTCATGTCATGGTACTCACATCACATTCATAGTTTTTAAGGGTGTAGAATCTAATTTCATTACCTATTTAGGTGTAAACTGAACCCTTAAGCCTAAACAGCTATTCACAACGTAAACTTAGAGAAAAAGAATTAAAAAGGAAAAAATTGAAAATTTAGAAAAAAAAAAAATTACAAATTATAAAATTTTATAACTTTTAAGATTTATAAATTTTCTTTTTGAAGGGTGCAAATTCACTCTGAAATATTGAACCAACATGTTGGTTGATTTTGAGTTCAACATGTTTGCCCAACAAGTTGGACAGACATGTTGGACCAACTTGTTGGTACAACAACTTGTTGGTGACAAACTAACGAATCGACTATTGCAGAATTTACTCCTACGTCGTAGGAGTAAATTAGTACCGGTATGGAATGTTGGTGCAACAAGTTGGTACAACATGTTCGTCCAATTTGTTGTACCAACATGTTGGTTCAACATTCCATAGTGAATTTGTACCCTAAGAAAGCTTTTAAGAATTGTTTTAGAATGTTTGCATTTTAAATTTGAAATGAAAATAAAATTACAATTACGTGAAAATTTCCTAGCAGAGATTGCTTCGAATCAAAGATATAGCGCTTCTGCTATAACTCAACGCAATGAATTCGAAGAATTTCTCGAGTTGAAATAAAAATAAAATAATTTAACATTTTGAATTAAACTTTACCATATATCAGTTTTTTCATTTTTGGAAAAAAAACCGGTAGTACCGACGGTTTTTTAACGGTGGTACCGGTATCAAAATGTACCGAAAAACCCCTGCAATTTCTAATATTGCAATCCCTAATCATTACCAAAAAAGTAAAGATAACAATTATTTTGAGTAGTCACTATGTCATAGCGAGATAAGGGGTTGCGTCTATGCTTAACTTGTGGATAGAGAGTGGTAATAAGTGCAATCAAGGAGCATCACCACTCGAACCATAAGTTAAGCATAAGCTGAACACCTTATCTTGTCAGGACGAGCAGATAGGATTTTGGTTTTAACGGATTTCGGATATTTAATTGATTCCTATTAAAGCTGTGAAGTCGGATTTTTACCTCATTTTTGTGGATTAATAATTGTCTAGTTGACCACCTGCAAAAAAAAAGTTAAAATCCTGAACTTGACACTTTTTTTTGCTTTTGGGTTATCCTAAAATATAAAAATTTAATTATTTAAAAAAGTTGTTTTTAAATTTCCACGAAAATTAATTAGACGAATTTGGCCAGACCACGAATTCTTAACTTATATTCCATGATGTTATTTCATTAACAATAAAATAACGTAAACCGCTAAAATTTTAACGCCTTTTAACGTCATCCATTTAAAACTTTTGCACGAATGGAAAAAAAAAGTTTCATCAGTTGGTTTGTGGCCGACCGCAGTAACGCGCTCAAAAATTATTTTTTTTAATTTTTTTACAAAGTTCGGTATGGTAGCAGAGCTGGATTGTGAAAAATATAAATCGAAAAGAGATATTTTTATTTAGAGTGCGATAATAATTTTTAAAAAAAAGGATGGTAGTTCCGAAGAACTACAGAAAATGCATCCTTTCGAAAAGCCAGAAGAATCCGCTGATTTTAATAGGTATGAGCTTAAACATTTTTTTTGTTCTAAAAAAAAAAAAAAAAAAAAAAAAAAAAAAAAGAAAGAACTTGCTGCGTGGATCAACCTTTTTATTAACTTTATTAATTTTGATTTTTTTAAATTTAATTTTTGAAATAATAAGTTAAGTTCTTTTCAAGTATAGATGTTTCAATACAGATATAATCAGCATAGATGTTTGTTGTATTAAGAATTCAAATAACTGAAGTTATTTTAGCAGTATGAAGCTCTGGTTTTGAACGGAATAGCTACTTTAATCACAGGGAAAGTTCAACTATTACGCAATTTTTGCAGCACAATTTTTGCATTTTCAACCCCTTGTCAGTAAATTTTATTGGCATGATCCTCTTCCTTAATTACTTCAGATTTTCACAATTCCCTATCTCGCTAAAAAAAAGCCTAAAAGATGAAAACAGAAAAAGCAATTTTTTTTTAAATTAAAAAAATTAGTCAAAGTTGATTTTTAGAGACCTTCACAAACTGCTTAGGACCGTTCAAACGTTACGTCATCATTTTTTGATAATTTTTGACTCCCTTTTTATTATGGTCTTTAAAAAGTAGGATTCTCTTATAAACAATTAAAGATAATTTTTAGCATTCGGGAAATCTCCTACTCTCTCCCCCCTCCTAATGGATGACGAATTATTTACTCGATTGATTCCATATTAATCGTCACCTGTCAACGAAATTGATGAAAAAATTAAACATTCAAGTAAATTTTTTTAAAAATTTAAATTAACCCTTACAATACGGCGCGCTCAAATATGAGCGCAAAAAAAATTTTCCGTTCCGGACGGCGCTCAAATATGAGTTTTTAATGTTTTTAATCTTTAAATTGTTTTAAATTAATACATCCCCGTTTGTTTTGTGTAGGGGGCCTTTCTCTTTCTTACAAGCTTCATGCCGAAACCAGATATGTCCATTAACATTGCTCATATGACCATATTAGCCTTTAAAATAAACTTAAAAATCCTCAAATGTTAAAACATGTTTTACAATAGGAAGACGGCTGCAAGGTGGAGAGAATATATGTACTTAAGAGTCTTCTTATGATGACTCAATGTTTGAAAAAAACTGTTTGCCACTCGCCTTACGTTTTGAGGTTTTGAGTGGAATTTATATTCACGCTGTTTGAGCTCTTAAATACGATAATATAAGTTATATTATGGGTGAGCGTACTTGTTGTGCTTTAAATTCGAAATTGATTATTTTTTTCTAAAAAAAATTATTGCTTCTTAAAAATTACACTGGTTCAGGGAAAAAAATGCTAAGCCCATAATAGGAATGGTCGAAATGTATTTAAAATGATTCGGCTCATAAGAAAATGAATTAAATCGTTTTTTAAAAAAAAAATTGGAATCTCTGCCCTTGCAAATAATTCCTCGTTCGAGAAAACTAATATGAGCCAGAATATTTGAAAAAAATTTAAAGTTGGCATGGAGAATATAAGAACTTAAAGCATCTAAAGGCTCAAATCTGAGTTGAACCTTATAAAAATTCATGAAAAATGGTTTTCATAATTTTTCCCATACTTAGCTTATGGGTGGGCAATTTTGTTTTCCATCTATATGGTCTTGTTCGCTACTCCTAATATGACTTATTTATGAAGCATTTACTAAAAATATATTTTAAAAAAAATTAGCCGTACTGAACGGGTAATTTAAAAATTGGAAAGCCGTTCTGAAAAGGTTAATTAAAAGTTTTGAATAATATTTTCTTGTTTTAAAATTTTTTAAAAACTCCTCCATAAAAATTAATATCACGCTCTCTTCACGTTGTTTGCGGTTAAAATTTTAATTAGCAACTTCGTAATAAATGGAAACATAAGGAAACAATTTTCTCGAGAAATATGCAGGAAAAATTGCATATCATTTTGATTTGCTTATCGATTCATACTTTTCATTTATCCTTTTTCTGGAGATTGAATAAAATAATCGAGGGATAAGGCTCTAATTTTCTGCCACCAGCCCCGTTGGCAACTCGCGATCCGCAAGTTGGGGGGGGGGGCAAACGGACATACTAAAGGGGGCTTTAGGCTTTTTTCCTTCATAAGGGCTTGAGGGATCTGCCCCCCCCCCCCCGGGCTAAGGGCGGACTGCTATACTTAACTTATGAAGATTAGCCCTGCTAGAATGAGCTTCATTTCGCAGACCTAGGTTCTTCATTGAACGATTTTGTATTTATTCAAACAAAATTTATTAAAATGATTTAATTAAGGTTCACGTTAAAAAATTTTATGTAGAAAAAGTCGATATCGAGTTTTATGTTAATTTAACATAAAAATTAACGTAAAACTCTATATGCAGACTTTTTTTTACATAGAATTTCTTACCGCGTAATTTTACTTTGTTCGTTTGTTTATTCTTCTTTCTTTCTGTTTTAGATCAGGCTATGGTCGTAGAGTCGGGTTCGCTCGCTGGTATCGAGCTTTTAGAAGAAACGGATTCCGATAGTTTATCACATTCTGGATTCGAGGAGGATATTTCAAATGACGAGGATTCGAAGGAGCAGTCGGTGGATGACAGGAACTGGTCGTGGTATTACTTGAGGGTAAGAGTCAAAAATAACATGAATGAATATTACTTAAAACCGATAATGGCCTGATAGGATTTATGGAAAATTTATCTCTTAGAGATGCGATCTTGAACCCCTAAGTGGAAATGATATTGCGAATTATTATTTACTTTGATTAATTATTTTACCTTTATTATGATAAATAAAAGTTTTCCAGTTGAAATAAGCTTACTTCATACTGTATTACTTATGGCAATATTTCATCAAAATTCGAGAAAAATTGATATCTACTAATATAATTATTTATCTTCTCCAGGCCTTTTCGGGTGTTCTGCCCATATCAGCGAACTAAAAACCAAATTGAAACAATGAAAATAAGGTGCCGTCCATAAATTACGTTATCACGTTAAGGGGGGTCCCGAAATGCAAACCTTTGCTAACAAGGGGGAAGGGGGTCAGAAAGGCCGAAATAATACTAACGTAATTTATGGGAGGCCCCTAACCTATTTGAACAAAAATATAAACTAAGTTGGTTTGAAAAGACTTACCGAACTAAATATGCGAAACAGACCAAAACACTCCATCTACTTAAAAATCATGTAGGAATAACAATAATTAAATTATTTAGTGTTATAGATTTCTCTATATACTAATACTATAAACTATTCTGCATGCCAAAATGAAATTCGACCAGGTCCGTAAAAATTGTTTGTAAGAAAGAGTTAATAAGCATAATAAGCTTATCATTAAAGCGGTTTTGATGCAGTGAAAAATCTTAACTTAATGTTAACTTAACCTAAATCCTAGCTTAATCTTAATTTTATGCTTTAAAATAAACTATATTTTTAGCATTTTTCGAAATTCAACTCGGCCCAGAAGGCAAAGTAACCCTTATGCTTATTCCATGGAGCTTATTAATAAGCTCCATGCTTATTCCTTGGGCCATTTTAAGCCCTTTTGGCTACGGTTCCATATTCTTATTTTCGACAAATTTAAAAAAAAAAAAAAATTTAGACCTATTCCAAAAACATTTTAAAGCATAAATTTAGGACAAAGCTCCAAGGCTATTTTATCTCTCCACGTATATGTCAGTGTGGAATGTCAGTGCCATGGAAAATCAGCTGTCAAATGAATATCTTCGATTTTAATTTTTTCTCTCTATTTGTTTTTCTTTTTGCAGAAACAATTCAAGATTCGAAATTTAGAAGGACTTTACTTACAGTATCAACAAAGACTTCATAGAGGATATTTTTCAGTTTTTTTATTATTACAAATGATTTTAAGTTTAACTCATTCTGCCGTATTAATCGCAAACGATTCAGTAAGTAAGCAAGAAAAAAGAAGAAAAAAAAATTTAATTATCATCCTTCTTAGTTAATTGAAAGTTCTAATATTTATTATTCGATTTGTAAGCCTTTTCACGAGATTTTTTTTTTCTTTTTGCAGGACGATCCGTCTCATCGCTCTCTCCCCGACGTAGCCGCTTATTTAGTTATAGTTTTATTATTGTGGCCTTTAGTAGCAATAGTATTTCAACAAAAATTAGTTAAGAAATTCAAATGGCTGCCATTGGTGGTGTCCTATCTTGCCGTCGGGATTTTGGTATCGGTGGATATTGCGTTACCGATTTACCACACCGCCTTTTTTCACAGTAGAAAAGCTCTTAGGCCGGCCTACGCCACTCATGCCTTATTAGCTTGTTATATTTTTTTACCGTTACAAAATAACATAACTCCAGCTGTTTTGGGGTTGGCAGTCACCGTTTGCCACCTTACCACGCTCGGATTTGTGACTTACAGGAACTCCACCACTCTTGCTAGACAGGTAAATTGATCAATCATATAATTTAAGTACCGTAAAACGGGGAGAAAAAACGTCTCTTGGTGAGTAACTTCGAGCCGATGGAGGAAGGGATGTTGCTTGTTAAAGCCTAAAGATAATCAGTTAAAATTTGGGTCTGGGTAACTTTCGATAGGTCAGTTGTTTTCAAATAAGGCTACATCGTCGGTTTTTTCCGCCGCACATAACTTGTATATTTTGGTTCAGAAGCATTGTGGGGGGTGCATTGCCGAACTAAAAAAATTGTTTTTCCAATATTTAAACATTGTTTTTTGTGAAAAGGTTTTTTTTCCTTTTGGTCATGTCTTGACCCCCTCCCTCCAGTGGAAAAGCTGACTATTGCTAATACTAGACCAGGATGAAGGTCTAATGTATGTAAAATAAATGACGAGGTAATGTTTAAAATAACTTTTAAATCATTTTTTTAAAGTTTCAATATGAGCTTAGGCTGTCATTCGAATATTGGTATAGGGGGAGATCCTACTGAGACGGGGGGACTAATCGTGTCTAAAAGAGGCGAAAATTTTTCCCTGGAAGGGGCAGCAGTGGGGCACAATAGGAGAAGTCATTTTTCTAGTGGGAACAAACCTCGATCTGGGGCGTGTTCCCTGAGATGATGCGACAGCCCTTATTTTACTGCAGCCCTCTGTCAGACACGCAAGATGTCAGGTTTAAATCCCTCCTCGAAATTGATTTATTTTCTCTTGTGTGAGAATTTAACTAACTAAAATTGACCTTCCAAAAATCATCCCGTAATACGGTATTTTCTAAAGCCCAATTCTTACATTTTTTAATTTTCTTTTTTTTAGATTAGCTCGGATACAATTTTCCTCCTGTGTGTGAATGCTTTAGGATTATATTTTAGATTTGTTAATGAGGTCGTGATTCGCAGGACGTTTTTAGATAGGAGAGCATGCGTTGAGTCAACGTTAAAATTAAATTACGAGAAAGAGCAAGAAGTGAGTATGTTTTATTTCAATTTTTTTTTACTTTAATCCGTATAAGAATTTTTTTTTGCCTTTCTTTATTTAGGAGCAGTTAATGCTGAGTATTTTGCCGAGGCACATAGCATCCAGGGTGAGGGATGATATTCGAAAACAAGTCTCAAGTGTTGGGCAACATAAAGGACCCCTCAGTAAAAAGCCATTTAAGTAAGTTTTTGAAAGAGGAATTTTCCCCTCTTTAAAATTAACATGAAAATTGCACACCATTCCTTTTCCTCTGTTAGAAAATTTGGTCATGGTTCATTGATTCCATTTAGTATGCGTATAAAAAAGCGCTTCAAACAAGTTTTTAAACTTTAAGTTATTAATTGAGTAACAAAAGGACTGAATTTGCTTAACAAAAACGTGTGTAAAATTCAAGGACATTTCTTCTATGTGTGTTATCTAATATCAAGAGGGCACTTTCAGTTTTTTTTTTTTTTTTTGAATGATTAATTTTTGCATAACCCGAAAATTAAACAATTTTTAAAATGAACTATGCCCTTTAGGTCATTTTTGACCAAAAGAATTTTATGCACGAGATAAAATTTTTGAGACTGTCTCCTTAATCCCTAAAGGTGAAATAAATAGTTGACCAAATGATCATTAAAAAAAATAAAGGCTTGATCGGCTTGAATGTTACCAATTGAAAATATTCTTTTATAGTGAATTGTACGTAGAAAAACACAACGACGTGTCGATCCTTTATGCAGACGTTGTCAACTATACAAAAATGACAAGTTCACTGCCTGTCAACAAACTCGTAGAAACTTTAAACGAACTTTTCGGACGGTTCGACGAAGCATCCGAGCGGCACAAAGTCCTTAGAATAAAATTTTTGGGCGATTGCTATTATTGCGTATCGGGAGTTCCGCAGCCCAACCCGCAACACGCCAAGAGCTGCGTAGATTTAGGATTGGACATGATTTCTATAATTAAGGAGGTCAGGTGAGAAAAAAAAATTCCGAAATGCAGAGAAAAAAATATTTATTCACCCTCGTCTTTCCCCGCATTCCGTACAAATAATTCCGTTTTCCATTTTCATAACGAGATCTCCTAAAAGAGGTTTTAAACAATGAACGCAGTTGAAACAATTTGAATGCCAATGTCGATTGTCGAAGAAAATGAAGAAAATATCGCCGGTACCTGGAAATTTACTAACATGATAAAATTTTATCGCATAATTTTTTTTTTTTGTATGCAACTTACCGGTTATTTTTTGATTACAACCTGCGCATTTTTCCGCAAATAATTCTTCGTAGCATTCGGAGCAATATGGGAGGTTATCGCGGTTAAGGAATTTTTCCCCTGCCAAACATTTTTTGCATTTTGTGCACGTGAAACAATGCCTGTGATAATATTCGTCTTTGTACGTCACTCCGCTTGTTATAATCTGGAGTAAGAGGGGGAAAAAATTAAAATTGATGGGAAAATCGAAAAGGAAGAACTCTTATTTGGGATCTTCTTTGATCTTGATGTTTGAGCCCCAACAAACATCTGCCCTGTCCTGAACCTAGGATAGGGTCACTAATTTTTTCAAATTGTTTTTGATATTTCACTTACTTCGTAATCACAAATCGCAGAAGAAGAATAACTTTCATAATTCATTTTGAATTTTAACCTTAATTTTTCGAGAAATTTGTAAACAAAAATATTTTGCCGAACTCGTAAATAATATTTTTTGCGCATGATCGAGTATTTAAAAACAAAGAAGAATTTTAGAAAATAAGTTTACTCACCTCTTTACACGTACTGCAGCGTACTGTAATCTTCATCTCTTATTTATTAATTTTTTTGCAAATACAAGAAAAGAAAAATTTACAAATGGATCGCTAATTTGTGACTAAATCGTCCGAGTTTAATCTTCGGACGGAAATGATAATCGATAATAACTGGTCGTAAATATTTGTACCGTATGTGGGTCGATTAGTCATCCGTAAAATAATATAAAAATCAATTGTTATTTTTCTAGATCGTTAAACTTAATCGGTATTTTTGTATTTATTTATTTATTTATTTATTTTTTTTCAGAGAAGAAAGAAAGCTGGATATCGATATGAGGATCGGCGTTCATTCTGGGAATATTTTAAGCGGGTTGCTTGGAAGATGCAAATGGCAGTACGATGTGTGGTCCAAGGATGTCATCATTGCAAATAGAATGGAACAAACCGGAAAGCCAGGGTATATAAAGTTGATAAAAGCAAATGTGATGTTAGCACGCGTTATCTTTTACAGCCCAGACAGCAAAAGTCGTGTAGGGGTATATTTAGGAGTATTACATGTGTATTACACGTCTTTTACCCCACTAAAACAATGTTTAGCTTATCGTTCTTAATTACACGTGTAAAAAGTCTTAAAATACACGTGTAATACACGAGTATTATAGTGGAATTGTTGTCTGGGAACTTTGGAAACAATCTGCAGTTTTATCAAAAATTTAAAAGGGAGACGGTGCCCGAAAAAATAAAGCGTATGGGTCGTTCAAATATTACATCCGAACCAAAGCTGAAGGGGGGGCTAAAGTTGTAAGTTTCCTGGGAATTCATTTTTTGGGTTATATTCTCTATGCCTAATTTTTATGTTAAAAACAAAATTATCTATCCAATAAGGGAATATTTCTCGAAATTTACGGGGAATTTATTTTTTATTCCCAGGCAATATTTTTCGACCTACGACTCTAGGCGGAGGTCTGCAAAATGTTGATTCCAATGTTGAATTTTTCATTTAAGAAAGTTTTATATTCGTTAAGTTAGGAAGTAGGAGAGGGAGAGGGGGTTAAGAACGTGTTTGTGACGATAACTGAAAATTGTGTTTACCCAACATTGTAAAACTTAATGCATTCAAAAACATTGATGTTATTTTCAGGCCTTGAAAATCATGAACTTAATTAATTTATGTACTTTTTTTTAGGATGGTGCACGTTACAAAACAGACGTTAAGTCAATTAGGAAATGAATACGCCATTTCTCCGGGAGATGGCCATTTACGGGATGAATTACTCGCCAAATACAAAATAGAAACTTTTTTAATTGGCCCACCAAAAAAGGTAAATGAAAATTTAAGAAATAGAATTACAGGCCTCAAAACAAAAGATATAAGTTAAAGCTTTCATCTGTTTTACTGTATTCATTTTTACTATTTTCCACTTAAAGTAAGTTGTTTTTCAAGAACTTGTATTTAGGGAAAATTTTATAGTGCCTGTGGAAATATTAGAGCACGTCCAATAATTGTCTTAGTGTATTATACCACAAAATTGAAAATAGCTTCTCTAGTATTTTTTTTTTTTTTTTTTTTTTTTAAGAAAATGTTTGGCAAACACTTTGAGCCCTGTAATTTTTTAAAATGCAAATAAATTTTCTTCCTGGATCTATTACAATGATCCAATCCCTCTGGTTTAATATTTTGGAAAGAGGAACGATACTCTTACGTTGCAGGTGTGGAACAGTTAAAACCACCGTTGGAATCCAGAGATTCGATCTACCTAAAACGTAATTCCGCTGTGGGAGTAGGGAAAATCCATAGTAATGGCATTCGTCATGGTCAAGATGCCATTTACAATGTAATTATTACTTATGTTACTATTTTTTCTTTAAATTTAAAATTAATACAGAATACAGCCTCCTAGCCAATCCAAAGACAAAAGGCAATTTTTCGAGGCAAGAGACGCAATTTTTTTTAGGAAAAGCCTGTAAAACTGTTTATACTATTGGAGGGAGGCTCGAAAAAATCTTATTCTTTACTAACTCCTGGGGAGGTAGGGGTTAAAACACGACAAAATAATTCTTATGTAATTAGTGTGCGACCCCATACAGAAAATAAGGTCTTGGGAGATATATTACTGCCTCCTAAGGAGGCCGAGACTCCATTACTGCCCTGTGCTTACGGACCTAAATTAAATTTTAGTGTTGATTTTTCAGTTAAAACAAGTCATAAACGGTGAAGGAGATTTAAGAATATCTAGACGACGAACCGCTTTTATGGATAATAATTTATTAATGTATCAACAAAGACTGAAACTGGCAGATGTTCACATGGCCAAAGCCATTGAGAAATTACCGTTAGGGAAATACGAGTAAGTTGGTCTTCAAAATACATTATAAGACGTAGGCCTATGACCTAATTATCTGTTACCTGAAATTAATTTGATTTCCTTTCTTTTCAGCCAATGGTTTCACAAAGAACAAATCCACCCCCTTTGCCTCACATTCCAGGGAGAAGGAAGTTGGGAGCTGCCTTTTTTAAAACAGCCCGACCCCCTGTTCAAATTTTACGTCGGGAGCGCCTTATTAGTTTTATTGTGCATGCTAGTCATTCAAATGTTAGGTTTACCAAAGTGGCATTGGATTGCTTGGTCCGGTTTCGGGATCTCCGCAAGTTTGCTCACTACTCTTTTACCCCTTACATGGGCCCATTTTATATGGAACGCTCATAAGGATCCGCATCAGGAAATGGATCGCATTCCAGAGCCGAGAAATAAATTTTTCCGAATGCTTTATAGAGGCTCGCTAAAAGTCGTTTGGAGCGCTTGTATCAGGACTTTGCTGTACATCGTGGTTTGTCTTCTGTTAACCGTTTGCGCAATGGCTGATGTCGTTAGTAATAATTTTGAAAAAAAAAAATCAATCATAAGTAAATGTTTTCTGACGGTTTTTTTTTTTTTTTTAGATCGACTGCGCTAGCGAAAGAATGTACTCGAATAGCACTAATGTAACTCCTTCGGAATATGCAAAGTCAAGCTGTATAAGTCCTTGGGTACGTTTTCATGTTTTAGAATTTTTTAAAACGCTTGATGGTTTTATGCTTTTTCGCAATGACCAGTACAGGCTCGTAGCCAAACTGAGAAACTAATGAAAGCACGACTCTCTCCTAAGGGGAGAAATATTTTTTTACGTCATCATTTTAATCCAAAATAAAAAATTAACTGGGAAAGTTACCTTTAAATTTACCAAATTCTTATCTGAGAGGTAAAGTGCACAAGATCTGACGTTATCAGGTATTTCCTGAGTAAACGTGAGCCTACTTAAATTTTTATAACATTTAGGACTTGTAAGACCACTAGGGGCTACATTTATGACTTGCAGGAATGGCATTAGAACTGCTGCACTTAACCTCTCAGATCCATAAGTAAATAAATTGGCTAACCAGAAAAAAATTTGCCATAATTTTCTTTATTTTAATTTTTTGTAGCAAATGACGGAAACGTGCAGCTTAGCAGTTTTAATGAGCTTCTTCTTCCTTAGGATACATTTCCAACTCAAATTATTTATAGGTATATTTATTCTTGCCGTTTATACCTGGTGTATATGGACTTTGAAATTATCAGTGTTCGAAAGTGGGGAAACATGGAATCCTGATTTGGAACCGAAAATAGCTCACATTTTAAATATAGCTTTTTTAGTCGTTGGCCTCCATTTAATGGACAGGCAGGTAGGTTTTAAAATTTTTTGTCCTGAAGAAATATATTCAAAACAGTAATTAGATTTTTTTTTTTTTAGGCAGAATATATGAATCGTCTTGATTACAGATGGAAGAGGCAGTTGTCCGCGGAGAAAGACGAAGCTAAAATGACGAGAAGAGTGAATCTAATGCTTTTGCAAAATATTCTCCCCATTCATGTAGGTTAGTGTAGGCAAGGAAAAATTCTTTGCTAAAAACTGTTTCAAATGAAGAAAAGTTTCATTTTTATCTATGTTGTTTATAATTTTACGAGGAAAAATCATTTTTGATGCAGTTAAAATTTAAATGAAACGGAAATTACAAAAGGAAAAAGCTGATGAAAGTAAAAACGAGGAAAAACTTTTTAACGGAAATAAATAAGGAAAAATTCCAAAAATAATTTGACCTCTTAAGATTACTTTATTAACAAAAAAAAGTGCATCAGAGGTTAGCCAAATGGATGCATTCGTGTAATTCAAAAGTGGGGCGGGGTATAGAAAACTTACATAATTAAGAAGAGATTTCAAAAAACTTCTGTTAAAGGGAGAGGGGGTAAAAAAAAGTTAAAATCATGCTAATGTAATACTTGAATGGCCTTTTGTCCAAAAATGCACAAGTAATTTCAAAAGACTGCATATAAAAATATAAATAACGATATTGTTAGTAGTAAATCATTTTCCAAGCAAAAATTTTATTTTTGGTTTATACCGGTGCTCTAGTTTGAGGAAAAAAAAGTATCATTGGCCAGCCTATTTATTAAATTTATTCAATTTTTTATTTTATTTACAGCTGAAGTGTACCTAAATACAAATCGAGCTTCCAATGAGCTTTACCACGAAAACTATGACTGCGTAGCTGTTATGTTTGCGTCACTTACAAATTATTCCTTATACGACGACGGAGATAAAGAATTTTCCGAATTACGAAGTTTAGAAATTTTAAATCAAATTATCTGCGATTTTGATAGTAGTGTAAGTTAAGTTTTTTTCATATCTAGGTATACTCCGAAACGAAAGCTTCGGCTCAAAAAACACTTCGGGGAAACTAGTAGCCTCTAAGTAATGTATTGAAATTAGTAGCCTCCAACTAGTAATGTGTTTATTTATTTTTCAGTTATTTACAAAGCAATATAGAAGAGTTGAAAAAATAAAAGTGGCAGGTTGGACCTACATGGCTGCATGCGGTTTAGACCCTGGTCGAAGAGAATCCAACAGCAGTTGCCTCAACCATCCTCCCGACTTTCAAAACAGCGAAAAGTTTGTTCTCATATTAGCGAAATTTGCCGCGGAAATGATGAGAACTCTACGTAAAATAAATCAGGAGTTCTCCACTGATTTTCGGCTAAGAGTCGGAATATCTCACGGTCCCATAACTGCGGGAGTTGTCGGATCTCAAAAACCGCTTTATGACATTTGGGGTAACGCGGTCAATATGGCGTCAAGGATGGATTCGACGGGAGAGCCCGGAAAAATACAAGTAAATTTTTTTTGAAATTGACTTACCCGATCAAAAACATCGGAACAATTGAAGCGCTTGTGATGATTTTTTAATTATGATGACGTGACGACAATAAAAATTTTAATGATGTTTGTTAATTTTAGGTAACGGAATCGACAGCGGAGATTTTACATCGTCAAGGAATCGAATGCGTTCTTCGAGGACCTACTTTTGTTAAAGGAAGAGGGATCATGCCGACTTATTACGTGAATTTGACGGATGATATTCATCTCAGGGAAAGAATGATAACGGAGTCGAAGGAGGAATTTGACATGAGATTATGAAAACGACGAAAATTTAGTCTAGCAGGACATTGAAATTGTTGACTGTTTTGCTTCCACTTCAGGCGAAACAATTTTTGTAAATACGTAAATTTTTTAGGTCAATTAATTTTAATAAATATTATTTATTGACGAAAAATGAACGTATTTTTTATGAAGGATAAGTGTTATCCTGTTAAAAAGAATGGATAAGGTTTCAGTTATATCTGTAGGATTAGAATTTTTATTTTTCATCACTCCGGGAGGGAAATAAAGTTCCCGCCCTTGTGATGAAAGATATATATCAGGCATACAGGTGGCTTGCAATACGCCACCTGCATACCTGATGTAAAATCTACTATTAACAGTTAAAACCATCTCTAAAAAATGATTTCCTTGTCATGGACATCGATTTTTTTTCCCGTATCACTACCTTTTCAAGGGATTCTGTAAATTAAAAAAAATCCTCGCTCTTAAAATTGAATTATTGTATAATGTCATATTTAAAAATGGATAAAACAGAGATAAGTATGATATTAAAATGAAAAAAAAAAGCTACAATCGCGGAATGATTAATGAAATACAAGATAAAGACACACATTTCATTTCTGAGGTGGCGCCTATTTCAAATCGCCGTGCGACAGGCGGTGGAATCAAAATGGCGAAGTTGGCTAGTTAGTTGGCAGCAGTGGAATTTTCATTCAGAGATTCACAGTTTGCTTTACTCTGTGTTTAGATTACAAATGGCGTGTGTTTATGTCTGTTGTGGTGCAAGTGATGTAATTAGCATCGAAGTTATGAGGTAATTAAATTGGTTACTCTCTTTTTAGACAGTAGTTAAGGTTTAACTAGTAGTTGTGAGCGTAAAAATGCAAGTATTTGAAGTTATCACTTTTAGATGTAAAAATATTGAGGTTATGTACGATTAGAGATCCTACTCCTATGTTGCATTTATGTACTCAATATTTATATTGCTTGATGTGTTATTAGTTAGTATGTGATTGAAGTTATTAAAACGTGGAATTGATATAGTCTTAAACTTGTAATGATTATTAAATAGAAACCTCTGAGTTTAAGTAATTTATTTAATACAGTCTGTTGCCTTGATTCTCGATAGGTAGTAAAATATAGGGTGACCCTCCCTGTAAAATTTTTTGGCCTGTGCTGGTTCACTCTAAGATTTTTTATGTTTCATTTGCTGCTTTCTTAAAAAAATTAGAGAAAATGAGAAATCCGAAAGAAATTCGATTTCCTTCCGAAAAATTTCCAAAAATTTTTGAACACAGTCAATTAGGAGGTAGGAAAGCTTAAACATCAAATCAAAACTTAACACTGAGTTTTTTTGATTTCTTATCACTTAATCTATTTAGATAAGATAATAATGATTTTCAATAAAATCCTTTGCTTTTGCTTTCACTTAAAAAGAAACTTTTCAGTTTTTTTTTTTTTGGGCTGATGTTTTGCAGTTTGATTTCTTTTAGACATGTTCTTTATTGATTTTTATTAATTCAAAAGGCTAAATTTAGGCTAAAACTAATCTAAGAGAAAGGTTCACACATTATTTTATAACTTAATCGGTAATCCACAGATAAAATAAATCATTCAGGAAGTAAAAAAGCTTCTAATCTTCTATTCCTTTTTCAACTTTCATAGGTTTAATTTTTTATAATGTTTATTTTTAGGTGACAGTCTTCGAAAATTGCTTTAAATGGGAGGAATTACAAACAAAAGTAGAAGGAACATTGGACCAAATAGTTATCACCTGGTGTTCTAAGCTTGATCTGATCCTTACTTTGACATGTTGAGAATTTAATGATGAATTAGCTCTGTCATTGCACGGAGACACACACTACTACATAGTCAATAGTTAGCTGGCTACTATTCAAGTTGAAACATACACCAGTGGACACTCACCGTGGGCAGTCAGGGAAATACCAATACTCCTCAAAGTAATACTAAAGGAGAAATACAATTCAGAGCTCTTAATGGAAGAAAAGGCATTTGTATTTCAAGAAGGACTGGGCTCTGGAGATAGTTGTCTTTTTCACAATGCCCTTCCTGACAGCCATGTTTTCTTCACAGCCCTGCAGAACGAGGTAAAATGGGAACAGATTCAACACAAAGGAGGACGTGTCCCAAGGGATGTATGTGTACAAGGATCTATCATCATTAAAGACGACGGAAAACACGAACCGATATACCGCCATCCTGTGGACGAAGAACAATCTCTTGATGAATGGACGCCGACAGCTCTGTCTATCAAGAATCAGGTTGAGAAGTTGGTCGGGCAGGACCTGAACCACGCCCTAATTCAGCGATATGTGGGAGGAATGGACTTTATTGGCGAGCATTCAGACAAGACTTTGGATATTTTAATTGGTTCAAAAATAGTAAACTACAGCATAGGTGCAACTCGCAAAATGATACTTAAACACAAAATAACAAAGCAGAAACAGGTCATCAGACTTCCACACAACTCGCTCTTCGTTTTGGGCTGGAAGACAAATCGAGAGTGGTTGCATGCAATCAAACAGGACAAAAGAAGGGAAGAAGAGAAGGATCCAGAAGAGACATCTTTCGGAGGTCAGCGCATCTCATTGACCTTGAGGACAATAGCAACGTTCCGAAATTGCTGCACAGGGGTTCTGAGTGGGCAAGGAGCGCCAAAGCACAACGATACCCCTAATCAATTGGATGAGGTTTCTCGGATGGCTGAGGCATTTAGCGCCGAAAACAAACTTAGTATGGACTTCAACTGGGATAAATACTATGGCTGCGGGTTTAAGTCGCTATCCCTCAAAGGTCTGAACCCATCTCCAGGCTCAAGGCAATAATGCACCTAAACATGAAAACTTCACTAAAAAGCCAGCAGTTGTGTGTTAACGCAGGAAGGCTGCCTAAGTTATGAGACTATTAAGTGCCGGTTTGTATGCCTCCCAATGATAGAATCCATTATAAGACGTTCGTTGGAATCTTTTCCAAATTATATTTTGCTGTTAAGGGAAGCTTATGGTAAACGGATCTCGGAATTTCACCTTTATAGACGAATAATAGCAACCTCTCCGCCGACCCCTTCGTCTCCCGAAAAAAAGCAATGTACTATTGTTACTAGTATATTTAACATCAACGGTATAGGCTTTTAGTTTCAACTAGCCGGCCGTGTACTCTCTTTTTAAGAATATTTACTTTCTTTTTTATGAAAAAAAGAGTTTTCACTCCATTTTTTAAATTTACGAAATTATACTTTTTCTTTTGAAAAAGCAATAAATTACGAATTCTTTTTTTTCTACTTAAAACCTTTTTTATAATATCTATTTTTTTGGCTTTCTAAAAATCAAGTACAATTTCCTTCCTAGCCAATTACGTCAGGCCCGTAGCCAGCCAGAGGAGCTTTGAGCCCCGTGTAAATTATTTTTTTCATTCCTCATAAATGGAAAGAACCACTTTCCGCTTATGCAATCAGAGCAGAAAATGACTTTTCCCATGTAGAACAAAACAGTGTGAATAATTAAGCATTGATTCGTAATGAAAACTATCTTGTTTAACCTAGGAAGGCAAATGAATTTTCCATTGAGGTTTTTTTAATGAAAATAAAAATAATGAAAAATTATATAATAAAAATTTTAATAAAAATAAACCTCAACGGGAAAATTCATTTTCCTCCCCATGTTAACAATATACTATTTCATTGAAAATTGAAAACCACGGTTTTAGAGCCAATTCACATTGGGCGACATGGACGCGCGACTTTATTACCCTCGAGTCGGAGATCCATTGAGGTATATGGAAGTGTTCACATTGAGCGACTGCAACTTGATGTCGCAGGGCAGTCGTCGAAGCCCGGCGACATCGCAGGTACTTGCGTCTTCGATTCCTATTGAATCAAATGGGGTTGTTCACATGAGTCGCTGCGACTTCGTTTACCTGCCTCGGTTAATTGAATTTTTATTCACTTGTGAAACAACATTTTTTATAAATATTAATTTTTCATTAAAAATTTTATTAAAATCGCGTTCTCCGTTTCACCCTGATGAATACGGTATAAAATTTTTTGCAAAAAGTTAAATATTTAAGATTTTCCAAATATTCGTTGAAATATAAAACTTGGCCTTTCTTTTCGGTTTTTATTATGCAGTTTCGGCCCAAAAGCATTTTTGCAATAAAAATTCCAATAAGAGACAATTTTTATTGAAGAAAAAAATGGAAATAGCGATTTATAAATAATAAAAATTCAAAATTGCTAAAAAAAAATGATTTTTTATATGCAATTAATCAGAATCACGTGACGAATTAAATTTTAAAAAAAGCGACATTCGATATCAATCAAGAAAAAAAAAGTGATTTTCTTAAACGATTAAAAGTAATTAAAAACCCCAAATTTGTGCGTCCTTTTGTCAAATTGAATACAAAAGGTCGTACCTGAAGTCGCACCATGTGAACGGAGAGCAGAGTCGCAGGAGCAATAAAGTCGTGCGTCCATGTCGCTCAATGTGAATTGGCTCTTATGCATCTCTTCGTTTGATACCTTTGTCCGTTGCGTCTATACTTTGCTTACGGCCGTAAAGTCCCAAAATTTTGCTTGGAAAATGGTAAGTAACTTTTTTTTCTAAAGTTTTGTGCGATGCTTTTCTTGCCTTGAAAATAATAAGGGATAGGTACGGTTCCAATTTTTTTGTACTACGTAAGCAAAAGAGTCTTATGCGGTATGGTTACTTTTAAAAAAGTGATATTAATGTAGAATATGATTTTTAAAGATTTCAAAATCATAAGTTATTAAAATCTTTATAAAACGATTTTTGTTCATTTTTAGAGCGCAGACAAATAATTTGTTAGTCTATCTTATGACTTTTATGACTGAAACAGCTTTGGAATAATATTGTCCTTTTTTATTTTTTTATTCTCCTAGACCCTGGTCAAAAAACGGGGAATATGAAAGCATTAAGAAAAAAATATATGCGTCAATTTATTAAGAAATATATGACAAATGGCAACATATGCGCCGATTTAAAAAAGGAAATTCAAAAGGATTGAAGCTTATGTTTAACTTACGAAACATTACCGCGATTTATTATGCGTGGCTTTTAGTTTTGATACCCATCTACACGCAGTAGTGAACGGTTGTTTGCGGTGGAAGGTAGTTTTTGTGAAGTACTTGAAGACGAACCAAAATGGCGATTGGATTTATACCATTATGTAAGTGATTTTTTATTAAATTGAATGCGGGTGTAGAAATCTTATTTAGAGTATTGTGAAAATGCTACTACGAATATTTAAGTTACTATTAATGAAAAAAAAAGACGGATGTGCATAGTATAATAAGCTTAAGTGACAAAATACAGAATTTTAGCAATTCGCCTTACAGTTTAGCATTCAAAAACATTTATGCTTGTTTTAAAGAGATTATGCTCATTCAAAAAGGTGTTAGTTTTAGCTGAATTACTTTAGCAGAAAAATTGGAAAACCATGTTAATGCAATCGTAAAAAACGATTCGAGTGACTCGAAAGCGATTACGTTTTGCTAGGACATCCCTTTTGATTTTTGGAAGTAAAATTGGGGCAATTCGATTCCAAAGAATGTAATTTGGCCTTGAAATTTTTAAGGTATGGAAACTGCGCAGTGCAAACAGATTTTATAAGACAGAGCGGGCAGTTACCGTATTACGCTTCGGGGAAGGAAGATATTTTTTTAAGGGGGAGCCGTATTCCGCTCTGCTACAATGAATATGTGCTCTTTGCTATATAAAGAACCGACCGAAGAAAAAATCCAAAATGGCGGAATCGATTCATTTAAAACAGTTATTGTTTTTAATTTTTTATCCTGGTGTTTTGATGCTGCAGTAATCCAAGTAAAAGATTTGTATTTATTAATTTACTGTATTATTCATATCTACCAAAAAATATGGCGAAGTATGTATATATATTTTGTTTTCTTATTAGCAAAATGCACTTCATTTTTCTTTTGTTTAATTGTATGATGTGTGTTTTTCTTTTCGATGTTAAATGTTGTTTAACTAAATCTTACTGGTTGTTATTGGATTAGGTTCAGTTTATCAGACAAAAATCATTTGAAATGAATTCTTAAAAAAAAAATTAGTTTTACCATGTATTCATTAGGGTATTCATGTATTTCTTGTTGTTCAATTAGTATCAAGTAGAATGCTTGGTTTTGTTCGATTGCTTTAAAAAAAAGGGGAAAAATCTTAGGCATTCAATCCAAAAGGTTATAGTCTGATAATATTTTTTTTTAGCCAACTATTCTTAGGCTTGAAAAATCTTTAAATTATTTCTGTTTTGAACCAGTTAGCATATTTATGATGTATGAGTTTGTTGAGTTTAGTCAAGGTTAATTTTTTTTTCATTAAGATGCAACAATGAGTTTCTGGGAACAACTTTATTTATAAAAAAAACATTGAAAGCTAACCATTGACAAAAACGTAAAACAAGATATTATTTCACAAGTTGCTAAGTATTTTAGTTAATTGTAGATTTATATCTGTTGGTAAAATAACTAAACCATTGCCATAAAAACATAAAGTTTGAATTCAAACTTTATGTTATGAATTAAAACATAAAGTTTGAATTCAAACTTTATGTTATACATTAATGTATAAATTTTGGTAAGATTCAGTGTTATAGTGTGTTAGGATCAAACGCAATAAGTCAAATGTTACTTCACATTTGAAATTATAATATTGATTAAGTGATGTTTATGTATTTGAAAAGTTTGGATACTGATAAATACAATATGTTTGTTTAGGTTGACCTAATAATAAAGTTTGGTTGATTTGAAAATGGACATCTGGAACAGAATCATTTGTCACAGTAGAGTAACTGTTGTCATTTTTTTGTTTTAAAATTTATTTTTTACTCAACTGATTACATTTTTGGATATAATTTTGGACCCTAAGTAATTAGCTTTAGTTTTAGAAATGATGTCCTTTGATTTGAATATGATTTGAGATGTTTTATTCATACTCACTTATGCATAGTTTAGGCATAATTATATTGGAAAATAAAAAAAATTAGGCGTAATAACCTTATTACTTTACTTTTGAATGTATTAATTACTACAACTGAGTTTACAATAACTTTAATTTTAAAACTTTTGAGACTGATAGTGTTGGCTGTTTTTAAACACTCCAGACTCTGCCTCCGCCTTGTAAAAGCAATATTTAGAGAACTTGACTTTTATAAATATTTCCAAAAGTTTCTCAAAGTATTCATTTCCAACAAATACTGAATAAAAGTAAATACCTAAGGGATCATACATGTAAAATTTACTTAATTCTTTCACTTGTGCTTGTATTTAATTTTAAATTTATATGATCGTTTTTTCTTTCTTTCATAGGTTTATTCTTCGGGGTCTTCATGGACATTGCTCAACCTCACCAATTCTTTTGGAAAACTCGGTATTCTAGGCACTGAAGGGGTTTTTGATATATCGGGTGCACCCTCTGTCGTCGGAGATTTAATGCCCCTTCCGGTTGAATAGCGTAATCCGGTATTCACATGCGGTACAATACTACCATCCAAGAACGATACAGTGAATACAACTGAAGTGCAATGCTGCTTAAAGTTATCATTTTATTGATAGAAGTACTTTAAAGGCCAAATTGTTCAAAAGCGCTTGGACGATATCCAAAAAATTAAAAACATTTTTCGCTTTTTCTCGCTTCAAAGTCTGAAACTGTCCCCGATCGTGTTATCGTTAGTAGTCCCGGTATTCGTAGTAGAAGCAGTATCGGTCGTGCTGTAATCGCGGTATCGATAGTGCTATAGTGTGGTATTACGGTAGTGCTATAGTCACTGTATCGGTAGTGCTGTAGTCGTGGTAGCGAATCGTAATATCAATAGTGCTGTAGTCGTAGTCGTAGTCGCGGTATCTGTAGTGCTGTGGGGGCGGTGTCTGTAGTGCTGTGGTCGCGATACTGGTATTGCTGTAGTTGCGGTATCGGTTGCAGTGATAGCGTCGAGGGATGGAAAGAAGACGTCTCGTCGGCAGAGTTGGTGAGTCATATTTTGTAAGGTTGCCAACTTAAAAATTTGTAGGTACCTATATGATTTTAAAATGTATTTAGTGGAAAATGACAAAAGGCAGGTGTTCCGGATGAGAATGAGAGTCCTTAGACTCCATGGTAAAAGAGAAGGAGGAAAGAGGAGCGCGCGCAGTCGAGTTTATATATACTCTATGTATTCATTAAAAGAGATGGAAGCGAAAAGACGTGATTTTTTTTTATCCTCTCATTATTCTTAAAAGCAGGAGCGCGGTTGGTTGGCAATTCTAGGCACTTATTTTAGATGTTGGTTCATTTTTCGTCTAACTTTATAACTACAAAGAAATCACACTACGACAATTTAGAGTCTTAAATTCTGTGGAGAACATTGAGAATTTAACATATATATAGTCGTAGGGTTTTAAGATTTTAGAAGTGGTGTTGGATTTGATAGCGTGAGTGTAGTATGAAGGTCTAAGGATGAGTGGTTTCACTAGGGTTGAGTCTCCATTCCTGCTAAAGGATTAGGTTCGATTTTAGAGCCATACTTTGCGTAATTTGATTTGATTATTTTCTTGATCAGAACATCAAGATTGATATTCTGTTAAAAATCTGTTATAGTCAAAAAGCATTAATAATTTTTTTTTCCCGCGCTGACGTTTCGCAAACGTAAACTTACTTTTTTTTTCTTTTTCGCAGTCGTTGGATTTCCTTGAACGGTTTTCTTAAAAACGCGGCCACAAAATAAACGGGTTATCAACCCGTTATCATCGGGTTAACAAACTTTCTTTTTCGCGGTCACTTTTTTTTTTTTTTTTTTCTTTTTGCGGAATTTTTTAGTGTATTATTTTGTGAAATTTTCGAAACAAGTTCGCTTTTATAGGACTATCATCGTCTACAAAGGACCTAAAATAAGCTTGTCATCTTTGGAAGGATTTTTCTATATAAGTTTTTTTTTACCCCTATCTTTAAACCTCAAAATGTAAGTATACTTTGATGCGAAATTAAATCGATCTTTTTTTTTTTTTTGTTTATATATGAAGAGCATTATAAAAAAAACTGAGTGAGTCTAGCTACGCAAACTCACTGAAGAAGGGAAGTGAAACTTCTACACTCCGCTAATAGTATACACAATAAAAAAATTTCAAGGCATTTTTTTGCTCGTTTTTGGTCAAATAATTTGTACATTTCATTAAAAATATAACTTTTTTTCCTGGCACGAAAAAAACTTCAAACACTGGGCCTAAAATTGTGGCCCGAAAAATTTACTCTCAGCGATTCTAAAGAAGTTTACTCCCCATGATTCTATCAACTTTTGGCCTAAATTGGTGCGCACTTTGTGGCCTAAAATTGAGGCCCGAAATATTTACTCTCAGCGACTCTAAAGAAGTTTCTCTTCAAAAAGTGCCTGTTGTAATTTGCATCTAGGTAATGTATGAATATACAGCTTTTTTTTTTTACATTATGGCTAAAAGTTAGTTACAAGATGTCAGGAAATCAAATGTACATGCATTCGATTTATCGACTCTGCAAAGTTGATTTGTCGATTCTGTAAAGTTAATTTTTCGTTTCAATTATTTAAATACACCTGTTATTTCATAAAAGCTTGTCGAGGTAGATTTTTTTTTCTATTTAGTAATTTTCTGTAATTTTTTAACTCATAAAAAGTAAGTACAATTTTCTTGTCCCGATGAAGCTGATAAAAATAATCTGTAGATACTTGATACATGCAAATATTTTTCGACTCGGAATGCACGACGAGACTTCCGAGAAGTGTCGGAGAAATTGACTTATATTTTGTTTCCCGACAAGTTTTGCACCAAAGGAGTCCAAAATTCAAATTTCTCGTATTATTTCCCTTACAAGAAATCTCATGAGAAATCTGATAAGAACAAGATTTCTAGTTTTTAATTTTAAAATTTTAGCTTGACCAGTCATAAACGAGATTTTTACTATTTCTCGAAAAATTTCTCTGTCTTATTTTTTCACATGATTCTCACGTCTTCGTGCATCTCTATTTCGACGATTAATTAAAAAGCGGATTCCGAAGTAAAAATTTTAACCATGAAAACAATCTTAATTTAAAAGAAAAAATTGAATTCCATGGTTACCAGTATCGCTGTGCCTATGCTCAGATTGCTCGTAATCGTAATTACCGCATTTTTCAAATTACTTATGCTATTTATGATCCAATTATTTAATATCATCTACAATGCTTCAATAACATTTCTAAATTCAAAAGTAATGAAAATTAATTTTTTATTTTCTACCATAATCATAATCAGTTCTAAAAATATTTATCTCACCAACCATGCAATCATTTAATTTATTGATCAAAAAACCATTTGACGACTTTATTTGTTGAGAGGAAGTGCTTAAAATCATTTATTTAATAAATCATTTTAAGCACTTTAGATTTAAAATTTGTTTAGAAATAAACGGGTGCTTAGTTAAAATTCGGCCCGATCAAGGGCGGTAATATTTTAAAAAAAAACCATTTGATGAATTTAAAATGGCCTATATAAAGTGTGCTCTTAATTGTCACTATAAATTACTCCCAATTTTTTATGATACTCCTCCATTCAACTATTTTTGCATTCCAGACTTCTTTTCTAAATAAATAATAATAATGTAATTCTAAACTTTTTTTTTATTGGCTTTATTTAGTATGGAATATATTTTCTTGGTCAGTTATTTTTAATTACTTGGTCAGTATTTTATTCTATGAAGTGGTGAGTACTTAATATTAGTTTTGGTTAGTAAAAATACTTAAAATGTCAGTAAAAAATTTGAAAATGGTCAGTAAAAAATTTGGAAATGGTCAGTAAAAAATTTAAAAATGGTCAGTAAAAATATTGAAAATTGTAAAATATCAAATTTTTTACTGAAAAAAGTTTTCCAACAAGGGTGGAGTTGGGTATCTTTTTTAACCTTTTCCTGTCTAGGCCTATTTTTAAGATTATAAGACTGATGCAAATGTTTTTTCTGGATATCAGAGAGGTACTAAACTCATCCCTAGTAAGTACGGCGCCTTGCAACCCAGTGTTAGGCAATCTGTGCATAGGAGTTAAATGTAACGCCGTAATCTCAATTTTTTATTTTTTAGGGATTTTAAACTATGGCCTAACTGTTTTCGAGGTCAGAGATTCTGAATTTGGAGTCTATTTCGACGTAGGAGCCCGAGAAGGCCCCTTACAAAGATATTTTTACGAAAAAGTTATTTTTTTTAATAGCTCTAAATTATTATACTAATAGCCATAAGCTAATAATAGGCGCAATATCCGTTTCATCTACCTGTTTTTTCGAGTAATACTCACTATGGGCAGTTATCAAGGGCAACTGATTATTTTTTTGAAGAGTTACTTGTCAAAAATAAAAAAATATAACTTATGAGGTATTAGGTTCTGCCATTAAAGTGCCTGCCGCCATTTTGTTTCTAAAAATCGGTAAATTCTGACTTCAAATTCGAAAAGAGCGCCCTTAAATACCCCCATCTACGAAGTTTAGTCAAAATCTGACCAAGTTTTATTATTGCAAACATCAACATCAATCAACATCTGACGAAGTTTGATTTTGCTGGTGCATCCATATGGATGCGCCAGTCGCTACCGAGTATTTTGCTGTGCATCCATATGGATGCATTAGACAGGAAGGGGTTAAACTTCTTTGTAGTCTAATTGGATGGTTTTTTTTTTTTTTTTTTTTGTGCCAGGTTGGTTTTCCAAAAATGTTTTAGCCCCCAAAAAGGCCCCCAAAAAGTTGTTACGCCCCTGGTCTTTATGTTGATTTACTTAAAAAAAATTTTTTCCGCTATTTTACTGACCATCGAAAAAAAAATTTTTGAAAAAAACTTACATAATTAATTTTTTTACTCACTATTTAAATGTTATTACTGACAAATTCAATTTTTTTACTGACCATTTGTCAACTGACCACAGGGATACTGACCAGACAGTATATCTACTGACCGTGTAATATTTTTACTGACCAGTCAATAAAAATACCGACCAAAACCTATATTTTTCTACTGACCAACTAAATACAAGCCATTTAGTATTCTCTTTTTTAACCCTTGAGTCATTAATATGTTTATATGTACGTCAATTCCTCTCTGTGTTGCTCTCTTTAGAAATAATGTACAGCTCAAGGGGATTCAGGGCTTGATAAACTATTTAAAGGCGATCAGGAGTTGATTAATTTTTAATCTTACAACGCAGCACAATTTGATTTTTAATTTTTTTTCCCGAAAGAATAAGCTTAGAAATCAATGGCATTGATTCTTAAGGGCAACTCAGAACTAGTCGTAATCATTTCAGCATTTTTGTATTTTTTAAAAAAAATGATAAGGAAAGCGATTATCAGAAAGACAACGATTAATTATATAAAAAAAAGCAGAATAAATAATTATATTACAAATATCATTAAAAGATCTAATTTTTAAAAAAATTTGTTTTACTTTTAAGTGTTTCTGCATTCGGTGGCAGGAGGGAGAATCGGTTTCATACTATCTAACTTTTCCTGAACCAAATCATGAATTAGCGTACTTAAAGAACCTAATATTTGTTGAGAATAAAGGCGAGCGAAGGCGTCTATGAAAAGATTGAGGAAAACGTCGGCCAGACCTGATCCATCGATATTAACATCGATATCCCTGAAAAAGAAAAAGATGAATCAAATAAAATATTAGATTGCATCATGCAGGACTCTAAGGTTAGGATCAAAAACTTTCTGTTCAGTCTGATTGCTTCTCATATTATGGCATAAAGTAAGATAAATTGTGAAATTAGTTAACTGATTGCGGCATTGATTGCCGAATTGTAAGCTGGTGTAAAAGTTCAAGAAAGTAGCAAACAGAGACTAGTTAGGATGAGGAGCCCTAATGTCCTTGAAGGTCAAAGGCTGATTAATATGAGGATAAGAATAGCTAATCCTGCTGAGATAGTATATGGCATTGTCGTCTGCTACCAAATCCAATATTTTAACGAAATTCATCTCTCATCAACCAAGCTACAGAAAAAAAAAAAAAAAAAAAAGGATTTTAACGACTTACTTGTTGCTTTTTAATACAAATTCCTTTAGAAAAATTTTTAAGGTGCATACATCGCAGACGATGGTCATAGAAATCTTTTGTTTCGATATTTTAGCAGTCTGATGTCCTTCAGGGTGGAGGCCCATAATGTTGGCGGTAAATTTAGACTCTATCTGCAAACGTTGAAAATTTAAGTTGATTTATAAATGTTATTTACTGCATTGTAGTAGTTGTCGCACAGGATGAGATCTTCTGTTTTAAAAAAGCTTATTTGGGACAGGGAGGAGGTCTTTAAACCTTCAATTAATGTAAAGCTTTACAGTATACGCTTACACGGGAAAGACACGAGGTCGAAAATTGCACGAATCGTGCTGCCTTTCAGTTTTAGTAACACCCGTGTTCAAACCCTTCTGTATTTTATCTCGCAGGGACGTTTAATGAAAATTTAGATGAATAAAATTAGACAGATTTTGAAACTTACGAGTAATTTTTCTACTTGAGCTGCGATATCTATTGTCACTGTTTTATTCTTATAAGTAACGATCGCATCTCCATCTCTTGTAAGAGTCGATAATTGATAAGTGTCAATATCACGAAGGTAAATATCGCCTGTATAGTTCACCCACAACCATTGCTGGAAAAAAATGTGAAAATATCATTTTCAGTAAAACGTTACGTGTTATACGTTGTTAAATGCTACGTATGCAAGCAAGTTGGGGGAAGGGGTTGAGAATTCTTACGAAAAACCGACTTTAAATCCGAAATATTCGTCATCAAGTGGAGGTAGTCTTCCAAAAATTTATTTTTACTGATAAGGGGGAAGGTCAAAAATACCTAATATTGTGCTTAAAAATAAAAATATAGCTTAAGCAAAAAATACTTACAAACCAGAAATGCTCGTTCAAAGCTTTCGTGTAAAAAGGATCAAGATGATGCTGTTTCATCCAAGGCCCTAATAATTCCATTAATTCATCTACAAATTCGTTCGCATTTGCTACCGATCTAAAAATATGAAAAATTATTAATAACCTGGGCGATTTCAAATACAAAAATTACGTACCTTGGCAGTTTAAATGCGTTCACTTCGGATAAAGAGTAAAATAAAAAAGCTAAAACAATCCACTTCATTTTGGATTCTGTAACGATTTTCTCGATTTCGAACGGTTTTTATTCGAAGAAATAACGTGAAAAAATTCGATAAGACCGCCCCAATTAAATCATGCGGACTCAATTTTTTTTAATAAAGGCAGGTTTCACATTATCGAAAACGGGTCACGTAAAGTTTCCGATGGTTTTCGGGTTAGGGTTACGATAAGAAAATGAATTTTTCTTACATGTGACTTTAAAGCTTTTAAAAATAAAATTAATTGTTTTTAGAGATACTGGATGTATTACACGTTGATTTTAAGTGTATTGTTCACGTTGTAGCATAGATATTAGATAATATCGGGAAAATCAACGTGTTGCAAATGTGATTGAAAATCTCGCCAATCGTTGATTGAATATATTATTTTTAGATAGAAAATGCCAAGTTGATCGTTATAATTTGAAAGGGACTCCAGTGAATATTTTTTTGGGATTTTTCTCGTCTTCTTTTGCGATGACAGCGCCGATGCGTGTGATTGTGGAACCGATTCGGGGGTGCTGGAATTTCGGATCGGATGGTATTAGAGGATCAAGATACCAGCCGTACCTTTCAGAAAAAAAAGAAGTGTAATGGAGCTTTAAAAAATCTCTGTAAAAAAAAAAAAAAAAAAACGAATGTGCAAAGTCGTGATTTTGCTTTTTTCCGCTACAGCTTTGAAAATTCTCATCTCGGTATGAATTAGCACAATCTTTTAACACGCGGCTGAAGCTCAAGGAAAAAAAAAAAACGATCGTACCTACGATTTTGTGATTTGAATTTCCAGTAGGGACCAATCAAATAGTTAGTAACTACGATTTAGATAATTTTCGACACCCTCTTCGATTTTAGGTAAGCAAAATAGGTTTCCTCTTTAGAAAACTGAACAAAGTGAGATTTTGAAGACGACTCCTTCCCCCCGACTATTAAAAAACTTCTAATTGGCAATAAACGTTTGACAACATTAATTTCGTAAAGGGTTTTATGCAAAAAAGGGTGATTCTTTGACCGCAAAATAAAAGTCTGCCCTTTTCGGATCTGAGAAAATACTTTGTTTTTTGACCCGTAGAATCCCGTTGAAAATGACCATAAACATTATGTACTGTTGAAAGAAAAATTAAATGTCTCCACACTAATCGATAATTAATGATAATAGTTAAAATTGATAATTGATGTGGAGATATCGGTTTTGTCCCGCAAACGTACGCAATTTTTATGGTCATTTTCGGATTCTACGGGCCAAAAGACATAAAGTAGTTTCTCACATTTGAAAAGGGCCGACTTTTATTTTTCGGTCAGAAAATCACGCTTTTTGCATAAACTTCTTTGCCTCGAAAAAATGGTCATCCCTTATGGTGTCACCTTTTTCCGCTGGTGGTTATTCGGTATTTGAACAACGTCAAATTTGAAACATTTCAAGTGATCTTTTATTGATTTATTTCTTGTAAGGAACGAACACGTGGCATTTGCCCAATTCGACGTTTCGATTTTCATGTACACAATCAAGCTGGATTTCAAAAAAAGTTACCCACAGCTGAGGGTATAAAGCCACATCCTAAACATTTTCTGTACAAGAGTGTGTAAATGAAAACCGAGTCCTCCGCAAGGATGGCTGCATGCCCTTAACAAAATCTGCTTAAAAAGAAGAAAATCGATTTGAAATAATAGCCGTTAAACGATAAAATGTCATCAACTTTGAATTCGTGAAATAAATCCAAATGTAATAAGCCACCTAAGCCACTCTATTTATGAAACACGTAACTTGCCAAATACAAGCTGATTTTACCATTCATTAGGCTATAGTTATTTAGTGGATTTTTTTTCTTTGTAAAAATTATCATTAAACGTTTCCAACTGATATTTTCCTGTAAATTAAAAGCCAACACTCTTGACTGCTGCAAATTGTGCGAGGAACTTTCCGACTTTTTTCCCCAATCACCATTTTCAAATCGGATTTACATCCTTGGCACTTTTAATGTTTTATTTCCAAACAGATAAAAAATCATTTGTAAGACTTACTCTTGATTTTCTGTTTCAGGGTCAGGGGATCTGTTTTTAGGAATTTTCACTTTGCAACGCTCTACCGCATCCACAATTGATTCATCTAAAAGCTCAGGATTCGGGGAATCGTGTTTGGCATAAAATTTGCTCGCAATCCCTTGGGCTAATAACAGGGAAATTATAAAAAGAAATCCGTTCTAAAAGCTTTAAATGATTTATTAACTGCACTAACCTTTAAAGTTAGGGTGAAAAGGCCTTTTGATAACCCGATAAATTCGATTTTCCTTTGTGTTTATTTCCGTCTGAACTGGGATATTTATCATAGGCCTCGCTTCTCCCCCTGGTTTCATAGTCATTTTGATTTAAAAATTTTTAACAACAATGATTTTACAATAAATTTCAAAAAAGCGTAAACAAAAATAAAATATAATGAACACTGCCAAAAAGTTTAACTAAAAATCACCTAAAATTTTTTTGCTAAAGCTCACTCTAGCGGTCGAGGTAAAAAACAATAAGTTCGCGTTCAACTTTTTTACATGGAATCTTCGTTATCGTCCCAGGCAAGCAAAGTGTTCATATTCGCAATGTCTTTCGTGCTCCACGGATCCAAAGGATCGGGTGGAGAAGTGGGAGGCTGCTGAGGTTGAGGAATTCCGGTGCTCGCGGATTGACCCCTACGCGGCATCGAGACTTCCATCGGAGCCACGCGATTGTTTGCAGTTTTCGGCCTGGGCCTTTGTCTGACCGCTTTCCTGTCGACTTTCCCATTTTGTGATCCTCGTTTTCTCCCGCTGATCCTCGGGGATTTGGATTTGGAAGTCCCGTTGGAATCGCCGTTGCTGAAACCCGGATTGATCAGTCCTATCCCTAAATCTTCGGAATGAGTGGAACTGGAGTCTTCGGCGATCAATAATCGTTGATCGCTTGGGGGGCTGTTCGGTTCCGATGGTTTTGATTTGGCGGATTTGGCTCGTTTTAAGCGAGAGCCGCGCCCCAGAAGAGGACCCTCTGTAAAAAATGAATAAAAAGAAAAAAAATTTTCGATTGTTCTTCAAATGTGGATAGGAATCATTCAAATTAGTATTTCGAGTCAACATTTCCGGAGGGGAAAGGTTTAAAAAATTATCCGAATTGGGCTGATGCAATACTTGACTAAGTCCGTAAGCGATGATGTCATGTATTACCGATTAAACATATTCCCAACTTCAGAGTAGTTCATATATAACATCTTCAATTTTTTAAGCACTCTCGACCCCCTCCTAGTTTGCAATGAAAAAATACCCTTTTCTTATAAACATTTAACCGTACGGCATCATTTGGACCATTTACCCTTAAAATAATTGCGTAATATTTGAATGGCTCTTGTAAGATTCTCAGAAATTTAGGAATCCGGCATTTTCAGAATAAAAAAAATTTTCGGATTCCCAGGAAAGCCCGGGGAAAAGTTGAAATGCCGATTTGGGCAATGGATATTTCGAAATTTTCTCGCACCTCCTAAGCCGTCGCTATCGCTTGGATCTAGAGTGGTTAGGTCGACAGGTTGGTCCGTTTGTTCGTATCCTCTTTCCCCGTCCATTGTGGAATAATCGGCAAAAGCAAAGCCGCTCATCCATCCGACACGGAAAATACGAGGCGGTATTTCTTCGAGGTGATCGTTGTTTGAAGCAGCACGAGCGAGAGCAAGTAATTCTTGCTGCTTATCCAGTGATCTTTTGCTTTTGTCGTTTGGATCAAAGTCTTCAGATTTCATAACCTGGAAAAAGAAAGTAAATGTGCATCTGTATATGAGACGCCAAATGACCTCAGACAACATGGAAGACAGCGAAAATAAAATACATTGGAGGGGGGGGGGGGGTGGTACCCTTTAAGTCATTGAGAAAAGTACTTCATTTAATTGTATCTGAATCTAAGTTAGGAATGTTTGAATCTGAATCGATTTTTTTTTTTTTTTTTTTTTTTTTTTGATTGATGAATCAACACAGAATTGGCTACAATCGATTCATTACTGAAAAGCCATAAAAACTCTTTATTTTTAATCGAATTTCAATTACTTTGTACTACTTTTAGGCATAAAACTTTAAAAAAAAAACGAAGATTTTTAAAAAAAGTTCGCTTTTTTTTAAATAAAATCTGGATCGATGCATCAGAACCGAAACTCACGAAAAAATCGATTCTTATTGCAAGAATCGGAACAACCCTAACTCACGCAAAGAACATCAACTTAGGGTGTCCCTGTCCCTTATTTTGACAGCTCTCTAATTTTACAATGTTTATTTAGATGAATGTGTATGGAACACAATGTATGGAAGAAATTTCATAAAAATTATTATTTTTTTCTTTTTTTTGAAAATATGGTAATTTTCCGTCGGAAAATTTTTGTTTGATTACATTCTGAAGTTCAGTTTTTTATATCTGGCGCTGTTTAGGAGCCGGGGGCCAAAATGTGAACAAAAAGTGATCAAAATTTGACAAAACATGATGTTATATTTTCCGTAATTTTTCTCATATTTGGCCCCTAGTACCTAAACCTGACAAGATATCAAAAAACGAACTTCAGGGTCGAAATACGGAGAAAGGTTCCTGTTGGGGACTTTCCTAACTTTAAGCTCGCTTATTCTCTAAAAAATTAAAAAAAAATTAGGACTCAATAAGTTTTCAAATGAGAAAGTTGACAAAATAAGGGACATTCTTATACCTTACAATCTACACTATTGATATCGCTCAATAATTATAACATTTATTTATAGAGTTGATTCTCATCATAATTTTCCAATCCCCGTGGCTTTCTATGTTTATATTATCATCGGCACATGCCTATGTAACTTTAATCTTGAGAACCAAACAATCCAACTCCCATTGAACAGAATGGGAAAATGAATTTTTTAAATTACTGAAAAACATATAACATCTTTGATGAAAGCATGTCGCATTAAACGATATTACTCAATAGAATAAAAAATGAATGATAAGAATATGGAGTAGCCAACTGACAATCTTCGTTTCCATTATAAAGCACACTCGATTTCAACTCAGAACTGAAATCGTGTCTCAAAAAAAGGAAATTTCGAATGAATTTTAAAAATCGGTGCCTTTTCGTTTTTTAGAAAATTCAAAGAGAGCCGAAAATAAAAGGGAGCAGGATCGTTCGATTTTTTGTCGGTCAAAAAAAACCTAGAACCGATTTTAAATTAAGGAGAAACGACATCAGAGGAAAATGAATTCTTTGAAAAGTTGGCTCAATCACGACCACATTTACCACCTTCATTTCAAAGTCTACGGGGCTACAGGGCACTGGAAAATCGTATCATCTTCGAAATGGAAACAGTTTTTCTGTTCGTTTTACTTTTATTTAATGTACATCGCATTTTTCTTTCAAATAATAGCTCTGTTAATGGACGCTTACATCGTTCGGAAAGACTTGGGAAAAATCAGCACCAATTTATGTTCGACGCTACTGTACGGGGGAACGTTCATCAAAATCGTCGTTTTTAGTTTTAACAGATCCAAAGTGGAAAAACTTTGCGATCAACTGGAAAATTATTTATACATGCCGAACGTGGGAATAAGTCAAAAAGACAAGGATATATACGAAAAATGGGCTATATACATCACCGAAGCATCCAGAATCCTGTGGTTTATGGGTATTTGCTGGTGTATTTTTTGGTGCATTTTCCCGGTTTTGGATCCGGGAAACGAAGCGAGATATCCGATTCCGTTTCCTGTTCACATCTCCGAATCCCCGATCTATGAACTTATTTATTCGTATCACGTTCCCTTGGTGGCATCGGTTACCTTCAGCGTGTTGACCTACGATATGATATTTTATGGGATCGTAGCAAGGATTTGTGTCCAATATGAGATCATCGCTAAAAATATTTCGGAAATAAATGATTTGTACCCGGAGTTATACGAAGGTACGGAGATAGGATGGCAATATTCTAAAGGAACGATAGACTACGACGAGATGGATAAGAAAAGGAGCGAGAAAATCAAAAAAATCGTAAAAGAGAGTGTCGTGTACCATAAAGCAATTTTAAAGTAAGTTTCAATTTGTTTCAATTGGTTTCTGAACAACCTAGCCCGAATTTCGACGAGGCTTAGTCCGGGCCCTTTCTAAATTGATTTATGCCCGATTCTACTCGTAATTCTCGCGCCCACAATTTGGCCCGTTGGCCATTTTTCGGTTAATGTTAAACCAGCGTTAAGTCCTGTTGAAAAATGTGACCCCTAGTCCAGGGTTTCCCGAACAGGATTTGCTCTTACTTGCTCCTACTAATTTGATTGATATTTATTCAGAGAAATAAAAGAAATCGATGAATTGTTCAGCATCCCTATAGCGGTTCAGTTTATTTGCGGAGGATCCATAATAGCTGTCATTGCTTACGGGATAATAACTGTAAGAACAACAACCAATGGCGAAACCTTATTAAATTATTGAGAAATTAATTTTACAACTGATTTCAGCAATCACAGAAACTGACTTTGGAACAAATGCAACGGTTCTTTTATGTCGGATGCGCTTTGTTTGATATTTGGCTTTATTGTTATTTTGGATCGCAACTGGAAGTAAAGGTGAAATTGTGCTCCAAAGGTGTTTTGCTCAAGCAAAGTCTTAGCCCATGTTAAGGGATCGAAAATTTCAAAAATGTGAACCGTGAAATCGATCAAACACTTTTCCGACTTTCCATTTCGAGTAAAAAAATTAAATAGAGAAATTGACAGTATATATCCCTAAAAACTCCCAACAGCAACAGAAATTTTTAAAGCCGATGTAGTCAAATAATAGCGACATAAAATCAAACATATCATTATTTGATGGACATGAAAAGTCTTCTTTCCGCTCATGAAATATTCTCAAATAAAAAAAATTAGCAAATAAGTATTAGGCCTATTCCCTGAAACAAATATTTGTTTTTCTGCATTTTAACAACGAATTTTGTTTGAGCGATGCAAATGTCTGACTAATAACAAGTACTGCAGTACATAAACATCCACCCCTAGAAGGTTTACCTATATATCAATGAAAAAATAGGGTTGTTTCACACAATTTAATTTTATGTTTTAAACCGCTTAAAAAATTCGACAAAAAAATACGAAAGGAATTTGCGCTGGAATTTTTTAGTTCCAGATTGTCATTAGCTGAAAAAAAAAAAAGTTGGGCCAAAAATTGATGCATTTGAAATGATTTTGAAAAGCGGGATGGCCTTTTTTGAACTAATTGTTTTTCTCGTTCTGCACCTTAAGAATTAGCGACGATATATTTCTTATTATGCACTGACGGCAAATAACAGAACGAAAAAAAAATTGGTTAAAAGAAGGCCGTTTGTTTTTGTCCCGCTTTTCAAAGTCGTTTCAAATGCATCAATTTTTCGCCCGATTTTTTAAATTTTTTTTAAGCTAATGACAAATTAAAACAAAAAAATTACAACTCAGAATGCATTTTTATTTTTTTCTCTAACTTTTTAGGCCGTTTAAAAAATTTAATTTAATTATGTGAAACAACCCTATTCTCTTAGCGGATCCCCTTTAATGTCTCTTGGAGATTTTCTATAATTTATTCTTAGGCCTACATTGCATTAAACATCCCTTGAATTTCATACGAGGTCTACCGTTGCAACAATTTTATGCCATCTGGGATTTCACATTTGACCATAAAGAATCGGCAATATTATAAATGGTCAAAAAAGGACCCACGCTTAAAGCATTTGCAACATAGTCATTGCAAATGTTACAAACCTTTTTTGACTAGTCCCATGCAAATAGTCAGTTATATAGCTATCAAAAAATTTTCTTTTAGAGCAATGTATTCAAGGAAGCTTTATACGGCAACCCGTGGTATGAAATGAGATTGGAAATTAGAAAACTGTACATTATAATCTTTAGCAATCTACAGGGAAAACTGCGAATTCGAGGTGCCGGGATATTTCCGGCTACCCTCAAAACTTATAAAAGCGTAAGACAAAAATTTGTTTCCACCATTTATTTTTCAAAAAAATTACGTCCAATTTTTTTTTTTTTTTTCAGCTTTTGAAAATATCGTACGATCTGACAGCTATTTTAAGGCAAACACGATCCAGAAAGTAATATCTGCGACTATTGTAAGGGCGATAATATCAACTTTGAGAATTACATCTGAAACTCGATATTTTTAGCAGCGAAAAGTATATAATTTCAATACTTCTTTTTTTATTAAAGGAAAAAAAAAATGATTACAATTTAATAAAATCTCATGTAGTTTGACTGCAGGTGTCATACAGCCTAGTCTTTTTAAAAATGAAAAGATAGAAATTTTGAAATAAAATTTTTAAAGATCAAGAGGTAATACATTTACTTGACCAACAGGGAGGATTGAAAAACTCAATTTCTCGAATTTGGTTAAAAAATCGCTGCCATTGAAAGATAGTAATAGGAGTAACTTTTTCCAGACGTTTAGAATGACACCTTGAGGTGACGAAATGACTTTGAAATTTTTGATATATTCATGTCATTTTAAGTCCTGCAAAATGTCCAAGCAATGCAGACCTTTTATTTCTAGCATCAAAAAATTTGAAAATAACCGCTTTCTTAACTTCACGATATGATTTCAAGATAATTTTTGTCGGTCTCCGTCTCAATCGCATTTCTAGAGAAAAATCTTTAGGGAAAGATTTTGAATTTGAAAAAATTTGCTTAGTGGAAAAACTTAAAATTGTCAGCGGTAGTTCGAGGCTACTAGCGAAAGGGATACAAGCATATCTAACAATTTTTCAGAAAAAAATCTCTGAAAAATATTATTTTAAAGAATCGGTTTAAGAAAAAAAATTAATACCATATCTCGCAGCGGATCCTCCAAAAATGATTCTGGGCCTTCCAAATCTTCTGCCTTCAAATCGGTTTTAGCAGTGGGCGTCGTCGGGGTGATAGGACCATCTCCCACAGCGGGAATATCGATATCGTTAGTGAATGCCATAACATCTAAAGCTGCCATCAAACCGCCTCCTCCGAATGGATCTCCAGCGCCTGAGTCCGCTACCCCAGTAATATCCGTCAAATCCCTACAAAAAAAAAAAAAAAAAAAAAGAAATGGAAACTGTGTAAGGTTTTTTCGCGATTTATTTTAAAATTAAAATTACCCAAGTCCCAAAGGAGCTGATCTAACCGGCGTGGAAATGGATGCCCTCCCCCACATAATCCTCCTCAGTTGCTCTCCAGTCATTCCTCTTTTATGTAGTTCCCTTATGGTGACTTTTCCAACTTTTTTCCAGTTGCCGACGGCTCCTTTCCTCTGTCTTGCTCGAGTTTTGCTTTTCGATTTGATGACCATAACCCCCCTTTGTTCGGTGCTGGGATCATCTCCCGGTCCTAAGCCGATGGAGTATTCTTGGAGATAATGATGGCAATCTTCCTGGTTTACCGCCCTTTCCAACGCCACCACGGTTTTCGCCCACTGCTTCATCCATTCTTTTTCGCTTTGTTCAATGACGTGAGCGTACGTGTTACCCATCATGGCGATTAACATGTTTAGAAGTAAGATGGGGACAAGTACCATGAATATTGTGAAAACCATTTTGCTCAGAGCTGGATATGCCGTGTAAGCTAAATCGCTGTACTGTGTCAAAGGGAAAAAAAAAATCGTTTAGATTCAAGATTAAAATTACCAGAACGCTAGATTGCTCCACTTCTTGTTTTACTTAAGATGAACTGTCCATTTATTACTTCATTATTTTTTCCCGGATTTTAACATCCCTCTCTTTTCTACCATCGCCATCCAAAATCCGCTAAGCATGTGAATTTTAACATTATTGTCATAATTTAACGACCCCTCCTAAAATATTGATGTAATTTATGGATAGACCCTTAAGTCAGAACTGGAGCGCTGTGGTCTCTGTTTAATCTTTCAAGTATAAAGTTATATAATTGTACTAACGCTGTAATCGCCCATGGTAATCTGGAAAAGAGCCATCCATGTGGAGGGGTATGATGAATAAAGACTACTGCTCACGTTTTTGGACCCCTTATAAAGGAAATAAAAGCTCTGAGAAAACCCGAAAAGCATGACCGTGTAAATTATTCCAAAAGTAAGCATGTCACCGGTTATCATGCTGTAGATCATAGTTACGAACGGTCCAGTTAGGCGAATGGCGCTAAAATACAAGTAAAAAAAAAAGTAAATAAATACTAGGAGTAATTGGTTTTTTCAAATTGAAAAAAAAAGATGCATTACCCCGCGAAAAACATCAATAAAAACCAAGAACCAGGCAGTGCAAACACCAAAATCGCTTCCTCCATTTTTATGTTTCCCATCAGCCGGTACGGAATACAAGCAAGTATCAGAAGGTTCGATATTAAAAATATGAATTTTGCCGGATCGTGAGGCTTAAAAAAAAATCACGAATTAAGTCAGATTTTAAATAAGGAGTTATAAAATATTTACAATAATTATTACCAATTGCTTAATAAAACTTATTAATCCTTGATTTCTTATTTCGTCTCCTTGCTGGAAATATAAGTAGCATAAAACCCCGATGATCGTTCCAATTTCGAAACCGTATCGTAGAATATCCATAAATTCCGTTCCTCCAAGTAACGGTTCTTCTCGCTCGATGGGCCTTAGATAAATGGAGCCGCTTAGGAAAAGATTGTGAAGAAAAAGAATAGCCAATCTTTTCATAAACTGACCCTGTAAAAAGAAAAAAAGAAGGATTCATTTTTTGGAATGATTAAATTTTTAAGATGGGATTTCAGAAGCGTAATTTCGCACTTGATTTTCGCAACCATGTAATGAGTTGTTCGCAACGGCACAGGCTATGTATTCAGGGTGCAAACTTTTTTCAATTTTTTGCACCCAAACCATCGGTTTTGGTTGCGCCGTCAGGACATTGTTTCGATTGCTGTTTTATTTGCTGCGACACTGCTTCCTTATCACGGTGCTCAACCAGTCTCCGATTATAGGGCGGAATGGACGAAAAAATCTGACTTCACAGCGGGTTTAGGGATCATGAATATAATCCGAAACAAGCAACCGCCAAATCGCGTCAGATCATCCTGGGCCCCCACTAGGGCCCCCCGGGAGCCCCAAACTTCTCCTTAGTCGTGTTGTATATTATATGAAAACCCGTTGCAAATGCTGTCGAACGAGACCTTACAGAGATTTCTATCTGTTATAGGCATGAAGATATCGTCATTTAAACCATTCAAAATAAAGGATCAATTTTAGACCCTTTTAAATTACAGTATCTTCATGCCTATAACAGATAGAAATCTCTGTAAGGTCTCGTTCGACAGCATTTGCAACGGGTTTTCATATAATATACAACACGACTAAGGAGAAGTTTGGGGCTCCCGGGGGGCCCTAGTGGGGGCCCAGGATGATCTGACGCGATTTGGCGGTTGCTTGTTTCGGATTATATTCATGATCCCTAAACCCGCTGTGAAGTCAGATTTTTTCGTCCATTCCACCCTATAATCGGAGACTGGTTGAGCACCGTGTTATGAAGATAAGAAACATAACAATAAGAATCTTTAAATCTTGTATAGAAAGTCTTAATGCGTCAGTAATTTGAAAATTATCTGCATCTTAAAAACCGGATCTTTCATATTTATCAAACAATAATATAAAATCAAACTTCGAGTATATTGGAACACTTTTTTTTAAAAATTAAAACGACAGTTTTATTTATTTAAATATAATCATTTTGATTAAGTAATCCTTTAAGATGGTAAATTTTCGAAAAGCGTTCTAGTATACCTTTGGTTTTATATAAATTACTTTAGGAACAAAACCTGTTATCTATTACTCAAAACAACGTTAAATTCATTTTGACAGCAATTTATTTTCTTCTTGTGTCTTAGACAATTATTCATATCCCAAGTTCAACAGAAATAATAGGAGTAATTTTTATTTTTAAAATTCTTTCTTAAATAAATTCTGGAAAAAAAAATTTCTTGTGAATTGACTGACTAAAAAATCACCCACAGTGTAAAACAAGTTAACAATACTTGATAAACCCCCTCTCCTCCTTTTGAATCAAATGGACCTGTTAATTAGTGTGCCACTTATTTTTGTGAATTAATTTACAGTTAAAAAGATAAGCTAATTTAGTAAGCTATATTTAAAATGATTAAATTGTTGATTCAGCCCACTAATTATGCAGTTATTTTCTTTATTGATTATTGACCCCCATCGCCAAAGAAAATCGGCTTCTCTTATGGAGTCTTAACATTAGGCGACCCCCCACCCCATTTTAAAACATTAATTAAATGGAGAGCCCCATTACATTTGACAAAAAAAAAAATGTCTTTCAGTTGTTTCACTTTTTGTTTCTTAAAAATTAATACCTAGGAGTTTTTAATAAATGAAAACTCTCTCCATGGACTTTCGCCTTGCTTGAAAAGTTAAATTTTAGTACATTTACATAAGCTTAACATACATTAAAATTCTAAGTTTTAAAATTTTGAAGCCGACGTTTATTCGGGAAAACTTACTCTAGCAAAAGCTTTCCATTTTTCTTCTAAAAGTCTTTGAATAATCCCACCGTCCAACATTTCTAAATGCTCCTCCTTTGTGCCGTTTAAAATAATAAATATGGCGGAATTCCAATCTGAGAAAAAAAAATCCTTTTATAACAATTTCAACAATATTTAAAAAAATGTTAAATATTACTTGTCCTTCCGTCAGGCAATAGAGTATCCAAAGCATTCAATGGATAAGCAGAGCAAGTGATGTTGCTGTACCTCCAAAATTCCCTTGCGCTTAACTCCAACATCTCTTTAAAAACGTCAGCTCGTCCTAATTTGCAGGCTAAAGTCAAAGGAGTTAATCCTTCCTTATTTAAAATCCCGTTGCTGGCAGGAACTTTGGGGTGACGCAAAGCATATCCGAACATATCCTGTTTTTACAGAAAAGAATGGAAAATTAAATCAATCAAATCAGCCGATACCTACAGGCAATTGTTGCAAGGGAAACACCAAAAACTACAGGTTTTTCTTTTGCATCCCTTGTATTGTAATATACTATTTCTGGTCGACTCACCAATTTATCACAAACGACGACCATATGCAAAATCATATTTCCGAAGGAATCCTGGGAATCCGGATCTGCCCCAACATCCAGCAACAAATTATAGACGCTTTCGTTGGAACAACAGGCCGCCCACGCCAAGGGATATTCCCCCAAGTAAGCCAGACCTTCGTAGTCCGTTGTTTTCGAAGGATTTGCCCTTTGCTGATCTTTAGGCAAGAAAAAACTTCCGATGGCTCTTTGATGGATGTTAGCCCCTGCGTCTACCAAATCCTGGACCAACTCGTTATTGCTGTAAGCGATGGCCAAGTGCAAAGCGCTCGCTCCCAAATATTCCTCTCCTTCCACGACATCCAGGGCCAATTTAGGAAAACATTTCAAAAGAGTGCGGGCCAACCTGGTGTGAGCTTTCGTATCACATATTATAAGAACGTGCAGTAATGTTTCTCCCAAACTCCCTCGGTATTGCATTTGCCAGCAAGCCTCGTGGTCTTCCCATTTTGCTAGAGGGTCGTAAATGGACAGGGAAGCTTCAATTGGTAATACGACCTAGAAAATCAAATATAGTAAATGTAACGTATATTAAGAAGAATATTCCAAAAATGTTATTACTAACCTGACCTTGGTCTCTGTATTTCCAACGTAAATATTCGGCTCTCTTGATGACCTCGCCTTTACCGTCCGCGTACATCAAGACTCCAAATTGTTCTCTGATTAATTTTTCCACCTTAAAAAAATATCGAAATAAATTTTAGTTTCTTTGGCGGCAATTTAAAGTGACAGTTGCTGACTGATACTAAGTAGCACACTGAGTGATAGGCTAAGGCTGCTATAAATTTTAATTACTTAATTGAGAACTTGTTGGAAAAAAATAATTGAAAACACTTAATTGAAAAAAGAGGGAAACTATGGTCAAATTAAAAGTAAGCGCTCTTTAACATGAAAGTTATAGCGAAAGTTGGTAAAAAAAACATTTGACAAAATCAAAGAGAAAAAATTATGACGAAGTGATAAAACTATTATTAAGACAAAAAGAAAAAAGAACTAATTAAACGGGCTCATCATAGAAAAAGCACGGGCCTTGAAACAAACAATGCGAGCAATAAATTTTTTGTTTTCCACGTTGCAGAGGGCTTTTACCACGACATCGTTTCCTCTTCTTACTCTATAGAATAAACTACAGATTCAGGTTTAGTAGAAATCTCTTCCTTGATTCAAAAATGATCGAAATCGAACCTATTTAAGTTTCAAGCGTAACTAAACTGCAAGACTCACCTCAGCTTGCCCTCCTATGTTGTAAGCTTCAATCAACTCTCCTCCATTTTTATAATCTGCTAACTTATACAAAAGACATTCATCTTTGTTGGAAGCTTGCGAAATAACTCTGTCGAGAACCGAACCTTGGTTCATAGCATCTGCACCTCCTCCTCCACACCATCCTGCACCCATTATTAATTAAAAAAAAAATTTTTTTTTTTCGCTCTTGAAATTTTACTTGATTACAGTAAGCGATTTGTTAAGTCGATAACGGCGCGTTTCCATGAAAACGAAAAGTATGCTCAGTGGATTTAAAAGTTCGGTGTATGTGCATTTATTTTTTTATCGCTACTTGTTGCATACATACAAACTTTATTTATTATATACTGAATTACATATTATGTTTGTAATAACTTTATATGTTTATTTTATTATGTTTATTAAAATTTAAAATTTAGTTTATTTAGCTTTAAAAGATTCGATATCGACGTACGGTTGAGTTAAAGCCCACAATCCGTGACTTCTTTTGAATTTATCAATGTCGATTATTTTGGTTGCATCGGACTGTGTGTCAGAAAATTCTGTTTGAGGCAGAGTTCCTGCTCCTCCTTCAGCTTGAGATATGATATGCACCGACAGTTTACGTCTTTTTGGAGCGTTCATCCTAATATATTCATCGAAAAATTTTAAGAGATCGCTTTTACTGATCGTTCGTAAATACGCAACTTCTATTTCGTCCCTCCCGAAATTGTATTGCTCCGAAGAAATTTCGCCCCAAAACTCTCCCGTTAATTTCGATAACTGCTTCGGTTTTTCCAAACGAACGGCTGCTAGCGCTTCTTTATTTCTTTCGAATTCTTCTTCGCTCATGTTTTCCATAACTTCTCTTATGTGAACCAAAAACGCCTCGATTCTTTGATCGAGGAATCTCGGATGCTTTTCGGATTGCAATATTATCACCAAACCTTGAGCCGAAGCAGATTTTGAAAAAGTACACCAAACAACGTAACCCAGTTGCTCCTTGGTTCTCAAAACATCGAAACAAGCTGCATCCAATATCTGATTTAACAACTGCATTAGCATATTATTTTCCGTTGAAAGTGGACAACATTGGTAACATGTATCGATGCACGAACTCCTGTGAAGTTTTTCCGGCAATTCCAGAACTAAGTACTCTCCTTTATTGAGCTGAACTTCCCGATTTCGGAATATCTCTTGAGGCAACACCGGCAAATTTTTCTCGGATATCAATCTCCGCTCCATAATTTCAATCAAAGACTTAGCTCCCTCTTCATCAACATTACCGTGTATCAGACATTCAATGTAGACTTTTGATAATAATTTAGGTATGAATTCCTCCAAGCGCTCTATTGTGATGTGCTTCGCCATCAGCAGCCGCTCTTCAAACGTCCAAGCTTTCTCTAACACTAACCAATGGAAATTATAGTAAACTCTTTCGTGAGGTTGATAGCCGTCAAATCTATTTAAACGTCTGATGTATTCCTCTTTAATGACATTAAATCTTTGTGGATCAATTTTCAAATCAACCATTTTCTCTAAAATTTTATCAAGGAAAACAGTTTGCTTGTCGTTGTAACCGCTTATAATCAAGCTAAACCCGCTATCGCGCTCATCTAAGTCGCACGAAAGTCCGGCTAATGATGCGTAAAAAGTGTATTCGCTAAGAGCATCTTTCAGTAAAGCTACAAAAATTGTAGTTAGATTCAAGCTAAGAGGATCGAAATAAGCTAACGGACTGAGGAATTCTAATTTCAAGTTAACCTTTGGGAGGAGAAATCGGTCGTCCTGTTTCAACCAAACCCTCAAAAAAGGATTTTCGTGTACGATTAGGGGATAAGGCGGCATGTTTTTTCCTTCTTTGAAAAGTATATCAAAATTGGACGGTATAAATTCGTTCGGGGTTGGTAATTTCAACTCTTCGCTGATTCCGCAGTTTTCCCATTGCTCAATGAGCTCTTCGGGGATTTTCTCGAGTTTGTATTTTGTTCCGTACCATGATTCCGTCTCATCCGCTATCAGATCGAATTCCCGTCCAACCACGATCACATTGACATTCGATGGTTTCAAGTAATCCGACAGCAACGTCTCAATTAAATCCGGCCTGTATTCCTCGATTAAATAACGACCGCTCAACATATCTTCCATCGGGTAATCGTAAATCTGCGAATTTTCCGCAATTTCCGAGACATATTCTTCCGGGTCTGTTTTCCCTTGAAAACGAAAATTTATTTCCGTAATTTTTCTAGATTCTTCGAAAATCCATTCCTGGATCCCACACTCCTTCAACATGTTCAAGTATTGGAACATCAACGTCATGATTTCATCTACTTTTTCCACCCCCTCGTCCGTTAAATCGATATCAATAACAAAGAAGCCGAATCCTTTGGCAGTTCTCTCAATTTCTGTTTCCAGAGCATTACACCAGCTTCTCGCTTTCAAAGCTGCCAGTAAACTTTCTGGACCTTCGTGGCCTATGAAATCTGCAATGTATTCAAAAGGCTTGGCTTTGTAATATGCACAAGTATCCGGAATCGGGAAATAAATTATCAATTGTTTCAAATCGTTTACCGGAACGACGTAAAATTTTGTTCCTACTTGATCGGGACCGTACGGATGATCAGGCCATTCAGGACGAATCACATTCTTGTTCTCGACGTTCGAAAATAGTAGGACAATCATTTCTTCTAATTCTTCTAAACACTCTTTTCCTAGTACGATTAATGTCATAATATTTGCAGAATACCATTTCTCATGAAAATTTAAGAGTTCTTTCCTTACGTCGATTCCTTTCTCCAGTGGCAAATCGGCTAACGTCGTTTTGTTCCCCGTGTTGAATTTACTGTAAACATGGCCATTTTTAGAGAAAGATCTTCGTAACTGTTCGATTCTGCTATAGTCTCTCCCTAAATTGCATTCGTGTTCCGAATTAATGGCGTTCACCTCACGGTTGACAGCACTTTCGGACATCAAGGGACCCAAAAAAAATTGCGCGAATCTATCCAGCCCACCTCCAAGATGCTTCGCCTGGATGTCAAAATAGTATACTGTTTGATCCTCTTTCGTAAATGCGTTATAATGGTTGGCTCCGTGTTCAGTTAAAAATTTTCTATATTCATTTTCAGATGGATATTTATCGGAGCCCAAAAAAAGCATGTGCTCGCAGAAATGAGCCAAACCGTGTAATTCATCCGGATCGCTTAAAAAACCGACTCCGACGCTTAAAGCAGCCGCTGATATATCTGTCTCAGGATCGCTGACTAAAAGAACTCGTAGCTGATTTGGTAATATGAGTCCTCTGTATTGTCGTTCATCTTGCGGGGATTTCTTGATATGGTTTATGTACGTCACTTCCATTGTTACACGAACTATTTCTGCAATGAAAATGAAATACATTTTACAATACTATTTTTGATTTTTTTTGTTTTCCGATTTTTTTTTTAGCAAAAGTTTAAAACCTACAACGAAATTCAAGGTCTTCACATAATCGCAGTAGCTCGTTCTAAGATCAACAAATAGGAACTTCTTTGTAAATAGGTTCAGGTTTAACTCAGCAAAATTGGGGCAATATTTAATTTAATTTAATTTACAATTACAATTGATGGTTTAGCCATCATTGCCATCGTCAATGAAACTGCTTTTCCCGTCACCTGTTGAATGCATAAGAAATAAAAATAAAAAAACCATTCCCGTGTGACAGAGCCAAAACGACAAAGAGGAAAAAACCGCGTCCAGATCAGTCTTTTTGAACAAGTGGAAAATATTTGAATTTTTCATAAGGGGTGCCTTGAGTTGCGCTTGAGAAATCCAAGAGAACGGTAAGCTTTGGTTTCCGTTTCAGTAATATGCTTACGAAAGGACAAATTTTGGAAAGCGAACCCAAAGGTCACGGCATGATGTTTTGGCTCTGAGGTGCAGATTTCGATCTTTTATAATGATATATTTGCATTTGTGTATCCATTCTTTTTTTTTTTTTTTTTACATAATTTATCATCGTTTTTTGATAATCGCAAACCTTATCATAAATTTTTCTTAAATCTTATAAAATAATGCATGAAATCTTCGTAATCGACCAGTTGAAACTTGATTCAAACATGATGAGGTGGTACTTTTTATTGTTTCTCGGCTCTGCCGTTTTTTCCCAAACTTCTGCGACACCAGAAGCGTAAGTTTCAAAATCGATTAAGGAAAATAATGTAAGCATTGAAATATAAAAATTTGAAATTGACGATTATAGGTCCCCGCTAATTTTGGCAAATGCAAACGAATTTGTAGACAAGTTTCTTACAAATTTGAGACACTTTTTGGTCGAACACAATTTAGATCCGTTCAAGCTTGCTAATGTCACGGAAGAATTTTGGTTTGTAAGTGTGCAATTTCGATTATGGGAAAATAAATTCTTTTAAATTTACTAATTATTCAGGTAATTATCGTGAATAACACCGGAGAAATCGATTTATCCAATGGATGGTTGCAAGATATTTCGACAATCAGACGAGGTCCAGCTGATGCTCTAGTTAAATATGACCATAAATTGCTCACAATCAGTTTCGACATCGTATTCGATGATTTATACGTAAGTGATCTCAGAACTAGAACGTCGAGTTTAAAAGCAGAATTACAGCCATTTGATTTGTTATATAATACCAAGTATAGCAGCCATCTCGGATTTCAAATGAAGAATCTTTCTGGCTAAGGATGCCGAATGACGATAGCGGTAACCATTCGAAATTCTCCATTTCAAAAAATTGGCTATTTTTAAGGAACCGAAGCTGCCGGAATAACTTTCCTTCGGAAATCTTTACTCGGCGTACTGACTCATAAGAGTATATTTAAAATATGAAAGTAGTATAAAAACCAAAACATTTTTCATTTGTAGGCGAATTATGACTACTCCGCTAGAATTTTAACATTTAGACCTGATGGTGTGCTCACAGCTCTTATCACCAAACCAGAGGGGAAAGTATCACTTTTAATCGACATGGAACAGATCACATTCGAACTTCAAGTTTTTGAAATCTCAGTCAATGGGTATGATCGTTATATCTGATAAGATAAAATTTGCGTATTGTCTCTTAATCGTTGGCAAATAATTCCTTTATTTTTTGATATAGGCAAGTAGATATAGATTTAACAGGAATAAACATCGTCGGCCCGATCGTAAACGTTGTAGTTGACGGAATTACGACTTTGTTTAAAAACAGAATCATATCGAGCATTAGCGATCAGATTAAAACTGGAATACAAAATATATTAGCTCAAATACCACCTCTGTTACCTCCTGCAACGACTACTACAACCACAACCACCACAACTACTACTACTACTACTACTACTACTACTACTACAACAACTACAACTACAACTGAAAATCCTCCCACAACAACTGATGCACCCACTGAACTTCCAACGGATCCTCCACAGACAACACAGCCAAATACTGAACCCACTACTGTGATTAATTATTAAATTTCCATTTTAAAAAAATATTGAAAGAATGGTAGATAAATAAATTTTTATTAAAATAAAACAGCCAAGAAAATCTGCGGAATAGGAAATCCCTTCAGTAATTGTGTTATAAATACTAACTCAAAAACAGAAAAAAATAAATAAAACAATCTGCTTGGGACAAAATGCGGAAAACTTTTCCCCAAAATGTTATTTCTTAGTATGTCGGGCGTAAAATTAACCCACAAACCTCCTTAACAAATCTTGCAACGCTCTTTATGAAAACCGCCTCCCTATCAATGTTTTATCATCTTGATTGGAAAACGAAATATCGCGTAAAATTTGCATTCTTTCGCAAATAATCGAAAACAAAAATATCCCATGGCCTTCTAATCCCACTGATTTCAAATTTTTTGTCAAAACACTAAATTGTATTAAAATTGCTCCACTGTATCGGATTTTTATTTTCTTAAAATTCTGGCTTCAGATTTAAGAGCAACTGTTCGAATAGCATATGAATATTTGTTCCTTTGAAGCAGCAAAAAAAAAAAAAAATAAAAATAAATAAATAAATAAATAAAAATAAAAATAAAAAAAAATAATAAAAAATTATAAGTTTTTGCAGTCATTGCCAAATATTTACGGTTCCCATAAGTGCTAAGCATTAATTAAGGGCATAAGATTTAATGTCTTCCCCTTAGAACGATTTTTTTAAAAGAATAGGTTTACTGCCAGTTTAATTTAAATAAATACTCCAGTAAATAAATAAATAATGTAAGTATTATATAAGTTATAGCGAGTTTTTAAATTCGTACTTTTTCCCGGATTGCGTGAAGTACATACGACCTTAATGGATTTTAATTTTAATGATTTTATTGCGTGACCTAAAACTTTTTAGTCCAAGAGAACTTATGTTAACAACAAAAAATGCCAGACTCTCACAACATTTTACATATCGAAACAATGTCAGCACAACCAGTACATAAAGATAAAGAAATGACGAACTTGACATTTAATCGTATAGTATATTGTATAAGGACTGATTGATAACTGCAATATAAGAAAAAAATTTCTGTGTTAATATAGTAGGGGAAAAAAGGATCAACATTACTGTAAAGCTTTTGATCCGGTTCCTACCCTAATTTTTTTATCGATCTGTCTCAACTGTGTTGTCGAGATTTTAGTTTTTAACATAAAAAAATAAATAAAAGATTGGATGACTTACGTACGTTGTTATGATGATAGCGATGACGAAAGGCGTCTCACGGCGTCGTCAAGTCGCGTCGGGAAACGTTTTCCGAGTAGTTCTCTTTTTCACCAAAAGATAGCCCCCGAATGTAAAGATACGGCAGCGGGTGTAAAAACTCCTGTTCAACTAGTCGTGAACGGTAATGATTATCTTTTGCTGCTTATCAGTTACGATTGGTCTTCTCATCTTTACCGGATTATTCTTCCACCGTATAGGAGATTGGCTCTAGTTGCATTGAAACGAAATAGCAGCTTAATTATGAATAGTGCTGAAGAGATAGACACCTGAAACAATAAAAAAACTGTCATAGAGGTACTATGTTATCGTTAACGGCGCGGTGTATGTATGATTTCAGTTGATCGAAAAATAATTATTGTTGTTGAAAATTATTATATGCAGATAGGAGCCTATACACCCATATAAGGGGAAAAGCGATAAGGGCCAGCCAGTTAAATTCCTTTTTCCTTGTCAAATATCTTTTTTTTAAGTCAGGCTCTGAAAAAGTAAGTGAACGCTAGCGAAAAGCCTGGATTAAAGCAAAGCTATTAAAGAAATATTGATTATTTCCAATTTTTAAACTTCTCAAATCGTTTAAAAGAATTAGGTATGAACGAAAGCGAAAATCAAGCAAGCAGGAATAGTTAAATGATCAGTTACATTCTACAGGCAGCATTTCAATGTTTCTTATCGTTTGTTCATTTACTACTGAGTTCTATGCTGACAATTTATTAGACTCGGTGTACTTATGAATTTAAAATTTAAAATTACCTGAGATTTAAGCCGCTACTGATTTTATTGGTTATGCTCGTACTAAATTCCAATGTAGCAAAAAACTTTTTGTGTGGGAAATTCACGAGAAAGCGACGCGACGTCTGGAAACGTTTCGAAACACAACTCTGCAAAAACTTTGAAAATTTTATGGTATTTTAAAAACCTAGAGGTTATCAAGATAAAAAAATTTAATTTGGAAATTTTTTAAAAAGTTCGAAAATGTTAAAATAATTTTTGAAACATAATTTTACGGAATTCGTTGCCATCAAAAAATGCTTGAAAATGTATTTACATTTGATATATATAAATTTGATTTAGTCCTTGAATGGAATTTTTTTCATCATAATCCTAGATGAGTAGGGCTTGTGAGTTTTGACCAATACTAGCACTGTTACGAAAATGATATCAATGTTAATTAATTTGTGCTTTAAGTATCAGTCCTTAAAGTGAAAAAAAAGAACTGAGCAGGAAATATTTATTTTTTATTTTTTATTTATATTTCTAAATAACAAAGTATAAAACAAACGTCATAAGACAAAAAGTGTAAGTATACAATAGTAGTTTATTTCTTTTCTCCTCCCATGTTATTTTTTGATAAATATCCTTTTAGCTGAAAAAATAATCAGAAACTTAAAAAGTAAAATAAATGTGATAAATACATGAATAACGAAGGTTTCGTTGGTCAAGTATTACATTAATTGTACAAAAAAAAAAAACTTCTTAAAGTAGTTTACGAGTCCCCGTGCGTAGTAATTTAAATACTTTTTTTATCAAAAAATTGAGCCAAATTGTTCGGACGAATAAATAGATTCTTATTTATCATGTCCAGAACAGTTCTCATAGATGATTTAGGGAATTAATTAAAAATTCTGAAAATAAAATTTTTAATAATAAAGACACTCAAATGACTTCGATTTCGCTTTACAAGGCGGTGAAAAGTCGAAATTTTAGTAAATGTTTACAAACATGGCTCCATCTTCGCCAAAAAAAAATTTCAATTTCCAAAAATAAATCGAAATATTTAACAATTCTTTAAAGGCGAGGTCGTTTTTTTTAAATAGAATCGTTGTAAGTACGAAGATCAATTAATTTCTAGTTTTTTTCGCAAATCGATCGAGTAGATTTTTTAAAATTTTTGAAAATATCCCACTTCCGGTGCCTGATTCCCATAAGAGCAATGCTTAGATCAGACTTTGAGAGGTAATTTTGACATTTAATTACATTAAAACTACATAAGCAAAAAATCTGAAAAAATTCTTGTTGATAGATTATGCCCTGAAGAATCAATAAGCGGAAAATAAAAAAATTCTATCGATATTCGATTGACTCGTAAAGAAGAGAGAAATTTTTTACAAATTATTTGTTTACGATTGATTTCTGAGTAAGATGTTCAACTCTTCCCATCCACTTCTTTGGTTTTCATAGCTTTAAAAACGGCATTGTCTGCGAACGGCTCAGTCAAAGGAAGAAGCCCGTGGCTTCTTTTAAACTGAATGACGTCATTTATTCTCGTTGGTGCTTTTAAATCTTCGGGCCATTTCCCAGCTCCTCCTTCTGCTTGGGAAATCACGTGTACCGATAACTTGCGTCTTTTCGGTGCTCCGAACCTAATATATTCGTCAAAAAATTCAATCAGGTCGTTCTTACCAATCGTTTGAAGATGATTAACTTCGATTTCGTCCTTGTTAAAATTATATTGTCGAGAATAAACTTCTTCAAAAAATTTCTGTGTTAACTTTTCTAAATTCTTTGGTTTTTCCAACCGCTTGCTTGTCAAAGCTTGTTTATTTCTTTCAAATTCATCTTCCGTCAAGTTTTCGATTATGTCTCGCATCTTAATTAAAAAATTTTCGATTCTCTCATCAAGGAAATTAGGATGCTTGTCCGACTGAACGATAATTATCAAGCCAGTAACAGAATTCGAAGAGTCCCAACTTTCACTCCGAACGATATAACCCAGTTGTTCTTTAGTTCGCAGAATGTCGAAACACGGTTCTTTCATTATTTGAATCAAAAGATCCATCAGAACATTATTCTCAGTTGATAACGCACCGCATTGGTAGTAAATCCCGATGCTTGAACATTTATGAAGTTTGTCCGTGATTTCTCGCACTAAATATTCTCCGTTATTGAGTTGCACTTCTCGGTAACATAAAAATTCTGACGGTGACAGAGGTCGATTTAACTTAGATACAAACCTATCTTCGAGAATTTGAATTAATTCATCCGCTCGTTCCTTGTTAATGTTTCCATGTATTAAACTCTCTATATGTAATTTCGAAAAAAATTGGCGCATAAACAATTTTAAATTTTTCAGTGTCACTTCTGAAGCGGCTTTCAAAAGTTCTTCCGTCGTCCAAGTTTTCTCTTGCAACAAATCCAGTAAATAAGTGTCAATCCGGTAATACGGTTCATGAGCTTCAAAGTTCTTTAAATCTTTAATACGCTTTTCTTTTAAATTCTTAAATTTTTTTGGACCAATCTTTAAATTTGTCATCTTATCGAAGATTTTATCAGTCAAAACATTAATTTTATCGTCGTAGCCATCCACAAACACTGTCAATCCGTAATAAGAAACATGAATGTGATACTGGAAACCGGCTGCTGATGCAGAATCGGTATATTCAGTAAGTGTGCCTCTTAACTGCTCAGCAAAAATTTGCGATAAATTACAATTCATAGGGTCCATGTAAACTGAAGGACTCCGAAAATGGAATCTCAAACAGGCTTTTGGCAATAAAAATTCATCATCCTGTTTGTACCAAACTCTTGAAAAGTCGCTTTCATGTATGATTAAAGGATGTCGTGGTCGATTTTTGTCGTTTGCATTGAAACAAACGTCAAAATTAGATGGTATAAATTCGTTAACAGGAGGTAATTTAAAATCCTTGATAGTTCCACAATTTTCCCATTTTTCCAAAACATCATTCGGAATCTTTTCGATTTTATACTTGATTCCGTACCATGGTTCCTCCTCTTCGGCGACCGCATCAAATTCCTGAGCGAAAACAGCAACTTTAACATTTGAAGGTTTCAAATAATCCGAGAGTATCTTACTTATCAAATCTGGTCTCCATTCTTCGATCAAGTAATAACCACTAAGTATCTCCTTTAGAGGGTACTCATATCGATGGAAACCGATTGAAAGGCCCATCGCATAATAATGAGGATCACGTTTGCCTTTAAACCGAAAATCAATCTCAAAAATTTTTTTATATTCTTCAAAAATCCATTTTTGTGGTGGACCCTCTCGTAACATATTCAAATATTGAAATGTTAATTCGATAATTTCGTCGATTTTTTTTATTCCCTGAACTGTTAACCCATGCATAATTATATTGAATGTACCGAATCCTTTAGCCGGTTCTTGGGAAAATGCAAATAAAGTATTTGCCCAATTTTTTGCTTTAAGAAAAGACAGCAAACTTCCCGGGCCTTTGTTATTTAATAAATACTCAAAATACTCGAAAGGTTTGGCTTTATAATATTTGCAAAGAGCAGGAGTCGGAAAGGAGATTTTTAACATTCGTATATCCCCTTAGACCATATAATACTCTAGACACGCCATTTAAGCATTGTCAAATGAGAGTCGAGTGAAGCAAACATGAATTGTGAGTAGTGACGTCACTTGTTGTCATAACGTTCCTCGTGTATAGGGTTTTACTATGGTAAAGTATTGTTACGGTTTTATATTATTTAAAAAAATGTTTTTCTGGTCATTTATTCCTTTTACTAATTACATTATAGTAGGAAGCTATAAAATCGTTATGATGCTTTAATGGTGACAAATACTCCCTCTGTCCCAAAATACTTTGTGTTTCCCATTTTTATTTCCCATTTCATAGCTCTTGATTTTTGCCGGAACTGTCTGTAACCACTAACCACCCACCCAAGCACTATTTCATACCACCCCGCCATCCCCCCCCCTCCCGGGGTCCCCCCTTCGGAAAAAACTAGTGGAAAAATGGAAAATATCAAAATTTTTTTATTTTCGTCCCGTTTCAGAACGGAAGCGAAATTTGAAGGTGGTCGGAAAAGAGGGGTACATTACCCTAAACAAGAATCCCCCATGAGAAATTTTTTTTAATTGTCGCACCCCCCAAAAAAATCGAATATTTTAACTGTCCGAGGAAGGGGGTGAATTTTTAAATTCCATTAGTGGTCGCGAAACGTTTGTTACGGAGGTTTTTTTAAGTCGCTGATATCGATTCCGAGGTCCGTTTTAAAAATTCAAGATGGCGGATTCAATATGGCGGACATTTTTTTTTAAATCGATTATTTTTTACCTAAACACGTAATCGGGGGGCTATTGAGGACGCTGATTTCGATTTTGAGGTCAGTTTTTTAAAATTCAAGAAGAAAGAAAGGAATGTCAGCTGTAAAATGCATTGAGAATCCAAGGAAGTTATAGCTGATGAAAATCCAGATTAAAATATTGAAACCAGAGAAATCGGAGACTGTCAGTAGAAGTAAAATTACTAGAAACACTTGTAGTGCATCCTCAAAATAACAATTAGCCTCAGAAAAGCTTATCAACAATATTAGTACCTACTTAAAATTTTTCTGGACTTTTATTTATCCTCTAATCAAATTCATAACAGTAACTTTTTATTTGACCAACTATCTTCTGTGGACTCAGTCTTTCAGTTGAATAGTGATCATAAAATTTATTAAAAATGCCTTTGTTCTGTAGGTAATACAGGGTGAAACAGAATTTAAGTTTTGATCACCTGTTTAAACTGATTAAAGGCATTAAAACCCTTAGCGCCGAAAAATTAACAATAAATAAAGTATTATAGAGAATTATCAAAGCCTATATTTTTCCCAAATTAAAAAGCCACGGTTTCGATGAAAATCCCCTAAGAAATTATATTGTTCATTTTTCAAAGTTGATTATTAGTATAAAAAATAACATAAAACCTGAATTGCAGAAAAATACATACAAGAAAAATAATGTTACCATTAAATAATTTTTTTCTTTTTTTTATACATCTCCTTTAAATATGTAATAAGAATTTCTATTCCTTTATTCATAAATATTCCATAATAAAATTTTAAAATTTTAAAATCCAAAAGAAAATCCCAGAACTAGAAAAATTCATTAAAAAGTGGAAAAATACCATATAGAGGGTATAGAGCGGGAATCTTTTGACAACAAGTGACGTCATCACCCCTAGTACATGTTTGCTTCCACGAATCTACTGGATGGCGTGTCTAGAGTATTATATGGTCTAAGTATATCCCTTATGGGAACAACTTTAGTTAAAGTTCCTGTCTGGTCTGGGCCGAAAGGATGATCTGTCCACTCTGGGCGTTTTACGTTTTTGTTTTTTACTTGCGAAAAAAGTGGAACCGTCATTTCTTCTAATTCGTCTAAGCTCTCTTTTCCGACTACGATCAACGTCATGATGTTTGCAGAATACCATTTTTCGTGAAACTTTAAAAGCTCTTTTCTCACGTCGATTCCTTTCTCTTGTGGCACGGTTACTAAAGTCTTTTTATTCCCTGTGGAAAATTTATTATAAGGATGATTTTTTTTCGAAGTCCATTTCTCCATTCTATACATTCGTACACAGTCCTGACTTACTTTATTTTCGTGTTCTGAGCTGATGGCATTTACTTCGCGCTCAACAGCATTTTCAGTCATTAAGGGGCATAAAAAGAATTGCGCCAATCTATTCAAGGATCCCTCAAGGTAATCTGATGCCACTTCGAAGTAATACAAAGTTTGATCGTTGGCCGTAAGAGCGTTATGCGAACCTCCGTGTTCGGTTATATATTTTCTATATTCGTCTTCCCCTGGGTATTTTTCAGAACCCATAAATAGCATGTGTTCTAAAAAATGAGCCAGACCAGGTAATTCATCCGGATCGCTTAAAGAGCCGACGGCGACGTTTACAGATGCGCCAGATTTATCCGTTTTATGGTCGCTGATTAGCAGAACTTGCAGCCCATTCGGCAATATTAAACCCCTGTAGAGCCGTTTATCTTCTGGAGATTTGATGACATCATTCACGATTTTCACATCCATCTTTGACGCATTTGTTACGGAGTAAGGCTTCTTTTTTTCTGAAAAAAATAAAGGAATGAATAATTTGCATTGGGTACCTATAATAATGTCATATTAAAAAAATATGAAATTTTACAGATAAAGTCCTGATTATTTTCGTAAAATACATAATTCTTTTAATATCAAAGATTTGGAAAAGAAAATTAAATTAAAACCTAAAAGGAGCAAATCAAATGTTACGTAAGCATAATTTTCCCGTTAATTTAAAACAAAATAAAAGCCCGCTCCTTATTTATTGCGAAAAACTTCTATCCCAAAACCCACTCATTTCATTTTAAACTTACGTAAAAAGAAACCCTTTTGCAGTAATAACTGCTACGCTAACCCTTTGCTTACCGATGGCCCTCCAGGAGGCCATTGGGTATTTCTCGCCGGATAAATTTATTTTTCAGTAAAAAATTATGATAGACATGTTTCTATAGTGATTTGAGCAGCCGATTCCGATTCTGAAGTCAAAATTCTGAAAAAACTAAAATCCAAAATGGTGGAGTCGTTTTGTTTTTAATCGTTTCTTTTTTTTTGCGCCATATTGGATTTTCCGAGTGGAATTAGATCATTCTGACGTCAAATTTGAGATCACCTCAGTCGAAAATGTATAAAAAGTCGTTTTCCCGATCATTTTACGGAAGGAAATAAATTTTGTGCTTTTTTTTGTATTGCATGTATGTGTTGCGGGTTGCATATACTGAAAATTGGTAGGCGTCTTTTATGGGGTTTAACGCACAGTACGGGCCCCCTGATGTGTTGTAGGTTATCTTAAAGTGCGAAATCATGAAAATAAAAAACATTAGGGCAATTGTCTTTGATTTTCCGGGAAAATTTTCCGAAATTCGGCAATTAAAAGGTTAATAATTTATTCTGTTTAGAATCTAGGGACGAGCAAAGAAAACTTGTCGCTCTGATTGAAGAGAGAACTAGCTGACTCATATATTTTTTAAAATAAGATTTGACAATATGATTCATCAAGTGATAAATTTCCAGTTGTACAAACTCTGCGTATTTCTCCATTCAAACAATGTATGAACTTATCACTAATTTCCAGTACCGTGTTAAGCTAATGTATCTCGGAGGATTTTCAACATGGTATCCCAACCCATGATGGTTTTAATGCTAAAAACATGCTTTCTCCGAAATCAACTCTTAATAATTCAATTTCAGAACTTTTTTTTTTTAATAAAAAACAGTCAAATTAAATCGGCATCGGATTTTTTTTTTCTGTATCTGTGCCCACACCGGCATGGGCACAGCATAATCTTTGGTCCTAGCCACATGGTAAAAAAAAAAAAAAAAAGCCAAAGCTTTGCCAAGTATGAATTTCAGAACTTAAAATCTTTGAATATGCCATACGCGGAAGTCAACATTTTGTTTTAAATTTAACACGATCTTTTATATTTATCTTTTATATGTGTTCTTTGGATATATATAAAATAGTCCTGGTATAAATCAGATTTTTTTCATGGGAAAGAAGCGAAAGTCTACTATCTCTTGTATAAAAGTGTAAGGATGTTCTTCTCCTTATCCGCCATTGCATGACATTTCAGTGGAAATAAAAAATGTCAACTTTTGCAACAAAATGTGCCGAATATACACAAAAGAGACATTGAGGTCAAACTATATTTTATAAATAAGGTTTTATTTAGGTGAAATGAACCTAACCTAATCTAGTCGCTCCCCACTGGTTATAAATCCAAATCATAGTATTGCAATAACGATGGAAACAAAGGGTAGTGACCTCAATGCTTCAAAAATAAAATTTTGGAAGATCATTTGCGTTTTTAAAAAATAAAAGTAATTATTATAGAGATAAACTAACCAATATAGATGAACGCTTAAGCAAAAATCTGATTTTATGTTTCGATTAGAAGAAATGGGTTGAATTGAAATGATTTAGGATTCCGCAATATCGTTAAGTATATACTCGAAATCAATAAAGAGGTCGAAAAATCATGAATAGGCGTTGCAAAAATAAATATTAAAGGAATAAAGTGTAAAAAAGTAAAAAAATGTAATAGATGAAAAAATCGTGGTATATATGAAAAATGAAAAACCAGGAAATGAACAAAACGATTTAAGGTTTATGTCTTTTGAAATGATTTTATATCGAATGAAAATTGAAGGACTAAGTTCAGTTTCAAATTTAATTTCCTTAATTAATAACTTCGTTCGTTTAGCTATTATTTACATAAGAATAAAGTTTAACCTACTTATACAATAGCTTTTATTTTTTAAAAATATCAATGATCTTCCAAATCGGTAAATTGTCTTCAACAATACAAATACGAAGCCTAATTTTATCACCTTTTTTCACCGAAAAATCATTTCTGCAGAACGGGAAGTAAAATTTTTCGGAAGAGAAGCAAAATATTTACTGTTCACCTTAACCCTTTTTCCTTTCCTTTCCAGCGAGCATTTCTAGCAATCTTATCCAATGGCAACAAATCAATATTATTTTATAAAATTTTGATAAATTAAGCTAATACCTACTTCAATTTGAATGAAAATTTCCTATCATTGTCAAGGGAATAAGTTACTAGATTTAATTTAACTGCTTTGAAAAATAATAAACTCTGCAATTAAGGTCATTAATTATCCATCCAAATTTTGATCAAAGCCAACAAAACCTGCAAAACCCAAAACTTGGCTCTTGTGTAACCTACTTATTTATTTATTTATTTATTTATTTATTTATTTTTATATTCTAATTAGTCAAATCTATTTCAAGAAGTTTTGCACAAAATAGGACTTTTTTACAAAAAAAAAAAAAAAAAACATAACTTACCGTTTAGGATGACATTGTAAGTTTGAAAAATTTTCAAGCAAAGTTACATTCCTGAAGAAAATGGCAATTTCAAATATGGGAATTTTTTCAAGTCTTGTAGACAACTTTAGAAACAGCATTAAAAAATTGCAGCACCAATATCTGAAAACAAATCCAACACAACTACTTTGCTTCCAAACTACCAATAACAATAACACATGGTCACCCCACCCAGCGTTGCCAGACTCGCCACCGTCGGAGCGCCATCTTCGAAATATCGGAAACGGAACTCCCTAACTCGGATCTTCGCTTCTTAACTTAATTTTTGTCCTTTTTTTAAGATAAATTCCTATAACTTCAATGAAAAATTGATCAAATGAAAAATGTGTTATTTTGGTGGCGCTATGACCTTATAAAAATCAAGACAGATTTATTTGAAAAAAATAGTTACACTTTTTAGTAAATGATTCTTTTTATTTATATAGAGTACAATTTTAGAGATATCAGTAAATATAAGAGTACAACTACTTGTATTGAAATTTAATAAAGTTAATTATATTTTAGTCAGTTATACTGTAGTATCATAGTATAATATTCGATATAAAGCGAAAAAAAATATTTTTTGAAAAAAATTCGTTTAAGGTTATTAATGTATATATGTTTCTACATTTTTAATTCTTATCTTCCGGTTCTTCATTTTTCTTGGCTTTAAAAACGGTAACGTCAGCAAATGGCTCAGTCAAAGGAAGAAGTCCGTGGCTTCTTTTAAACTGAGTGACGTCATTTATTCTCGTTGGTGCTTTTAAATATTCGGACCATTTCCCAGCTCCTTCTTCTGCTTGGGAAATTATGTGTATCGATAACTTGCGTCTTTTCGGTGCTCCAAACCTAATATATTCGTCAAAAAATCCAATCAGGTCGTTCTTACCAATCGTTTGAAGATGTTTAACTTCGATTTCGTTCCTGTTAAAATTATATCGTCGAGAATAAATTTCTTTGTAAAATTTCCATGATAATTTTTTTAAATTTTTGGGTTTCTTCATTAGCTTGTTTGTTAGACCTTCTTTATTTCTTTCAAATTCTTCTTCGGTCATGTTTTCGATTATGCCTCGCATTTGAACCAAAAAAGATTCGATTCTTTCTTCTAGAATATTAGGATGTTTATCCGATTGTAAGGTTATTTTTAAGCCTGTAACAGAATCCAGCGACTTCCAAATACCACTCCAGACCAGATAGCCCAGTTGCTCTTTAGTTCGCAGGATGTCGAAACACGGCTCTTTCATTATTTGAAGCAAAAGTTCCATCAGAACAGTATTCTCAGTTGACAACGCACCGCATTGGAAATAAACTTGAATGCATGAACTTCTATGAAGTTCATCTGGAATTTCTTGAACTACGTACTCTCCGTCATTGAGCTGTAGTTCTCGGAAAAATAACAATTCTGACCGTAACGGAGGGCGATTTATTTTCGAAATAACCCTGGTTTCGAGGACTTTAATTAACCCATTCGCGTGCTCTTCATTAACGTTACCATGTATTAAACTCTCTACATGTAATTTCGAAAAAAATTGATTTATAAACAAATCTAAATTTTTCAGTGTCAATTCTGAAGCTGCTTCCAAAAGTTCTTCCGTCGTCCAAGCTTTTTCTTGCAACAAATGCAGTAAGTAAGTCGAAATCCGGAAATACGGTTCATTAACTTTGAAGTTCTTCAAATCTCTAATCCGCTTTTCCTTTAAAGCCTCAAATCTTTTCGGATCAACCTTTAAATTTGTCATTTTATCGAAGATTTTGTCAGTCAAAACATTAATTTTATCGTTGTAGCCATCCACATACACTGTCAATCCATAATAGGAAACATGAATGTGATAATGGAAACCGGCTGCTGATGCAGAATCGGTATATTCAGTAAGTGCGTCTGTTAGCAAGTCAGCGAAGAGTTTCGTTAAATTATAATTTAAAGGATCCGTGGAAACTACTGGGCTCCAAAAATCGAATTTCAAAGAGGCTTTTGGCAGTAAGAACTCATCATCCTGCTTGTACCAGACTCTTGAAAAGTCGTTTTCATGTATGATTAAAGGATGTCGTGGTGGTTTTTTCTCGTTTGCATTGAAACAAACGTCAAAATTAGATGGTATAAATTCGTTAGCAGGAGGTAATTTAAAATCCTCGATAGTTCCGCAATTTTCCCATTTCTCCAAAACATGATTCGGAATCTTTTCGGTTTTATACTTAATTCCGTACCATGGCTCCTCCTCTTCGGCAATCGGACCAAATTCCGGAGCGAAAACAGTAACTTTAACATTTGAAGGTTTCAAATAATTTGAGAGTATCTTACTTATCAAATCTGGTCTCCATTCTTCGATCAAGTAATAACCACTTAGTATCTCCTTTAGAGGGAATTCATACCGATGGAAACAGTGAGCAAGTTGGCAAACATATGTACCAGGATCAAGTTTGCCTTTAAACCGAAAATTAATCTCACAAATTTTTTTATATTCTTCAAAAAGCCATTTTTGAGGGGGGCACTCTCGTAACATGTTCAAATATTGAAATACTAATGTAATGATTTCGTTCACTTTTTTTATTCCGTCAAGAGTTAAATCACTAACAAATATGTTGAAAACGTCGAATCCCTTAGCGGGTGCTGCGGAAAATGCAGACAAATCATTTGCCCAGTTTTTTGCTTTAACATAAGAGCACAAACTTCCAGGACCTTCGTTTCCTAGAAGGCGTACAAAATATTCCAAAGGCTCGGATTTATGATATTCTCGAAAATCAGGGATCGGAAAAGAAATTTTTAACATTCTTATATCCCTCATGGGAACAACCTTGGTCATGGTTCCTATCTGGTGTGGGCCGAAAGGATGATCTGTCCACTCTGGTCGTTTTACGTTTTTATTTTCTACTTGCAAAAAAAGTGGAACCGTCATTTCTTCTAATTCGTCTAAGCTCTCTTTTCCGATTACGATCAACGTCATGATGTTTGCAGAATACCATTTTTTGTGAAAATTTAAAAGCTCTTTTCTCACGTCGATGCCTTTCTTTTGAGGCTGGGTCACTAGCGTCGTTTTATTCCCCGTCCCGAATTTAATGTAAGGATGATCTTTCTTGGAAGTAAAACATTCTATTTCATACATTCTCCAACAATCGCTGGTTATATTTTTTACATGTTCCGAATCTATGGCATTTACCTCACGCTCAACAGCATCTTCAGTCATTAATGGGCATAAAAAGAATTGTGCTAATCTGTCCAAAGCTCCTTTAAGGTACTCCGATGCCAATTCGAAAAGATAAACAGTCTGATCTGTGTCAGTATATGCGTTGTACCAACCTCCGTGTTCATTTATATATTTTTCATATTCGTCCTCGCACGGATATTTTTCAGAACCCATAAATAGCATGTGCTCAAGGAAATGAGCCAAACCAGGCAAATCGTCCGGATCGCTTAGATGGCCGACGGCTACGCTTAAAGATGCGGCGGATCTGTCTGTCTCAGGGTCGCTGATTAAAAGTACTTGCAGCCCATTCGGCAATATTAAACCCCTGTAGAGCCTTTTATCTCCTTGAGATTTGATGATATCATTTATATACTTCAAATGCATGTTCATCGATTTTCTTCCCTGAAAAAAAATTATACCTGAATGAGTTATTCGTGAAAGATGAAATTGTTGAAAACCATATCACAAAATATATAAATAGAGGACGGACATTGGCTACTCCCTCCCAGAAAACAGAATCCTATCCAATCGATACTTTGCTCTTTCAGTTTATTTGCTTATGTCTGACAAAAAATTGTTTTAGTTCTGGAGAACTAGGCATTTTTTTGGTTCTTGTTTCCCGCAATCCTTCTTTACCTGCAACGGTAGTGTCTAATTTGCCAAAAAAAAAAAAAAAATTAGGGATATCTTAGCGGGTCAGACCGGATTCTGGTTCCTTCCATCTAGAGCAACCGAAATTCAACCTGACCCGCAAAAATATTTCACCCCCCACCCTTAAAAAAAAATTTTAAAAGTCGAAAAAAAAAAAAAAAAAAAAAAAAAGCTGCGGGTCAGGCAGAAAATGAAGGAGATTTTAGCGGATCAGCCGGATTCTGGTGCCTCTTATCAAGGGCAACCTGAATCCAACCTGACCAGCAAAATTTTTTAACCCGCCCCCCCCTCCCACCCACTTTGTGAAAAATGAATGGCGTCGGGGGAAAAAAAAAACAGTGGGTCGGGCAGAACATGAATGAAATTTTAACAAGTCAACTTGGATTTGTGTTCTTCTCTTCAAGATGGTCTTAATTACGGACTGAACTGCAAAAATATTCCACCCCGCAACAAAAAAAAATTAACATCGTCGAAAAATAAAATGCTGCGGGTCAGCCAGAAATCGAAGTAAATATTAGCGGGTCGATTCGGATTCTGCTTACTCTCATTAAGGAGCCACTGACTTTGGGCTGACCCGCTAAAACGTTCTAGCCCCTATCATTAAAAAGTCATCGTTAGTTGTAAAAAGCTTTGGGCTGCCTGAAAATACGGATGGGCGATTACTTATCGATTATTGAGTAATCGGTTAATTTTTTACCGAAGTATCGATTATTTCGCAGATTATTAAGGTAGTGATGAGTGGAATAATCGCGTAGGGTTTTAGTGAATCGAAAATCCGATTATTGCAGAAAAATTTTGTAAATAAATGCTGTAAATGAAGGAAAAAATATCTTGAAATAAAAAACCGTTTGGCCTAAAACTCAAACGTAGTTTGTGGTATGGAAAACTGCAAATTAAACGTCATAAGCTAGTTGTTTTTCTTTTTTTTTTTTTTTTTCTTTACCTTTTAGAAAAAAAGTTTTTTACAAAGCAAGTGATCGACTAATCGATCATTGGTAATCGTTTAATTTTTATCCAATTAATCGATTAATCAGTTTTTTTCTTTTTTTTTTTAGAAAAATAGTCGATTTCTAAATTTAACAATCGCTATCCTTACGTAAAAACCGAAAAAATTTTAGTGGATTAAGCTAAATTCGACTATTTCAATTTTTTTTAAGGGAAGGGAGTGGAATATTTTTGTGGGTCAGGTCGGATTCTGGCTGTTCCGGATGAAAGGAACCAAAATCCAGGCTTACCCGCTAAAATTTTTGTAATTTTCAGCCCGACCCGCAGATCTTTATTTTTCGACAAAATTAATTTTTAAAGGGTAGGCGGTGGAATATTTTTGCGGATCAGGTCGGATTCTAGTTGTTTCAGATGAGATAGGAACCAGAATCCGGCCTGACCGGTAAGATATCCCTCTTTTTTTTTTTTTTTTTTTTTTTTTTTGGCAAATTAGACATTATCTATTGCAACTACTATCTGAGTCTTTCTACTGTCAAATATTTCTCGAAGTCCCTCGTGAATTTCTCCCATAAGAAGCTCTAATTTTTTTCCTCTAAACAATTAGTTTAAAAGCTTAAAAATGTTTTTCTAAAAAATCAGGAATAGCTTGTACAGTAAAATCCAAAATAAAAATTTAAGCAACTTGCGTTAAAACAATTTTTAAAAATGCATTTGAAAACTTTGGAAACTAATGAAAGTCAAAACTGTGAATATATCCTATAGCCCATAGGTAAACCAATTCAGCCACTGATTTATCGGTTATGTAAGTTAATTTATTACATTTTTTGTCTTATTTATGCTTCTTATTTTATTATACTCAAATGTATTGAAGATTATTTTCTAATTAAAATAAAATAAAAAAAATATTTAAAAAAAACATCACTTACCATTCAATGATATGCCTCTATTTCAGATTTAAAAACGCACGTGGTTTAACCTCTGAAGAATGTATGTGTTATCCGCTGATTGACCAATAAACTGCAGTTAAATATTTTCGGTCTTCACACAGCTTTAGCAAAGCCTTTAAAAAATCACGACACTAATACTGTATAGAAACAATTTTTTTAAAACTTGACCACCAACATTTCACTTTCGATGTCAACGACAGAGTATGCAAAACGACGCAAGAATTAAGAAAGGGTAACCAATTTTTGATCTCTGATAGCATATGGCTTATGGATATAACCGTCATTCATAAGCTAAACATACTGTAATCTATTAACAAATGATCCCTTTCCCTCCATTTTGGTTGAAATAACGAATGAAATCACCACATCAAGCAAAGGACCTATGAATCACATTTCCAATCAATTCGAGATACAACAAAATCGCGGACTCTTCAGTTTATTCAAATCCATTTAAATCCATCCAAACAATAATTATCTTAATCTTTTTTTTCCATTCCGGTATTTTCTTTTCATCGTCAGCAAAATAAGAGATTAGCCTAAAGCAACAATCAAAAAGGATGGAGTCAAACAAAATTAACAAAAAAGAAAATAAACTAGAATCTTTTTTCGGATTTGACTAAGGCTAGCCTTAATCACATTAAAACTAAACATTTTTTTTTTTAAATTCCAGCTTGTCTCCACAAAAAATATTTAAATTAAAATAATTATAGGCCTAGTTATAAGAGAAGTAAAAAACGCATACTTTTTTTCAGTTTGAAGTTATTATAAACAACTCACTCATAGATTTAACTACGGCCCGGAGATGCGCGCAAATTGAAACATGCAATACTTCACGGAGTAAGTTATAATAATAATATACTTAATTCAATACTTTTTTACGGAGATCTTAAAAATTTAAGTTATGGCTCGATTTTCGTGGAATACATGAAATAAGCTACGGTATCTGTTTGAATATCTATAAACTAATTTTATAGCAAAAGATGAATTTTGTGGGAGGCCGGATATGGATTGTGCGTCATTTTATAATCTTTATGATTGATTAAATATAAAAAAAATTTAGGGTTGTGGAAGCTCAAACGCAACTTTTGTAGTACTATAGTGTAGTACTTCAGTTTTACTACTTTAATAAATTAGCTACTTTATTCCTGAGATTTAGAAAACTCAAACAGATTGAAAGGTTTTAAATAGTAACGAAACAAAACAAGCTGATGAAAGGAAATCATAAAAATTTACTGGAAAAACGTTTAGGGGCGATTTCGTTAACTTTTTAAATTTTCCACAAAATGATTCTGTTACTTAAAAAATGCGCTTTGAAAAGAGTTTATAAAAAGAAGTTGTGAAAGTAGCTTAAAAAGTTATATATTGTTATGCGGATGCTATCTTCAAATTAGAATTTAATGATCCTTCTGCGTCAGGTCGCTTTACCTGTTGTTAATATGTTTTTGCAAAATATGCACTTGATTTATTTTGTTATTCAACATTCCGCAGTTTTTTCCCCCATTTTTCACTTTTTAAACCATCCTGAAAAATATAAGGCAACAGATTCTGATTCTTTTTGTTTGATAAAAGCTTATCATTTTCAAGAAAAAGATAAAGAAGACAATTAAAAGGGAATCATTACCTAGAACACAACTCATCAATATTACCCAAGCCAAATATAATTGTATTCACATGTATTGTAAATCCGCATAGTAATAGACGTTACAAGAGTAAAAATCTAGTTCAGCGACCTTCCGGAAGGTGCATCTTTCAAGATGGGAATACTGCCATCAATTCTAACTTGCTTTTTTATTAGTGAAATAAGTGCTTACTCAATCATGCCAATAGAAGGGACGAAAGGCTACACAGTTGTGAATGTTAATTTTGATGCACAAGGCAGCACATATGTCGTTGGCAGAGCTTCTTCCGATCATCATTTTTTTAAATTAAATCCTTCCAATGAAATATCGGTAGTGGATCTTCCATATGACGCGGATGTGTTTCGAACGAGCGTCAGCAGTCGAGGTGATGCGTATTTCGAATTTATTTACCCTGACAACCTTACTCTTGGAATTCTAAGGGATAATGCGACGGAGGTTGAAAGAATAGGTGAATTGTCATTTCGCGGATTGTTTTATCTGGACAATAACGATAATTTCTTTTACTCCAAAGAAAAAGGGATTTATGTAATTCGACGAGGATCGTCCGAATCATTCTCAGTAATAAATCTGGAAGATTTTAGCAGTAGTGGATTAGCCGTTACAGATAAATCAGGCAATACTTATTTGTCCTTAAAAAATAAAGTTAACAATTACCTCGCGTTAATAACCAAAGAAGCTTTACTAGAAGAAAAACCGTACGCAATCTTCTTAAATTTTCTTGAGAACGAGACTTTTGCCATACAAGATCTAATGATAGACGAAGATAATAACTTATGGGTATCGGCACACTGGGAAAAAGGCATTATTGCAAGGTTGGTACATGGAAATTGGGAAACTATCGTAATGGACCCGGTCCTATATGAGAATAAAATGGTGCAAAGTAAAGAAAGGATTTACATCATAGCGGCAGATTCTAATTCAACAGCTCGAAGAATATATTACATCACATCAAACGACCAAATTGTCGAAATACCCGAATTAAATAATTTAATTGTCGATTATCGTAATGTCGAGGGGATAGCGGATGGTGAAGGACAAGTTTATTTTGTTACTAGTTACGAAGAATTATCGTCTTCACTGGGTAAACTCATAACCATCAAACCGGATGAATCGAAACCTATTGCAATTACTTTCGGAAGCGATCCGGGAAAAGAACAAGAGTTTGAGGCCAAATTGGATTTCAATAATGATCTCTGGTTCAGAGACTCAATTCTCGCACTTTATCACTTGAAAAAGGGAGAAATCGTTCCAGAACTTGTAAACTCGGATGGAACTTGCTTTGGTTATTGGGGTATTGATGTCAATTTCATTACAGAAAAGGTTTATGTTTCATGTGGCACTGGATTATATGTTGTTACAAATGAATAAATGTGTACTTTTCTTTTTGTTGTGGCATCAGTTATATGCCTCATACACTCTACTTCAAATATAAATTTTTTTTCTAAAGTAAAACTTTCATTTCGTTCCTAATTCACAGTACCATGTTACTTTTCTTAAGTGGGTATATGCCTTTTTAAATATTCTTGCTGAAAGACCATTCCAATATTATATAAGCACATTTGGCGGGAAGGGGTCTGAAAAGTTCTCATTTTTTCTTACAAAGGAGAACGGAAGGGAGGAGGGATAGTAAAACTGCCAAAAATAGTATTCACGTAATACTTAAATGACACCAGAAATATTCTTTGATTAAGCTAATTAAGAATATTTTTATCCTTTGAGGGATCTCCCTTTAGTAAAACAAAAAGCGCAAACGGAAAAATAAATTAAATTGATACCTCGTAAATTAAATATATATAAAATATTTTAAATCAGAATTAGAAAACCAGTGTTAGTTTAACTTACACATTTAAATTGTAACAGTTGTCGTTGAAGAAGAGGAAAATCAAAATTTTCACCATTTTATGCAATAAGACACACCGGCCCAGGAAGTCTTTTTAAAAATTATTTAAGAATCTGTATGAAGTTTTCATCAAAAGGCTGAAAATCCTGTAACAATGGGCTAGTCAAATCTGTGAAAAATGATTCTGAAATTAACACACAGTTCAAAATATCCTTAATACTTAACCTGGTTTTTTTTTTTTTAAACAATATTGACAGTTCGCGAACTCGACATTGACGCGTCGATGTGGAACAAATGGTATAATCCATTTTTGTAAGATACTAGGAACTTAGCCCTCAGTGTTTAAGATAAGGTCCCTTTCAAAGCTATTACAGCAAATTCAGTTATCCTGGTTTCATTATTTTCTTCATGTAGAATGCTGTGGTTCCAAGATCCATAATAGCAATTGCTTTTATATGGACTGCATATCTGAAAAATTTAAAAAAAAAGGAGATTTAGGAAAAAAGATTTTTTTTTTCACTTCCGTGTATAAAGAAAAAGCTCTAAAACAAAGAAATTTGCCATAAGCACAAGGTCCCATTGTTCACACGTGTTATTAATTCTTTTGTATATTTTCGTGTGGTGTCTTCCCATTACTAAAAATCACTGCGCTGTATAAATTATAAGTCCAAGGCAAGGAAAGACCTACCTATCTCGATATTAACTAAATTCTTATCGTTCTGATATTAATCGAATATTTAAAAATAGAACTTTCTTCATCAAAATAAAGTAATTATTTTGTTTACATGGAGATAGGACTCTTACTTCGCATTAATTAAGGAAACGGCATTTCTTTAAATTGATTCATTCCTTTATATCATTTCGAAATTGTTGTTTTTGGCTACTGTATCAAACAATTGGAGGAAGCCACTTCACATAAGTAAATATCCTATTATCTACATTTATCAAATTTCTGTTGAATTTGACCTCAGAATCTGTTTTACGTCAACCGGTATCATTCATTGGCACCTACCGGAATATTTTTCCAAATGTTTTGTCTGATAGACCTGTAAACATATCGATCTTATCGATAGTAAATTATGGTCCATAAGTCGACTAACAATTCGGTATAAATAATTGGAAGTTGCGCTGTGAAATTGTATTTCTTGTTTTCACCTCTTCGCAACAAGTTGATTTAACAGGTATGTTTTAAAAAGTAAAAACATTATGGCAGCTGGGGCAATTATTTAGTTAAAATATTTTAATTTTTTCATTTTTTATGCAGCTCACAAAAATGCGTCTTGTTTTGGTAGCCGCTATTGTCATATTCGCAGTCCTCCTTATGGTCGACTACGGTGTGTATTAAAAGAATATTTATAAAAATTGAGCTATTAGGTAATCATTTTAATTGTCCATAGGTGTTGCCGAATGCGTATGGTCATATTGTGGTGATCCCTGCCATAACCACCCGTATTCATGCGACACGAGAAGATGCGCCGATGGTACTAGACAGAGTTATTGCTGCAGCAGCAAAAACTGTAACTAAATCTTCTTATTAGTTTAAAAATCATCAAAAATTCGTCACTATATTGTAAAATTGTTCATTTTATTTTTCTTAATTTAATATATAACTGATATTACTTATTTAAAAAATTGTAATTCCTAATTTTTCTCCCCTTTTTTCCCTTTTTTCTTGTTATGCCCCTATCGCAGTATCGCCACAGAAGAAAAAGTTATATAATATAATATTATATATAGTTATATAATATTATTATAATATATAATATATATTATAATATATAATATTATTATATATATTATTATATATAATATTATATTATATTTATTATATAATATAATATTATTATATATAGTTTATTATTTAATATAATATTATTATAATATATAATATTATTATATAATATAACTTTTTCTTCTGTGGATGTACTGCACCTCGATTCTTATTTCTTAAAAAAGTTCATCCATTAAATTTGATTTACTTTAACTACATCAAATACTAAACTACTTCGATGGTAAAAAGTACTTGTTAAATATAAAATACTGTTTGTTAAAACAGGAAAAAAGAACTTTGATTACTACGTCCGTGATTCTTTCTTCTATCACTTCATCTATATTTAACTCGAAATAAAATGTTTTCTAGGACTAGATAGTACATACTTTAGAACATTTTCTTTTCAATCACTTAGTTATAAAAAAAAAAAAAAAAAAAAAATTAAAAAGTAATTAAGATTATGTGGTAAACTACTAACAACGGTCTTTTGATATATTAAGTATAATTATTCTAAACAATGGAATTGCCTAATCAAATTACTGCATAAGTTTATTTTTTTGTCTTCGATTGTTTTGATGAAAATCTAAAATTAAAAATAAAAACAGTCTTGATTAAAATCAGTTACTTGTTTACATTATGATACGACTTATACTCCTTTTTTGGAAATTGGAAAAGAAGTGCAGGTACCAGTAAGTAATGTACATAAGGTACCAATAAACGTATGAGGCTATCACGCTAACCTCTTCCCACGTTCAGGTTGGTTCTAAAATATGACCGACAGTTTAAATTTGAATAAATTAATGATCGCGTTGATCGGTCGGTGGAAAGGCCCAGATCCCTTTTAAAATGAACAGAATAATTTACATCACAGACACCTCAAAAGATTTTTCTGCAAATTAATGCTAAGTTGTAGGCATGTATTGCAATAGGAATATTGGCTCCAATATAAAATTGTGGATCCTTTCCCCTTGAAGCTTATCAGTGAACCAAAAAATAATGAGTAAATAGAAATCATGTAGCCTTCATCGAAAAAAAAAAAATATTAAAACAGAGGCAAGTATAAATTGTGCTAATTCATATTTAATACAACAAATAAGATAAAGTTTTCAAAATTTATATATTTACAAAAAAATTTCGAATAGAATATATAATAATAGAAAAAAAAAACAACATACTAAGAAAGAACTGAGTAAATTAGAACATATAAAAATGGCGCGAAAGTCAAAGCCACATTTGGGACGAATTTTTTTTTTTCTATTTCAAATAAACCATAGTAAATATCCGCATATGGAGATCTCAATTACGGGGGAATGTATCTGAACATCAAATTGGAATGGATACAAGTACAGTACAGGTACTAATAAGTACAATAAAGTTTACCATTTAAGATACGATAACAGAAAGTGAAAGACAATAATTTCACTGGAATAAAAGTAAGTACTTGGTGAAAGACATACGTGGAACAAGTTTTTTTTTCTAAATCTAAATCCTTTTTAAGCGGTTATATGACTGATTGTTTATTGATTGTCTAATTTTGTGCGGACGTCTTTGATCTGAAAAAGAAAAATCATTAGACACAATATAGATTTGCTGCAAACTTCTTCCACTAAGGAGTCATCGTCTGCTTAAGGAGCCATTTAAATATTATTTGGGTTCAAATTGACGATAATAATGTTGAAGGTTTATAAGAAAATCTATTTCTTATTGAAATGAGAGGGGTGAAGGAGGAAAAGGGTTTAAAAAAGTGATAGGGCAATTAATAAAATCGGAGCTCCATTTTTATCTCCAATTTTGGAGTACCGTACACAGAGTTAGTGAACTAGTAGGTCTTCCATATACTAGTACTTCGGAAGGAGAGTTAATTACATTAGTAGTTAAGAGGTTTTCCATAAGGTGCGTTAGCATGTTTGAGAGAGGGGGAGTCTCCGGAGATTTTTATACTTCCAAAACTAGCTCGACTTGAAGCAGACGACAGCTTTAAGCAAGTCATTACTTTACCTGTAGTAAAATCGATGACAGTTCTTGAGGATTTGCAAATTGAATTTTTTGGGATAAAGATTTAATTTCATTTTCTAATTCGAGCCTGATTTCGTCTGGAGTTTTGTCTTTTTCGTACAACAATTTTAAATTTCCAGAGGAAACGAACCGTACCGGTATTTTTTCTGATTTCTTCTTTAAATTTTTGTCTAATTGATATGGTGGTTTGTTATTGGTCCCCGTTGATTGTTCCGCAGGTTCAACAACGTGGTTTACGTCTTCGTAATCTCCTTCGATTTTTTTCTGTCTTTGCAAACTTGATCTTCGGAGCTTGAGCATAGCGTGGGCGTCGGGATTTTTCAAAGTTTTCGTGTTCACCTTATTCGGTTTAGTATCTTCCGGATCGCTTTCCCCGCCGCTTATGGAACTGTTGAGCGAAACCGTGGAGTCTTTATGTTGAATTTGCCTTTTGGAGGTGGACGGTTCGACTTCGATCAGTTCTCCGTCGTTGGCGAAGGCGAATGATTTCTGACCGAATATTATTCTTCGTCTTGGCACTTCGGGTGAAATTTTGCCCTTGAAAAGGGAATGAGGTAATTAGATACACGCAACGTCAGGGATTCGGCGTTTTTGTCTTTTTCGTCCTACCTGACTATCTAAAAACTTTCGATTATCTGGACTTAGAACGCTTTGCGAAGGTTCCGGAGTTAGTTTGTTCAAAACGCTTCTTTCATTTAAAATACGACGAGCTACTGTTGAGAATTTTGATTTTGTAGGTGGACGAGGAGTATTTCGTTCACGCAACTTCTCCATTATGTTGGCTACAATGGCTGAGGGTCGTTGGTGACTTGGACCTATTGTTAAAAAGGATTTCTTTTTAATAATCGTAAAAGCGATTAGGATTTAAAACACGAATTTTATGAACGCTTAGAGGACATTCAAGTATTACGGTAGCAATAAAACGGAAGGGATCTCGAAATATTAAGTTTTACTGGCAAAGAAGAGCTTAAAAATGTGCTTACGTAATACTCTAATTGCCCTAGGCATTAATTCAAATCAAATACTGAAACGTCTACAGTAAAAAGTTTATAAGTTTTCTTTAACTGAAGAAGGCAATCTTATGTGGAAAATATGGGAAAAAGCAAAAAGTTTTTGCTGCGATTTTGAAGCTTTATCGATGTTTTTGATCGACAATCAAACGCAGATGGTGACCTACTCTTGACTACTATATTTAGCTTATAAGCTAGTCAACAAACTAAATGAACTAGCTTTTACAGCTAAACACACGAGAACTAAGCTAAGTAAATTAGTTTCATATAAATTCCGATTCGAGTCATACATTAAGGAAAAAAAAACTTAATATCATGCAAAGTGAACACAGAAGACAACACAATATACAAATTCTACTGAAAATTAAAAGTTAAAATACTCTTCTGTACTAAATTTAACGTACATTACTGGTGAAGAGGCGACAGAAGATATTTTTGAATCCTGACGAAGAAAGCGGCTTGGAACTAAAAATTTCAAATGAATTAAAAAGGATGTTTTACTCTCAAGTTTTTTTTTTTTTTTTTTAAATTTCGTTGGAAGGAATAAATCATTTTTAGTTGTAAAGAAAAATCTTTTTTAAGTTTAAATTTACCTGAAAGACCGCGAAATCCAAGCGATGCGCATTCAAAATTTTGTGCCTGAAGTAATTCGCGCCTTAGGAATTCGTTCCAGTCTCCTCCTTTGCACTGCAAAAAAAATTAACAAAAATTATTGACTTTAAAAAGCTTTTTCTTAAAAACATGGCAGACACCCTCACTTGAGAAAAAAAAATAACTACAGCACATAGATTTTAGATGCCTTCACGAAGAATACCTAGACATTTCTAACACCCCTTCTATTCTTCTTTTTGCCCTTTTGCTGATTGTAAAGTTTTAAAAACGGAATATGTGTTTGTAACATAAAATTTCAGAAAAAACTGTTGTAAAGAACCCGAACAAAGAATGAAGATTTCCTCTCAGCTAATGTATCACCTTAGCTTAAGATAATATTAATCAGTTTATGACCTTGTCCACCACAAGCTTTCAGTGAATTGCGTCTCAGAAAAATTTACGAACAATATACGAAATTTTATGTTTTTGTTAGTGTAAATGAAGATATCAGGTTTCGGAACCCGTTTCCCCCTTCCTCTTGTCATCATTCTATATCAAACCAAGAACCAAAAATGACCAAATACTCGAATATCCTCTTACATAATTTCACTGTTAACATATTTACCTTTGAAGGAACCAAAAATCGTTTAGGAATCCTGCAGTGTTCCATATCGACACCAGGGACGGCTCCAAATCCCAAATTGAGCAATACTTCCACAGGATCGGGACGCCTGGCATCCAGCAAAGAATCTAAACTAGAGCTCGACTGAACTGAAGCCTCCCTGCTTAACCTGGCCGCAATGAGTGATTTTTTGTCTTCATGAGGTGGAATGTCAGCCGATCCTAAATGGTCCGAGTCTTTCGATCCCGAGGAATCTTCGCAGTCTTTCTCCAATAATTTAGGTTTGGATGGTAGATGATCCACCCACTCTTGTACGGTTAACGGACTTTTCCTCCTGTGTATGACGTCGGGTTCGATCCCGATAACATCGAGTTCGTTCGTGGTAGAGTCCGGCTCTTGCAGAACGATAAACGGTGGCTTATCTACGCTTCGTTTTTTCCCCGCTTCCCTGCGCTCTGCCTTGCAAGGCACTTTCTCTTCATGACTAGATTCATTATTTAAGTAGTTGTCATTGTCTAAGTAAAACGCCGCGTATTTGTCCCCTCGCTCCCTCGATATTTCGATAACGTCGTTTTCCCCTTCCATTGTACCGTCATCCTTGTCCGTGCCTATCTCCTCGGAAGATTTATCTTCCGTTTGAGCAAACAATTCTTTGATCTTTTTTATAGGATTCGGGGAGTATCTTTGTATTTTAGCTTTGAATGTAGGCGAATATTGCTCCCATCTCTCGTGCAGTTTTTTCGGAGTTAAAAACAAGCTGCTTTTATAGGTTTCGCCACTTTCGCGATCTGTCGAACTTTCTACAGGTTCATCTGGTTTCGATTGCGGGGCTGATGACTCTTGTGCTGTCGGTTGCTTGAATTTTGATTTTCTTTGTTGAAGAGCTTCGAGGAAGGCTTGGATAGCTAAACCTAAAGAGTTTTCAAAGAAAAAAAAGTGATAATTAATAGGCGAGAAAAATATCTGAGGTAAGCATCTAATAATAGAGTTATTGTAATATCACGATTAGCATGGCTCAATGAGTATCAATAATTTGTGACGACAGTGCTTATATGTTCGGTGGATAACTAAATTTGATTATTTCTATCTACTTTTCCCCAGTAAAAACAAATTAGCTTGAATATTTAATTCTCTGCATATTGTGCAACCGGAAAGAGCAGTTTCCGTTTTAAAAAATTTCGACTTATAAGGATGTACGAATTACAAAATTTCTTGTGATATGTCATATAAAAAGGCAATGAGGAAAATGATGTCTTTTGGAGCTTTTCATCACAGTAACAGCGTACGCTAGAGACAGTCAAAATCAGAAAAAAAGAATTTTAAATCCTCTCCCCCTTCCCCGCCCCATATACTTTAAATTTATTTTAAGTGTTAAAAATGGAGAAATGCACGAAAACCCCGAATAAAAAAATAAAGTAAAATCAAAATTTTTCAAAAAGTATATGAAAGGAAGAGTTTTCATTTTACTTAGGGATTCGAATCTGATGTCGATGCCCATTTCATGCCATTACATTAGGATAAAAGTATATCATTCCAATGCCGGCGTCGATGCGTTTTGAAATATTGTTGAATCCAAAGGAACTAACTTTCACTAGAAAACGTCTATTTCTGCTGACATTTCTCTCTAACAAAAGAGACTAGAGGGGTCAACAGTGCTGAAGTAATTCTTAAATGGCTGCATCTGTTGAGCCTCGTAGTCTTCTGCTAATGCCGGGCGGCACAACTCTGCCGCTGAGAAAGGGCAGGTTTTACCCCTACTTTCATTTGTAGCTACTAACTTTCTTTTTTAGGCAAGATTTTAACAATAATTTAATTTAATTTGTAACTACCCATGTTCATTGGGTGGGAACTTGTTCAGAGGACGCAAATAGTTTTTATGGTTCCACAAAATAATCCCCACTAAGATTCCTCAAGCTATGGCTTTAAGAATGCATTTTCTTCTCTTTCTTTGGCCAGATTCTCCAAGATTAACACTTTTACTCTTAGGTGCTGAAAGAATCAGCATCAACTATCTAAAGTACTTCTGTACACAATTAAGCACAGAAAATGCTGAAAAGTCTTTCTACGGAAAGAAGACTTGACAGACACTTTTATAGATGTGCTTATCATGAACAAAGGCAACAGAATCTGGACAGTACTAACTGAAACTTCTTTAGGTGTCTGTGGATGGGTTTTGCTATTTGGGAGTGCCAATCAAAACCAAATTAACTACAAATCAGGCTTATCATTCTTTAAAAGATGTCAGAACCATGTAAAATGTAGTTTTAAATAACATTTGCAGAAAAAAAATCTATGAACCATGGCTATAGGCATGCATGGAACTCAGGTTTCCTTTTTTAACTTCAGACCAGTGCTTAACACCCCATTAAAAAAGAAAATAAAAAAAACAAAAAAAGTTATACAGGTAGGTAAAAGAAAAACAAAATTTTAAAAGCTGAATGCAAAAAGCTTGCATCACTGAAAAATGAACAAAATAAATCCAACAAACTAAATAGAATCAGTGTTTTCTTCAGCTTGAAGAAGTTTAAGGAAACAAGAGAGAAATTTCAGTTTTTTAGATCCTCCGCTACTGTGCGATATTAAAAAAAATGAAAAGAAAACAGTGCAGAGACAAACAGGCATTTTATATACCTGATGCAGTTCCCCTTGTTTCAGCTTCTGATATCCGTTCCTCCATTTGTTAACTAGTAAAAATAAAAATAATTTTTTCTTCCTGTCGTAAAACAAAAATAAAACTAAAAGAACCCAAGTGGACAGGTGTCAGCATTAAAAATTAAAGATTTTATTGAACGCTAAACAACACGCGAAATCAATCTTACATGAATCTAAAAATCCACTACGATGCATATTACATGAACATCAAAGACAAAGAAAAAGAAAAAAAACTATTCAGGAAAACAAAACCTATTCGACTGATATCATTGTAAAACTATTATTATTTTCCTTACTTAGAAAGAAAATTTTGTGTCTTGAGGGCAGGAAGTGGGTTTTTCATAAAATTGAAAAAAAGAATAAATAAATAAATAAAAAATGTATGATCAGTTGAGCAATGTTGAATGGAATGACAATTAGACCTTTTTAAAATCTCAAAAAGATGTAATTTAATTAAAAACAATTAAGACAGATATAAAAAATATATATTACTTTTTTTTTCTTTTAAAAAGAAAGGAAAAACAAACAAATTTTCAGGATTAAGCTGCTTCCTGATAACAAGTTACCATAAAAAAGCTGGCAAATATAATAATTAGGCTGTTGTTTATTAACAAATAAAAAGCCTGTAGGATTCATTGAATAGTAAAAATGGGAAGCAAATACCGTAATAAGAACCCAATGACAACATACGAACATTTAAAATTTTTTTGAACTAAAAAAGTCGTTTTATGAACTTTATTTCACCTTCGTATGACCTAGTTGGTAATTTATTAACAAACACTTACACAAAGCAATGGATTACCTTATTAAACCTGGGAGCCGGCCAGCCTATCATTCTGAAAATGCATATAGCTAAATGTTTTCTTAGTCACGGAAATAAAATTATGTCAGCAGTTCAAGTTCACAACCATTTTGATGTGTCCCTTGAAAAATTCCCAGACGTGTCAGAAGACATTATTAGTAAAAATTTCCATGGCAGAAAACCGGGGTGAAATTGACTGCGTAAAACATCTAAATAGAAATGCGTTTTTATCTTCTTTAATCCTTTCAGGCCCGAATTTTTCGATGAAGTTAAGAGTTTATTTTCATTTTTTTTCTGGAATGAAATCTAGTCTAATCCTTACAAGGCTCTACAATATGGCCTCCGACTGGCGACAATTGTCGTATTATTGATAGAATAAGATCCCAATTTCTATCGTGTCATTGTTTTAGAAACAAAAAAATACATGTCATTCTAAAAGTTTTACTTTTTTTAATTGGAAATATGGAGGATTATTATCGCATGGAACCTAAAAAAGCTCCGTTCGACTTTTACACGGATAATGGAGGGTAATTACCGCTAATATTCTAATCGGGTGACCCTTAAATGTTATGTATTATTCATATTGACCTTCGTTAACCTAATCTTAACATTTTCAGGAGCATAGTCGCAATCGCTGGGGAAGATTTTGCAGTCATCGGCTCCGATACACGTCTTAGCAGCGGTTATTCCATTCACACAAGAGATCAACCTAAGCTGTTTAAGTTATCTGAAAAAACTGTGCTTGGATGCAGTGGTTGTTGGTGTGACACCCTCCAACTTACGAAAGTTGTTAAAGCTCAGATGCAAATGTATTATCATGATAACAATAAAACCATGTCAACGCCGGCTGTAGCACAGATGCTTTCAACTTTGCTGTATTACAAGAGATTTTTGCCGTATTATGTATCAAATGTTTTAGCTGGACTCGATGCTGATGGAAAAGGCTGTGTTTATAGCTATGATCCAATTGGTCATTGTGAGAAGACTATGTTTAAGGCTGGAGGATCATCCGGTGCTTTACTGCAACCACTATTAGATAATCAAGTATGAGTTTTTTTTTTTTTTTTCTTTTTTTGTTGACAATTTTAAATTATTAATTTGCACCATTTTTTTCTTTTAGCTTGGCTTTTTAAACATGGAGAATGTGAAAAAAAGACCAGTACCTCTTGATAAAGCTTTAGCAATTTTAAAGGATGTTTTCATTTCTGCTGCTGAAAGAGATATTTACACTGGTGACAGCATAGCCATTTCTGTCATTACAAAGGATGGAATCAGATCCGAAAGTTTCACTTTGAGAAGAGATTAATTATCAAATATTGGTTTTTCTGTCATTAATATAATCTTTCCACTTAATAAATTAATTTTTAAAAATATATAAGCAGTAAATTTTTTAAAATTTTACGTGAACTGAATTTCCAGCTTTACAGTTATAGATAGACTTACTTTATAAAGCAATACCTTGTGGAGAGATGAACCCAACAGACGTACTACAGGAGAAACTATTTGAAAGTTTTAAAACCCAGGTAATTTTTGAGTCTTTTCAAGTAATAACATTTTTTTTTTTTTTTTTTATGGGAACACAGAGTTCAAATCTTGCTTCTGCAAGGTAATAGGCCTTTTTGAGACTGACATAGTTAATTAGGTGCTAATTGAGTCCGTTACGAACATTACGGAGTTTATTTTCTTTCATTTTTTAGTAACGGTTTTCAAAGATGTACAAGTTTTTTACGGTTTTCTTAGGTTTAGGATTTTATATTTATTTAGAAATTTACGGTTTACAAAATACCGAGGTAACACTTTATGACCGAAACGAAAAATGTAAGTAAAAAAATAATTTTACAAAAAAAGAAAAAAAATAATAATTTTGGAACATTCTGCAGTTCTTCCATTTTTTTTGGGTCCATCATTTGTTCGTTTTGCAAATGATCCTTGTACCGGAGACAATGGGTTAAGAGGAACTTGTTACTCTAGGCAAGAATGCAGTAATTTAGGAGGAACTGCTTCTGGAACTTGTGCAAAGGGATTGGGCTGCTGCTGTATTAGTAAATATTTTACTGAGTTTTTTTTTTTTTTTTTTTTTTGAAACGTGAAACTATTTTACGTTGTATGATTTTTTTTTTAAGTAAAAAGAACTTGTGGCCAGTGGACAAAGGCTAACTGTACCTATTTTACAAATCCCGAGTATCCAAGCACGTACGCAGGAACCCAAAATCCTTGCACTTTAAAAATATGGAAATGCAACGCTTGGGTATGCCAGCTCAGACTGGATTTTTTGGATTTTAATCTTGCCGAACCTGATGCTAACGGCCGCTGTTTAAATGATTTTTTCTTGGTATCTGGTACCGGTTCTAATTTCCCTAGGATTTGCGGACTGAACACAGGCCAGCACGGTAAGTCATCAATTGAAAATAAAAATAGGTAATTATAATAACTCTGTCATAAGGAATCGCAATCGCAAATAATCAATTAGTCTATTGATGGTTCTGTTATGACTTTTGATGTTTTTGGTTAAGCTACAAAATTTTAAACCAGAAATCTTGCGAACTAAGAATTTTTAAAGTGCTAATGCTCGACTCGGTAAGGTAAAAGCACCAATTATTGACCAGGCACCAATTACTGACCAGTCCATAAGCTAAACACGTATACCATAAAAGGAAATCGTGTTTAGCTTATGGACTGGTCAGTAATTGGTGCCTGGTCAGTAATTGGTGCCTGGTCAATAATTGGTGCTTTTACCTTAAATAAATGAAAAAGTTATTTATTAGATTTATCTGCTGGAACTTTGTCGAGACTTCTATATTTTAGTGTACGTTGAATTCGGCGGAGACGCTCCTTTAGAGTTAATAATCGACACAAACACTGCGGTAGCGGCTGGACGAAAATGGAACATTAAAATTACTCAAGTTAAATGCTGTGACAGGGCTCCAGTCGGATGCTTGATGTACTACACTGCAACTTCTGGGAAAGTCATGAGTTTTAATTACGCCACAACTGAAAGTACCGCGCCGCAAGATCCTAGTAAGTCATGTTATATGATACCGAAACAGATTCCATGATGGCTTTCAACCAATGACATAGAGCTACCTCTTCTTTTAAAATATTTTAAGTTGCCGCAGAAAATACTCTTGCCTGTTGACGAAATGATGACGCTTAGAATAATTCCCTTTCCTAAATTATTTTTTTTTTTAGATATTCCCGGTCCAGGAACAAGAGAATTAGCTAATTTAAATTACGGAGTTTGTATACGAATGGTGCCTGGTTACTGTCAAATTGAATGGAGTCAAAATCCGAATGATATGTACTCTTTTACCGTTACCAACGATACCGACATCCTAGATAACACAATTCTCGGTACTCCTGGGGCTTCTGTAGTCGGATCAAACTGTACTACCGATTATGTTATTATACCTAATCCCATGATTAACGGCATTCCCACGGGCTATGACAGATTTTGTGGGAACGGATTTCCAACCGTCACTTGTGAGTATTTTACTAGGAAATTAAGTTTCAGTTTAAGACAATCTGAGATTTGTGACAACCAATACTACATTATGAACTCCTTTCCTATTTCTCCATCAGGAAATTAGCATTGTTGTCAAAATGTCACTCTCTTAACATTACAGTATAACATAATCTTTATACTACTAACTTTTTAAAAGTAATTAATAGCTTTAAAAAATTTTAGCATCTTCAAAGCCGTTTGTTTTAACCGTCGTTACAAACGGGAATGAGACTTCAAATCCACCTGATATTGGAAATAGAGGATTTTGCTTGAATTATAGACAACTTCCTTGTGTTGGAGGTGGATATAAATAAAGTTTCTATGATATTTATTGAAATATAACACTTTTTTAAAATTGAAAATGAAAATAAATATTTCTTAATTTGCCTGTAAAATTTAGATTTTTTTCCACAAAAATTGTCATTGGTCAAAAACTTTTTCTTGCTGAAGAACATTTGCAAGAAATGAAAAAGACTTATGATCCAACTCAAAAAACAACTTAAAACTAAGCATAATAGCTGGAAAAATTCTCAATTTTTATTATTCCTGGTACTTATTCCCTGGTACCTTAAAATAAATACTTTTTTCAAAATTGAGTTTCCCAATTGTATGGAATTTGTAAATAACATTTCAAATTAACTTAAATGTACTTGTTTATTACAGCAAAAATTTCTTTATCTACATGGCTTTCTCATTGTTGTTACTATTTCTGTTTTGATATCAAATTTTTACAAGATATTCTGAAGCTGAAATTATCAAACACATCCCTTAAATATTCATTTAAACTACTATTAATGCTAAAAAGAAAAACCAAGTTCCAAGTTTACTCATCGTCTTTGTAATCATCTGGATTCTTCCTATTGGAATTATGATATTCTTCTTTAGCCCATACATAAACGCTATAGTGAAAAAGTGAAGCTAAAAAGAGAAACAAATTAAGAGTTTAATATAGTTATATGCAATAGTTGACGATTGATACTGCTTGCATGCAAATAACAATTATAATAAAAAAGTTACTTACGAATTGCAATTGGTAAAGTGTACTTCTGAGCGAGCCTCAGCTGATTCTTGATACCTTGGCTGAAAAATCCTTTAAACGGTTTCAATTCATGCCGGGAAACCCTATAATAGGTGATTCCGAAGATTTTGTACAAATTTCCGAAATGCTTTCCCATTTTGATTAACTACGAAAAAAAATCTAGATGGAATAAATAAGCAGAAGTAACACAGGAAAAAAAAATGCCTGCTGACACGAATTAAAGAGTCCGCAGCGCTCCAAACGGTGTTTTTCTTTATCAAAATGCTGGCTTCGGCTGCTACATCGCTTTAAATACGACAATGTTTTTGTTGACTTATCGTCGTTTAATATAATAAAAAAATAAAATGTCAAGTCAGCCAAGTGCTCCGATTTCGGAAATTCTCCGCGGTAAAACATCTGAAGTTGGTGTCGACGATGAGCCAAAGAAAAAATCTAGGGAGGATTGGAGAAAAGCTAAGGAGTTAGAAGAAGCCAGAAAGGTTAGTATTTACATTCTTTCACTTTTTAATTAATTTTTTTTTTTTTTTAACATAATTTTTATAATTTTAGGCTGGTACAGCCCCCGCAGCTGTCGATGAAGAAGGCAGAGACATCAATCCCCACATTCCTCAATACATATCAAGTGCACCTTGGTATTTCGGCGCTAAAGGACCGACTTTAAAGCATCAAAGACCACAACCAGAAAAGCAAAAGGAGTTTTCAAAACTTGATGAGTGGTATAAAAGAGGAGTTGACAACAGTAAAATAATTACAAAATTTAGGAAAGGAGCATGTGAGAATTGTGGAGCAATGACTCATAAAAGAAAAGATTGCATGGAAAGGCCAAGAAAGATCGGTGCAAAATTTTCAGGAGTTAAAATAGGACATGATGAGTTTATTCAACCAGACTTAGCTTTAGATTTTGATGGGAAAAGAGATAGGTGGGCAGGTTATGATCCTTCTCAGCATAAAGCAATAGTTGAAGAATATCAAAAAATTGAAGAAGCAAAACGAGAATTAAGAGCTGAGAAATTAAACAATGCAGATGAGTTGGAGGAAGAGGTGGATGACGAAGAGGATGAAGATAAATATGTTGATGATTTTGATATGCCTGGTACTAAAGTAGATAGCAAGCAAAGAATTACAGTTAGGAATTTAAGGATAAGAGAAGATACTGCAAAATATTTAAGGAATTTAGACCCTAACTCTGCATATTATGATCCAAAAACAAGATCTATGAGGGATAACCCAGATCCAAACCATGATGCTAATCTTGAAGAGTAAGTAAATTTTTCTATCCCAGATGATTTTTTGCAACTGGGTTTTAAGAAGCAAAATCTCTTATTAACATATGTTTTTAATTTTTTTTTTCAGTGCTGATTATGCTGGTGAGAATTTTGTAAGATTCACAGGAGACACTAGGAAGCATGCTGTAGCTCAAAAATTCGCGTGGGAAGCTTACGAGAAAGGCGTCGACGTGCATTTATTAGCTGAACCAACCAAATTAGAAATGCTTCAAAAAGTTTACGAGAAGAAGAAAGAGGAATTTAAACACGACGTGCAAAACAGCGTCATCGAAAAATACGGAGGGGAAGAACATTTACAAGCCCCTCCGAAGACTCTCCTCCTGGCGCAGACGGAACACTACGTTGAATATTCGCGATACGGAAAAGTCATCAAAGGAGAGGAAAAACCAGTCATACGAAGCAAATACGAAGAAGACGTGCATCCGAACAACCACACGTCCGTTTTCGGTTCTTTTTGGAAAAACGGTCAATGGGGTTACAAATGCTGTCATTCCTTTATTAAAAATTCGTATTGCACGGGAGAATCCGGGAAATCTGCGTTCGCGGACGCCCCTGTCGTCGAAATCATTCCAACAAAAGCTCCTGAGCTGGCACCTTCCAAAGAAAAATCGGAAGAGGAAAAGTCCAGCTCTTCCTCTTCGGAAGAAGAAGACAGCGAAAAGAAAAAGGAAGACGAGGAAGCCAGAAAAAGAAGAAAGAAGAAATTGAAAAAGAAGAAATTGTACAAAGAAGCCAAAAAATTATTAAAACAAGAGAAAAAAATGAAGAAGAAACAGGAGGAAGAAACATACGAAAGTAGATTAAAAGCCGCTTTGGCCAAAGAAGACGAAGAAAGGGAGAAAGCAGAAAGGTTGTTATCCATGGATGAAAGGAAAAGACCCTATAACAGCATGTTTGACGTGAAAAAGCCGACAGACGAAGAAATGGACGCTTACTTAATGAAAAGACGAAGGGAGGAAGATCCAATGCTTCAATTTATGTAAATAATTTAATAAATATATTTATACTGATCTTACAAATTGTCGAGGTTTCCTTTGTGATTCTGAACGGCGTCCTTCATCGGGAAATACCACCCTCCAATTCCGGTGTTATTCAGTGCATCTTGAAAAGCGGTGCATCCCTCAATGCTGGATAAAACTCCGTAAACCGCCAAATCAGCTAAATTAGGTCTATCCCCGCCCAAAAAGGTAGTTCCTTTCGTTTTGATGACCCTCATCCATTTACTGCATTCGTCGTAAAGGGATTGCCTAACGTCGTCTTTAAGCTTGTGTCTCTTTTTAAGTCTTTTTCCGATTCCGTACATTGCGTAAGCACCAACGTATACTATTAAATTTCTTTCCCATGAGGGAAAAAGTTTATCCCATTCTCCTACTTCCGAAAACCATTTAAATGCTTGAAGAGCTTCGTCGACTGTTCTGTAGACGTTAGGGGATAGAACGTGAACTAAGGAGTCGTCAGCCCATCGCCTCCATTTTCTTTCTTCCCTGAAAAGAAATTTGTAAATTAATATACAAAATTTTTAATGAAAGCGGAAACAAAAATCTCAGGCGTCAGAGCTCAATAAATGAGGTGATCACTAGTTCTCACCTACATTATATTTAAAGAATTGGGAGGAAAAGATGAAAATACTTTTGCGTGGGTGTGTATGTACATTTTTTTAACAAGCCCCTTTTTAAATTTTTCCTTGTTTGCATTGAGAAAACAAGACTGTCTATCATTTTCATCCATAAATGTAGATTATACGGTTGAAGATAAAATAGCGCCAATATAAACTTAAAAGGAAAAACGGGACATGTGTCATACGGTAAACAAAAGACATGTCCCCTTTTTCAAATTAGAAACCATCGATGACAGCCACAGGGTGGTTCAAAAAAAATCAGTGTCCTCAGATTTCGCAGCATCTTTAAATTTGCATTACATAGGTACTATCTAAAACATACTCTGATTTTTTTTTCTTTTTTTTCTTTTAAAAGAATGTTTAAAACAAGCTCAAATGTGTGTAATTCAGACGATGCAACGAAACCTGATGACATCGATTTTTTTTGAACTACCCTAAAACTCATGACTTCTATTAATTCCAACACATAAAATTCTCGTAATCACATTTTTTTTTTTCAAGTTTACATGAACATTTTTCCTTATTCGTAAGCGAAAAAAAAAATATTTTTTATCATTTTTATCTGTCTTTTGCATATTATAAACTTAAAAAGATAAAATAGGGTCACAAGATGATCATTGATCAGATTCGATCGTCACAGTAGTGTATTCATTTAAAAATTTCAGCTTTTCTTTCTTATTGTACCCAAAATAACAATTTCCAAGTAAGTTACGAAAGCTATCTTTGCAAACAAAATTTTTCATTAAAGCATGAGATATGTAATCCACTAAATAAAAATATAATAATTTTCAGATGAATGAAAAAATATGGGGGAAAGATCCGAAGAAGAAGAATTCCAAGAAATTCAAGCCAAAGAAAAGCAATTATTATTCAAGGCTGCCAAAAATGGTAAATTAAACATAGTGAAAAAACTAATTTCTCGCGGAGTGGAAATCGATTGTTTGGACGATGATGGAAATTCACCTGTGGATTGTGCTTGGATAGAGAAATGTTACGATGTTGTGTTACTATTGCTAAAAGCGGATTCAAAATTTCCCAAGGAGTTTAATTTAGCAGATCTTAACGATGAAAATGAAAGTGTAGAAAATTTAAAAAGATTTGTCGAAGAAAGGAACTTGTTGCATGAAGATATCAAAAACGAAAAATTAGAAGCAGTTCAGAATTACACAGGAAAAATCAAATCAAAATTTTATTACAGCGAAATAAATCAAACAGCGTCTTCTACTGCTTTCAAAAATCGAAAATTTCCGATTTACTTACACCTTAAATCCATTGGGGCAGCATTTCCTTATGAATATGAAAAAAGAGAAATAGAGAGACTTTTATTCTGTGACAAAGTGGCCTTACAAAATGCTAAGATTGTTTATTTCAAACCGGTTTCAGAAGGTCACCTCCTTTCTTTAATATCAAAATCCAGGTATAAGGAAGGAAGGGAGTTAAGATCAGATCCAGAATCGAAAGAAAAGTTTTATGATTTTTATACTAAATTGGACAAAATCCCAGAAATTTCGAAGATTTTAAAAGTAATTCAATATTCGGATTACTTTGATATTATTTATGATTTCGATGAAGAAAACGTGAGTAGCGTTAGTCCTATATGTCACAAGAATACACTAGGAGTAACAATTTATAAAGAGGGAAGAGTTTACATAGGAGCCAAAGCAACAAGAGAAGAAAGAAAAATATTAGGAACGATAGCTCATGAAGTGACGCATATGGTTATGCAAGTTTTGTTTGACAACGAGTGTGATCCCTATTATTTTGAAACCGACGGAAATGGGAAAAACAAATTTGACCAAAAAACAGAAAATATTTTTAGCAAGGCAAATAACATCTTCCGAGATTGTCTAGCTGAGCAGATACATAAAGACATTGCCAAGATAGTATTAAATATCCAGAGATCATATGAGGAAAAAGATCATCACTCAGAATTAATTGCAGTGGTGTCCCAAATTTTGGCTGAATATGAACAAGACGGCAAAGATTGGCTTCAAAAGAACGCTACGGATTTATTTAACTACTATCAGGAAGAAGTTGGCCAAAAATGTCAAGATTTCATCGACAAAGCCTTTGCTATTAAAGTGAAAAACGAAGTTAAAAAATTGAATTCTACTTTTGGAGAAATAAAAATTTTAAAAGGATTAAATATAATTTTCAATACCAGTAACATCGAAATCGAAAACTTCATACGCTTGGATGCTAACATTTATATTCTAAAAGCGAAATTCACAGTTCTAGGTGTGATGAAATTACTTCAAGCTCAATTTGGGAAAAATTATGTTAATTTATACGAAGAATACCTAGTTTTCAGTCTTGAAAATCTTGTTTCGGAAAGTAAGAAAATATTGCAGACATTTTTTCTGAATGCCTGCGATATACTGATAATTCGTGTATTTAACGATGCTTGCGAAAATGAACTAGAAAACCTCTTGGTACTAATATCTCAAATTGTTGAATATAATATGAAAAAAAAAGTATTTTTTGTTGTAAAGCCAAATTTGGAAGAGGTCATCCGTCAGAAGATAGAAAAAGCTTGTTTACGGAGCGTTGAAAAAGAAGATAAAAGTACATCGCTTAATGACCTATCACAGGAATCGAAAAACATTATACTATCAAAGAGAATCAAATTCCAAGGAAAAATCATGTTTTTGAAGGATCTGATAGGTGAAAATAAAAATATACATGCGCTCATAACCGGAGACACGATAGAGACTCTAATCGAAGGGAAGAATATTAGCATCGGAGAAAAAACTTCTAACTACAGTAATTTAGAAAGGGAGTTTGGTTACATTGAAGACGAAGAAATCAATTTAAAAACATTTATCGGCGAGTTTAAAAAATCTGATGACATTTTTGTACTAAAAGGAATTAAAGACAAAGATGAGTTACTGAATCATTTCAAGGATCTAATTTCGGAAGGATCAGAACTGGAAATGATTGCAAATCAAATTCAAAATTTTGGATCCAAAACTTTTGAAACAATCAATAAAAGAATACTTTTAGCCAACGATCAGTATTTCAAAGAGTTTTGCCACTATAAGTGGGGAAAAAAGATATACTTTATCGAGGTTGAAAACAACCCACAAGGACCCAAATTTAAATTACAACAATTATATAATCCCAACTTCTATTTAGAAAGAAAATTTAAAATTGTGATTAATCAAGACGAATTGGAAAAAGTCATTTCCGAATTTCAATCTGAAAAATTTATTATAACTAAAACCTTGGATAATCTGAACCTAAAAAAAGTTTATATGAATGTTTTTATTCAAGAATCGCAACCAGCCGAAGAACTTTTTCGTAGTTTCTCTGACGACGAAATATCCGTTCATTGGTTTCATTGGGAAGATAATACAAAAATCTATTGGAAAAATTCTTTTGCTCCAGGAGGTAATTTAAGGCTTGATTTTAAACACTTAACAACCGATCAACGATTTTTGATTGAAGAAAAATATCTCGTCAAACACGCTACCGGCAAAAAAGTCATGATAATAGCGGACAATCCGGGGATGGGGAAAAGCACGACTTTAGTTAAACTATGCGAATCCCCGAAAATTGCCCAGAATAACTGGATAATTAAAATAGATTTCAAGTCACATGTAAAATCCATAGAAATGATTAGGGCGAATCGCTTAGACATGAAAAACGTAATAGATTTTCTTGGGTCAGTTAAACCAGACATAAACAACACACAAACAAAAAAACTATTAAAAGCGGCGTTGGACCCAAACGAGACATTTATGAAACAAGTCTTATTTGCGTTTGATGGATTCGATGAGATCCTGGACGATGACTTGATAAAAACTATGATCATTTTCCTGAAATTTTTGAAAAATCATACCCGGAGCAAAATCTGGATCACAACTCGACTGCACTATAAAAATATTCTGGAAACTGAATTATCTGCCTTTGCATTGCAATTTGACCCCATTGATAATGAGAATAAAAGAAAATACATAAAAAAATTTTTTAAAGATCGTTTGAAATTAATCTTCGAACTCGAGCAGACCAAAGATATATTTGACTCGGAAGAAAATCCAAAGATACAAGAGTATACCAACGAATTCTTAGAGCATATGAAAATAATTTTTCGAAAAAATGTGTCCACTTTCGTAGGAACTCCTTTGCAACTCTATTTAATGGCTGAGAATTCTGTGAAACATTTCAAACATTGGATTCAAACAGACGGGGCTCCACTTGATTTTTCTTATCTGGGAAATATTTTAGAAGTTTTTGAAAGCATTGTTGATAAAAAATACGAGATATACTTCAAGAAACAAAACATAATCGAAAAGTGTGTACAAATGGACGAAAAAATTCGCGCAGAAAAATACCATAAAGCATTGGCTGAATCGCTCATTAGAAAAACGGTTTTAAGCGAAAACAATGAGAATATTTATCCCTTGGTACTACTTATTGGTTTGATTCAATCCCAAAATAGAAAACAGAACGAATTTATTCATTTCACTTTCCGAGAATATTATGCTGCCTTAAATATCATAAAATATATGTGCAAAGAATCAACAGGCTTCAAAAAAAGGTTAAAGTACTTCACTGAGCTGCTGGAAAGTATGGATTTTAAGTTAATTCGAAAATTTATTAATGAGTCACTTAAAGTTCATGATTTTGCCTCTTTACCAACACAAAACATCGAACATTTAAAAAAATATTTAACGTCATTATTGGGCGTCAGTTCTCCTGAATCCAAATCGGAGCCAGAACTTTTAAAGTCACTCAAACAGATTTTCAGCAATTCCATTGAAGAAAGGAATGGACGTATTTTATCATTTATTCTTTTCGGTTGCGAAAGCGATTTTGTTAAAGAGCGATTCATAGACCTATTAACAATAAATCGCGAGGCAAATGTTCTACTTCACTGTGGAATTTATAATGGCGATTTACAAATTTCAGAAACCATATTTTCAATTATTGAAAATCTGCATAAAGAAAATCAAATCAAAATAGTTCTTCAGAATTCGATCCGTTTTTCCCTGAATAAAACGGTGACTAGCTACACGATTCTGGAAGCTGCCATTGAAAGTGGATCGCCTGATATGTTGAAACTTGTTTTGGGAAAACTTGATCAGATACTGGGATCAGAGGATTTTGCATTATTTTTACGGCATCGATTAGTAACTCCGAGCTTAAAAATTTATTCTCGAGAAATGCTAAAAATTTATCCTACCTTGTCTCACTTTATCACGGCATCACATTTGGATATCCTTGAAGAATGTAGCTCCAGCGAGATAATAAACATATTATTCAATAAATTTAAAGGATTGTATTCAACAAAAGACTGGAAAGAAATTTTATTGAAAAGGAATAAAAATTCTCCAAACCTTCTTTATGTAGCTGCTAAGAACAACAACATCGAACTAATAAAAGTTTTACTAAAGGAAATCAACGAAATCTTGTCCGTTGAAGAGCAAAAGCGATTTATTTTAGCATCTAATCCAAAAGACCAAAATAAGGGAGAAGAAAGCGTACTTCATTTAGCCGCAAGAGCTGGTTGCACTAAATTAGTAGAAACACTTTTAAACAAAGCTGCACAAATATCGTGCGAAAAGGAGCTAATAATGATGGAAGATAGTTCGTCAAGAAATGCTTTTCAGGAAGTTTCCAAAAACGGCCATGTCGACATATTGGCACTGTTGATAGAAAGAGGTATTACAATACTGCCGAAAAAAGATCAGGAAAAAATAATTATGAAGCAGGACAAAGAAGGCAACAATATCCTTCATATAGCTGCAAAGAGTAGCAACACGGAAGTGATGAAAATATGGCTAGAAAAAATTAAAGAAATATTGGACGAGGAAGACATAAATAAAAGACTACTATTCATGATGGACAATAGCTTTTCTGAAAATGTTTTCCATATAGCTACACGTTCTGGCAGCCACCAATTATTAAAAATGTTATTAGAAAACATACCTGCAACACTATCAAACCAAGAAAGGCACCGAATCGTTACGAAGCACGACGGAAAGGGCGATACTGTTTTTCACATTGCTTATAAGATGGATGATAGGTCACTTGGAAATGGCAGGGTAATGGAAACTTGGTTAGCCAAAACTGAAGAACTCATGGAACTCGAAGAGCAAGAAGTATTTCATAAGGTGGAAAATCGATTTCTGTCACTACTCTTTACAAAATATGGCTGTGCCACAATGTTAAACACGTTAATAGACCGCATAATGCCGTGTGAAAAATTGAAAGAAATCATAAAGGAGCCAGTCCAATCCAACAACTCTGTCTTTTATCTTGCTGCCAAGCACGGCAGCGAAGAGGTGATGAAAATATGGCTGAAAAATGCTAAAAAAATGTTGTCGGAGGAAGAAATGGTACAAAAAATGCGAAATGTATTAATAGTAGCTACAACGTACGGCTCTGCTGAATCATTGAGTATGATCAACACAATCTTAGCGACACTGCCAGAAGAAAAGCAAACTGAGATCATTATGAACCTCGACGAATGGAACAATTCTGTGTTTCATATTGCTGCTAAGCACGACAACGCCAATACGATAAAAATATGGTTAAAAAAAGCTAAAGAAATGATTTTAAAGGAAGAAGCGAAAAACTTTTTGATCATGGTTGAAAATCGTTTTTCCGAAACCGTTTTTCATATGGCTTCAGCGTACGGCTCTGTCAATTTAATCAAAATTTTGTTAGCAGCACTCTCAAAAGAACAACAGAAAGAGGTCATTATGAAGCAGGATGGAATTGGGCATTCAGTGCTTCATTTTGCTGTCGACCGTGGCAATACGGAAGTGGTAAGACTGTGGTTAAAAAAAGCTGAAGAAATATTTTCAAAGGAAGAAGAAGGTCAAGAGATGCAAAATTCGTTTATCATGTTGAAAAATATCAGGTTTGAAACAGTCTTTCACATAGCTGCAAAACATCGGTCTATTGAATTAATGAAAATGCTACTACCAAAAATATCGAAAGAGAAGCAGAAAAAACTCATAATGAAGCAGGATAAATGGGGCAATACGGTTCTTCATATTCCTGCCATTCAGCATGTCAGCAGAAGTCGTGACCTCATGCAAATGTTGTTAGAAAAAGCTAAAGAAATATGGTCATCGGAAGATATGAAAGCCAAAGAGAGAAGAAAATTTATCACAATGGAAAATGGTTTTTGTAAAACAATTTTCCACCTAGCCACCAAATATGGCTTTATTGATTTAATAAAAATGTTATTGGAAAATACATCAAAAGACGAACAGAAAGAAATTATTATGAAGCAGGACAAACGGGGCAAATCGGTTCTTCACATTGCTGTTAGGCAAGGGAACACGGAAATAATACAGTTTTGGTTAGGAAAAGCTGAAGAAATTTGGTGGAAGGGAGAAAGGGAAAAAGAAATGCAATACGGATTTATTATGATGGAATACAGATATTCCAAAACAGTTTTCCACATAGCTGCAAAACATGGGTTGGCCGATGTAATAGAAATGTTGCTATCAAAATTGCCGAGAGAAAAACAAAAAGAAATCATTATGAAACAGGACAAGTGGGGTCATACTTTTCTTCATACTGCTGCCATGATTGACAATGCGAAGAAAATCAAAATGAATGGGGAAATTTTTGAAAGGTCGAACACGAAAAAAGAATTCACAGACCTAATTCAAATTTGCTTACAAAAAATTCATGAAATTTGGTTATCGGGAGAAATGGACCTCAAAGAAAAAATACAATTTATCACGGCAGAAAATAATACTTCGATGACAATTTTTCAAGTAGCTGCAACACATGGATCTCTTGATTTTATAAAACTGTTGCTAACATTTATTAGTGAAACATTTTCGACTGAAGAACAAAAAAATATTTTGATGAAGAATGATAAGATAGGTAAGACGGTTTTCCATTTTGCTGCCAGTCGTTGTCGCATGGAAGTATTAAATATTTTGTTAGAGAAAGCCGAAAAAATATTGTTATCAGAAGAAATACAACAAGAACAGAAAAGACAATTTATTAAAATGATAAACCGTTTCTCGACAACATTATTTCACATAACTACAAAATACGGATTAATCGATGTACTAAAAATGTTATTAAGAAAAATAGGTGAGATATTGACTGTAGAGGAACAGAAAGAAATCTTTTTGAAGCAGGATGGCGAGGGCAATACAGTTTTTCATTTTGCAGCCATGAATAGAAATTCTGAAGTAATACAATTATGGTTAAAAGAGAGTGAAAAAATGTTGCCATTAGAAAAATTACAAACAGAATTCCTTATGAAGAAAAACAATAGTTGTGATACAATTTTTCATATAGCATCAAAGCATGACAATATCGATGTAGTAAAAGTTTTATTAGCAAAACAGATTGTTCAGTCAGAATAATGAGAATTGTTGAATATCTAGTTTGTAAACTCTCCCTGGTAGAAATCATTCTGAAAAGAAACACAGATCAATTTCGATTTAATTCATATCCATGTGGATTTGGTATCCGATACGGTTATCGATTCGAACTGAATCGAGATCAGTCGGCGTTACGTTTCAGAATGATTTCTACCAGCTGGCTTTTCTAAAAAAATAAATATAAAATTGATGTTAAATTCATTTTTACACCATTTTACCTTCATACAAATATGAGTATAACATGTTATCAAGTAAGTTTTAAAATCGATAAATCTTTTGCTTTATTAAGGAAGAAATCGTCCGGCTTATTTAAAATATACCCGCAACTGAATTTCATCTCCCTCTTTGGCGAGTGAAAATAATTTAATGTAAGGTTTATATTTTTTATCAGAAAAATTCCATGCTCAATTTTAATAATTATTAAGGAAACTGATTTTTAGTAATAAAGTTGTAAATGCTCCAAGAAACAGTATTTCATTTCTCCTTCTTCTTTTCTGACTTTACCAGATTAAAATTAAATTAAAACCCCATGTTCATTACTGTGAAAAAGTACATGACTACTTTGAGGTTGGAGATATAAAATGAAAAATGCTTTTTACTTACACAATAGCTGAATCCTTCTTTCCTTTTGGAACTTTTTCTTTATACATCAAAAAATATCTATTCATAATTTCAGACTGGTGCTTTCCATCTGCATCATCATATTCAATAATTGGATAATATTTAACTGTCTCCTTTAAACTTGGATCTTTGTTATGTAAATATGAAGTTAAAGCAGAAACTATCATACTGGAATCATTTAACTGCTGATAACCATTATCAACCTTTGCTAATAGAATCGAACCTTCCTGTAAGTTGTCCATTTTGTTTGCTGTCTTAATACTGGGTCAACTTCGACAACATCATATGATATACCATAATAATCTAGAAATGCTCGAACTTTACAGCAAAACGGACAAGTGGGATATTGAAAGAGAATTAATTTCAAATTAGTTCCATCTGAAGGGTTGATATACTGAAAAAGAAAAAGAAAAGAAAAATAAATTACGTCAAAAATTTGGCGTTGTGTGGAATGAATTTAAACTTACTTGTCTCGATATCTCTACTTTCGGTTTTTCCTTCAAAAGTGGATGTTCTGATTCAACAAGATTAGTTATTTCAGCCGGTTTTTTCTCTTCAGTTAAACTCGTAAAAGAATATCCAGCTCCTAGTAAAGCCCCGGCACCCACTGCAGCGATTAATGTATAATTCCCACGGCGATTAAAACTGCTTTTTGACTGTGCGGCACGTGAAAAACAAGCTTTGCTATTTTTATAAATGGATGGCCGGTACAAGCATTCTGAGATAGTAAAACGAAATAATCTTCGAGCAATAATATATTTACTAACGGCCACAGACATTTTGGGAAAAAAAAAGGATGGCCGATTTGTCGTGGTAGTAACATATAGGAGCAGAAGAGCGCCGGCAAAAGACCTTTAGGTGCGCTGCTCGCGCTGCGCGAATCTAACTTTATTTTTCCTTTCTTTTTTTATTTTTTCCTTGGCCGCGACTACATAAACAATAATGTATACATTCTGGTATACACTGAAACGTTTTAAAACGTTTTAAAACGTTTCAAAACGTTTCAAAACGTTTTGAAACGTTTCACACCCTTTTAAGCCATTTTTCAAACAAAATATTGGGATTTAAAGCGTGACGTCAACGTTGCGTCACTCTTTCCGACGTACCCCTAATTTTTTTGTTTGTGAAACGTTTCAGAACGTTCTGAAACGTTCCAAGACGTTCCAGAACGTTTCACAACGTTCTGAAATATTTCATTTTTCGATTTAGCACGTAACGTTTCAGAACGTTTCTATACGTTCTGAAACGTTTCAAAACGTTCTAAAACGTTTCATATTTATTTAAAGAATCAGAACGTCCGAAAACGTTTCAAAACGTTTCAGAACGTCCGAAAACGTTTCAAAACGTTTCAGAACGTCCGAAAACGTTTCAAAACGTTTCAGAACGTCCGAAAACGTTTCAAAACGTTTCAGAACGTCCGAAAACGTTTCAAAACGTTTCAGAACGTCCGAAAACGTTTCAAAACGTTTCAGAACGTCCGAAAACGTTTCAAAACGTTACAAAACGTTCTGCAATAGCATTTCTTTTTGTAAACTTGGAAACGTTTCAGAACGTTCTGAAACGTTCCAAGACGTTCCAGAACGTTTCACAACGTTCTGAAATATTTCATTTTTCGATTTAGTACGTAACGTTTCAGAACGTTTCTATACGTTCTGAAACGTTTCAAAACGTTCTAAAACGTTTCATATTTATTTAAAGAATCAGAACGTCCGAAAACGTTTCAAAACGTTTCAGAACGTCCGAAAACGTTTCGAAACGTTTCAGAACGTCCGAAACCGTTTCAAAACGTTTCAGAACGTCCGAAAACGTTTCAGAACGTCCGAAAACGTTTCAGAACGTCCGAAAACGTTTCAAAACGTTTCAGAGCGTCCGAAAACGTTTCAGAACGTCCGAAAACGTTTCAAAACGTTACAAAACGTTCTGCAATAGCATTTCTTTTTGTAAACTTGGAAACGTTTCAGAACGTTCTGAAACGTTCCAAGACGTTCCAGAACGTTTCACAACGTTCTGAAATATTTCATTTTTCGATTTAGTACGTAACGTTTCAGAACGTTTCTATACGTTCTGAAACGTTTCAAAACGTTCTAAAACGTCTCCCATCGACATTCTAATACCAGTATTTTTCCTTCAATCGCCATGCCAGCTGGTGGCGCAACGGATAGCGATGCCGCATGCCATGAACAGGGAATGGGTTCGAATCCATCCCCAATTTTTTTTCCTTTTTTTTTCGTCGGTCTTGTAACGTTTTGGAACGTTTCAGAACGTCCTGAAACGTTTTAAAACGTTCTTCAATATAATTATTTTTTGTAAACCTGTAAACGTTTTAGAACGTACTGAAACGTTCCAAGACGTTCCAGAACGTTTCAAAACGTTTTGAAATATTTCATTTTTCGATTCAGTACGTAACGTTTCAGAACGTTTCTATACGTTCTGAAACGTTTCAAAACGTTTCAAAACGTCTCACTTCGACATTCTAATACCAGTATTTTTCCTTCAATCGCTATGCCAGCTGGTGGCGCAACGGATAGCGATGCCGCATGCCATGAACAGGGAATGGGTTCGAATCCATCTGCATTTTTTTTTTCCTTTTTTTTTCGTCAATGCATCAACGTCTTGTAACGTTTTAGAACGTTTCAGAACGTCCTGAAACGTTTTAAAACGTTCTTCAATATAATTACTTTTTGTAAACTTGTAAACGTTTCAGAACGTTCTGAAACGTTCCAAGACGTTCCAGAACGTTTCAAAACGTTCTGAAATATTTCATTTTCCGATTTAGTACGTAACGTTTCAGAACGTTTCGATACGTTCTGAAACGTTTCAAAACGTCTCACACCGACATCCTAATACCAGTATTTTTCTAGAGAGCCTAAAAGGAGAGAGCCGACAACGTATTCGAATTTTCTGGTGTCTTTTGATTGGTCGGGACGGTACGTGGTCCTAGAAGCTTTTATGACCTCATGTCAGTTGTTTGTTTATGTCCGTTAACGGCGTTAATGTACGTCAAAATGTATTTCTAACATAAGATTGAAATCCTTTCCACCTTTTAACAACCCGTTTCATTTTTAAAAAAATAAACAAACTGTATGTAAACAAAACCAACCGACTGCAGGTTGAGGTTAATTGAATTTCTACTACCACGTTCCGTCCCGGCCAATCAGAGAGCTCTCATTATGTTGTCGGCTCTCTCCTTCTAGGCTCTCTATATTTTTCCTGCCGTCGCGGAGCCAGCTGTTGACGGAACGGATATTAACGGACTGGCTTGCGTGAAAAAGAATCAGATTCGAACTATCGCATTTCTTTTTTTTTTTTTTAGTGGATCAACATCTTGTGACGTTTTAGAAAGTTTCGGGACATCCTGAAACGTTCGAGAGCGTTCCACAATGTTCTTAAATGATTTCTTCTTATTATTGTAAATGTGCAACATTTGCTAACTTGTTCATACGTTTTAAAATGTTCTGAAATTTTCCGGAAATACGTAATAACGAATTACGTATTAACTTTTTTAGGTATTTAATAAATTACTTTGTTTGAGAATGTCTTTGATTATACTGAAAGATACTTTTCAAATTTTCCTACAATTGACTTCTCAGATCCTGCTCGAAACTCATCCCGATAATTCTCGAATATTTTCCCATTCGATATTTTCCCATAAAATAAAGCTAAATTTTAGTAATGAACAAAATCTGAAAGTACTGAGTACGGACTCGAAATATAGTTCCAGGTTTCTTCCCAGTTACGGTTTTCCTATTGTCTTAAGTTTCGCGTTATCGTTTCGGTTCCGACTGATTTTGCAGCTACGCGTTATGGGTACGAAATGCGTTTTGGCTTCGGAACCCTGACACTTAAAGACTATATTGCAGAAAACAAAACATCAGAAACTTTTTTTTTACATTCATGCCGTGTCTTCCTAATATCAAGCATCGATTTAAATCCTGTTTCTAAAAATAAAAGATAAAAATTTTCGCTCCACCCTCGCATAATTTCAGTTTGTTTTAAGGGGGAAAAAAGAGAAATTAGTACTGTAGTGAATATTTTTTAACTTTTTCGTAAATTTTATTTTATTTCAGAGCTTTTAAAAATTAGAAAGTAAGCTAGTAATTTTTTTTATTTCGATAAAATACTTTTCCTTAAAAAAAATTGAATCGGTACAATCGAGTTGTCAGTCTACTTTAAGCGAGGTATTTTCACATACTACAGGGAATAAACCTGAGACAAAGCTCTTAAGTCCGTTACAATTGAGCTTCCGAGGACGTTATAACTAACTGGAATGGAATGGAGTGGAGTGGAGTATATATGTTCAGAATTTTTTAAATTTGCTTTCCGTATTTAGGAGCCGTTGAATATTCATGTTAGCACATGCACGGAGAAAAAAGTCCGGTTATCGTTACTTTAATGTTGAGTTGGGTCCTGAAACGTCTTAACATTTGATAATACCGACAATTTAGTAATTATTACTACGCGTTCGTAGTAATTAATAACGCTTTTTAATAATTATCTTATGCGGGGGAGGGCATCAAAAATTGCCAATTTCATGCTAACGTGACTATTAAACGACCCCTTCTTTTAAGAAAAGTGAAAAATGCACTTCAACAATGTAAATACGAACCATGGTTCCTCAATAAACCATCAAGGAGTCGACCAACGTGTGTGCTTACGTCTGGGGGCGAGCATTGTTTTTTAGATCTTCCGATATCGACGACGTTATAACTAACTGGAATGGAATGGAGTGGAGTATGTATGTTCGCACAATTTCCCCCTCCTTCCGCCCTTTCTCTTCTAACGGAGTTGCTTTTCTGAACGTGAGATTTCAAACCAGCATTACAAGGGTTACAAAAAATTTTTTGCCGGTGCATAGGGGTGGAAAAGGAATGCGAAGCACCCATACCCTTTTTGCGCGGTTCTGTGCTGAATTGCTGACAGATGGTATCGGGTAAACGGGCGCACAAGCTAACACATATAGGCAACCTGTGTTAAAAAAAAAGCAGCAACGGAGAATTGCTGACCTGCTTTATACTGCGCTTAAAGCTCTAGCAGGCGAGCAATTCTTTTGCCAAAACTCCGCTGGCCATGAGTGTCTAATGGAAAGCATTTTAAGACGTTTCAGAAAGTTAAAGACGTCCACGGCATTGAAAGAGAAAAAATTTCTCCCCGGGATTCGAACCCTCGAGTTTCTGAAATAGTAGACCCGATAATACTGAGCCACCATTGGGCTCGTCAATTAAAGAGGTCGTTCAAGTATTACGTAAGACGAAAAAGGGGGACGGGGTACTCAAAATTCTTGCGATTTCTTACTTGGGGGAGGGGGGAGATTTTGGCAAATCTTACGTAAAAATTTCCATTATAACTTATTACTCATTAATTTCAAAACATTATTTCCTTGTGTGCCCGTGTGTGAAGAATTTTTCACTGGGAAGAAATCATTGCAGAACGTTTCAAAACGTTCCAGGATGTCCCAGGGTGTATACTGACTCATTATTCTCTATTTTACTAATTTTTTAAAAAAACTCATTATTACTCATTTAAAAAAAAAAAAAATCATTATTTTCATTATTTTAAGAAATGGTCATTATTCAGCTCATTTTTTCCCAAATCTAATTGATAAAATTGATATTTTTTCTTAAGCGCTGAAAAAAAAGTTATCTTTTATTTAAAACCACAATAGCTTAATTTTTTCTCGGTTTTTTTTTTCGGAAAGATTTTTCATCTTTGAGAATAGCTCAAATTATGATAAGTTCAGCCGATGAAATGAATGATAATTTAGAAAAAAAGAGCGCGTTTGCAAAAATTTCAAAGAGATACCGGTATTGATACAAAAAAAGAAACTCTCTTGAAACGAGTTTAAGCCAAAGCGTGAAATTTCAAATTTTTCAAGTTTTAATTTTAATTATTTCAAGTTTTGCAAAAAGCTAAGATAAATGAGATCTTACGGGAAGAAAATTTTCTTAAACACAATAAAAGTAATTTTTTATATTCCTTTTACGTTTTTTTTTTACTCATTATTTACTCATTATTTGATTTTCAAAACTCATTATTCTCATTATTTAAAACAAGCGAGATCAGTATACACCCTGGGATGTCCCGAAACGTTCGAGAACATTACAAGACGATAATGCATTGTCAAAAAAAAAAAGAAAAAAAAATTGAGGGTGAATTTGAACCGAAACCCTGTTCATATGGTAAGCGGCCCCGTTATCCGTTGCGCCAAAAGCTGGCTCGGCAATTGGAGGAAAAATACTGGTATTAGAATGTCAATGTGAGACGATTTAGAACGTTTTAAGTTTACAAAAAGAAAGAAATCGTCGCAGAACGTTTTAAAACGTTTCAGGACGTTCTGAAACGTTCCAAAACGTTACAAGACCGACGAAAAAAAAAGGAAAAAAAAATTGGGGATGGATTCGAACCCATTCCCTGTTCATGGCATGCGGCATCGCTATCCGTTGCGCCACCAGCTGGCATGGGGATTGCAGGAAAAATACTGGTATTAGAATGTCGATGCGAGACGTTTCAGAACGTTTTGAAACGTTTCAGAACGTATGGAAACGTTCTGAAACGTTACGTACTAAATCGAAAAATGAAATATTTCAGAACGTTGTGAAACGTTCTGGAACGTCTTGGAACGTTTCAGTACGTTCTGAAACGTTTACAGGATTACAAAAAGTAATTATATTGAAGAACGTTTTAAAACGTTTCAGGACGTTCTGAAACGTTCCAAAACGTTACAAGACCGACGAAAAAAAAAGGAAAAAAAATTGGGGATGGATTCGAACCCATTCCCTATTCATGGCATGCGGCATCGCTATCCGTTGCGCCACCAGCTGGCATGGCGATTGAAGGAAAAATACTGGTATTAGAATGTCGATGAGAGACGTTTTAGAACGTTTTGAAACGTTTCAGAACGTATAGAAACGTTCTGAAACGTTACGTACTAAATCGAAAAATGAAATATTTCAGAACGTTGTGAAACGTTCTGGAACGTCTTGGAACGTTTCAGTACGTTCTGAAACGTTTACAGGTTTACAAAAAGTAATTATATTGAAGAACGTTTTAAAACGTTTCAGGACGTTCTGAAACGTTCCAAAACGTTACAAGACCGACGAAAAAAAAAGGAAAAAAAATTGGGGATGGATTCGAACCCATTCCCTGTTCATGGCATGCGGCATCGCTATCCGTTGCGCCACCAGCTGGCATGGCGATTGAAGGAAAAATACTGGTATTAGAATGTCGATGGGAGACGTTTTAGAACGTTTTGAAACGTTTCAGAACGTATAGAAACGTTCTGAAACGTTACGTACTAAATCGAAAAATGAAATATTTCAAAACGTTGTGAAACGTTCTGGAACGTCTTGGAACGTTTCAGAACGTTCTGAAACGTTTTCCGGATTACTAATTGGGGTGGTCGGGGCCCGTTGTGACGTCATGGATTGGGTGACGTCACGGCCTACAAGGTGAAATGTTTTTGATGTGTACGATACAGCGCGGGACGGGTCGTACATCGACGTTTATATAGTCACTACCTTTTTCCTTTTTAATCATGAACTTATTTTATGGATGGTAACGTAGTTTATCTAGTAGATGTAATAGAAAATCATTTAATTGATGGATGTAATAAGATTTATTAGTGGAAATTAAGCATGCCAGCTACGAAAAACATAAACATTTAAGTGAACATTTTTTCGTTTTCTTTGATAAGTGTAAACAAACGTTCTAACCGCTAAACGTACATGATATAAATCATGCATTTATTAAATCATTTAAAAAGCAATAAGTTATTGATCTTAAGAATATTGAAAAATCATAAAAAACAACTTTTTTGTTGCTATAATTCCAATGAAAAACCTAGTTGTAACCTTAAAGTGAAAGGTAAAAAGTTTAAAATATTTTGTAACATTTTTTTTTTTTAATTTTTTTCTTTTCTTAAACAGATGCCTCCATTAAGTCGCTACCTGATAAATACGACCCTGAATATGTGGAATCTCAGTGGTATGACTGGTGGGAGAGACAAAAATATTTCAAACCAAGTACATCTGGTATTCAATTTTCTATGCTGTTACCTCCCCCAAACGTAACTGGAACTCTTCATTTAGGTCATGCTTTAACTGCTACAGTTCAAGATGTGTTATGCAGATGGTAAAGGCTGTTTATGTTAAATCAAATTTTCAGCAATGTTAAATAATTTTTTTTTTCTTTTTTTTTACAGGAAAAAAATGAAAGGAGAATCAGTACTTTGGATCCCTGGAACAGATCATGCTGGCATTGCCACTCAAGTAGCTGTTGAAAAACATGTTAAAAATAGGTTAGGTTTAACAAAGCAAGACTTAGGAAGAGAACAGTTTATTAATGAAGTTTGGAATTGGAAACATGATAAGGAAAAAAAGATTATCAGTCAGCTTAAACAGTTAGGTTCTGTTTTAGATTGGGATAGGCATGCATTTACGATGGATCATGTGAGTATAAAATTATAAAGCTTTTAAGTCTTATTTCCAGTCCACATAGATCTGACTTGGTCCTTTCAATTGTCTTATCTCCAGGGCTGTTAATCGAATCATAATCGTGATCATAAACAGCGATTAATCGAATATTTCTAACTCCGAAAAAACCGAAACTGAAATCAATCGAAAAAGAATAGTAATCATTGAATAACCGTAACTGAAATTAGAGGCTAAGAAACGGGAATGAAATCGAAATCATAACCGAAATTGAATTCGAAGTAAAAGAATCGAAAATCGAAATTGAAATAGGAATTTTCTAAAAACCGTAATTAAAAATAATATTTTAAACCGCTTTTAACAAAAATCATAATCAAAAACAACCGTAAAAAAAATAATAAACCGAAAATAATTTAAGAATCCCTGGAGTGTGCGGTTTCAAATTCGATCTCAAATGCAATGGATCTCTGTACTGGTCTTTTAGTTGAGTCAAGTTTTTTTTATTGTCAATTTCTATTTTCATTCATTTTTACGTTGTTTTTTAAGTTTTATTTCGGGGCGGTAAGTCATTTACGGCCAGTTATGAATTTTTCATGTTCCTAAATTTTTAATTCTGACTTAAAAAGAATTAAATTTTTCGCTATTCTGTGCTTCATCTGGTACTGGTTATGTAAAAGAGATCATTTTTTCAAATTTAGAACAAAGAATGAAAAAGAAAACAAAATTATCGCTAAAAATCGTAATCATAACCTTAATCGAAATTAGCAAAAGAATCGACGGAAAACAGTAACTGAAACTAAAATAAAATTTTTAATGCAACCTAAAAACTGAAATCAAAATCGTAAATTTTAAAACTGAAAAGTTAATAAACGTAACTGAAACTAATATACGAAAACTAGGTATGAAAAACCGAAATTAATCGTATATTGAACAAGGTTAATAATTGAAATCAAAATCGTAATCAGCTGTCAAGATTTTGAGTTCAGTAACCATAATCAAAATCGAAATTGCTATTTTAAAAAAATCATAACTGAAATTAACCAAAATTCTAGCGAATTTCGATGAGCAGCCCTGCTTATCTCTTTTATACATTAGTTTTAAAAAAAGCCAACAAAAGTTAATTTGACACAATATAAATTTTTATTGCAGAGCCATTCAATAGCAGTAACAACAGCTTTTATACAGTTGTATGAGAAAGGAATAATTTATCGTAAGAATGATATGATCAACTGGTCATGTGCTTTACAGTCTGCAATATCTGATGTTGAAATCGATAAAGTATCTGTATGTGAATCTGATCTTCACTTACCAGGATACAAGAATGCAATAAAATTTGGTGTCCTTTACAGATTTGCTTACAAAGTTTGTGATGAAGGTTAGTAATTATATATTTTTCTGTTTCTTGGTATTTCCGCTACATTTATTTATCTCATGAATGATTTCAGACGGGGAAATAATCGTGGCAACCACCCGCCCAGAAACGATGATAGGAGACACAGCGGTTGCTGTTCACCCAGAAGATCCAAGGTACCAGAACCTTCGTAACAAATTCGTCTGGCATCCATTTCGAAAATGCAAAATCCCTATTATATTCGACGAATTCGTAGACAAAGAATTCGGTACCGGAGCCGTAAAAATTACCCCTTCTTCTAGTTCAGTCGATTTTGAAGTAAGCAAAAGACATAATTTAGAAATCGTTAACATTTTTAACGAATCCGGTTTTGTATCTCTACACGGAGAGTTTTTCGGCGTGAAAAGATTCGACGGAAGAAAAATGATCTGTGATAAATTGACCGATTTAAAGTTATTTAAAGGGTGTGAAAAATACGAAACTGTGATACCCATTTGCAGCAGGTCAGGCGACGTCATCGAGATGATGATAAAACCTCAGTGGTTTATGAAATGCGGAGATTTAGCCAAAAAATTAGAAAATGCTATCCTCGAAAAAAAATTGAAGATCGAACCGGATCATAACGCTGCCGTTTTGTTACATTGGCTGAAAAACATTAGGGATTGGAATTTGTCAAGGCAGTTATGGTGGGGGCATCAGATTCCTATGTACGAATGTTCGGCGAAAAATGACAGGGTTTGGGTGGCTGCGAAAGATTTGAACGACGCCAAAAAGAAAGCGTCGGAGAAGTTGAAAGTTGCTCAAGAGGAAATCGAAGCCGTACAGGATTCAGATGTATTAGATACTTGGTTTTCGTCCGGGCTGCTACCTTTTTCTAGGTTAGGATGGCCGGATGTGGAGCAAGAGGAGTTTAAGAAAAGATATCCGTTAAGTTTGATGGAGACTGGGAGTGACATCGTGTTTTTTTGGGTGGCGAGGATGATCATGCTGGGAATGGAGCTTACAGGTAAGGATTTGTTATAACTTTTTGGAGAAGAGATTGAACGTTTTCGTTTTCCTTTTCTTTCACAGGGAAATTGCCGTTCGAAAACGTTTTATTACACGGAATAGTCAGCGATAGTCATGGAAGGAAAATGTCGAAAAGTTTGGGGAACGTCATCCTTCCGGAACACATAGTGAACGGAATCACATTGGCTGAATTGCAGAAGGAGACGGAACAAAATTTTCGGAAGGGTCTTATTTCAAAAGAAGAAGTGGAAATGAGTTTAGACGGACAGAAGAAAATGTTTCCGAAAGGAATCCCAAAATGCGGGGCGGATGCACTTAGATTCACTCTCTGTGAATATGATGTAACAAGTAAGAGCCCAAATTATTTTGTGGAATAAAGTCCTTTATGTTACATGCTGACGTAAGAATGATGTAGGCAATTATCAATGGCATTTATGCCCTCGATTTTAAAAGAAAACCGTTTCGATTTGATTTATTCTAGCGTAACTATCGATGTATCGATATATTGTCTTTGAAGTTTGGACATTAGTTTTTAACTCCAAAAAATTGGGATTAGCGAACAGATCCTGCTAGGTCTTACGTCTTCGCGACATTTCTTGACCCAAGCAAAGTTGAATTTTTTTTAATTAGGAAGCTCTCTTTTAACTTGAAAAAAATTTTTTTTTTTTTTCGTTTCAGGTAGTTCTATAAATTTTGACGTTCAACATTTGGAAGCTAGTGTACGATTCTGCAATAAATTATGGCAGGCTTTAAAATTTTTGAATCTTTCGTTGAGTAAAATTCCGGAAAAAATGACGGCTAGAATAGACGATGAAAATCTAAATATTTTCGATAAATGGATACTCAGTAGATTGTACAGTGAAGTCCAAACCGTAGAAAATAATTTGGAAAATTACAGATTCAATTTAGCCGTTTTAGCTATTAGGATATTTCTTTGGGATCAATTTTGTAGTATTTACTTAGTAAGTTTTAATTTTGATCAGTTAGAGAGAATCTATTTTGGAGTGCACTGATTCAAATGTATATATATATATTTTTTTTTCAGGAAAGTTCAAAGCCGATATTATGGGGAGATTCCTTGCCTGAAATTCGATGTACAGTCGCCGTGCTTTTCAACTGCTTCGAAACTTCGTTACGACTCCTCTCACCTTTCATGCCTTATTTAACGGAAGAACTTTATCATGCCTTGCCCTTGCTGGAAAACTTTGAACCTTCCGAAAGTATTATGATCTCGGATTTCCCTCGCCCCGAAGACTGGGAAAAGTATTCCAACGAAGAAATACAAAAATCGATGGACAGCATTTTGAAAATTATTAAAGAAACAAGGAAAATTAAAGATATAAATTTCCTGAGAAAAGACGTTCCCGGTAAGAAGAAAATAACTTTTTTTTTTATTTTGAGTTAATTTAATTACTAAGTTTTCGCTTCGTTTTGATTTTCAGTTTTCGTTTCTTGTCCGGACGAATTTGCTGAGCATTTTTTCGGGAGTTCTCTACCGTTAATTAAAAAATTAACGGGGAAATCGGAAATATCGAGAATCGAAAAAGGGAGAGATTTCTCTAATTGCATAGTTGCAAATTTTGAAGGGGACATCACTGTTCACTTAGCAAAGGAGGTACATGCTTACGTTTACAACTAGTAAACCTTGGTGGATTATTAATTTTTAAAATTTTTAATTTTTAGTACGATCTCGATGTTCTTCTTAGGCAAATGAAACCGTCTCAGGAAAAAAAGGAAAGCCTGAAGAAAAAAATCGAGAAAACAAAGAAAAAGAAGTTTTCTTCGGAGGAAGACAGGAAGAAAAAGCTAAATAGTCTCGAACAGGATTTGATAGAAGTAGAAGAATTAATAGCGACGATTAATCGGTTTTTGAAACAAAATTAATATGTGATTGGTAAATTTTTTTGCTGTTTTTTTGTTTTTTAATATTGCTCGTGCTTTTGACTGATGATTTTTTTTTTTTTTTTTTTTTTTTTTTTTTTTCAGAGATTCCCAGTTCCTATTCCTCGAAAGTTTTGTTCGGAGCTTTTTAATGGCAGCCGAAGCCTAGTTTTACAGTACGGGCCTATTGGGAACGCGATTCCGTTTATTTATTTAGCAAGATAGGATGCTGTTTGAAGCATGGTGGCCTTAGTTGACAAGGATAAAAAAAAGTATTGGAGGTATGTGCAGTCATTTATTCGTCATTTAAAAACTTGGAATTCATGTACTAAACGACACAAGGCTTTCCAGTCCTGATTGATGAAGGTGTTACCGACAGCAAAGGATAAAAAATTGCGAAGTCCTACCTTGAGAATGGTTGATATGAAGCTTTTTATAAAATTATTTGGTCCGCCATAAGGGGTCATCTTTAACCCTTCTTACCTTTCAAGTTGATTACAGGCCTGAGATTTGATCGCGATAAATGCATCTGGCGCTAACTGAAAACAACAGTTTTTGTTATTTTACGATCGAAGGCATATTTTCATATGAGCATCTGGTTCTGGAAAATTATTGCAAAGCGTCGATTTTGATAGGTGTGGGTGAGCGGTAATTGGGAGGAGGGTAAAAGTGATATTTAAATATCCACCATTGAAATGATTATATTAAGAGATTGAGGAATTATAAAAAAAAAAATAGTAATTGCATATGATTTGACGAATTTTATTTTTTGGTTTTGATGAGCTAAAAACATGCAGCATTTTCAAAAGTTTTGACAATCCAATTCTTATTTCTAAGGAGATAGGCTTTTTTCTGAAAATATCCCGTCGATTCGGGATATTTTCGGGATCGAAAATCCCGTCGATTCGGGAGATTAAAGAAATAGCATTAATTTTAGAACCATTCAAGTAATGGGTTCAGGGTTGTTTCCCGACTCGCCCGGGAGGGGGACGTTTAAAACCTCAATATAATCCCCTAGTGTTACTTAATAGTCTTTAGACTTTCTCGAAAATATTTTCATCTATAATACTTGCCATCGATTTTGCAGGGTTTTTAAGCGAAATGACGTCATCCATAAGCTAAGCATTGGTTTTCGCAATGTTTAGCTTATGGATGACGTAATTTCGATTAAAAACCCTGTCATCGAGTTGTAAGATGACAACTCTTGTTAATTACAAAATATTAGATATTAAACAATGCATATTTTCCCCTGAAAAACGCAAGAGACAAAGAATCGAAAACGCAAAACGTTACAGACGTTCAACAAAAAACGCAGGAGACCAGCTCTGCTGCATAAAGTGATACTTCTTCGTACGTTTTATTGCAAAAACGGCCTTGCTAAACGCTTCGAATTTTGAAACAAGCATCCAACTTATTTTTGAATATTTTTCCAAAGAAAATATGAGGAAAATCCTTTTAAATTAAAAGTTAGAATCTGTCATTATCTAGCGACTTTAATGAAAAAGGAGAAATTCGTTAAAACGATCATCTGAGATGAAATCAAGTGACATTTAATTATTAATTAGAGCAAAATGATTCTCATTTTACATTACATTTTTTTTCTGTGAAAATTTCGTCCTTAAGATTCTTTTCAAGGAAAAAAAAGAATTTTTGAAAGGAAAAATTTCATTCCGCTGGCTCGTGTAAGTACTTTCTTTTTCAAATAAAAATTTGCATTTTTTCCCCCTCCTGTTTCTTTATATTTTTTAATTATTATTTTAAAATAATATCTCGTAACAAGGTTGTCATCATCTTTAACTCCTTTTTATAACGGAATTAATTAAACAGTAAAATCTCGCGCCAACCGCAGAATGTCGTTTTTTTTTTTTTTTTTTTTTTTTTGAAAATAAAACTTTTGAACGAAAAGTCTTGATAACGTATATACCACCGACCTTGTTAAACATGGAAGTTGAAACACCCATTAAAAAATCATTTGACTGACTCATAAAACCCCCGAAGGAATATCGTAAACATCTTTAAGTACCTCATTACTGGAATAGTAGTAAAGACGTTCTTCGAGAGATCGGATAAAAAAAAAAATTCATGAATAGGAAAACATTCATCAGGAAAAAAATGTATTACTTTTTCTTTTTTGCGGCTAACCCGTTTCTTAGGCTACGGAACTGTAAATACTTGTAACTCTTTTTGCGTATAGCTATAGTAAATTCCCTCGTCATCTATATTTAGCTAATGAGCTAGCTAAGTTGTAAGCTAAATATTGGAGGCGAGAGTTATATATGTATATACACCGTTTGCACGAAGGAGAAATTCCGGGATTGGGGGTACAGATCACGTGACACGGGTCACATGATCTGGTCGCCATCTTGTGGAGATTGGTCCTTAATGAAAAAGGAATGTGATAACGATCTCTTGAAAGCTAATAGATGGTTTTTGCACGGGGGGGGGGGGGGGGGGGGGGGGGGGGGTAGAGGGTTGCCATAGCAACTACCAATAGGATTTGGACAGATTTGGGCAGAAAACAAATGGCGGACTCTCCCTCTACACCCCTCGCCCTCAATGCGAAAACCATGGATCAAACATAGGGATGTCTAGTCTTAAATATACAGGATATATATACGTATATATATACGTAAATATACAGTATATATACAGCCAATGTATACGTTGTATATTATGAATTTTCATTATAAAATAGGGCATAATTCGCTAATATTTTGATTTTACATCGATAATTACTCGTTAATTAATGAATAATGACAATAATTCACTAATATTTTAACTTTTGCACGGTCATAATTAGGGATGTCTAGTCTTAAATATACAGGATATATATACGTATATATATACGTAAATATACAGTATATATACCAGCCAATGTATACGTTGTATATTATGAATTTTCATTATAAAATAGGGCATAATTCGCTATATTTTGATTTTACATCGATAATTACTCGTAATTAATGAATAATGACAATAATTCACTAATATTTTAACTTTTGCACGGTCATAATTTTATCGGCCACAACCATTTTATCAAAAATGGCGTCGTATGGCTGGAAGTATAACTGAGCGCCTAACGGAGGGAAATCTAAAAACCAGTAAAAAAGATTTTTTTCCTTGCTTAAATTACATAAGTAAACTGTAATAAGCTACATATTAAACCTTTCTCTGACTTAATGACCGAAAAATCCCCTAGGACAGCCAGAAAAAATGATAGCTTTTTTTCCTAAATTAAATTTAATGTTTAACTTATGAGTATATATATACGTATATATACGTATATATATACGTATATATATACCGGTAAATATACAAACATAAATATACTGTATATCAGACATCCCTAGTCATAATTTTATCGGCCACAACCATTTTATCAAAAATGGCGTCGTATGGCTGGAAGTATAACTGAGCGCCTAACGGAGGGAATCTAAAAACCAGTAAAAAAGATTTTTTTCCTTGCTTAAATACATAAGTAAACTGTAATAAGCTACATATTAAACTTTCTCTGACTAATGACCGAAAAATCCCCTAGGACAGCCAGAAAAAATGATAGCTTTTTTTCCTAAATTAAATTTAATGTTTAACTTATGAGTATATATATACGTATATATACGTATATATATACGTATATATATACCGGTAAATGTAAATATACAAACATAAATATACTGTATATCAGACATCCCTAATCAAACACACCCACCCGACAATATGGCGGAAGGTACTGACGGGATTTCGTTAGAAAGGGCCGTGCTACTGTCTATAGAGGGCTATGATTTTTTCGGCAATGTTAAATGTAAAAATTAAATTAGGTTTTAAAAGATTCTCGTGTGAAATATGCATGTTATGATGGTATGGTTGATTAACTATGGTCGGGAAGAATAAAGGCTTGAAATTACAAACACATATGATGACCTAACATATGAGTATATTATTATTATAGTAACGCGTAAGTAAAACATGCCACGCAGCAAACACACTGGAAAAACATATAGGCCTACCGGTATTTACTTTCTCAGATATTTTTTGCCATTACGTCTCGGTATGAAAATCCTCAAGAAATACTTTTATACGATTTTCTTTATATAAAAAAAAATCCCACCATAATAATAAAAAACGAACGATTCTTCAGTGTCATCAAACGATTTTAATTCAAAAGAAAAGAATATTTTATCGCATTTTTAAGTTTTAAATCTTGCAAAAACTTTTAACTAAAACTTTTTCTTCTTCTTTTCGAAATCGGATTCGCGAAATGTTATTCATGTACACTCCATTATTAAATAATAGATATCAAACTTCTTCGATTTATTATTTTCAAGAAAAAAAAAAAAAAAAAAACTTTTTATTTTTGCTTTGAAATATTTGTTGTCATTTATTCTTTTTTTTTTTTTTTTTTTTTTTTACATATTATTTTTTCTTTCATTTTGAAATATTCATAGCTTGACAGATTGTGCAGTCTGTAGTCGGAATACGAAATGAGAAAACATTCCCTTTAACATTTTATTGAAGCCTACATATTTAATGGAAATCTCACATTTTTTTTGGTTGCTTTCTTAAGAAAAAAATAACCACAAGCGAAACTAAGAAATTCATTTTTAGCGATAAGAAACTAGATTTTTTTGTCCCGATTTTGGAAAGTGTCGAAATATTTTTTTTTCTTTGTGAATTACGGTACATATTTAGTTGTCGCTACACTGCGTGAGTCGTGGTATTCGGTAGTAGAAGACTTGTTTAAGACGTAGCGCATTTAATATTTTTATTGGGGGAAGGTGCTTTTTAGTCTTGCAAACCCCTTAAACATTTGACTGACCCAACCCTTAAAGTTCAATTTTCAGTTGGATTTATCTCGGTTTCAAGATTGCTCACCCCACTTTGGCCAGTAGATTGTCTCTTATTTAGCAAACTTTCGACTTTGAAAATGGATATTCTCCAGATCGCTGCATTCTTATGCACAATGAGCGCCCAAAAAAAAATTAATCACAAGAAAATATTATGAAAAAGCTACCTTATGTAATTCTCATCGATAAAACAATTTTAACAATGCATTTCAGATTTAGTCTGTCTCGTTTAAAAAAAAAAAAGGAAACTATTGTTTTTTTTAAAGTTGAATACAATACAAAACGATCGTATTTTTTTTTAACGAAAACATTTTAACCAGGAAACGGGGAAAGCTAACGGTTAGCAAACGGGCATTGCCGTTCTTTATAGAAATCCGAACCGGCCCGCATTAAACAGAAAAATGATGCCAAACAGATTTCAGATACCGCTGAACAACCATTAAAACTGCTGAATGTGGAAATCGAAATTTTTTTTTTCCCCTCATCCCCCGATGTTATTGCTATATTATGGAAATGACGCGTATGATATTTTCCTAGTTTTGATAATCTCCAGGAAAACCTTTTCTCATATACTCTTGAAAACTGTTTTGTTCGTTACTTTAACCTTTTCTAGACGACTATCTGGGAGTGACACGGCGGTTTATCTTATTTTACCAGTCTCATTTATCCTAATGTTTTAGGTGTTTCTAAATCCCTAGAGAGTCCCGGGGAGTAAATTTAAAACCGCACTTTTCTTCTTATCGGCTAGTGCCCCCAGTTTTTATTTTTCTTCGGCTAAAGGGATTTCCCCGAAAAATAAAATTTCCCCAACAAAAACATTCTCTTTATTTTCCGTGAAATCTTACCCCGACTGTCACGAAGATGACAGGCATAAAAACAAACCGTTCGATGGAGGAGATTGAGAAAAAAAAAATCTGTCAAAGATATTAACGTTTCTTGTAAAAATGCGAAGAAACGTTTTCGGAATTCCAGATTCCAAGCGATGGAGAGGAAAAAAGAAAATAAATAAATAAATAAATAATCCTGTAGGATGTTTAACCGGCGAAAAATAACTGAGAACAGGGAGGAATTCAGTTCCGACGCTTCGAGATTTAATATAAATAGCAGACGGGTTATTCCTTATTTTTCGATGAACTGACTTGGCATCAATCGAATCCAGTTAAGGCTATTCAAAAAATTCAATCATCCAGTCCACCGGTCATAGATTTCCAAGAAAAATTGATTGTTTGCAGAAAGCTGTCCTGTCCAATAGGGTGGGTCGAAAAAAGCGAATTTTTGAATTTAAAAATGCCTGAGAGGGAAATCGATGTCTTATTATAATGCTATTAACCCTAATTTTTTTTTTCAGATTTTTTAAACATCTTGAGGTGCCGCAATGACCTTGAATATTTCAAAAAACCCATATAAGGGCAAAAAATAAGAATTTTTTTCAGGGATATATTGTTTGAGCAGTAAAAAAATGAAAGTGGCAGTATTTTATTTAAACGGTAAGTATCGAATGTGAAGTATGATTATGGTCAGTATAAAAATTTTTTTGGAAGTAAAAAAATTAAATGCAATTAAAAAAATTAGAAGTGTCAGTAAAATCACTTTTTTTATCAGTCAATTAAAAAAAGGTTAAAAAAAAAAAATGTTTTCTTTAATTGCGCCACACTCTATAGTACGTAAAATTGTCATTATAGGAAAAATTAAAGTAATTTAAAAGAAAAATTCACGAATGAACTTGTTATCCCCGTAATTCCGGTACTTGTAATCCCCGTTGAGGTAAATCTCAACGGGAAAATACAATTTCTTCCCTAGGTTAACAATATACTATTAATTTATTACAAAGGCAATTTTTTAGTTTTTCATGAATAAAAAACAACACAGGAACACTGAAATTACTAACCTGCTATTGTTAATTTTTTTTCCTAAAAAAATTTTATCCTAGGAATATATATAAAGTTTGCTTTTGTGATCAGGTCGTTTAATTACTCAGCAAAATGAGGGAACTTCCAGAATGTGTATAATAATAAAAAAAAGGCCCCAATTTTTTTAATTTGTGCAGGGCCTGAGGTGAGCGTCTTGATCGTAAATTAGGGAAGTTTTTTCATAATTTTTTAATGATTTCTGTTGGCATTTACTTGCCGAAAAAAGATTTTACTTTCAAATAATAATTATTTTACTGTCCAGATATTAATTTTTTACTGACAAAATTATATTATTATACTGACACTTTTTATTTTTTACTTACCAAAATTGCCTTTCAATACTTGCCATTTTATATAAAAAAGTACTTCCCATTTATATTAAAAATACTTGCCGATAAATGGAGGCCATTTGTTTTTGCTGAAAAAAGTATCGCTTCCCATCGGAAATTTTGCGTAGATTACGAATATGAAATCCAAGATCATTTTAAATGTACGGTTTTTGAACTTTTGGGCTTTTTTAAATACTGAAATTCTTTTAGACTTTTTACCCACTTAGCTTAAAAACCGTTCACTTAAAGCAATTTTGGATTTCATATTTGTAATCTACGCAGAATTTCCGATACGAAACGATACTTTTTTCCGCCAAAAAATAAATTCTTATTTTTTTCCCTCATATGGGCTTTGGAAAATCTTCTTCAAGATCATTCCTGCACCTCAAGATGTCGTTTAAAAAATCTGAAAAAAAATGAGGGTTAATATTATTGTAATAAAGCATTGATTCCCATATCAGGCGTTTTCAAATTCAAAAATTGGCATTTTTCGACCCACCCTAGAGTCCTAAAGATTTAAAATTTCTACTCAAAATTCTTACTCAAAATTTCTGATAACACTACTGTTTTTTGCCAGAAATTTTCCCATCCTTTACCTGAGGTTGGCACGCTTTTCCATCGAATAAAAAATCTTTTGCGCAAGAGAGCATTGATCTCGGGTCGAAAGTTTAGTGAAATAAAGGACGTTTTGTCTAGAAAAATTTGGCACGCGAGTCGCACTTGATCTAATTCTACTAATCGATAAAAAGATAAAAAAGTATAATAAAAAGCGGGCTTAAAAAAACAGCAGGTGAAGGTTGCTTTCCGGCGTTTCGTGAACTGTAAAGGAATGCAATTACCTTGTCCTTCTCATCCTTTTCTCATTCCGAACGCCAGTCTACCCCGATGTTGATATCCTTCTTGGCATTAATGAGAATCTTTTTCTGCAGCGACAAGTAATGCTCCCGACGTGATAAGTAAAGTGTTTTTCTTTTCTTCGCAGCCGCGGGGGGCTAAAGAGCTTTTTCGCGAGCGGGAGTCGATTTCTTTTGTCGAAAAGTTGCTTGTATATATATATATACAACTTTCCTCTGACACAAAGAAAAAACAAGGATAATGACCCAAAAGAAAAATAAAAAAAAGGAAAAAAAAAAAAAAAAAAAAAAAAAGAAAACTTAAACGAAGATCAGGGAAAATAGAAAGAATTACGACTCGTGAGCAAAAATGACCAAAAAAGTGTTTTTTAAGTAAAACGTATTCAGCATCGTAAGTAGGGGTGAAACGAATTGTGGAAAAAAGAAAATGCGGAATTTATTTTCGAGTCAAGTTTGCATTAATCAAGATAAGGCGAAAGCATTTACGAGGTGGCTGGTTATGTTAACGGCTTAAAATTCTGCAGAGATGAAAATCTGTGGAGTAGTAAAATTCGCGACTCTATGGTTTTTTTTTCTCTCTCTCTTTTCATTTTTTTTCTTTAACTTTCTTTTGAAATTCTCTGGTAATAATTTTCCAACAAAAGAACTTTCGAAATCAATTTGTAAAAAAATTTATCGAAAAAAGAATTATAATTTTTTTTTTTTTTTTGAAAGTTGTTTTTTAAAACGATTTGAAATTTGCAAAAACCAGTTAAAAATTTTCCCCCCGATGACGGAGTTTCGTAAGCAAACAAAAAGACCGAAGATAAAGAGCATTAAGCCGTTTGAAATTAAACTTCGTCAATTTCCTCCACTTCACTCTTCTCTTTCTCCCGCAACTCATCCATACTCTTTTTTTTTTTTTTCACAATAAAACTTTCACTCGAGAATTTATTGGATAATTCTCTCTCTTTTTTTAATACATACATTCGACAAGATTTTTATTTATGGTCGACACTTTTTCGTTTCGGTTAATCTTCGGATGAGGGTACATCGTTTTTTTTTTTTTTCTCTCTATCGGACAAGTCGCTTTTGTTTTGGAATGTGAAGCAATAACCTGGAGCCGCATTAAAAATTCCGATGTATCATTTTGCGCTCGGTAGCTGTAAAAGGCCGGTTTCGGTCCCTAAACCCGAAAACCCTTGGCAATATTTAAATGAGGAAAGACGGGCAAGATAATCGTTTGATAACAAAGTTACGGCGATTTAATATATTTTGAAAAGCTGCAGACCTCGCTGATCTCTCGTCCGGAAGTTGGAGAACCAACCGCAAAGAGAACTACGGTACTTTCTTCCTTTATGCTTCATCCTCGCTTTTTGACTTTTTTTTTTTTTTTTTTTTTGTCTCGCTATTTTTCTCACTTTTTCACATTTTTTTCGTTTAGAAAAAAAAAAAAAAAAAAAAAAAAAAAAAAACTAAACTGCGGTCATTTTTTTTTTAACAAAAGAGCTTATTTTCCACTCTATGAAAAAAATGAGAATCTGAATGGAATTTCGTTTTTCTTAAAAAAATAATTTCAGTGTTTATAATTAGAGTTTTTTTTAATGGAAAGCGAGTTCGAATTTATTTAATTTTTTAAACACCGGGATTATTGTCCTGCGATAATGGAAAGTAAGAGACATATCTTTTGAAATACAGTAATTTTATGAGGATTTTGTTTTCAAATGAATTTTCATTATTTTTAATTCCTTTCTACGCTGGAAAAAGGTTTTGTAATCATTCTCTCGAGCAGTTTTTGAAAAATGAAGGTGATATCTTTGGAACCTATATAAAAATATCTAAAATCGGACTGGGTTGGAATTGCACTCAAAGTCTCCACTTTTCCTCAGTTTCGCTCATATTTTGACCTTTAGGAGGGGGGAGGGGGTTCACTAAATTTTTGGATGGACTCTATTTCATAAAAAACAACAGAGTTTATATATCAAAGGATGAGGGTCGATAAGGCCGTTTTTTTAGGCTAATTTTTTTTCCGTGGAATTTGATCCTTGAGCCAGGGTAAATGATTTCCCAAAAGGATTTTCGATTTCGTTCAACGGCATTTTTAATGTCTGCCTAATACCGTGATGTGTTATTAAAGTAAAATTTATGAATCGAAATTGGAATTTAAAAATTCTTGTAATTTTGATGTTTTTCTGGAATCTAAGTTAAATTTAATAAAAAAATTGTAATCAGCCATCCTTTCCTTTGAGCAGGGAGGGAGTCTTTCAGAAGAAAATGATCACGTAAACCTTTCATTAAAAACAAACCATGATCAGATAGGGGAGAAGGTCAAAAACGTTCATTGAAGTAACGTTTTAACAGACTTCCAACTCTTTTCCCGGTCATATTTCCAACTTAAAAAATAAAATTCTTCCATTCGTATTGCCATACATGCATGTGTTTTATCAAGCGCGCAAAAAAATGTTTTTTTTTTTCATCGTGCGAAAAATTATATTTATTAGAAATATTTATTTTTCCAAGTAATTTCGGTCTGTTCAAAGACGAAATTATGAAAAAAGAAAAAAAAAACGTATTTTTCTGCAAGAAACAGCCTTCATTTTTCACGTTCGTTGCAATTTGCATTCGAGCTTATAATTTATATCGATCTCAAAAAGCATCAAAGCATAAAATTTTATTATTCTTTCTTCTGTTACAAGTTTCCATTTTTTTTTCTTCTTTATTTCAGACAAACGGGAAATAAAGCTTTGTGACACTCGAGGCTCTTGTGTTGACGAGTTTACTCAATTTGTTTACATTAAACAACAAAAACAGCAACGAATTTGAATATGTTGCTACAGAAAAAAAAATCGACGAATGACATTTTTTTTTCGCTTGCAAAAAACGTCAGTGAACCAACAATAAGATTATAATAACTTTTCTATTTTATTTTATTTTATTTTCTTCTCTTAGAACTGGGGGGAGGGAGAGCAAAGGAAATATAAAAGGTTATCAAAGTAACTCGGTTAACTTTCTATAAGATAGCTCCTCATTCAATCACCATCACTTGGAAATCCATTAGACCCTATAATAGGCCTAAAAGGATTTTTTTTTTGTGCCATTTTTTCCCTGGCCAAAATTTTTTTTATTTACGTCGTTAGCCCTGATCGTAATAGGTTCGTAACTTTGTTTTTTCGAGATTTTAAATTGATCGGAGAGCGGAGGGAGGGACGGGGAAATGGATGACAAATAGAACTGCGAGAGTTTTCAAAGTTAACTGTCAACCTTTTTATCTTGTCATTTACGTCGGGCATTTTTCAATCTGAAGATAGAAAAATGGATTTTTCGCTTTGTTGTTATAGTCATGAAGTGTTTGAGTTTTGCCGTCAGTTTTATCGGAATTCAACTAATAAAACGATAAGTCGCAATTTATTACTCACTCACTAACTGAGTAAATTCTTAAGTTATTAAATAAGTGTAATACTCCATTTTTAGGCTTTATATTTCGGGGAAAAATACTCTAATTGCTTTATCGTTCGCTCGAAAAGTTTAAAATTTTGTGTTGGTAATAAGTTAGAAGTTTTGGTTTAGGCGCAAGTCTGGAAAATAAACATATGAAAATGAAGTATAAAAAGGCGAATGAAATATATTAGATATCCTGAGTGCAGAACTCAGGTTCATGAGACATTCAATGACTTCGAAAACACAAAGTGTCTGAATATTTAATTTTGAAATATTTAATTAAATAGGTAATAATTTATGTACCGGTAATATAATTTCTTTCTGAATATTTTTATAAATAAGGGAAATATTTAAAAATAAAAGAAAATTTAATTATTCCGCCATTTTATGACAACAGTGCAGTATGTCGGATTCCTGCTGGTTTCAGGCCCATACTTCCTGCATAACACGTCCCAATTTTCAGGCTCATTATGTTTCGACAAAAAGCGGCCAATTTGAAATGTCCCACAGCACAGTTTTGTTTTACCCGACTCAACTCAGAATAAATTAATTTTCAGGCTGAGCAAAGCACATCGTTCCTCCTCATCTTCGCCTTGCTGAAATTCTCACGGATTATACTTTTTCCCGAAAACCGTATTTAATTAAGTGATTAATGATGTCTGACATCAACAAAACATTCATTTATTTTCATTGCCGAAGGGGATTATTTTTCTTGAAATCAGAAATTTTCTTCCCGCTTTTATACTTTATCATGTTTCTCCACCTTGTCGGAGACAAAAATGCAGCGAATACAATAAAAGGCTACGTTGAAAAAGAAGCAAGAAAATCGAACAAGAAATAGATATTTATAATGATAAAAAAAAAAAGCCTCGAAGTTTTTTTTTTTTTTTTTTTTTTTTGTAAACTTCTTATGTTAGATCTTTTACGATTTTTATACCCCGCGACGTGTAATTTTTTTTGGTTTAATATTTTATGAATACCTGTGACGCGGCATTTTTTTCATTTCCCCCGTCGTTTTTGTTTTTGGATCCGGAAAAATCATTCCGAAAGAGGCCGATTTTTTTTTTTTTTTTTTTTTTTATTTAAAAGTTTTTGGAATGATGTGAAGCGAACCATTTTTAAAAGTATATAAAAACTCAAAGAATGTTAACGTTTCTATAGAAACGCTGTTGTTTCTTTGTGTTCGTGAGTGATAAAATATGTATGAACCTTTTTTCAGAAGGGAGGAAAAGGTTTCCCCCATCGGACAGGAAAAAAACCATGGAAAGGTAAAGCCTGGCATTGTTACGACCTTGGATTACTTTTCTCTCTATTTTCCTCCTTATCTTTGTTGAGTGTTAAATGAGAGAGGATCAAACTCAGCTGCTGCCACCCACCGTACTTTTCAATTTCCAAAACAATTTCTACTCCTTTTTTTTTTTTTTTTTTTAAACAGACAAAAAAAAAATGCTTCTCTGTTTAAAAAGATACTCTGCTATCCTGGAGTGATAGAGGACACTTTTCATTGTCTGATTTTGACGTTTTCCCGTTAAAAAATGAATTGGGTTCTTCCACCCCCCCCCCCCTTCTGCCCATACTGTCTCCCGAAGAAAAAAAGACGAGGCGAATAAAAATTTTTGTATTAAATTTATTACAAAGGATTTTGAAAATTTGCAGATTGAATTTTGGGTAAAATCATATGCTTTTGACAAGAATTTGATTGGAATCCGATCAATTATTAAATCCTTTGTTCGTTTGAAGGCGTAAAATACACCAAGAACGATTAAGTCAAATAAGTCTGGGCCTTCACTTCCGGTGAATTTTTTTTAATAAAAATGTTCTTTGTAAATCTCTACTTTTTAAGTAAACTTTAATCAAAAACATTCTTCTTAAACGTTTTTTTTTCTTCGAGTGTCATTTAAATAGTCGGTACCAAGAAACGTAACAAAAAAGTGTTAAAAATTGAGAAAAATTAGAAAAAATTTTGGCAAAGGGTTAAATCGTATAAAATAACGCAAACACTGCCGCACTCAAGCAGAAAAAAAAAAATCGCATGTTGACGTTGTTGTTGTAATAGCCCTTCAAAAGGGCATAAAGCATTGATAGATAACAACAGCTTTTATGCCGTTCTAATATTCAAGAAACTTGATGAACCAAACAAAACTTGGTTTAAAATAAAACGAACGCGCGTCAGGTGTATAACATGAGATGGAAGAAGTTTGATAATTCTTTTTACGATTCCATTTTTGCCGTGCATAGAAGACGGGGTTTAGTGAAGTTTCATATGCGGAGCGCGATCTTTTTTTCTTTGAGACAAACTTTTTCACCACGAAAGAATACGAAAGATGTGCAGAAATGGTGGAAGTATTAGCAGAGCTATATAGATTTAAACCTTAACAAAATATAATGTTTTTTTGATTAAAAAACCAACATTAAATTTCGTTACGGTTTAAATCTATATCGCTCTGCTAATAGGTTATGGGCCCAGCAGTTGATTTGCTATCATCTTCGTCACCAGCCGAATAGGAGTCAAACATTATCCTGCTACATAATAGTTCGCTTATGTAAACAAGACAAGAGCTTGACCGAGGACTTGTCTTGAATTGTCTTGTTCTCGCTTGTCGTCCATCACCACCTGGATTATTGTTGAATCTGTTTAACAGCCCCACTGCTTGGGCAATATCCCAAGTCAATACGCCCATACGTCCCATATTAAATGTTTCGATTCTAAAAAGTTCGAGAACCACAGTAAGTATCTGTTGGAAAAAGATCCGTAGCAGCAGCAGCAGCAGCAGCAGCAGCAGCAGCTTCAAACGTTGTTTTTATCGACAGAGGCCGGAGGAGGTTTTTCTGCAAAAAGAGGCAACTCTAAAGAAAATCGTTTTTCGTTGGGAAAAAAAAAAAATTCGGCGGCCAGACCGCGGAAATTAAGTAAATCATAGGAAATTGAAACGTTTTGAAATTTAATAAAAATCTGATTTAAACTTTTTGGTTTGAGCAGCATAACATAACAAATCAAAGGAAAGTTTTTATTAAAATTTTCGTTATCATTCCAATTGTTATACTTCTGAAGTATGCTCAATCGGAGGATGGGATCGCCGTAAAATGAATGGAATGAAATAATGGGTAGGTCGGTCCATTCCCGATAAAGTTTCCAAAATTGTTCAGTGCTGCTCAAGAAATGATAGATTTTCGTCAAGAAACAGCATTTTTTTTCTTTTTTTGACTGCTTTTTATTTCTAAAAACCTATGATGTGTAAACCTGTACACTGTATAGACCTGCAACCTGCGATGGGTCAAAGGGCTTACCCCCCCTTAGAGACATTATGAGCGTCCCGTCACTTGCTGATCCTGGAACCAAACCTATCAAGCCGAAATGGAACGCTGTACTGAGGTTGGATATGAGGAATATTCCAATCCCGATAACCAACGTCAAAAGTTATTATACCCACACGGTTGTTTTCATCCGCAGTGTAACATTTCGTCCTAATTTTTTTCCCTTTCCGAATTCAAAGAGAAATTTAAATTCGAGTTTAAATCTCCGTCAGCCACTGTTTTTCCCTCCCCCTCGTTCTTTGTAAAAATGCAGATGTTTTCCCCTGTCGAATATTACGTTAAAAGAAAATGATCTTTTCGTTTTTTCATTTCCTTTACACAATCTTTTTTTCTTCTTTTTCCTCCCATTTTTTTCTTCTTTCTATTTTCCGATATCGAATCTTAAGGGAAAATTTGATAATGCCCTTCGCTCGTCAAAAAAGAATCTTTTTTTTTTTTTTTTTTTTTTTTTTAAGGCACAAAATTTGTTTAAGCGAAATCTATATGCCTCGCAGTGTCATTTAGAAAACAACTTAATTCTTTCCTTATCATCACTGCTCATTTTTTGTCATCTTGAAAAAAGCGGGCAAAATCCCGAAAAATTAGAGTCTCCGAATCTGAATGTTTTTTTCTTCGAGATCCCGGGCATTGCTTGGAAGTAACATTTTGGACAGAATACTGCACCGTTATTCGAAATCCGCGAATAGGTCGGTAAAAAGGTAAAATCGGGAGGTCGAAGAAAGGGCCAAAAGGAGAATTGTTTGGGATGAAATTCGTATAATTATACACTGTAGCTTAATTTCCAAAAAAGGAGATGATCACATTGTCTATAGTTTTTGTAGATACCTTTTTTCTTTTTCTTTTTATAGATCTTGAAACGATGTTGCTCCATGGGGTTTCAATTGGACTAGGCCCCCTCCATTAAATCGCCCTGCCGTGGTCGCCAAAGGATGCTCGACAGATAAAATTACTTCTCCGATAAGACGGTAATCTATGCAAGTGATCCATAAGTAAGTAATAAGTATGCGACCTAATGTGACGTAAAATTAGGGACAAGAAATGTGATACTATACTATGGGACGAAAGTTGCCAACCTCCTGATACGTTTGTATTAGATAAGATGTGCAGTAGCTCTGAACAGAAATATACAAAAAAAAAAAATTATGCTGTCAAAGACGGCTACAAAATTTAATTAATTCGTCATCTTTATTTATCTTCTAAACTTCTTTTTTGCAGTATTTTTCTTTCCATTTTTAAAAATCATTTTCTGAATTCTAAAATGGTGTCCTCATTTTTCCGATATTCACGGAAGTTGTAAATTGTTCCCACCTGTTTTCCATTTTTCAGTTTTCGTCAAAGACAAGACACATTCACGTGCCATAATAACCCATTTTGGTGCAAGCCTCAATGAAAACAAACCAGGGAAAATAAGTTAGTCGGTTATCTCCATCGAAAAACTCCATAACAGCTTTTTACGTTCCCTTAAATCATGGTCGTTATCATCCTTTTCATCTGCTCGCTTGTCCCGCGTAACAATCGGTTTTGTTGCAATTATCTGCTTCGGTGATGACCGCAAAACCCAAATCTCGAATTTAAACTTGAATAAAAAAAAAAAAAAAAATTCATGGATGTAATGAGGTTTATCTAACTTCACCTTTTTTTTTCTTCTCTCGGTAAAAGAAAAGTTAAACCTTTTTTCATGGTTGAAAAAGCTTGGCTCTTCAGAAAAAAAAAAAAAACGAACGGAGTCACTTAGTCTTCTACTACGTTGATTTCCAACGATTTACAAAATTTTGTAAAAAAGTTTTTCATTCACCAAGCGGTTATCTTTTTCGAGTAAGTTTTGGTCTAGGTTAATTAATGTAAATTTGCCGCTAGATCGTCTTTTTCCACGTCAAACGTTTGACGCTCCGTCTGGTTTTGCCGTGTTTGATGAATGACTTGTCACTTGCTTCTTTGAGATAATGCATGCCTGGAGCGATACTTCTCGAAACTGTTAATCGAAATCCATTCATGCATGTTTTTCCGATTCAGTATACCAGAATATTGTTCACGCATCGAAGGGTTATCCCTTTTTTTTTAAGAGTCACCGAATGTCGAGGGGTTTGGGATTTTTTTTCCACGTGTTCGACTTTCATGCTAAAATCATTTAACCGGTGAAAAAAAAACTCCGTTTCGGCATGAAGTGATAACGGAATGGATGTTACGTATCACTATTTTGGCAACTTTCGAATTTGAAAATACAGTACCGCTTTCTGTAGTTGATACCCGGGAAACCCGAAGGAGGTATTACGAGTACTACCTGGCTCTAGGAACGAAATTGCATATTCAGCGATCCTCACGGCTCCCTCTCTCGAGCCTGACAAACGCGTAAGTCCCTTGGTTCTTGTTTCGTGTAGTCAGTCGCTTAAGGTTGTAGTTCGGTTTACGTGAAAAAAAAAAAAGGTTTCATCTCGAAAATGCCTAGCTTCTTTTTGTCCGGCCTATGAACTAATTTGCGAAAACTAATTCGGAAAATTAAAGGCACCCCTAATCCTCACCTTAAAATTCCGCATTGATATAAACCGCTAATCATTAAAATTTAAAACCCGTAACGTGACAACTTAAATCCTCTTTAATCGCAATCGATCGTATTATCACTCGACGAAATCGATGCTTCCTGCCAATTAGAACTCGACCCACAGCCTATGAATGTTTCTTACTCAAATATTTAATAGAACAAACGAAATAGTTTCCGTTTAGAAGAAAAAAAACCCGAGGGGTCAACTTTCTGCCCTCAAAACCGCTCATGGTCATAAAATTACAAACTTCTCCATAAATCTGACTCCAAAACTTTGGGACAACTTTTTGTTTCCAAACAGCTTTTTTTTTGTCGAAGATTTCAAGATCGTGGCCTTTTAAATTCGAAAACGTTTTGCGGTCTTCCGGAAAACTTTTCCGTTATAATCATTTTAAAGAGATCAAAAAGCCGCTAATTAAGTATCTTCCCGTCGATCAATCCGGGAGGGGTGGGGGAACGGAGTAAAACCGAAATCTTAACCTACCCCACTTTCGAATCCGTTCTTGTTGAAATTCTTTTCGGTTTAAAGGGCTCTGATTTCAAAGGAAATGAGGCGCACGAGGATTTTAATATAAACGGTTTTCTTCCTTCTCGACTTGCATTATAAATATTTCAATATTATCGAATAAAAGGAGAAAAAGGGGGGAAGAAGACTGAATTTATACGAGGGAAACCGGCGTAAAACAAAATTTTCATTCCGAGGTGGAACCTTTTTACTTAACATTCCATTCCTAAACAGTGTGGTTTGGGTTATAATTTCCTCTTAAAAACTTTTCTTGTTTTATCACAATGCGAAATGTCAAAAACGAAATGAGATGGAGCAGAAGGTAGGAAGCAAAGCGAAAAGGGAAAAAAAAAATTTGGATGTGTATTATTTGCTTACACGAGAGGGCGAGGAAGGGAGAATTTCTGAGAAGTCAATCTACTCCTTGTCAAAATTAAAGAAAAAATTGATAGAGGTGAAGATTTATTATTCGGGGGGAAATCGAAAAATCTTGAGGAGTTTTTTTTACAAGTTTTTTAAGTGCATATTCTTTCGGAAATTTTAAAATGCTGCGGTTTTTGAGATAGAGGCAATCGTCCTCCTTCTTTCATTGAAACGGTCCAAGTTGAAGTTTACCCTGCCCTATTCAAAATATGATAAAGTATGACGATAGTTTAGATTGTTTTTAGTCGCTCAAGAATTTATTTAACGCATTTTGGTTTTTCAGAATTATTTTGATTAAAAAAGAATCTAATTTGACATCTTTTGACTCAAGTGATTTTTAGTCGAAATGGTGTTCCTTCAGCTTCAGGCCATACATATGATTCAATCTTAAAACTGCATTTCATTCGTATAGGAAATGGATCAAGTTTGGATCGATCGTGGAATATCTGACGGATTGTATCCTTTACCGAAATTGAACTTTCGGCCGATTTGCTGACCAACGTGGAGCTTTAAAAGCTTTGCTCTTCCCTAGCCCTTCGGAATTGCTGCAGGCCGACTCGTGTTTTTGGATGAAGGAATGAGGTAGAGCAGATGAAACGATTTAATGATTTAGTTTTTTCCCTCGACTTTAACGAGTATCCTATTAATTTAAAGACGAGTGAATTGCCGCACTTTGACACTTTAATGCTGGTCGATTCTAGAAAATTGCAAACTGATTATATCTATCTTCCAAATTAATAACCTAAATTGGATGTTATAAAACGAAAACTCATTTCTCATAAAACAGTCTTGCAAAAAAAAAGTACATCTTTTTTTTTTGAGCTAAAGGGGAAACACGGGAAGACGTTAAGAACGTATGGAATGTTTGTTTGGACAATGATCGATTAGGTTTCATCGTACAAGTTTCCTAAATATCTTGATACTTCGCTCCAACTAGTCTTGATGGATGGGCAACCGTCACACTGTCCCAATATCTGAAACTCCCCAGTCGAAAAGGAGAAAAGAAATAAAGAGGGATTCCGTATTATCGTAACTCGAATCGGTCAACCGGAAACCGGTTTTCGGATAATTTTTCTTGGTAAATCCTCTTCGGACGGAAAGAAAAACAGGTCTTTTTTTAAAAAACGTAGCCAATATGGAAGAACTTAACATTTATTGATTATATACGAACATTAAGCGTTTGAGCTACGATTGTAAACAATGAAAAGCTTAAGCGATCATGTTTTTGAATTTACCGAAAAGGTAATACAACTCCCCGTTGTTGTTGTTATCGTTGAACAAGGGAGAATCTCCGTCAGTTTACCCTTATGAACACCGCTGGCTAATTACCGTTTTGCGGGAACCTTTCAATTACGGTTGTCCCGGATAAGATGCTCTCCTTGGGTTATTTCCACATCTTGTCCGCTTCCATGTTGCTTCTGTTTAAAAATCCTTTCCTCCTTTTTTTCCCCGGTTTTTTCCTTCGCCTTTTGACCGTTGCCTTGGGCGTTGGTGTTGATTCGGTTGTAGTTGTGGTTGTCGTCGTTGTCGACGAGGTCGTCGTCTCCTGGAGCATTTCAGTCGTATCGATTTCGACGTTTAAAGTTTCAGGTGTCGTCGGTTTTCCCGTTGTCACGATTGTGGTCGGAGATGCGGTCGATGATCTTACGCTTGTGGATCGGGAAGGCTCGACGAACTCTTTTATTTTTTTCTTGATTTTCGTTTCCGTTTTTTTGATGCTTTGTGATTTTGATTCGAATTCCCTGATGATGGTATTGCGTTGCGGAATAACTTCCACCGGAGTGGTATGATCGATTATATCCTCGTCGTTGCCCTGGATTAAGTATTCGGTTGGTGCTTCTGTTGTAGTTGTAGTTATTGTCGTAGAAGGCGACTTTGTCGTTGTCGTTGTCGTTGGTGGCGACGTTGTCGTTATAGGTGTAGTTTCTGCTATGGATGAAATTGTTGTAGGTGTAGTCGTCATTGTAGTCGGTTCCGTAGTTGTAGTACTCGGTGCTATCGTCGTCGTAGTCTGTGCTGTTGTTGTTGTCGTAGTTGGTGCTATTGTCGTCGTCGTAGTAGGTGTTATTGTCGTTGTCATTGGTGTCGTCGTAGTCATTGTGGCTGTGGTTATCGTCGTCGGTGCGGTCGTTACCATTGTGGTTGTAGGTGTTTCAGTAATTCCGACTGTAGTTGTGGGAGTAGTAGTAACCGGAATTGATTTTGTCTTCGGCGTTGAAGTCAAGATTGTCGTAACATTTTCAGGCCATGCTGAAAAGGTCAGAGCTTCTGGAGTTGTAGTTTTTTGCGTTGAAGGAATCCTTTTTGTTGCCGAAGGAGGTCTCTTCGTAGAATTAATATTAACCTTCAGACTGGGAGGCAATGTTAATTTTTTAACGGTGGTTTTTAAAGTTGTTTGCTTTGCCGGATTAGTTGTGGTCATGGTTGTGCTTATAATTGAAGTAGGGGAAGGCGGTGTTGACAATACGGAATAATTCTTCTGCGATTTTTTACCACTTTCATCTTTCTCCCTTACAGTTTCATCTGCCTTCGCCAACACGTATTTCGGAATAGAAATTGGGGTCGATTCGTAGGGCGCAGGTGTTAAAACCGGTGGCGAACAGACCACCTAGAGAACAATGGCTTAAATATTTCAATACCTAATAAGAAAATGACTGAATTCAACTTACCTCGCTATCTTTTTTCCTGTGATAATGACGATGGATTTTTTGACGAATTATTTTTCGCTTGTGAAATTCCTTTTCTACCTAAAAAAGCAGCTACAGTTAACTACCCTGAATATCGACATAGTAAAAAATACCCCATTCAAGTGTTACGTAAGCATGTCAAGACTCGAAATAATCGGGTTTTGAGCTAATATTTCGTAATCAAGCGTGAGGGAACTTGAAAAGTACTTATTTTGTAAAAAAGGGGGGAAGGGGTCCAAAAATCGTGCTTACATATTACATGGATTGTCCCGTCGGGAATTAAAATGGCTCCCTCTATACATCAGCAAATATTTATCCAGTTTTTTTTTATTTTTAATTTTTTTCATTGCTGCGAAGAACCCATTTTAATTTTTTTAACGGTTTTCTCCACTTCCCCGGACTTTGTCTCGTTTCTCCCTAGCCACTTTCCCAATTTAAATCAAAAACGGAATTTTTTGAAACTTTAAATATCTTTATTCTGTCTGAGTGTTTCCTATTTTTTAATTTTTTATTTTATTTTTACAACTCACTGAAATGACGTATTCAAGTCAAAAAGCGTAGGTGTTTCTCAAAGAGAACTCTCTCTTTTGTTCGAATCTCTCCGAAAAAAATCGTTTTCCCAAAAATCTTATTCTCAATGAGACTCCAAGCTTGGGAGTATTTTCCTCGAATTCTTGGAATTCGGAAAAACTGCTTGAGATTTCGAATGCTAAGTCAAAGACAATTTCAATTTTTTTTGAATGCTTAGCCCAAATTTTTTTCTTTTGTTTACAGATGCGCAGTTCCGTAACAAAGTTTCGATTAATTTCTGAACAAAGCTTTTCTTAAATATATTTTTGACTTTGGGGAAAACTTTTTTATAAATATGTAAACAAGTAATGTATGCAGAATACAACGGAAATTAATACCTCAGGAACATTGTTTCTTTTTTCAAAAGAAACAGCATTAATATTCATTTTCATAAAAATAAGCGGCGAAAGCTAAAAAAAAAATCGCAACCGTTCAGCCTTAAAATCAGTCGTAAAAAAAATAACGCGGAAAAAAATATGTTGAAAGATATTAAAATTTTCCCCTTTTAAACGGGATTTTAAATGGAAGAGAAAATACGTTAAGTTCAATTAATTTTTTAGGCGAAACGAATAATTTTCCATCTTCTCGGGGAAGAAGAAAAAAAGGTTGAAAGGCTTTTTTTAAAAAGGTCATTTAAATAACAAAACCAATTTTTTGATGATCGCTGACATATTTTTTTTTTTTTAATTTTCCGCTTAGTGATTTTTTTGTTGCATCAAATTTTTGTGGATGACACGTTTTTTTTTTTTTTTTTACTTACTTACTTAAAAAAAATCGAATTAAAGTTAAAAACGATAAAACGAAAATCGAGGAGAGCTCGGGTTTATTGCCAAAGACAAATCAACTTCGTTAATATGGAAAAAAAGCCATTCAGAGAAAAAAAAGGAAGAATTCCTTGATTTCGTTACTTCGGAAAAGTGCTGATTGCGTGCATTTTTAAAAAGGTGCTTTTTATTCTGCGTACAATTAACCAAAGGGAAAAGAAAGGAAAAAAAAGAAGAGAGGAAAAAAAATGAGAAAGATGTGTCCATTAGTCGAGAAGATAACATTGAACTCTAATTTACCTCGAGGGGGCGATACGTTCGAAAGAACGACAGATGAAAACTGCTCAGAAGTCCAAAAATCCTCTCCGATTTTTTTAATTACTTGCTTACCATCTTTTTTTTTTTTTTTTTTTTTGAAGAAAAAAAATCCCAATTACCTTTTTAAACCCGAGATTTAAAGTTTCGGGGAAAATGATCTTCCAGCAGGGTCCAACAAAAGGAGTTTCCCACGATTGGAATTATTATCTTTCGATTTCTCTTTTTATCGATATTTTGTCCTCATTATTTTCCTTTCTTGGGTCACCCTAGGCTAAAAATTCTCATTTCCCATCAAACAATTTAACTTTTCATTTGCCAGACTTCGTTATCTTTCTTTATCATCGAAAACAGAATTTTTTTTTTTTTTTATATTGCTGTAACTTGATTTCCGTCGATTTGTACTTTCCTCACCTCTTTATAACTTCCTTTTTTGATTTCTGAGATTTTGAAATCCAGGTGCGGAGCATCGTCTTCTTCATCCGTGTATATTGCACTGACTTCGTAACTGTAATCTTCGGGTTGTTCGTCTTCATATGCGTAATCGTATTCGTCGTAACCTAAAAAGTATTGATCAATCTCTTCAGTTGGTGCTAATTGGGGCAATCATGCTCATGTACGTAAGAATTTTTCACCCTCTTCCAGATGCAAGCGATAGTAAGATTTAAGAAACATCCCTTTTCAGTTTTCGGTAATTTTTTCCCCCTCATTTCTATAAAAATTCGTTGGGAAAATATTTAAACTCCTTAAAAAATAAATGGTGTAACGTAAAAGAAATACGCTTAATTATATTAATGGATGAAAGTAACTAACTGAGAACAAAGAATTAAAGCCGCAATCCCTATCTTTTTCCCTCACCCCCGAGGATTCTTTGAATACTTTAAGAACGTTGTTATGACTTTGATAATCCTCACACCTCAAAGGTTATTACTCATTGTGCATGTGGAGCTTTTTGATATTAGTTTCCTTATATCTCATTTCCTTTTGCGAACCTTATTTTATTCATTCCATTATGAAATTACAACAGGAAATTTTAAAAGTTGGTGAAATTTCAAGGGTCATTCAAATATTGAATCAACATCTCCGTAAAGGGTAATGTCCAATAGGAAAAAAGTTAAAATGGCCACTATTTTCTGTTTTTCATAAGAAACTATACGTGAAAACTTTCAAATTCCATTTTTTGGCTCTGAGGGATTTGGAAAACTGGTGATCTGGGACATTGTTGGAGACCCTCAAGGAAATTTTTCATTAATGAAAAATATAATTCTGTCACGCCATCCAAAAAGCCTCACAAAAGGATCAACTAAATAAGCTATAAGTAATATTTTTTTTAATTACCTAATACGGCGACGCAAAAGAAAATGAATAACCATATCTTCATGTCTAATCCGTGTAAAAGCCAAAACTTCACTGAGCAAAATAAGTTTGAAACATAAAAGCATTGAGTCACAAGTAGAAAGATCCTAAACAAATTTCCTGAATATTCGAAAACAAAGTTTTTTGTTTCGCGACACAAGTGCAAAAACAATTATTAACGGAAATAATTTTTCAAAACACGATATTTCCGACCTTATTAAAAGATGCCATTACTAAAAAAAAAAAAAAAAATGGTAGGCTGACAAAAAAAGAGAAAGATTAAACTTTATCTTATTATGTTTTACGGTTTACATACATTTATAATACAGTTTTAAATGATAAAACCTTTCACTATGTTTAAGGGGCTGACACTGATTGATTACTCGAAAATTTTGCGAGTGTCTCGACGGGGGATGCTGAAGGGTCGGTAAAAAGGGGCTAAATTGTTGACGACAGTGAAAATCTTTAACAATCGATGTCTATGCATAAAACTCCCGCGAAAATCGCGGGTATATGCTAATCATAAGTTTACCCTCCAGCAACAACTGGGAAAAAAAAAAATAAAATAAAAAGGATATTTCTCGCAATAGTGACGTCAAAATGATAAATTGAACTTTGAAAATCACGAGTTTATTTCACTGGAAAAACTCTGTTTTGTATTTAGGTAAATCTAACGGTATCGCTTTCTTATCTCTGTGCCTTTTGTTGCCTTTTCTTATTCGATAAGGTCGCGGAAACCCTACAAGAATTGCGTAGGAGGGGGAAAAAAGCAACTCTATAAATATACTGTATACAAAAATCAAGAAGCTTATGAATATCAGACGAGCGTTTTGTAATAATAATATGATGATTATAAATTCCTCGACGAAAAAAAAAATTTAAAAGCTTCCAGTCGATCCGATTCTCTTTCGTATGGAAGCAACGACTTTAAATTATATAAACCGCCCCGAGAAACAAGAATATTTTTTCTTCTTTTTTTCCCCTCTTTTTTAAAGAATATATTTCAAACGATATGCTTATTGAATTTTCCAGCGTCCTGCACTTTTCTTTTTTTTTTTTCGGTAAACAAGAGAGAGGCTTTACACCGATCAAATTTCGCTGAAACGGTATATAAAGAAATAAGATGTAAAATTCGGTTATTTCTCTTTTTCACTCGCGCGTCCTCCAAATTCAGGCTTATTTTTTAAATAATTTAATTTCATTCAAGTATTAGGAAAGAACGATTTGGACGATTTTGGAGACTCTCCCTCCTAAGCTACTTACAAAGTATGAAAAACCTTGTCTAGCGGCCATTTTTTTTTTACCTCCCCAACTTTAGCTTGAACTATGCAATTTGGTCCCCCCGTAAATTAAACTTTGATTTATATCTTTGATTCTCAAGTTTAAAATTTTTCCAATTTTATTTTCCCTTCCTCATTCCATCCCTTTTCTTATAAGGAAGACACAATAAACAAAAAGTTTTTGCCTCCGAAATCCTTTTTCGGAATATCGATTAAAGGAACTTCCGGATGCATAAGTCGAAATAATTAAGGAAAAGAAATAAAATAACTCCGTAGAGCGGTAAATGAAAGAAGTGAATATTAAACTGATTATGTTCCAGTCGTATTAAAGGATTCAAAGTTAGAGAAAAGACAAAGGAAAAGCTTGCCTCTCATCTCCTGACTTTGTTTTATCTTCTGCTGCAGCTACTAATGTCAATATTTGTTTCAAACAACTTGCCCCGGTTTTCTCTGCCGTCTTTTCCCAAAACGAAAAAGGGACGGATGACAAACATTTTACGACGATTTTCTCTTGATTTACTTTCATAAAATCCCAGTGATCAGTTGAGTTATTGCACCGGTGTCATGTAAAAACTTGGCAAACTTTAGTAATAACCCCTTTTCCATGTTTTCCCTCCCCCTCAAGTTATTTAATCTATCGTAAGGGGTAAGGCGACAGTTTGTGAAGGAAACTCATTCACGGATAAACCTTTCAAAAAGCGTCTTGTGCATTCAGACATTCATGATTCGGACGAAATATGCGACAATCCATATGAACCTTAAAAAGTGAACGAGACACTTGCTTACGACGAGGCTACGAGGAATAATTTTTATGTCAGGCAGTACTACATAAGATACATTCAAGTACTTTTTAAGCATGAATCGGACTATTTTTGTTCCCTCCGCCTTCTCATCCCTCTAACAACTTCAATTTTCCTCCTCCTCAATCTATTACCACGAAACAGGTTGTATAGCGGCACCTCAGGAAGTGGCCCGTTTCGATTGTTCCTTCAGGAGCTCTCTGTTCTCTGTTAAATGAAAAATTTCAGGGAGCGAAACTCTTAAAGGATCAGCCAAAAATGACCCGGCATTAACATCTTAAGAACGGCTCTGTTACATTGAAATGAGCTCTCCGAGCAAAATAATACGACAATTTGGCTGATAGCTAATACGATTTAATACATCAAAAACCAAGATATGGAATCTTCAAAAGCGTAGATGATTGGCGCAATTTCCTTAAAAGGAACAGATTTAAAGGTAAAAATATGGAGTCTTTTTTTGGCAATTTACTGAACTTATCCTTAAACTGCTTTCTTTAATGAAAAGCTTTATTGAGTAAGGTTTTTGTTCGTAATACTCTGTAAAATAATGTCAAAAAAAAAAAAAATATATAGATAATTAATTAAAAAAAAAAAAAAAAACAAAGCATATTTTTAAGATTCAAAAAAATCCATGAACGTTAGAAGGCGGTGGAGTGTGAGCCCGTTTTTTTTTCAGCTTTTATTTTCCGCACCCAAAATTATACAAAATCGGGTAAATGAATTTTTTAGGTTCCATATTACCGTTTTTTAAAATATATAGTTTTAAATCAGATGATGATGTGTACACCATCATCTGATTTAAAACTTTATTTTTGATATTTGCAATACAGAAGGACCAATGAAATTAATTTTAAAAAATGCCATCGTCAGCGCTCCAAGAGGCAATAATCTTAACCTCGCTTGAAATCGAAAATGGTTTTTAGTTATTTTTTTCATAAATCGGCATTATGCTCGTTATTATTATCATTATTATTTTTTAATTAAATGAAATTTAATAAATAAAACGTAAGTTTTTAGATTAAAAATGATGAACGATAATTAAATCGAAAATCGTCAGCTATGAATGTTTTAAAAATGTCAGAGAGCGCTCGTGTCGTTCTCTTAGTTTTGGTTTTCTTTGCTCCGCCATTTTAATTAATTTCGTATAAACAAACGTGCATAGTGTAATAAAACGTGATGTCGTTTACGGGTTAAGTAGAGGGAATCACGGTTTGGAATTGCTAATTTTGATAGCATTATTTTGTTAGATTCTTGAAAAGTTTATCTTAGCATTGATATGGGTAACGAGTGTATAAGTGTTTCAATTGCCAGCGTTGGTAAACAGTTCGGCGGCTTCGATCTTGAGGTTAATAGTGGCACGTGTGATGCCGTTTGCCAGGATTGTTTGAACCAGATCGACCGGAATAGCAGATCTCATGGTAAGTGACTCCGTTTTTATACAATTTAGATTAGTGCTTTTTTAAAAAATAAGTTACTTATGCTTTGAAGATTTTCTACTGACCGAATGAAAGGGTTTAGAAAGGCTTCACTTTGAAATACCTGTATTGATATCTTGATCGGAGGTTGGTTCAACACCAACTGGTTCATTCTCTTCGTAAGGCAAAGAAAAAGCTGTCTAATAAAAGAGAGGTTGTTTTCTTTCCCTGAATAAAATCTGTACTCTGTTGACTGCAGGCATTTTGATACAAGTAAGCTGTAAAAAATAAGAATAAACCATGAAGTATAATGAAATAAAAATATTTGATTCATTAAAAGTATTAAGCACAAATATAATCATTCTTGAATTTTGACTCTGATGGGATGGTTTAAATAATTTATTTTTTTGGGCCCTTGTTCCTGGTAAGTCAAGGCAATGACTTCGGTTGAGAAATTTTGTAATGAAATGCATCTAGCAAATGGAGCGATAGTTGATGCATCTTAACATGCATTTTATTTAAAATTGTAATTAAATATTTAACTGTTGGATGGGCCCAATCCTCAATACATAATCGTATGATATTGCAAACAGGTTAATGCTCACATGATTTGTTGGGTGTTGAAAGTGATGCTATAGTATGTGAATATTTTTGAACAGAAATTTTATACTAGTATAGAGACTGTATTCATGAACTGATTTTGACATTAGTAGTATCCTGTGTTGAGGTTGTGACATTGGTTTCTTATAGAAGGAAAATTTTTTCTTTGTTATAGGTTGTCATAAATTACACTGATTATATTAATATGTTCCATTGTTCTAAGAATTACAAAATAAGCTTACTATTTCAATTTCAGTTTAGTTTTATCTGTTCTGCATTTAATAATACTTTTTTATGCTGATTATTTACATAATCTGGATTACAAAAGGATTTTCGTTCATGGACTTTTTTAAGAACCTTTGGGGAGTCATTCATTGTTTGTATGTTATGTATGAATGATTTTAACCCTAATCAATAATTACCTAAATGAGTAACCTTGAAGGGGTTTATAGGAGATCAAAGCCCTGACCAAAAATGAAGAAGATTAAAATTTTTTTAAGAATTAAAAAAAAAAAAAAAAAAATTGGGAAATAATGCTAAATTCCTAATCTAAAAAATATACCTAGGCCTACATTTGTTTGTGTACCTTTAACAATATGAGATGCATCTTTTTTATAAATCACTTTTAATTAAATTAGATAAAAAATTTTAAAATAATCTTGGCTTGCTAGAAGGTAGGATATTAAATTTTTGGTTTTGCAAACAAAAACCAGATTCCATATTTTGTAAGATCCACCTCATATCTGTTCAGTATTTTTTTTTTCGACAGCAGGATTTTATTTTGAGTCAGAATTTCAGTTCTAGCTGATGTGTTTGAACAATCAAGTTAGAAAGCCAATGATGATTGTAGTATTTGCCTCGATTAGGGATTATATTACTTTCTGCCAAATTTCTGATAGAGAAGTCATTTTTTTTTTTTATTGAAGACAAATTTCAACAAAAATTCAACAAAACAAGAGGCCCTCCTAAGCATATATTATGCGCACAGGGGCATCAGCCCAAAAAATTGAATCTGATTAGATATGTTATTAAAAATTAAATTTTAGACAATGAAGCAAAATGAAGTGAAATGATATGAGATGAGATGAGTTAGGTAAGATTTAGGTTGATTTATGATTCAATCAGCTTGTTCATGGCCGAGAAAAATATTTCCTTTAAATGTTTTTTGTAGTAGGAAGATTTTGATGGAACATGGGATTTCATTTTGATGTGTGTTTTGTTTTGAGAAAACTGCGATAATTTAAAAATATTTTTTAAGAGATTGTTTCTAATGCATTGTTCTAAGTGATACCAATTGTTAATGGCAGGACAAGCACCTCAGATTTTAATTTTTAAAATTGGAAAAAAAAAAAAAATAAATAATAAAATTATAAATCTTTTTTTTTTTTTTTTTTTTTACGGCAGTTGCAACTCTCGTGGGATACGTACATTTACAAATTATTTACAAAGACTTTTTTTTTTCTCTTCTTGCACTCTGGGCTCCCGTACTTTTTCCAGTTAAGAGAGTTAAATGCATTGACTTTGCTTGTAAAAAGTAAACTTTTTGTTTAGTCGAGCATTTTTTTAAACGAAGGAAACTCAGGGATGTCTTTCGGATGTTACGGTTCAAGACATTATAAATGCAAGTTAATTTCACCACTTGTCAGGAAATAACCTCAAACCTCTAACGTCATAGGGATCTTCACTTAAAGCCTTTTGTATGAGTTCCAGCGGGTTGTTTTCCTTTTAATTATGGAAAAAGGCTTGTCTTAGCGAAATCCTCCAAAGATTTAAGCGATATTCCTAAATTACAGTTGTACGTAAGATGTTATCTGTTAATTCAAAATGTTAATTTAGTAACGTAGCAAGGTCGTTGTTTCCTACCAAGATTTCCGTGTTTCTGATTCGAGATTACAGGATAGATTTTACCTCGTTGGCATCAAAGTTTTTTTTTTTTTTTTTTTTTCTCAAAACATAATTTTTGATAGTTTAAGAGTTATAATGCTGTATCTTTATAGCCATATTTGAATTTCGAAATATTATAGTGTTCGGTAGGCGATACTTTCAGCGGGCAGTTTTAATTTTTTTCTCCTAGTTTTTTTAAAGGCAGTTTGGAAGGCAGTGAAGTGGCTGAAATTTTCGAAAAAAAGGCCAAAATCTATTTTTTTTTTAAAATTAAAAACTTTGGGTTTGTGCTATGCCTGAAATAAGCTATTCTGATATCGGGCGTTACATTTTTTACATTTTTTCTAGGAGTCTTTACTCGACTCTACGACTGCTCCAAAACGATTGCTGTAAATAGTCCTCAATATCCAAAATCGCAGTCTAGAAGAAAGTTGGAAAATCAAGCTTATAGTGGCTCTTATTAAACAAATTTTTGAATTGCGGCACGCGAACCCCTAATTCTTTTATAGTAACCGAAAGAAGATTGCCAGATTTTTTTTTTTTTTTTTTAGATTTTTCAGAATTCGTTTAGCCGTGTCCACAGGGACCTAAAAATTTCAAAGTTCTTACAAAGACCGAAAATTTAAAAATTCTACTTTTATGTGAAAACGGTCGTTTCGTATTAGAATTTTTATGCAGATTACGAAAATAAAGTTAGAACTTATTTGCGACAAACGATTACTGTGCTGGAGGACAAAAATATGAAGAATTCCGCAAAAAATTGTGGCTATGGCATATTTTGCTATAGCCACTTATTTGGGCCTCTATAATCAAAACCGTATGACCTGTAACTACAAAACCGAGCTGAATAATCTTTTAATCATCAACCCAACCTGAACATTAATTAATTTTTTAATTATCATTAATTAAGTTTTAATCATCAAAACCGTATGACGTAGAACTTTTAACTATATTTTCGTGACCTGCATAAAAATCTGAATAGAAAACAATTATTTTTACATAAAAATAAAATTTTTGATTTTTCGGTCTTTACGGGAATTTCGAAATTTTTAGGCCCCCTTGGACACGGCTGAACGACATACAAAGATTAAAGAATCTGAAAAATTAGTATTGAAGAGAGTTGATATTTGCATGATGGAAGGGTCATTCCTTGATAATTTTGAGCCACCTTGACATTTTGTCCTCCTCCATTCAGCTCGTCTTTTAATAGGAAAATGACAATGAAAATATTTTCGGCTGATATTTGGGAAACTTTAGCCATGGTGCTGCGACCTTTTCGGATTAACTCATCAATTTTGCTAACCGCTCCTTGACTCCCGCCTCAATTTGATTTTACCGAAAAACGTGTTAATCAATTTTTAATTCGCGAAATAAATTTTAATCAACTATGAATAATTATGTTTCAAGAGGTTCTTCCTCTGTGCGTCACGGAGATGCCGGTCAAATGATTCATTGATGAAGTTTCAAGTGTTGACTGATGCACATCCATCAACCCCTTGGAAATTTCCAGGATGCCAGACCATTAAATTTTGAAGAAAGCATCTCAACGCGGGGCACTTCACCTCATTAGTAACATTTATTTATTTTTGAAATCCGTGGTTTTCCTCCACCTATTTACACGTTTTCCTCCTTATCTAAATGCATCACCCTTCGCTCCCGAAACCCCCCGACATAAAAAAGAAAAAAAAAGTAAGTTTCTTTGTTCGTTGTGTTTTCTTTCATCGGCGGGGGGAAGGGAAGTCGGAAATACGTTTTGCTTTTCTATTTTGGATGATGAGTCTGCGCTTTTGAGAAAAGTTTTTTTTTTTTTTTTTTTTTTTTTCGCCACTCGTCAGCATGGAAAACCTCTTTTGCTTTGAGATTTAAATTATAGCTTTTCGAAACTTTTTGAAAACTAGATTCGTTAAATAGGCTGTAGAAGCGTGTTCCTTTCACAAAAGAGTCAATTACAAAATTCATTATTACCGTCTACATCTCTCAGCTCAAGTTTGGGTGAAATAACAATGAACTGGAGATAACCTTCGGGCTGTTACACATTTTTTTCCCCCTTTAAATCGATATTTGCAAAAAAGCCGAAATTTCTTAAACGTCATAGAGTTAAGCTCTTATTCAATTCTGTAAGTCAAAGTTTAGGCAGGGCTTCTCTTTTCGCCTTCATTCAAGTAGAGACCCTAAATTAAAAGAGACTGGCAAAAAAATTTGGCGCGAAAAAGCGGTGCCCACGGATCGATGCCTTTCAAAAAAAATGGCGGCTGACTTCTTGCTTTTATCCAAAGATGGCGGTTTCCTAGATAGTACAATTCGTAAAGAGAGCAGTCTTATTAACTTTCCGAAGCGGGTCGTTCCATCGATGGATTTTATTGTCATGGCCATTTCACTGCACTCTTAAGGGAAGGTAGGAAAGAGTGGGACCAATCGAGAAGGCATTATTATGACAGAGGAAGAAGAGATGATTAACCCTTTGCCGACCGACGGCTCGTACGAGCCGTTTTGTTTTTTTCGCTGGATAAAGTTCCTTTTTAGTAAAAAATTATGAAAGACATGTTTCTAGGGGTAATTTGAACCGCTGATTCCGAATCTGAAGTCAAAATTCTGAAAAAACTAAAATCCAATATGGCGGAGCCTTTTTATTTTTAATAATTTTATTTTTTCCGCCATATTGGATTTTCCGAGTGGAATTAGATCATTCTGACGTCAGATTTGAAATCAGCGACGTCGAAAACGTATAGAAAGTCGTTTTCCCAATCATTTTACGCAAGAAAACAAATTTTGTGCGTTTTTTGTATTGCATGTATGTGTTGCGGGTTGCATACACTGAAAGTTTGTAGGCGTCTAATATGGAGTTTAACGCACAGTGAGGGTCCATAACGTGTTGTAAGTTAACTTTAAGTGTGAAATCATGAAAATAAAAAACATTTGGGAAATTTTCTTCTATTTTCCGGGAAAATTTTCCGAAATTGGGTCGTTAAAGGGTTAAAATACACCTCAGACTAGAAGGAAAAGCTGCCATTTTGATTTTTTCAAAATCGTCTGTTTATCTTGAAGTTAGTGTGCTCCTCAGTTTTAATTTAGCTCCTATTCTCTCACTTTTTTTTTCCAGACACACGATGCTTTTATTTACCGGCTCACGTCCATCTCGTTCTCGTCTCTTCATCCTTCACTTGTTTTCTATCTTTTATTTATGGAATTCACGAAATATACGTACAAGATTTTAGATTGGTCTGAAACACCGCATTTTCCTTTCACTACGGCGAGTATATCGGAAATTAGAAGTACCCCACATAAATCAATATCCTAGTTTTTTTGATGAAAAACACCAAGAGGCGCTTTACAAAAAAGAAAGAACGGAAGGTTTTTGATTGTTTCAAGGTAGGGATTTAAAAGGAGATTTCACTTACGTCTCGCAGGATGTGGGTTCGTTAAAGGAAATATCGAATTCATATTCAGGATTATTTTTTCCTGTCAATGACATGTCGTTGTCTCGTTATAGGAGGAAAAAAAATTGAGATCCATCTACGTACTCGTAACTTCTTTCCTCAGATTTATGATTATGATGTTTATTAGTAAATATCGGTATGTTCAAAATTATCGCCATTACCAATGTTTTTATTTAGCATTTTTAAATGCTTGGCATTGGCGGCTGCATTTACTTGATCAGCTGGTTATACGAACGTTTTAAAATTAAAAATCTGTAAACCCAACATAATGCACATACGGAGACAGTTATCTTAACCATAAAGAGAGTAAGAGAAAACGCTTCTGTCACGTACAGAGCAACTATCCTTTTTGAAATAACAACAATCCCACACCGGCGTTTTCTAACATTATCAAGGCATTTATTCTTGCATGGTCTTCAGTATTTGTGGTAATATTGGAAACCGTGCGAAAATTGATCCCTTGATACAACATCGTTAAGTCTTTTATAGCGTAACAAGCAGAGACTAGCAGATTAAAATTCCTTGCTGAATTGCTTAGTCGTCACGAAAATTCAGCTGGTTCTGTATTTCCGTGGTATATGTCTGTTTCGAACGATGTGAATGTATAACGATTTACTAACTTGTTTACAAACGAAGAAAAAAAATTCTTACCTCACCTTAGGAAAGCTTAAGGCGCAATCTTTAAAGCTGATTCTTTAAATGTCTCCCTTCCACTTCAGCTCGATATATTTTGAGAAGGAAAAGAAAGAGAAGGCATAAACAAATTTTTTGACATTATTTTTTTTTTTTTTTTTTTTTTTTTTTTTACAAAAAGGAGAAATAATCCAGGATATTCGATGTGCGCATTTGTGCTTGTTCTACTTGAGTCCTCTTTGCTCTTGCCCATTTACCAGAATATAAGAGAATATTTTTGCATGAAGCCATAAATTCCAAAAACGTCTAGCCACCCTTTAAATTTTTCCAAGGCGATGCTTTTAACATTTAAATTGCCACATATTCCTCAGCAGGAGAAAAGAGTAGAACGTCAACGATAAAAAAAAAAAGAAGAAGAAGAAGGAAGAAAAAAAAACTTAATCATCCATAAACGTTTAACACCTCTAACAGGTGTCCCTTATTTCCCTCCAGCCCCCTTGGCGGGAACAAATAAATTAAATAAAGTTCGAAAATACAGTAAAACCTCGTTATAAAGAATCCCAAAATCCCGGGAAAAAATACGTTATATCGAGGAATTCGTTAAAGGGAGTAGGTATGTCTCCATTGGTGAATTAATTACATTATGTAATTAAATGATTTTCGAAGGTACTAAATCGTTGTTTTCGATTTAGTTGGTTGGATCTACATTATGAAAAAGGATATCCAGCTCCAAAGATTTGAAAAAACAAATTAGCACCTTTGTAAACCATTTAATTGCATTCTGTAATTAATTACATCATGTAATAGACAAGTCACATGTTTTGAGATTTTCGCTGGAAACTAATGTATAGTATGCTCTTAACTAAAAACTAGTATTTGAACGGGAAAATTTTTCACCAAATTAAAAAAAAAATAAAAACAAAGTTCGAAAAAGTTTTTGTCACGTGATCACTCCTTAAACAATTTTCTATTGGTGTGACGTCATCTGCCTGTATCGAAGCGAGATATCGAACTCGGAGCGAAACACGTCTTACTTGTAAACATGCTTGTAAACATTACGCAACGTTGCCGTTTAGAGTTTCAGAAATGAACACAACCACTTTTAGGCAGATGACGTCACGTTCCTTCACGTTCTGTTTTGGCGGGCATTCAAATTCAAATTTTTGTTTTTTCTTTTTTCGGGGGTTAACAGTTTTTTTTACCGAGTCAAAATTACGCTTTTTGTCGTATCTCCCCTAGCACAATTAAACGATGGAGTCATCTCAAAACATGTGACTTCTCTATTAAATCACTAATGGAGACGCACCTAGTGATCTCTAAATCGAGGGGTTTTTTAAAAAAATTCACTTTAGAGTGTTATTTGGGAAATTTTTTTTTTAAATTTCGAATTTTTACGATAAATTTACATTTATTGCGTCAAAGTGAAAAAAAAAATTGTAATTTTGCACTGGAGAGCATCATTACGTTTTTGATTGAGATAATGGGCCTCACATCGATTGAGTTGAAAACGATTGACATGAAAACGAGAGGTCGATGGTTCAATTCCATCTTTCGCCACTTCGATTTAACTTTTCAACTGATTTCCTATGTTTAACTTATTAGTTCATGGACTTATAATCGTGATTTTCTTAATAAAAAGATCCATATTCCGTTAAAAAATAAAAAATAAAAGATTATCAATGAGGATCGAAAATAAAAAATCTTAAAAATTCTTTATTTATGTTCGTTTTTTTGGCTTTCAAGGTTTTAGATTTCAAAAAAGATACCAGTTTTTGCGTAAAGGCAATCCCATGCCACTTCTCCCCTCCCCCCAATATATTTTTTTAAATTTTCAAAGAGTCAGTTAAAGAAGCAAATAATAAAGTGAGATTGCACTTACCCCCCTTAACCCGAACCCAGATACTGCCCATTACGCTAAAGCACGTAACGATGTCATCTTCAGTTAAAATTTCCGAAGTGATTACTTTTTCGTCCAAATTTAAAAATTCTTCCAATTCATTTTCTGCATTTTCTTCATTTTCTGAATATTCGTTTAAATCGTCAGTCGTCACTCATTTCTACGTATAAACAGAAACTTACATTAAAAACAAAAAGAAAATTTAAAAAAAATATATCAAATTTATTTTTTTAAGGGGGAAGGAAAAATCATATTTTTTGGGGTTTTTAAATTCGCTAAACCGAGGGCCAGGCTCGCTTTTAATTGGTAAGGAGGAGGTCATTTTATTTGTAACTTTGTTGCTAGCCCAAGATCCCGAAAAGAATTTCTTAAATCGAGGAATTCGTTAAACGGGGGTTCGGTATAACAAAGTTTCACTGTGTTAATTTTCTTTTATAATCGCTATTAAATATTTTTTTCCTTGGGCAATATTTTTTTTATTTTTTTTCTTGTCAGCCGGAGGGATACTAGCCATGTAAATGATGTATTTATATGTATAAAAAAAAGGAAAAGAGGGAGGAACGGCTACTTAAATCAATAGCTAACGAGTTGGAAAGGAATTTCTCTTAGAGCCAGACTGCGGCGCACCGGTTCGCGACAAGTACAGGCTTTCCCCACGCCGACGCGTCCGTTAGTCGAACGTTACGTCTCGGGATGCCAAAACGTCTTCAGTTCCTGTTCGCTTCATAACAGTTCGGTTCGAGTCATAATCGTATGTCATTTTTTTCTGGTGTCTGTTTTTCATTTGCTTTTTCTCTTTCTGGTTTTCTTTTTTCCCCCCTTTTTCATGGAGTGTGAAAAAAGACGAGATATTTCCCACGTCAGGTTTTTTTTTTTTTTTTTTTTCTGCACCCCCTCCGGGTTTCATAATTAAAAAATCTTTTTAATGGATTCGTCTTTGGCCGAAAACTTGAATTATAAAGGGTTTAAATTTTAATTAAATAAAACAGGGTCGATGGATCGAGGAGGCGAAGGGAGTTTTCGCTTCGGGAGAAAGGGGGAAGGGAAAGTAATTAAAGGGACAGTAGGACCCGGTTGACCATCAGAAATGGGCGGGTTATTCCGATTAATAAAACCCGACATTCCGAACTATATCACACACTTTTGATTATTGGAATTTCCTATTGCACATGTAAGATCTTAGCGTAATCGGATTACCTTGTGAAAGATGAAATTTGTACCTCCCGATGAAAAGACAATTTCTTTTTTTTTTTTTTTTTTTTTTTTACGAGGAAATTTTCAGGGAGGGAAAAAAGGATAAACTGACAACAAACGAAAATATTTAAATTTTAAAATCGGAGGGAGTGTAAGGAAAGTTTTTGAGGGAAGAATGTTAATGAGGTAAATGGAGTGACGTCGCTTTTGTACATAATGTAAAAGGCATCGGGGGGGTTCGAGACCTTTTTTCATTGTAAAATAATGACAAAAGAAAATTCGGGAAAATCTCCCCAAAAATTTTTAAAAGAAAACCTATAAATTTTCAAATGTCACGTCCTTCATCGTAAATAGGATTATAACTTTTTTTCACGCAATGATTTCTTTCCTCAAACAAAAACTGAATTCTTCCAAAAATGTATTCAAGGCTAAAAAATAAGATAAAAATAAAAAAAAAAAAATAAAAATAAAAAAAATAATAAAAATAATAAAAAAGGAAGAGGAATTTTTCCGAGTTATTCGCGGAATAAGTTTTCGTTCGGGGTCATTAAACGAACTCTGAGTTAATATCTGGTGAAAATTTTGCAAAAGCTACCACTCAAAAGATTTTCTTTTTTTTTTCGGAATGAAAATAATTAAGGACGAGTCTTCCGCGAATAAGTCTTATTAGTCAAAAGAATCTCCTCCTCCCCCTCTTATTTTTTTTGTAACGGTGAAAAAAATTTCATTTAATTTCTATTTTTTTATTTTCTTCTTATTAAATTTTTTATTTTGTCAATCATTTTTTTTTTTGTTAAATTTCTTTTGTATTGTTTTTAGAAAGTTTTACAGTTTTAAGTGAGCATTAAAACGAGGACTTAATTCTTGGAAGTTGGTTCTTGGTTTCTTTTGATAAGAATCTAAGGTGAGCTTTTTTAATAAACAGTAACGTTTTTTTGCAGGAATTTGTGAAATCACGATTTTGTTGTTAACTCGAAATGCTTTAAAAATGAAGAAGCTCAGGGTTGTTTATTCAGTTGCATTTTTTATAATAGAATATTTCTGCCGTCCTAAGTGATTTTGGCGTAAATCCATTCTGGAATTTCTTTGTTTATATCTGTGAAAAGTAGGAGACAAGTGTCAATAGCAGAATGGACATACGTCGAAATCGCCTAAGACACCCGATTTTCAGTTTTAGAGTAAAAATTTTGTCAGCTCTGCAAAATACTCCCTCTTTTATATTTCAAAGCAAAATGTAATAGTCTTGAGTGACATGAGCATAGTAGTTAGTTTTTTCGCTCTCTAATATTTTTACGGTTTGTTCCATCTTATGGTCTTACAAGACATCCGAATCATAAGAATCTCTGTAATATTCTCACGATTCAAGATGAAGCAAGTTAACTTTAGAAAGTGGTTCATTGTTGAAGAACACAAGGAAAAAAGTGAACATTTTTTTCACCATTAATGTTATATGAATTCATGATGGACTATTCTACTTTTTCTTTCTTCAGCTTGTTTCTACTGGTAATCTGATATTAATCTTATCATAGAGATTAATAAGATGTTCACCGAATCAATGAGTCGCAAATGAATTGAACCTAAAAAGCTCCATGCACTTTCGAATTCCGCGGAATCCGATGTACCAATAAATTTTATTTATTATTATTCATCAGTGTAATGAACACGTACATTTCAACTAATTTAATATTAAATCCGTCATGTCATCAAAATCTAAAAGATAAAAAGATCCAAATAGAATAAAGCCTTAAGCTTAATCTTGAAATTCATTAGCAAAATTAATTCTACTTTGTTTCCTTTTTCCCGGAAAATCGCGTCGCTAAAACTTTACAATACGTATAGAACTCAACATTCCGAGAAAAGTGGCTGGATTAGTAATTTAGCATTCTGAAAGATATCTAATTATAAGGAAAAAGCTGAGGGGAAAAAACAAAATATAATAATCGTGTTCAAAAAAATCGTTCAGTTGAGAGCAAAAAGGGTAATGAGCAGGACAATACTAGGAGCCTTATAAGATAAGATGAGAATAGAATATTGTTTTCTAGTACCGGTAGTATTTGTTATTTTGCACGGAGGTCCAGAAAAAGAAAAATTTTCGTCCAAAACACAAATAATGTATTTAAAGTGATGCCGTTTGCTCCTTTAATGTTTCCAAGGTCACTGATTTGAAATCTGATATTAGGCCTACCTCAGTTTTTGAGACCACTGATTTCAGATTTGAGAATAAATTTTTAAAATTAAAAATGAGATTATTTTATTTTATTAAAAACGTAATAATTAATCGCAATCACTCTCAGATTCTCTCTCACGTTTAGACCGAGCCTCATTTTCATTCTCAAATTGAAAAACTCAAATTGAAAAATTTTCATTATCGCTTTGACTTCCACACTCGAACTCGTCATAATTTTTAATAATTCTAGCATTTCCAGGTAAAACGTTTTTTTCTTTTTTTGGGGAATTCGTGGAAGTCCAGTAAAAAAAAAATCCGTATGTAAAAAATAGTAAATAACTGTGTAAAAGTGTAAATAACTAATAAAAAATTAGTTATTTACTGTAATGTTATTATTATTATTACTATTTTTTTTAAATTAATACTTTAAGGTTATAAAAAAATTGTAAAAATTCAAAAACATTGAAAAAAAAATTTCGGATTTCCAGGCGTAGAAGGTTAAGACCTTCCGCATTGGATCTCTGCCCGTCGAATCGGAACGATGCCATCACAGCGAGCTGGAGGCCCCATCGGCTTTAACTGTAAAAATATGTACAGCTAAGGTTTGCTGTGCGCCAGCGCCAATAACCTCGCACACCCAGTCATCCGAAAGAAAATCCTGGAGACTCTCACTTTGGAGCTTATAATCCATGATCGAATCGAATAGAATATACAGCCTAATAAACTCTGCAGCTCCAAGAGAGGGGCTGACTCCTAAATTAACGATTTGGGGGGAACTTAACACTAAACCCTTAACACTAATACCACAAGGCCAGTCGCTGGGTCGATACCTAGACCTTCTACGATGGGAGAATAAACCTCCTGGTTTACCTCCAAGCCGGACCGAAAATAATTATTTAAAAAAAAAAAAAAAATTAAATCCCGTGATTTAAAAAAAAAATAAAATAAAGCCCGCACTAAAAATATTTATAAAATAAAATAAAATAAATAAAGGAGGAAAACAAAAATCCGATGTGACTTCTCCGAGAGTTGGCGCGAGAATGAAGGCGGTAGCAACCCGAATGAAAAGATTTCATGCGCTGACATAAACAAACAAGGCCAACCCAGACATGTGCGATAGGTCGATTCCCTTTTTCATGGCAGATATGTCTTGTAAAGTTGGGTTTGAAATAAGAAGTTGCAATCCTTGTATGGACTTGATGTAGCTCTGCACTGAGTTACAGAATTGTGTTCGACATTCTAGATTAAATAAAATAAATTAGGAATTTTTTTTTTTTTTTTTTTTTTTTTCAGAATTTGGTTTTGGAAATTTAGGGTTAAGGAAAAATAAATTAGTAAAAATTATGTTAGGAATTTTAGATTAGGAAAAAATAAATTGGGAAAATTAGGTTTCGGAAATTTAACGTTTAGGAAAAATGGTAGGGAACCCCCAAAAATATCCCCAGACTTTTCGGGATAGGAAAAAAACCTGCGCGAAGTATTTCCGTCATTAGACGTGCCTGACCCACCAGGCTTATAGTTTAAACCCATTTCATCTTTAAACCTATTATATCAAATGAAAAATGATTAACCGAAAATAAAACTCTGAGTTTTGCTATCCAGCCTATTTGTGAAATTTTCTGTCGTTTTTGCATCTGCCTGGCAACTGCTACCTCGCTCCGAAAAATATCCCATCATCGTACTTTTGTGTTTGAAGTTTTCCACTCTGCCTTGATAAGTAAATTAAGCATCTTAAGATTTGCCGACCGGTGACCGACCTGTCACCTTTTTGGGCTTTTTTTGACCTATAGCTTTTTTTTTTTTTTCTGAAATCTTTGATTCTTCCTGCGGGATGCACCAATAAATCTATCAGCACTAAAGCTTCCGAAAGCTTCTCCCCCAATATTCCCCGCTAATAGATGCTACGTTTCTGATAAGAAGTGAGCAACTTGTCCTTGTCTTAGAAACCAGTATATATCACAAGTCTTTTTTTCAATGGCATTTCACTGATGTTATCGCACAAAATGAAGAAACCTAAACAACATCGACTCCTCCAGCATTGAAGGGGAAAGAAAATTTCACTAGCCCCGAGTAAATTTCCTCCCATTTTTTTCTTCTTTGAAACGAAACGAGCAACATTCATCTCAGCATCTTGTTTATATCACCGTCAAAGTATGACATAACCCTACAAGAAAAATGGCTGGATGTTTTATTTTTATTTTTATTTTGATAACGACACGACGTACGAGAGAAGAATTCTCAGTAAACGTTTAAAAAGAACCTTAATTGCCCCATTTAAAAAAAAAACGCTACGTATCCCCCATCCCTGTCGTGTCGCGAGAAAAGTAAAGAACGATCTTTTCGCGTCTTAAAAACGTATACACACTATGTTCACAGCGTGAATAAATAATGATTGCTGTGTTTTGCGAGATTGAAACCAGGCACGTTACACATCTGATTTTTTTTTTTTAAAGCTCGTGAAAAATAGAAAAGTTTAATCTATCCTGGGAAAACACGGGAAGCGTTTGCAACTTTTTAATATCGTACAATTTTTTTTTTTAAATCGATATTTTGTGAATTCATCGGCAGGGTATAACCTTTTAATATAATTTCGCTTAAAAAAAAAAAAAAAAAAAAAAATTGTTGTATTACGAAACGAGTTTAAAAAAAAAGAAAGAACAACTTTATTAAAAGTTCACTCAAAGGGAAAAAGAATCGTTAATAGAGGCAGCTAGAAAAGCATGTAGCATGAATTAAAACTGAAAGCATTTGATGAGCGGAAGCTTTTAAACAAAAACTGTAGGTTATTATCGGCTTATGTGGACGACGAAAGGCTGAGCTCCTCAAGACTTTTCCCTGGGATTAGAATTTCCTGTGGGGATTATTTTAGCAATGTTAATTCTCTTTTGTGGCCTGAATTCTCTCGTTAAACGTCACTGCAGCTCCCTTCTTTCGCGTTCTTGTTTCTTCAGGAAAGAAAAATCTTTCTATACTTATCTGCTGTTGTACCAAAATCCAAAATATTTAAATTGAAGTAAACCAGCTAGTCATCCTTCTGTAATTTCGTAATTCCTGAATTTTCGAAAATTGGACACTGAATGACGATTTTTTTTTTCAAAAGAGGAAAACTTTTTTTTTAGATTTAAATCTGTCTACGTTTTCCATTTTTATTGTTCTCCTGATAATAATATTGCATTTCCCGAAATACATTCGAAACCTGACTCCTGCCTCTACACATTTTACAACAAAAAAAAGAGCACATAAAAAAGTAGGGAGTCGCGGATATTATTTAAGTTACCTTTTTGGGAATTATTGTGCATTTAAAATCCCAAACCACTCTTTACAAGTGTGAAATAAATGATGAAATACGTGACATCGCGTTCGAAACCAGGAAAGTCATTAAAATTGCAGTTCTTTTTTGAAAATTCATTACATCAGTACATGTTCGGTATGCATGAACATGGAGACCAATTGAATGTGGATTTTGATACATGTGTATATAAGGGTGGGAGGTTCCTTTTTTTCCCTAAAATTAAAAAAAGCGAGAAAGACGCCTGCTGCAGTTACGCTTAACGAGAGAATTGACATAAAAATATATTATAACATAATACTCCCTTATTTTATAAATTGTCATCAATATTTTTACTGGCTCTGGATTATGATACAGATCTCTGGAGAAGGGCAGTCATATTATTTGCACCATTTTTAGTAGATTCTCTGCTGATAGAAGAGGACGACTAAATAGTTGCGATTTGTGCTTGAAATTTAACATTGGCTATTTGACCATGGGTTTCGATTTCGATCTCAAATTTTGTGTTCGGACAATATCCTGCCTCTCCACAGCCATGAAAAGAAAATTAAGCGTACTCTTTTAGCACTTAAACGTGGTTCATTTTTACCCCGTGAGAAACCATTCCAATACGAGTTCAATTCACTTTACGAATTACCAACAGCCTAACTAGTTTTACTAATTAATTTTTTTATTATTTGCAAATTACATTTAATATCTAAACCATATAAAGCATGCTTTTCAAGCCCATTCTTGCCGAAGAGGCAATCAATAATGCTTTCTTTATCTTGCTCGATCTCCATTTTTTCCACCCCAAGTAACACTATCATCTTAGTATCCTCTTCATTCACATTTACCATTTCAAAGTCACACCCTGCAACTCTTGAAAAATTCGCGTAAAATCCACTCGAATAGAATGGAGAACATCGAACCTGCTAGTCACAACGAGTGAAATTTACACATTCGAGTGAAAAAAACATTTGTTTAATCGATCAAAATTGAACTATTAGTAAAATGGCCATAAAATAAACATAAGCACCGAATGAATTGCTCAAAATACTTACCATGAATACTATTTACAGCATAGCATCTTTGCAGGTTATAGACAAAGCTTCCAAGGAAACTCTTTTTATCTTTTCTTTTATTTTTTTTATTTTTATTTTTAAAGCAAAACAAATTTTGTATTATGTTAAAAGAATGGAATTTCGCAACACGAGCGATTACAAACAAATATTTAAAAAAAACCGAGAGTATATTCATAAAAATGTATACATAGTGCATGGGGGAAGAAAAGTTAAAAGGCTTAGAAAAAGTAGGAAAGCGTTTCGAAAGAAGGGATTCATTTAAATTTACCCACGGGGATGTTCTCGGATCGGTTTCCGCTCTGGCGAATACGTCTTCATACCGACAAGACTGAAATGAAAATATTTTTATTGCTGTCACGACGTTTCCTCTTGTTTCATAGTTTTACAAGTATGGAAGTGACTTTGGCGTATTTCAGCAATAAACTCCCGGCACTTTTCCTCTACTGTCCGCGTTTATTATTATTTCTTTGACAAGGATTTCTTTTTTCTTTTTTTCTTGAGATTTTAAGAGAAAGAGCGTCTACTCTAAAGGCCGGATCGGAATGTAGTGTTGATGGCTAAGATGTGTAACCATCTCCATTATGTAAGTTGTTTTATCTTATTCCACCTGTCAGCAATAGTTCTTGTTGCATATCCTCCTTTATGATTTATACTATCTCCCGTCTCCGGTGTTCCATTTTCTACTACATCTGCGATCTTAATTTCCTGTCTAATCCATTCATTAGTAATCTTGTCTTGAAGATGTTTTCCTCGTTGTTCTTGTCATTGTTCAAACCGTTAGTCGATAGGGAGAGGAATTTCGAAAATGGGAACATGAATGTGGCCTTATTAGGGTGGATCCAAAAAAACCAATTACGCATTTCGAAAATGTAACGGCGTGAAAAAGTTGCATTTTGGTCTTAGTTTAGTTTATCTTTTGCTCTTTGCATTGATCAAAAATTGTATTTAAATGTTTTATGCCAAAACGGCAACGATATTTTTTGTGAGGGGACATTATTGAAGGGGTGGGAGGTTCTGAAAACGATGACGCTAAAGTTTAAAGTTCATAATGAAAGCCTATTTTTATGATGGAAAAGAATAGGGGAGGGGTCAAAAATTTCGGGAAAAGAAATGGAGACGTGATGTTTTAACGTCCCATAATATTAAATAAGGATTTTTACAGGCCCGTAACCAGCCTGACAAACAAAGGGGGGCACGAGACATTCAAAGGGGGGCTCCAAATGGCCCCTTATAACATGGAAGATAGGGAAAATACATGGGCCAAGTCAAATTTACAGGGGGGCTCAAGTTTTTCCATAGGGAGGCTGAGCCACCCTATGCCTCCCCCCTGGCTACGAGGCTGGATTTTTATCACAACTAAATCCTCTAAGGGGTTTTCTTTTCATGAAATTGCCGACCAATTTTTGCATTTAGTTCGGAACGCGTATTTTCTCGTACATTTTTATGTCTTCCGTTTATAGGAAGAACATATTGCTTTCAAAAAATTCTAAATTTTTGTAGGAATGTTTAAAGCTACAATTTTCACCCTCATAGTACCTGAG